>JAYESD010000006.1:189303205-190503205 GCA_036927565.1 Tuctoria greenei | reverse complement strand
AGAGTGGGAGAAACTGCGTGCCGAGGGCGTGCGCCTCCGAGGCTAGCAGGATCTTCTGAGCTCCAGGACCGCCAAGGTGAAGGCGAAGTACCAGAAGGAGAGAAAGGAGCTGGAGGTGAGACACTACTTGGTGAGGTCCTCAGACGCCCTGACCCAGAAGATTTTGGCTGACGGAAAGGCAGCCAACGACGCAGCTAACGCCCGCTTGCACACTCTTGCAGTCGGTCGAGAGGCCCTGAGTCGCCAAGAAGCCGCCGTTTCCAAGAGGGAGGTTGCTGTCGCTGATCAAGAGGTGGCAGCACTGGCGATGATGGCCCGGGCTAAGGCCGACCGGGACAGGTTGCAGTCGCGCCTCGAAGACTTGAGCTTTGGGAGAGCAATTTGGTGCGAGGTCAGTCGCAACAATTGGCTGAGCGTCGAGAACTCCTCTTGCATGATCTCGACGTCCAGGCCTGGGAGCACGCAGCTGGGTGTCGTATCCAGGAGCTCGATCTGCGGGAGCGTCAGCTGACTTAGCGTCTGGAAGCCGAGGGTAGGGCTGCGACAGAGACGGTAGCATCCCATGTCTTGGTGTGCTACCAGAGCCGGTATCCCTATCTACCTTTGGAGCCAATTTTTGAAGGCCCAGTTGCAGAGCGCGAGGCGACAATGGCAACATAGGTTAAGGAGGCCGCCAAACACGTTGTAGCGCAATTCAGTCGGGGTTGAGGCTGATAGCTCGTCTTTGTATCCGAGGTTCCCCCCTTGTACAAATTCCTTAATGAATTTTGAATTTGTTGTTTTGTTTCTCGGCCTCTTTATGCCTCCCAACTGTTGTTCTGAGTCCTTAGTTGCATAAGGATTTGCAAAAACTTTGCCGAGCCCGTTAGCTTTTGAGAGCCAACGGTTGCACAATTGGTATGGCCGAGTTGTTGCTTATTGACCTCCTGCCTATAGAACCCCCTTAGATGCCCCTTGGTCGATGTGTTTAGTTGGCTGGGCACATCTACCATTTGATTTGCAGGATGTCTTCAACTTGCCCTCTGTGAAGCAGGGGAGTTAGGGCGTCGTAGCGCCACCGGTTGCCGGAGCTGGTTGCTCCGGCACCGTCCACCATTGTCGTAGAGTCGTCGACAGCAAGCCCTTGGTATACAGGCTATTCACAAGAGAACCCTGTTAGCAACATGGGTGGGGCAGGAGACTTTACTCACTTATCCACACTTGTTGCCATCGTCGGTGTGTTGGGACGTCGGCGGCAGGCCCCTTGCTGGGTACCGGAGCTGGGAGCTCTGGCATCGTCCACCGTCTTTGTGTAGACGTTGACATCAGGCCCCTTAGGAGGTGCCGGGGCTGGGTGCTCTGGTATCATCCACCATCTTCATGTAGACGTCGACGGCAGTCCCCTTGGGGGATGCCTGGGCTGGATGCCCCGACGTCGCCCACCATTGTCGTAGAGTCGTCGACGACAGGGCCTGGTATACAGGCTATTGACAAGAGAACCCTGTTAGCAACAAGGGCGGGGCAGGAGAGTTTACTCACTTATCCACAGTTGTTGCCATCGTCGGCGTGTTGGGACGTCGGCGGCAGGCCCCTTGCTGGGTGCTAGAGCTGGGAGCTCTGACATCGTCCACCATCTTCGTGTAGACGTCGACGACAGGCCCCTTGGGAGGTTCTAGGGCTGGATGCCCTGGCAACGCCCACCATCGTCATGTAGACATCGACGGCATGCCCCTTGGGAGGTGCTGGGGCTGGATGTCCTACACATATGATACAAGGACTAGTTTGCTTGTTGGTTTTATATGTATCTCTCCCTTAGCTTCTGTCATGCGTTACTACCCTGGGCTGACTCACGGGGCTTGGGTAAATCGGTGCGTCAGTGCTCCAGGGTCTGGTTCTTGTCGTCCTTTGGGTGTGAGCTTTCTGGTTCCAGTACTTAGCTGTAGCGCTGGGAGGCAGGGTGTGTATGTTTAGGGTACAGAACCAGGCTAAGCAGTTTACACCCCTTGGACCTCCTGCTTAGCACAGGCCTTTCCTGGGGAACCTTCTGGCATCACAGGGCCCAGATGACGAGAGGAGCCAAAATAACCCCTCATACACTAAAGGTACCTCAAGCAGACCCACCTGTATCAGGACTGCATGACTCCTGCATTGGTGAGTTACAGAGCATACAACCATGCATATAAAGATATATACGCAATAAACGAGTCTAGTATAGCATGTCATAAACTTAATGCGTAAGTAAATTGACAAAGTTTTTAAGAAGCCTATAAGTAAAACAGTGATTTTTTTTATAGGACTTCATAGGGGGAGACATGCTTTGATAAAAGAGAGCAACGGCTTGCCTCCGGGTGATGAGGGAGGCAGGGTGTACAGGCTTAGGGTTTGGAACCAAGCTAAGCTGACTGCACACTCTGGACCTGACCCTCCCGGTCCTCGATTGTCCTTAGTGCTGCTTCTAAGCCCTACGAAATCCTTTACATTGTTCTACTAAGCGTAGTATTTACAATAGGGGTGACCAAAGCTCCATGGGTAGCCGTGATTGTTGGCGGGCAACCTTGCTATCAACAGCTACTTAGAGGAGGCGATGAGCGAACTCCCTACCTTCTGCCTTGACCGTCCGTCTTGCGAGTGGTCTGAGTAGAGCCGGTACTGAACCTGGGAGCTTTAGCGGAGGTGTCAATGCTGTCGGAGGGCCACACCCAAGGCACAGTGGGTGCTCCGCGCTGACGTGAGCTTGGCGGAGTCTGACTTGATCCAACACCGCCCGGGACAGGTGTTGGGTCTGCTGTGAGTGCTTGGATCTGCTCCAAGGCTAACACCGTAGAAGTGTGGTCTTCGTGGATCCTGAGGACACCGGAGGGGGTTGGCATCTTCAAGACGAGGTAGTCGTAGTGGGCTACAGCCACGAACTGGTACAGAGCAGGCTTGCCGATGATGGCATTGAAGGGGAGGCTGACATAAGTGACATCGAAGATGATGCTCTCTGTCCTATAGTTGTCGGGTGTCCCGAAGGTCACCCGAATGTGGATGTTGCCGTATGATATGATGCTCCCAGGTCCCACCCCCAAGAATGGGCTCGAGGGGGCGAACTTGAACACCGGGATTAGCAGCTGCTCGAAGGCTACTTGGCTGAGGAGGTTGAGGCCGCCCCCGCCATTTATCAAGACGTAGTGGATCTTGACGTTGGCTATGGTGTGGGCAACTAGGAGAGGTAGGACCCTTGCCCTGGCTATGTTCTTAGGGCAGTCGGAGGCGTCGAAGTTGATCGATGTCTACTTCTAGCGGTAGTGTTGCAGTGGAGTGGGTACAGGGGCTATCGAAGCTACCGCACGACGGAGGGTCTTGACCGCATTCTGGGACGCAGGATCCCAAGACCCTCTGAAGATGACGTGGAGGGTCTTGAGACGCTCGTGTTCACTGCTGGCGTCGGAGTCCTCCTCTTGGTGGGCCACTTTGACAGCCCGCTCTTGCTTCTATTACTCCAGCTCCTCGTCATCGTCGACCTTGGGTTTGAACTCCTGCTTGCCCTCCCGCTAGCGGAAGCGGGCGCTGTCCCGGTGCTGCTGCGCTCGCTCTTGGTAGCGTTAGGTGCACCTTTTATCACTTGGCACTCGCTCGCGGTGTGTTCGCGAGTCTTGTGCAAATGGGCAGGGTTCGACGTCTTCATTTGCGGCTGGTGGCTGACGAGGGCGCTTCTCCGGGCGTGGGGGTTTGCCTCCTCCGGTCGCAGCTGCTGCCGCAACGGGGGATCCATGCAGCGGCTTGTTCTGGCCGACACCCCGGTTCTTGTTCTTCTTTTTGCCGCTACCAGGGGTAGCAGCTCCTTCTCTAGTCTGGCCAACCCCGCCCGCTTCGGGGGCCGGCTGAGCGTGCCAGTCGCGACCCTCTGCCACTCTAGCACAGCGGTTGGTGATGGAGAAGAGCTCAGAGACATCATGCACGTTGTGTGTGGCTAACTTCTCGAGCATCTTGCGGTCACGCACTCCCTGGCGAAATGCCACTATGATAGAGGCATTTGGGATGTTGGGGATGGAGTTGTGTACCTAGGAGAAGCGCTGTATGAATGATCTCAGTGTCTCCTTGGGTTGCTGTCGCACGAAGTGGAGGTCGAGCTCAGTGCCGGGGCGTGTGTAGGAGCTGCCAAAGATCGTCATAAACTACTAGAATAGCTCGTCCCAAAAGGTTATAGACCCCTCGAGAAGGTTCATCAGCCACGAGCAGGCTAATCCAGTTAGGGCGACTGGGGAGTAGTTCGCCAGGATGGTCTCATCTACCCCTGCAGCAAGGAGCGTCATAGTGTAGATCTGCAGGAACTCTGCCTGGTTGATGCTTTCGTCAAACCTCTCTGGGATATGTGTCCAGAACTTGCGTGGCCACATCGCGAAGCAGAGGTGTGGAGCCAACATCGCGCAGCCTTCGACGGGCTTCGTCGGAGAGGCAGATGGGACAACATACCCAAAGGGGGTCTGCTGCACCACGTGCGGCATTTGCTGGACCTATGGTTGTGGCTCTAGGTGTGCCATGTGTTGCTGCAACGGTACTGGTTGTGCCAAGTACTGTTGCTGCACATCCTTCTGCACCCAGTACTGCAAGGGAGCTGTCTAGCCGACATACTCCTGGTTAGGTGCCGGAGGGTTTACCTGCGGTGCACCTTGGATGGAGGACGCCCCGTGAACAGGGCATTGAGGGCCATATTCGGCATCGAGGTTGTGCCGCTTCTCTCGCTGTCGCTCGATGATGACACAACTGTCCATGTGAGCTTGACGATGGTCAAGCTCGGCCCTGAGGTCCTCTGTGGGGATCTGGCCAATGCTCGTAGACTTGGAGGAGTGGGAGTTTGCGGTGCAACAGTCGATGGACGGCGTGCGTGACAACGATACGAGGCATCTGCCTCTGTTGGGGGAGTTGATGGCTGCGATGATGAAGTGGTCGATGTCTTGGACCCACTGCTAAGCCACCCCTTGAGAGGCGTTCAACGACGGTGGGTGGTGGAGGAGAGCTCTGGCCGCTGCCAAAGCGCTCTCCGGGCTTGCTGTTGGTGGTACCGGTGGAGCCAACTGAGTCGGGGCATGCCCAACGTGCCATCTTGGCCAGCCGTACCTGCACGGGGGCGAGACGGACCAGAGAGCACCACTCGAGCGATGGATCTGGTCACCGGACGATGGTCGTGAAAACTGCCTTCCACAGGCCTGATGAACACCATGGTGGTGAAAGCGTTACCATTTTTTTGAGGAAAAAAGCCTCTACCTGGCAATCCAAATGTCAAAGTGTTAGAGCGACACTTCCTCCAGATCTACTAAAGAGCAGCCCGCAAAGGTTCTTTGTTAAGCGGGGCTTAGACCTCAATCAAGTGTTCTAGCGGATGGATCTATGAGACAGTGGTTTTTACGTGGTTCGAGCCGCAAGGAGCGTAACACCCTACTCTATGGTGGATTGTAGTGCTGGTGAGTGTGTATGCGTGTGTGTGTATGGGGGATTCTGAGTCTGGTCCTTGTATCGGTGGCGGTCTGGGCCTTTTATAGACAAGGCTGCTTACAGGTGGGGTCCCGGGGCCCGACAGGTGGTCCTGGGAAGATCTTATCCTAAAGATCTAAGGCTTATTATGTAAGCTTTCTCTGACTTGGACTTGAAGACTCACCGTCTTGCTGCCCGTGTCATCAGTAGCCCATGCGCCGTTGCTGGCTTTGGCAGGGGATGTCCCTTCTAACTATCTCTGTCGCCGTAAGCTACCCACTTGGCGGAGTGGAATAGGCCTGCGGCACCTTCACTGTGATGCGATTGGTCGCAGCGGTACCTAACATTAGGTGTGCGCGAAGCCATGCATCTGGGTATGCCGCATATCTTCAATCCTTGATAGGGACAAGGCACACCACCCTCTTAACTCCCTCACTATCTACTCAGGGTAAGTGGACTGACCATGCGGCAGGCCATGCAGCAGCTTGGGAGCTCACCTCTGTGGGGGAGGCCAGGTCTCGCCCTGTGGGCCTCGTGGCAGCTCGGCTGCTCACCCCCGCGGGGGAGATCGGGTCTCAACTTCGTGGGCTACGTGGCAGCTTGGGGGCTCACCTTCGAGGAGGAGGTCAGGTCCCGTCTTCATGGGTCACACGACAGCTTGGGCGCTCACCTTCGCGGAGGAGGTCGGGTCCTGTCTTGTTGGACACGTTGCTACCTGGGAGCTTGTCGCTGAGGTGGAGCTGAGCTCCTTCTTTGGGATGTCTTGTGGGCACCTCGGACCTCCCATCTGAGGCAGGCGGGTCCGGGTTTCTTAAACACGTGGTGCCCTCGGACCCTGTCCCTGCTGAGAGGCAAGGTACCTAGGCGGCTCTAGCTTGTGCGCGAGGGTACCCGGTATGCCGGGTACCGACACCTCCACTATAGTCTAATTAGCTATGATATGATTATGTTATCATGAATCACTTATGCTATGAATTAACATTGGTTCAATGATGATTTAGTTCATTGCCTTATGATGGCTTGTGCCTAGGATCTTAAGGTATTTATTTATTATGCTAGCATGGTGCTAGGATAGAGAGTTGTAACACCCTCATTTTTATGCATCATGCCTTGCATACACTCATATACATGTTTAACATTAACCCACAACAAGAGGAACGAGTTTAAAATTGATTTGGAGCAAAATCGCACTTAAAATGCAGGAAAGTGCGGACTAGTCCGATTTTAGTGAGGACTAGTCCGATTTCTCTCTGACTAAAAACGGACATGTCCGTTTTTGCTGCGGACTAGTCCGATTTTGCCTCTGGAAACTTTCGCACTTGTCCGATTTTGTGCGGACTAGTCCGATATTCCAAGAATCCTTGAAAATTTGCTAACTCCCTGGACTTTTTCGGACTAGTCCGGTGTTCCAGCGGACTTGTCCGATTTCCTCTCTGACTAAAGTCGGACTTGTCCGATTTTTGGCCAGACTTGTCCGATTTTCTCTCTGGACATTTTTGGACTAGTCCAGTCCTTTCCGGACTTGTCTGATATTTCGCGACTCTGAGTTGATCTTTTGTTCTACGACTTGTTTCTTGGGTTTCACATTAATTGGGCCTAGGGATGTCGTGCCTAACTCTTTTAGAGACCATGTGTGACCCTAAACCGGCCTCTACTCCTCTCAAACTCAAAATCCATCTAACCCTAGCCTCCACCTCTATATAAACAACCCCACCCCTTGGCTTGACATCTATTTGCCACTTTTCCACCCCACCCAAACCCTAGTTCGTGAAGAGCCACCATCAAGGAAGGAGGAGGAGATCCCAAGCAAGAAGAAGAAGAGGAGGAAACGAAAGAGGATCAATATCTCCATCAAGTTTCGTTCTTCATCACCAATTCATCTCCAAGTTCATCACCAACCCTAGATCATCAAGATCCAAGTGTTACCTCCAAGTTTCTTGATTCATTGGAGTCCTAAACACCTGGTATACCTTCTATTCTCTTCTCCTTACGTGAATTCAACCCCTAATCTCCAAATTTACGTCGATCTAGAAAACCCTAGTTCGCTAGATCTGCGAAGTGCGGACTAGTCCGGCCTTCTACAAACTAGTCCAATTTTGCTAACTAAATTGTATTGAATTGATTCCAAAAGTAGATTTAATCAAATCCAAACTTGTATAAACTAGTTAAAATCTATTAGAACTAGTTAGTGATCTTTGAAATCAATCTATTAACAAGTTCTACTTTGCATTTGCATCAATCATGCATGTCATGTCATATTGAGTAATATTTGTGCACTCTTTGATTGTGTTTCTTGTCTTGTATGTTTATTGTGCGGATTAGACAGATTTGCGCTAGGGAGTGCCGCAGAGGATCTACAGCACCAAGAGTTTGAAGAAGTTGACCCGAACCAATCCCAAGAGCAAGGCAAATTTCCTTGAAGCATATTGGTCCTATTTTAAACTAAATGTTTTGTTTGCAAAACTGCATGCTTGTGTCAATTTGATGGGAATCCTATGATAGGAAGTTTACTAGCGTTGTTTGACCACCCTTGTCACCTGGAATTCATGGTAGAGAGTCGGGAAGGGCTTTTACCATTTTGCTTCGCTTAATTAATTGGGATGGGAAAACAACACTACACATTTAATTATGCTTTAATGATACTCTGGTTAATGTGAACTGATCAATATGATATGGTAATGGGTGATCTAAGAAAGCTTGGTATGTGGATGGGTTGGATGTCATGGTGGTTTGCTTGCTTTAGATCTAAGGATCAGTTCATGCGAGAATAAGCCAGTACTACAGTGCCACCACGAGGCCAAGTATGGGTGCGGCGTAGCTGAATAATTAGGGCTTTGCCAGTGCTATTTGGACCATTAAGGATGCTCTGGAAAGGGGTAGTCAGATTGGGTTTGTTATTGATTGGTGGGACTACCCTGGGATCCGAATGGCTCAAGAGGGGGCCCTTGGTTGAAGATGTGCTCTGTGGGAGACATAGCCACCGGTGAAACCTCAAGGGTCTAAATAGGCTAGTAATCCCTTTGTAAAGGCTATTTTGTGATCTTTTGGCCATACACCAAAGGAAGTGTAATTGGCATAAGGGAGGTTCTTTAGTCGCCGACTGTTGATGAAATCACAAACACGTGGGTAAAGCGGTACAAACTCTGCAGAGTCTAATAAAACTATTATGATAGCTGTGCTCCCGGTTATGAGCACCTGGACAACTTCCATGATTAGATGGAACTCGGTATGGGGATGGTATTTGGGATTGTTATGGGTTGGTACTGGTTATGGCTGGATATGGATTAAACTATGACATTGAATATGGTTAATGGTATGATGGTGATCGATATGGAATATGGATTGGTGCTACGTTATTAATTATGGTTTATGATGGGTGTATTTCATATACATGTAATATATTGCTTTTCAAATGTTTTAATGTACTTTTCAGCACTTCACCATTATTATATTCGTCATTTGAATCAGCCACATGTCATACTTTCCACACTTGCTGAGTACGACATGTACTCACTCTTGCGATCCCCCCCCCAACAGTTGCAGGTTAGGATTGGGAGTTTAATGGAGATAATGTGGAGTTCTAGGCCGTGTCTACCGTTAGCTTGCCTGTGGTGTTGATTGGAGCTGCGCTATACCATATCGCTTATGCTGCCTAGCTATTTAGTTTGCTTATTTAGTTTATTTCCGCTGCATTAGTTGAACTTTTCATTAATATTTATTAGAGTATGTATTCAAGGATAATATGGTTTGTTTAATAAAATTTGGTTAATTAATCTTGTTCTTTGGTAATTTTTTGTATACTTTTTGTGAATGCACTCGTGTATGTGTGTTGAACATCCTGGGTACACATATGCCTTCACTTGGTTCATTTGCAGAACTGGATGTCACAGATTGGTATCAGAGCCATAGGTTGACCGTAAGATGCAACCTAGATAGAATGGACACTTTAGAGCACATAGGAGCACTCAAGAATCGATGTGTTTTTGCTTGGTGTGGTGTTTGCTATATAAATTGGTTGCTTGTGTGCTTAATAGAGGATCTTGGGGTGCTTTAGCATTGCCATGTCCACATAGGCTAGTTAGTTGTCTAGTTTCATATCCCTTGATGCATATAGTTGGGGACGTTTTCTAATTCTTACCTATTGCTTTTCTCCAGATGGTGAGGACTCGCAACCAGAGGGATGCGAATGATGAGAAGGAGAACCATGAAGTACCTTAGAACAATAATGGACAAGGACCTGCTCATGGAGCTATCAACATTGAGCAGCTTTTGGCTATGCAAAACCAGCTCATGCAGACCATGATACAAACTATGGGACAGTTGCAAGCTGGCAATAACAACAATCAGCCCCACATGCCTCCACCGCCACCCCCGCCGCATCATAACCGGTTGGGAGAGTTTATTAGGACTATGCCGCCAACCTTTGCTCAAGCTGCTGGCCCTATGGATGCGGATGATTGGATCAAGTCCGTGGAGAAGAAGCTAGCTATTGTCCAATGCAGTGACCGGGAGAAGGTGCTTTTCGCTTCTCATCAACTAGTTGGAGCAGCTGCGGATTGGTGGGGTTCACTATGCAATGCTCATGAGAACCAAGAGAGAATTACCTGGGCGGCATTCAAGGAGAGTTTCCGTTCTCATTATGTGCCGGAAGGAGTTATGATTTTGAAGAGGCAAGAATTTGAGAACTTAAGGCAAGGAAGATCAAGCGTGAGTGAATATCTCAATAAGTTCACTCAACTCTCAAGGTATGCGCCTGAGGATGAGAGCCGGGACAGCCGGAAACAATATTTGTTCATGAGAGGCTTGAACAATGAAATCCAAGTGCAACTACTCAACTGCGATTATGCCAATTTTCAGAAGCTTCTGGACAAAGCAATTGTGGTTGAGAACAAGATTCGTGAGATGGAGCAAGACAATAAGAGAAAGGCGCCATATCAAGGACAACAACAAGGAAGTAATGTGCGACCTCGCTTTGCGTCACCCAATGCGCCTTATTACAGCTCTTCTATTCCTGCTCAACACCCTGGATTTGCACCGCGCCCAACTCAGTTTGTGCAGTAGCGCCCTGTCATGCAAGCACCTAGGCCTCCAATGTCTTTTGCACCTCGTGCCAACTTTCTTGGTGCCAATGCTCAAAACCAAGCTCGTCCCAATAATTCTGGTGGAGTTAAGAAATGCTATACTTGTGGAGAAGCTGGACGCTTTGCACATCAATGTCCTAAGTCAGGCCTTGGTCAAGGAAGCAATGCACCGAGGCAAAACCCAAGACCCAATGGAGGACAGCCACAAGGGAACTGGGGGCAGCAAAATTTTGCTCGTGGCAACGTGAACTATGTCTCTATGGAGGATGCTCAACAAGCGGATGACGTGGTCATTTGTATGTTTCTCGCGAACTCCAACCCCGCGATTATGTTATTTGATTCTAGAGCATCGCATTCATTCATTTCATCGAAGTATGTTGCCAAGTATAGTTTGCCTATCTCTCATATGAAGTTTACTCTATTGGTTAAGTCTCTTGGAGGAGAGATGAGGACAAATATAGTGTAAGACCTATGTGTGCTGAATACATTGGCTTGTAGTGAATACACTTGGCTTTGATGATAAAAGCTTTGAATATCACCAAAACACCTTTTTATCAAGGTCCGACTCTAGATCCGAGCTACAACAAGGTCCGACGGTAGGTCCGGCTTGTTTTGGGTAGCTCCGGTTACGTTAGATGCTAGGTCCGACTTCTTGGTAAGGTCCGACTAGCTTTGGTCAGCTCCGGTGAAGTTTTATCTTTAGCTCCGGCATATATTTGATAGCTCTGACATATTTTTGCTAAGCTCCGAAGTTGATTTTTCTAGCTCCGGTTTTTGGGTTTACTAGTTCCGACTAGTTCTGGTTAGCTCCGGCGCTAGGTTCTGCTAGTTTTGTAAGCTCCGGCAGGATCTTGGTTGTACTAGTTTTGGTAAGCTCCGGCGCTAGGTTCTACTAGCTTTTGTTAGCTCCGGCTCAAGGTCCGGGTTGCTCTGGCAAGGTCCGGAACTTGACCGTAGTGCTTTTGCTTTTCATTTGCAATGTTTTGTACTTGCTTTATATTCTTGGAAAGATTGCTTAGTATTCATTTGCTAAGTTTTTGGTGTGTTTTGGTTGATATGGATGATTTAGTTTTGATATGCTTTGCAACATGCTTATGTGAGGTGCTCACGTAAGGTGTTGTGTTCGGAACTAACTTGAGTCAAGTCGAGGACTTGGGCTCGTATAGATTGGTTGTTTATTCATGTGCAGGTGTTGCTTGAGTTCAAGACATGGCTGGTGACGGGATCCATTGGACTAGTCTCAGGGAGGAGATGAGGTTCCAACAACCAAATTCAGGAGGAATTGTGGTTGAGCTGATTAGGAGGTTGCGCAGCATGATTGAATCAAGAACAATGCATATGAAGGTATCTTGGACGTCGTTGGAAGATGTTTGCACGTGTGCAAGGAGTGCATGGACATGGATGCATGGTTCCGAGGCGTGATGAAGAGATGTGGACATAAAGAATTTGTCGGAAAGGTCCAACCGACTAGGTTATGGACTCAGACTGTGGCTGAGTCGGGTTTGACTCAAATATGGAAAGATTTGAGTTGGTTATGATAGGATTTCGTGTGGGTCACAAATTTGAGTTGTTTAGGAATGTGGGATGCGTTCCTAAGGTGTTTGGAAGTCTTAAGATTGCTTCTATCTGCGTATAAAAGAATCTTGAGCAGTTATAGAAAGTTACGATTCGTGATCTGAGTAGGATTAAAGTCCTAGTTGACATTGAGTTGGCTTTCGAGCTGGTTATATAAGCAAGGGAGCCCAGAGCTCGTGGTGCACGACTTTGGGGCTGTTTTTCTTGTGTTCTATTGAATAAAATTCGTAGTTTGAAGGAACTTTTGTGCCTTGTTCGTCCGACTTGTTCCAGACAAGTTTTACTCGTCGAGTTTCTGGACAGCACTACCTTTCGTCAGTGGTTTTATCATAACTCGAGTTTTACTGATCCAATTGACGTAATTCTTTTTGGGTTGTCTTCACAACTTGATTGTCTATCATCTGTCAAAATTTCACGGTCATTGGATTTGTGGTCTATGATCTACACGAGTTTCTTTGCAGCGTTTCAGGACTGTTTTTTTTTCGGGTAGGGCAGATTGACCATAGTTTGATCTTTCGATCATAACTTGAGTTTTTCTCGACGGATTTGAGTAATTCTTTTTGTGTTGTCTACGTGACTTAATTCTCTCTGATATCTATCACTTTTATCATGGTGAAAAACGTTTAGATTAGTCTCACGCACAATTTCTTTAACAGATCATTTTTCTGCCGAAAGGGTTTGGGGTTTAATTATTTCCGCTGCGTAAGATTTTTAAATCTACCATTCATCCCCCCCTCTGGTAGCTTTTCACGTGCTCTTCGATCCTACAATTGGTATCAGAGCCACGGTGCTCTAATCTTTGTGATTTGCGCGTGTTTTTGACTAATCATCATGGAGAAGTACTCCGCCAAACCTTGTGTGTTTGTTGGTATTGATTTCCAGGTTTGGAAGGCACGCATGGAGGCTTTCATCCAGGCACAAGGCTTTGCAATATGGGAGAAGGTGTATAAGCCTTATGAAGTGTCACCCAATGATCAAGTCACGGCCACAAACCTACGGGACGTCGACAACAACAACAAAGCCCGATACTTGATCATCCAAGGACTCACTCAAAGCGACTTTGATCATGTCGCGCACCTCCGATCAGCATACGATGTTTGGAGAGCTCTCTGTGATTACCATGAAGGCTCCAACACAATCAAGGAGGTAAAACAAGATATGTTCAAAAAGGAATATATGCGTTTTGAGATGCAACCAGGTGAGTCTATCGATGACCTTTTTGCTCGTTTCAATAAAATTCTCAGCAACTTACGTAGTGTCAATGTAAATTTTTCTGATGCTGAAAATGCTAGGCAATTGTTAAGTGCATTAGACATGTCAATTTGGGAGATGAAAGTTACATCTATTCGTGAATCTACTGTCATGAGTACACTTACTTTAGATGTGCTATATTACAAGTTAAAAACTCATGAAATTGACATAATCTCACATAAGAACCCCAATAAGTCTATTGCATTTGTTTCTCAACGTGATATGTCTAGCTCCGGCCAATCATCATCCTGCAATACTCTTGCTTTGTTATCCTCACTAACCCTGGAGCAGATCGAAGAATTTCCAGAAGAGGAGTTGGCACTCATCTCTACTAGATTCTCAAAAGCATTGCAAAATGTGAGAACTAGAAGAAGAGGAAGCTCCAGACCTCAACGCTGTTTTGAATGTGGTAAAACAGGACACTTTCGTACAGAATGCCCTAACCTTTCAGGTCCGACCACCCGGGAAGAAAAACAAAGCAAGGTCCAGACCTCCTCTGGAAATTCCAACAAAAAGAAAAAGAAGGGTACCATAGGACGCAAGATGATTAACAGCTTCATCACCGCACTTCAAGAACTTAGTTCAAGTGATGTAGACTTTGAAAGTGATGAAGATGATGACGATCTGGCCAACTTATGCTTCATGGCGGGCAAAACAAGATCAAGATCAAGTCAGGAGGATACAAAACACAATAGTGAAGATGATGAGGTATGTTCTACCTGCAATGAAATGTGTGATGCTATTTCTCGTGCAACTATTATTGTCAAGAAAAAGGACAAAAAGCTTAGGGATAATGCTGCTAAAATTGAATCACTAGAATCTGAAATTAACCGTTTAAAATATTTGATTCCTAGTGATGATGCATGTCCCTCATGTGACTTAATCTATGAACAATTGTCCACATTAAGAAGTGCACACTCCTCCACTATAGATAGACTTGATGAAGAAATTGAAAAGAACAATGAGCTTGCTGCACTTAATGATAAAAACTTGAAAGATGCTAGTTGTTCTACAATTGATTTGCATTGTTCTACTTGTGATGATCTTGATAAGAAACTACAGGATGCTATGAATGAAATTTCTATATTGAACAATGCTTTACGTTCTCATGAAGTTAAATTTTGTTCCAATTGCAAACTAAAAGGGAAAACTTCATGTGAAAATTGCCTTGATCTATCCAATAAACTTGATGACATGCATAGGACATTAGATCGGTTTTGTAATGGGAATAAGAACCTAAACTTACTGCTGAATTCTTCCAAGTCTTGCAATAATAAAACTGGTTTAGGTTTTGATTCTCATGCTCATGCTAAGGCACATCCACCTAAAATTGTAAAGTCATTAGGAAGTGGTTTGATTCAAATAGTTCCCGAACAAAAAGGAGTGGTTTTCAAATCTGCAGGAGTGTTGTCTCACTCGGTTTCAAATAAAAATATTGCTTGCTCATCTAGACATGAACACAAAGTTAAATTTCATTGTACCTTCTGTGGTAAAGATGGTCATGTCATATATTTTTGTTATAGACTAGCTAAACAACAGAAAAAGGAAAGAAAAATTGCTAGATCTTATAACTTTCATGCAATTAGAAAGACACAACCTGCTTTAGTGAGTCAGAAATTTGAAAAGGTAGCTTCCGGACCTTCTGGTAAGAAATCCGCAAAAGTAGCTCCGATAGTTCTGATAGCTCCGAGAGCTCCCGGACCTTCTGTTGTTTCCTTCGGAACTTCAGCTTTTGTTTCTGGAGCTTCAGCCTTGTCTTTTGGAACTGCTGCTTTTACCTCCGGAGCTACTGGTTTTTGTGCTAAAAGAGTTGAGAATAGAAAACCTCAAACTTTGACTCATAAACCTGCTGTTTTGTCTCAGCTTTCGCGTGTTTTTCGTACTGCACGTCGTGTGACTCAGTACTGGATACCTAAATGCCTTTTGACTAACCCCAGTATTGAGTCATCGACGTATTGTGCTTCTATGTAGGTTACACGTTTGAGGAAGGAGAATATTTGGATTGTGGATTCAGGTTGCTCACGCCACATGACCGGTAACAAAGATTGGTTCTCCTCCCTCTCTTTTGTGTCACGTGTAGAGAATGTTACTTTTGCCGATAATTCTTCAAGTCCTATAATTGCTAAGGGTTCGGTTAGAGTAAATGATCACTACACTTTGAAGGATGTGGCACTCGTCAAAAATTTGAAATACAACTTGCTTTCTGTTGCACAATTGCTAGATGAAAATCTAGAAATTATTTTCAATAAAAACTGCTGCAAAGTTGTAGGTTCAAATAGTGAGCTTATTTTTAACATGTCTCGGTTTGGAAGAGTTTTTAAAGCTGATTTTGATATGTATTCCTCTAAGCATAGGTGTCTAGTTGCTAATGATTCAAAGGACTTATATTTTTGGCATCGTAGACTTGGTCATGTAGGCTTTGATCACCTAACGCGTGTTAGTGCTCTTGATCGCATACGTGGGCTGCCTAATCTTAAAGGGGACAAAGAAATTGTGTGCTCTTCTTGTAGACATGCTAAGATGGTTGCAGGTTCACATACTCCTCTCACAATGATCATGACAACTGAACCATGTCAACTTTTGCATCTTGACACTGTAGGACCTTCACGTGTTCAATCCTTCGGAGGTAAATGGTATGTTCTTGTTATCGTTGATGATTATTCTAGATACTCTTGGGTTTACTTTATGGCGTCTAAGAATGAAGTTTTTAGTCACTTTATAACGTCATTTTTTAGATCATCAATTGATCACCCAGGATCATTAAAAGCAATTAGAAGTGATAATGGAACTGAATTTAAAAATCAATCTTTTGATCACTTTTGTGCTGAAAATAGAATAGATCATCAATTCTCTTCACCATATGTACCTCAACAAAACGGTATTGTAGAAAGAAAAAACAGAAACTTAGTTGAGATGGCTAGGACTATGCTTGATGAATATCAAACTCCTAGGAAATTTTGGGCTGATGCGTTAGCAACCGCTTGTTATGTCTCAAATCGTGTTTTCTTGCGTGCTAAGCTAGGTAAAACACCATATGAGCTTCGGTTTGGACATAGGCCTAGTGTTACACACTTTTGGGTCTTTGGTTGCAAATGCTTTGTTAAGAAACATGGTAATCTTGATAAATTTGAACCTAGATCCATTGATGGCATGTTTCTTGGTTATCCATCTCATACTAGAGGCTACCGTGTGCTTTTACTTGACACTAACAAAATTGTGGAGACTTGTGAAGTTTCTTTTGATGAAGCTAGCCCAGGTACTAGCTCCGGTGTTGCAGGACCAGATCCGTATCCTCAGGGGGAGGGTATTTTCGAAGATGAAGAAGAGCCGGTGATATTGCCTTGTAGTTCCGAAGTTGACACGTGTCCAGCTCCGGACATTGAACAAGCTCCGGCTATCACCTATGCTGGTCCTGATCGTCCACAAGTCACAAGCTCATCAATCTACAATGAACCTAATGAAGAAGAAGCTTGTGAGACATTTGTTCCCCTACGTTTTTACAAAGATCATCCCCCACAACAGATGATTGGAAGCTTGCACGAACGAGTCACACGATCCAGGTTTTGCGATCCAAACTCTTATGCTCATTCTGCTTTTGTTGCTTCTTTTGAACCCAAAGATATTGTTCCACTATTCTGTGATAACACTAGTGCCATTTGCATTGCTAAAAACCCCATGCAACATTCTAGAACTAAGCACATTGACATTAGGTATCACTTTCTCCGAGATAATATTGAGAAAGGAAACACTGTGCTTCACCATGTAGATACCGAACAACAATTGGCTGACATTTTTACAAAACCTTTGGATTTCACTCGTTTTTGTTACATTCGTAGTGAAATAGGGGTTATGCATCCTCATGGCTTAAATTGAGGGGGAGTTTTGAAACTTGAGAAGTCTATGTGTGAATCTGAAATTAAAATAATATGAGCATAGTATTTCATACATATATGACTTTGTGATTCCTTTTACATGCTGAAAGTTCTTACTACATTACTCGTGTTATACATTTTGTAGTTTTTGCCATGTCTAGTAATTGGAATAATTACTTACACTAAAACTGGTCATGGTCAAACTTTCTTGCTGTTTTGAACTTGTTACATGTTCACAAGTGCTTTTAATCATTAAGAATTAATCAAGTAATCAACTCACATGTTGAGTTTTTATGAACAAATATAAATTGATAAAAGATCATGAGAATATGCATGCATCGCACTTCTTCTTTTGAGATAGCTTGTCATTGCACTTAGATATGAACTTGGAAGAAGTTGTGTATGACTAAAACCATGTCCTTTATAAGCTTCTAATTGTCAAATGACATAGGCTTGGCTTGGTTGGTTAGAATAAGGCAGATGCGCATATAATCTCTTGCAAATATCATATGATCCAAATTTATGCTTTGAAAAATAATAAAATGCAGCAACTAGTGTCATGCTTTCAAGTTATGAAATAGTTAAGTTTGTGAGATCATGACTTGCTTAAATTGAAAATTACATATGATCTCTAGCATGGCTTACACTACTTTATGTATCTCATTGATGTGATAGTGTAAGTTACTTGATAGTATGACTTGGATGAGCTTTCGTTATATGTATATGTTATAATATGCTCATAACAACTAAAGGAGGAGAGATACTTTTATATATTCATGACTTGCTGAATACATTGTCAAAGGGGGAGAGATAAGCATGAAGAGAAAGAAATTATGTGCATAAGGAGAAATAATAAAGGGGGAGAGATAATTTTTTCTCATTTTATTTTTGATTTAAAAAGGGGGAGAAATTGTTTTCAAAACTTTTATTGAAAATAAGCCAATGTTCAGATTTTGAATGGTGTTGCCAATGCATTCATCAAGGGGGAGATTGTAATACCTATGTGTGCTGAATACATTGGCTTGTAGTGAATACACTTGGCTTTGATGATAAAAGCTTTGAATATCACCAAAACACCTTTTTATCAAGGTCCGACTCTAGCTCCGAGCTATAACAAGGTCCGACGGTAGGTCCGGCTTGTTTTGGGTAGCTCCGATTACGTTAGATGCTAGGTCCGACTTCTTGGTAAGGTCCAACTAGCTTTGGTCAGCTCCGGTTAATTTTTATCTTTAGCTCCGGCATATTTTTGCTAAGCTCCGAAGTTGATTTTTCTAGCTCCGATTTTTTGGTTTACTAGTTCCGACTAGTTCTGGTTAGCTCCGGCGCTAGGTTCTGCTAGTTTTGTAAGATCCGGTAGGAGCTTGGTTGTACTAGTTTTGGTAAGCTCCGGCGCTAGGTTCTACTAGATTTTGTTAGCTCCGGCTCAAGGTCCGGGTTGCTCTGCCAAAGTCCGGAACTTGACCGTAGTGCTTTTGCTTTTCATTTGCAATGTTTCGTACTTGCTTTATATTCTTGGAAAGATTGTTTAGTATTCATTTGCTAAGTTTTTGGTGTGTTTTGGTTGATATGGATGATTTCGTTTTGATATGCTTTGCAACATGCTTATGTGAGGTGCTCACGTAAGGTGTTGTGTTCGGAACAAACTTGAGTCAAGTCGAGGACTTGGGCTCGTATGGATTGGTTGTTTATTCATGTGCAGGTGTTGCTTGAGTTCAAGATATGGCTGGTAACAGGATCCATTGGACTAGTCTCAGGGAGGATATGAGGTTCCAACAACCAAATTCAGGAGGAATTGTGGTTGAGCTGATCAGGAGGTTGCGCAACATGATTGAATCAAGAACAATACATATGAAGGTATCGTGGACGTCATTGGAAGATGTTTGCACGTGTGCAAGGAGTGCATGGACGTGGCTGCATGGTTCCGAGGCGTGATGAAGAGATGTGGACGTAAATAATTTGTCGGAAAGGTCCAACCGACTAGGTTATGGACTCAGGCTGCGGCTGAGTCGGGTTTGACTCAAATATGGAAAGATTTGAGTTGGTTATGATAGGATTTCGTGTGGGTCATGAATTTGAGTTGTTTAGGAATGTGGGATGCGTTCCTAAGGTGTTTGGAAGTCTTAAGATTGCTTCTATCTGCGTATAGAAGAATCTTGAGCAGTTATGGAAAGTTACGATTCGTGATCTGAGTAGGATTAAAGTCCTAGTTGACATTGAGTTGGCTTTCGAGCTGGTTATATAAGCAAGGGAGCCCAGAGCTCATGGTACACGACTTTGGGGCTGTTTTTCTTGTGTTCTATTGAATAAAATTCGTAGTTTGAAGGAACTTTTGTGCCTTGTTCGTCCGACTTGTTCCAGACAAGTTTTACTCGTCGAGTTTCTGGACAGCACTACCTTTCGTCAGTGGTTTTATCATAACTCGAGTTTTACTGATCCAATTGACGTAATTATTTTTGGGTTGTCTTCACAACTTGATTGTGTATAATCTGTCAAAATTTCACGGTCATTGGATTTGTGGTCTATGATCTACACGAGTTTCTTTGCAGCGTTTCAGAACTGTTTTTTTTTCGGGTAGGGCAGATTGACCATAGTTTGATCTTTCAATCATAACTTGAGTTTTTCTCGACGGATTTGAGTAATTCTTTTTGTGTTATCTTCGTGACTTAATTCTCTCTGATATCTATCACTTTTGTCACGGTGAAACACGTTTAGATTAGTCTCACGCACGATTTCTTTAACAGATCGTTTTTCTGCCGAAAGGGTTTGGGGTTTAATTGTTTCCGCCGCGTAAGATTTTTAAATCTACCATTCACCCCCCCTATGGTAGCTTTTCACGTGCTCTTCGATCCTACATATAGTATGCCCAAAAGTAAGCCTTAGAATAAGGGGGTAGACTTTTCTGCCAACCTCATTGTTTTGGATTCTCAAGGATTGGACATTATACTTGGTATGGACTGGTTAAGGAAGCACAATGGAGTTATTGAGTGTGCCACAAAGACGGTAAAGTTGACCAATGAGGAAGGGATCACCGTAGAATTTGAAGCATCTCAAACCACACCGAAGCAATTGGAGCTGAACCATATGGACGGTGCCGCAATTGAGGAGATTCCGGTGGTGTGTGAATTTTTGGATGTTTTTCCAGATGAGTTGCTAGGTATGCCACCCGATCGAGACATTGAGTTTGTTATTGATTTAATACCTGGAACTGCACCTATAGCTAAGAGGCCATATAGGATGCCTCCTATGGAATTAGTGGAGCTCAAGAAGCAAATTCAAGAGCAACTAGAGAAAGGTTTTATTCGCTCAAGCTCATCACCTTGGGGGGCGCCTGTGCTGTTTGTGGACAAGAAGGATGGGTCGCAAATGATGTGTGTAGATTACCGAGCTCTCAACGAGGTGACCATCAAGAACAAGTACATCTTGCCACACATAGAAGACTTGTTTGATCAGGTGAAGGGTGCTTGTATCTTCTCTAAGATTGATTTGAGGTCGAGATATTTTCAAATGAAGATTAGACCATCAGACATACCCAAAATAGCTTTTAGAATGCAACATGGATCTTATGAATACACCGTGATGTCTTTTGGTTTGACAAATGCGTCTGCGTACTTTATGTACCTCATGAATAAGGTCTTCATGGAGTACTTGGATAGGTTTGTCGTGGTGTTCATTGATGATATTATGATCTACTCGAAGGATGAGAAGGAACATTAGGAACACTTGAGGCTTACGTTGCAGAAATTGAGGGAGCATCAATTGTATGCCAAGTTCAACAAGTGTCAGTTTTGGTTGAGAGAGGTGTCGTTTTTGGGTCATATCATCTCAGGAGGAGGAGTATCGGTTGCCCCAGAAAAGTGAGAGACGTGTTGAAGTGGGAACCACCGCAAAACGTAAAGGAAATAAGAAGTTTTCTTGGGATGGTTGGATATTACCATAGATTCATCAGGGACTTTTCCAAGATAGCCAAGCCAATGACGGAGTTATTAATGAAGGGAAAGACTTTCCAATGGACTCAAGCTTGTCAAAATAGTTTTGAGGAGTTGAAGAAGAGGTTGAAAACATCCCCAGTTTTGGTATTGCCAGATGTGAGCAAGAGTTTTGATATTTATTGCAACGCATTGAGACAAGGACTTGGATGTGTATTGATGCAAGAAGGTCAAGTGGTCGCCTATGCATCAAGACAATTGAAGAAACATGAGCAGAATTACCCCACGCACGATTTGGAACTTGCAGCCGTGGTACATGCATTGAAAATTTGGAGACACTACATCCTTGGACGTAGGTGTGAAATTTATACGAACCATAAGAGTTTGAAGTATATTTTCACACAAACGGATCTGAACTTGAGGCAACGAAGATGGTTGGATCCCATCAAAGATTATGATTTGGACATCAACTATCACCCGGGAAAAGCCAACGTAGTGGCCGATGCTTTGAGTAGGAAGGGAGTAAGTCATCAACTCACAGTTCGAGAGTTACCATCCGAGTTATGTAAGGAGTTTGAACGGTTGAAACTCGGGTTTGTAAATGAGATGGGAATGATGGAGTTAAATCTAACCTTGGGGCAAGAAATTCGAGAAGCACAAACCACGGATGAGGAGATCAAGGAAATCAAGGAAAGGACCAAAGAAGGGAGAGAATTCAGATTTGATGAAGACGAACATGGTACCTTATGGCTTGGAAAGGGAATTGTCGTGCCTAACATGAAGCATATTTGGGAGACAATATTAAAGGAGGCACATGACTCGCCGTATTCAATTCATCCCGGTTGTACAAAGATGTACAAGGATTTGAAGACATGCTATTGGTGGGCCATCATGAAAAAGGACATAGCCGAATATGTTGCGTTGTGTGATGTGTGCCAACGAGTTAAAGCTGAACATCAAAGGCCAACTGGATTATTTCAACCATTGAAGATCCCAAAATGGAAGTGGGAAGAAATCAGAATGGACTTCATAGTTGGGTTACCACGTACTCAGTCCGTTTATGACTCAATTTGGGTAATCGTGGATCGATTGACCAAGTCAGCTCATTTTGTTCCTGTCAAGACCAAGTATATATCTGCACAATTGGCCAAAATATACATGGAGTAGATTGTGTGTCGACATGGAGTCCCTAAGAAGATAGTATCGGATAGAGGTTCTCAATTTACCTCTAGGTTTTGGCAAAAGTTGCATGAAGCTTTGGGAATGAGGTTGAATTTTAGTTCAATGTATCACCCCCAAACGGATGGACAAACCAAGAGGACCAATCAGATTTTAGAGGACATGTTAAGAGCTTGTGCTTTAAAGCATGGGAAATGTTGGGACAAGAGCTTGCCATACGCGGAATTTTCATACAACAATAGTTACCAAGCAAGCTTGCAAATGTCACCTTACGAAGCGCTTTACGGGAGGAAGTGTAGGACACCTTTGTTCTGGAATGAGGCAGGGGAAACTCAAGTATTTGGTCTAGATGTGTTGCAAGAAGCCAAAAAGCAAGTCCAAATAATTCGTGAAAACTTGAGGGCTACCCAATCAAGACAAAAAGTCTATGCAGACAATAGGAGAAGGAAATTAGCCTTTGAAGTGGGAGATTTTGTTTACCTCAAGGTGTCACCAATGAGATGTCATAAGAGGTTTAACATAAGAGGCAAACTAGCACCTCGTTATATTGGACCATTCAAGATTTTGGACAAAAGAGCAGAAGTAGCGTATAAGTTGGAGATGCCATCTCATCTTTCGGATGTCCATGATGTCTTTCATGTTTCCCATCTCAAGAAGTGCTTGCGAGTACTAGAAGAACAAGTGCTAATGGAAGAATTGGAACTAGAGGAAGATTTGACTTATGCTGAGCAACCGGTCAAGATCTTGAAACCAAGGAGAGAACCACAAGGAACATGGTGATTCGATGGTGTAAAGTTCAATGGAAGCACCACACAGAAAAAGAAGCAATGTGGGAATTGGAGGATGATCTCAAGAAGGAATTTCCCTATCTCTTCTCCTCCACGTTGAATCTCGAGGGCGAGATTCATTTTAAGGGGGGTAGGTTTGTAACACCCTCATTTTCATGCATCATGCCTTGCATACACTCATATACATGTTTAACATTAACCCACAACAAGAGGAGCGAGTTTAAAATTGATTTGGAGCAAAACCACACTTAAAATGCAGGAAAGTGCGGACTAGTCCGATTTTACTGAGGACTAGTCCGATTTCTCTCTGACCAAAAACGGACTTGTCCATTTTTGCTGCGGACTAGTCCGATTTTGCCTCTGGAAACTTTCGCACTTGTCCGATTTCGTGCGGACTAGTCCGATATTCCAAGAATCCTTGAAAATTTGCTAAGTCCCTGGACTTTTCCGGACTAGTCCGGTGTTCCAGCGGACTTGTCCGATTTCCTCTCTGACTAAAGTCGGACTTGTCCGATTTTTGGCCAGACTTGTCCGATTTTCTCTTTGGACATTTTCGGACTAGTCTGGTCCTTTCCGGATGTAAGGATCGAATGCCCAAGAGGGGGGGGGGTGAATTGGGCTTCTTTTCAAAAATTAAGGCAATAAAACTTAATTACTAAAGGCCCAATTCCCTGAGCAAACAACCTATGCATCCAAGTGAATACTGACTTTGCGATATACGAAATGCATAAGTGTAAGGGAGAGGAGGAGAATGCAAACTCCCGAGGAGACATGAGGATTTATCCCGTGGTCCGGCAAGATCGTCAAGATCTTCCTACATCCACGTTGTGGCACCCACCAAAGGGTATAGCCACACCCAAGTCACCGAGTCTAGGGATCTTCACTATTCTTCTCCGTTCGCCAACCTCGGCAAGGTGGAGCTCAGGCCTTGTACAGTTTGGATCCTCCGGGCTTCCACAATCGTCTTGGCAAGCTCCGGAAGTCTCTCTCAATTACAAACACCAAGAGACACTCCCTTACAGCTCTCACTACACTAGAGATTCCAATCACCAAGAATGGAGGCACACAAGCACTATCTCTAGCTAGTTCTAGCCTATATCTTGGTGTACAAGTGGTGAAAATGATATGGAAGTGGTAGATCAATGCCTTGAATGCTTGGTAAGGTGTAGAGTAAGTCTGGGCTTCAAGTCTTTTCGAATAGACTGGTTGAAGGGGTATAAATAGCCAGCCTCCACGAAATAGCCGTTGGAAAAGTAGGCTGACATCACTGTTCTGCGAACACCGGATGATCCGATGTCTCCCCTTCAGTTGTCATCGATCAAATCCAAATTAGATGATGTCATTGTGTCAGATAGGACCGTTGTTAGACCGATGTTGCACTTGTCTTCTCATCGGATGATCCGGTGGTACTTCCTCCAGAATTGGTTCAAACTTGATGCTTACTGGAGTGATTGACCAATTTGTTCAAAGTTGTACATCGGATGATCCGGTGTTACACTTGGTCCAGGGATATAGCTTACTGTACTGATGGACCGATGTAACATTGTCTTTTAACATCGGATGATCCGGTGAGTACTTGGTTCTGAGGTCTTCTTCTTCTGCTGAACCAACTCGACCAATGTGTTGTTCTCTAGAAACATCGGTTGATCCGGTGAGTTGATTTTGTTTTCTTCGAGTTGTTCTAAGTGATTCTTTTGTATTTTGCTCAATTGACCTCTTAGACATTTGATGGAAATATTCTTCTGATGATTGTCAAGCATTGAGTGTTGTTAATTATGGTTGAATAACTTTGACATATGAGCTTTTACTTCTAATCTTCATAACATTGATTGATCTCATAAAGTGATTGTTTAGGGGTCTCCAATGATCAATGGTTGTGTTCATATTCATATAGATTTCATTCGATTGAGTGATATGGGAGACCTTGCATCCACAAATTCATTAGTAAAATCCAATGGTTGTCATTAATCACCGAAACCATACCTCATGGGGGCCTAGATGCTTTCAATCTCCCCCTTTTTGGTGATTGATGATAACACAACAAGTGAAGCATAATAATAACGAATTTGATAGTACGATACTCAAGAAGATATGCAATGAGTACAAGATATGGCATATTAAACTTGAAGACTCAAAAGAGATTAATAACGCGAAAGCTCAATCGATCAATAACTCAAGAGAATAAGTGGCACATGAATACTCAATGAATAGCAAATGAGTAGCAAAAACACCAAATTACAAAAGATATAGATAGAGACTCCCCCTACAGCTAGGACTCCCCCTGAGACTAAGCAACCCTTCCCCTAACACCTCTCTTACTCTTCTCCCCCTTTGGCATCAAGACACCAAAAAGGAAGTCGAGTGCCTAAGAACCTTGAGTGCTCAGAGCGATGATGAACTGGTCACCGTCGGGGGTGCTGTCGTCGGAGCTGCTGCCTGCTGCTGCGGCTGAGGTTGGAGTAGAGGTGGAGGGAGCTGTAGGAGCCGCTGTCGGTACCTGCTGGGTCAGAGCTGCTGGCAGCGGGGAACTGACAACGGATGCTGGTGTCTACTGGAACAACGTTGTAGCCGGCTGCGGAGAGTGGATCGGTGCGCCTGGAGCAAGCAGTGGAGACATGCTGATTGTCGGGATCGGCGTGGTCGGCACTGGAGCTGCAGCTGGAGCAAGGACAGGCGGGGGTGGAGCAAAGCCTGGCAGCTGCGACGGCAGGGAAATCCCGGTCTTGGTGTAGAGGTTGGTGATCAACCCCAGGATGCCCATCATCGCCTGCTGCGTCTGCTACTACTGGTCAAGGGAGCACTGGTGCATCTGATCTATCAGTCCAGTCAGCCTGTCTGTGTCCTCTCGCCTCTCACGGGCGATCTGGCGCTGCATCTCCTGCTACTGCTGCTGGAACTCCAAAAGATGTGCTGCCTGCTCAGCTCGGGCCTGCTCAGCTGCAAGCTGGTCCAGGCGCTGCTGCTCAACCATCTGCTGCGGGAGTGAAGTAAGCTCGGACGGCTGAGAGACTTGTGCCTCTGAGATGGGAGGTGGAGTAGGGGGTGGCACAGTCGAGCCTCTAGCCTCCGCATCGTGTTGCCTGGGTGAGGGAGGAGGTGGGAAGTACTCCTCAACGCTGTCATCCGTGTCGCTCTCGGACCATATATGCTGAAGGTCCTCACCCTAAGCCTCTGCCTGTGCCAGTCTCTCATCTTCCTTCTCTAGACCTTACTAATCCTCCTCGGATAGCCGAGCACGGACCTGACGCTCGACTGGACGGCCAAGGCGGCGATCTCTAGGAGCTGGAGCACGGTAGTGGCTGAACCGTGTGACACTCACGTCAGTGAGACTGTCACGCACGGCAGACCCCTTAGGAGCAACCATGTAGATCAAGTAGTTGATCCAGTGTCCAAACACAAGCTGCCTCATCATGCCAACTCCATCAGTGATCACGTCCTCCATCTCACATATGAGGATGTCCACAATATCGAACTCCATCCTGTTCATGATGTAGAACAGGAGGGTCTGCTGCAGGCTGTTGAACCCCTCTAGGTATCCGGACCTCGGCAAAAGTGTGCGGCGCAAGGCAAGGTGCACTGTGCGCGCAGCTGGAGTCAACAGTGCTGGTACCTTCGGCTGGTCTGGAGAGAAAGACGGTGCAAATAGAGAGTGTATCTCCTCCAGTGGTGGTGCCACTCCTCCAGTGGGCGTCCTCCTCGGCGGGTCTGCCTGTCCATACACTCTCTCGTGCAAGCAAGTGTCGTGGAGATCCACTCCTAGCAGCTGTGTCAAAGTCTGTCTTGTCAAGTGATGGTGCTGGCCCATGAACATGAAGTCTATAGATCTGCGGCCCTCAGAGACGTAGAGGGTAGTGTAGAATACGCGGACCCAGTCCTCCATGTAGGCACTCCTCTCGTAGGACATCAGCTCCACTAGACCTCTATACCTCTCAAAGTAGGGGCGTATCTCTGTCTCGGCTGCCAGGGCAAGCTGATCCCAATCCAGAAAGTTGTGCTGGAAGAGCTTATGGCCTCGGCGCTTATAGGTCTCGTATAGCGACGCCTGTGCCAAGGTCCAAAAGCGGCTGTCCACAAGTGCCTCTCTGGGACGAGGGAACCACTCCTCAAGTAGAATGTTCCATCTGAGCTTCCCGAGCTGCTTGGCCTTCATCTTTCTGTAATCCGTCAATCGGACACCCTCACCAACATGGACGTTGGTGTCCATCTCATAGACGGCTCTCTGGGCCGCCCTGTCCTCTTGAAGATCGGCAGCTGATGGTCTCGAACGTGGTACTGCCGCGGAATGACCCCCACAGGTCCTGGCTAAGCGCCGGTGAACAAGCGGCACTTTCAACTCTTCTTCTTCCTCGGAATCATCTAGCATGGGAGGCTGCCTTGGACGAGCCTCGCGGATCCTCAATGATCCTCCTCGGCCATGCTCTCGCTCCTCGGCAGCGCGAGCGGCTATCAAAGCCTTCTTTTCCTCCTTCGACAGCTTTTGCTTCTTTGCGGCCAGCTCCGCAATGGCCTTGCCCTTTCCCTTCTTTTCACGAGCCATTGCGATGAGGCAAGTGACAATGCGCGTGAATGAAGTCAACGATGTCAAGCGCACGGAATGGCGACACGAAGATCGTCGTGGCCGGAAACCCTAGCGGCGTAGTGGTGGCCGTAGAGGGAGGCACCACGGCAACGCAGAGGGCAGTGGTGCAGCTGTGCTTTGGGCGGCGGCGGTGGTGCACGGGAGGCGGCGGTCGGCAGCGCTTGGGTGGAGCGGCTGCGGCGGTGGAGGAGAGCGGCGGCGGCACTAGATGAAGCGGCGGCGGCGGCGCTGCTGCGGTGGTGCGGCGGTAGCTGGAGGGCAGCGGCGGTCGGAGGGCGGCGGCGGTCGTAGTGCTGTGGTGGCGGTAGGGCGAGGGAGCGACGGCGGCGGAAGGGCGAGCGAGCGTCGGGGTCGGGGAGAGAGAAAGGAGGGAGGCGAAGGGGCGTTTAAAAAGTGGGTCCCAAACCCTAGCTTGAAATTTAACACCGGATGGACCGACGTTAAAATATAGGAGCATCGGTCGAATGGCATAGTAAGGATATTCAAAAAGGTACCGTTGACACCGGATGGTCCGACGTGGAAGGCAATAGCATCGGTGGATTTCAGCACAGCTCCAGAAATGTGAACATCGGATGCACCGATGTTTCTCAGAATGAACTCGTCGGTTGATTTGTGTTACTGACTGAGCTGACCCTTGGCTTTTGAACACAAAGTGATCCGGTGATGGTCTGGCCTAAGCATCAGAAAATCCGATGACTACAAAACAGCAACATCCCATATATGTCCTTTGACCAAACAAACAAACAATGAGAAACACATGTCTTAGGACTTTTTGGGCAACCCCTTACCCCTCAAAAATACTAATTGCCAATAACTTGGCTAAGCCTTAAAGCAAATAGAACACCGAATAAAATAGGAAGGAAATCATCCAAATAAAATGTAAGGCCCATGCTTTGTGAGCTAGAGGGTGAAGCCTTCTATCTCTTAAAAGCATATTCCTTTAGGCATTAACGCACCTAATATTTTGTTCTTTCCACATGATACGAGTTGAGATATTGCATTTCAAACAAGTCTGTTTCTCATGAGGTGGGTTCCCCTTTGTGACAATCTACCGTATGCAATGCCAAACAATTTATAATGCAAGAAATTTAAATATGAGTGCAAGTCTATATGTCAGGCATCATGCAAGACATAAAGTAAATCTATCTTGCCAAGTTTGAACCTTTCACAGGCTTCTTCAGGGAGAGCCACTCTCCAAGCCTCGGGGAAACCCAAAAGAACCTCCATCCCAAGCTAACCCTTTCTCACCCCTATCCTTTGAAAGTTATACAAGACCTATATGAGATGCATTCTTACATGGCAACTTACATGACGCTTGATGCATCTAGCACATTTAACTCACTTCTTAGCCTAGAAGAAGTTTTCTCATCAAGTGGTTTAGTGAAGATATCCGCCAATTGTTCTTCGGGCCTAACACCTCGCAGTGAGATGTCCCCCTTAGCTTCATGGTGCCTCAAGAAATGATGGCAAATATCAATGTGCTTAGTGCGGGAGTGTTGAACGGGGTTTTTAGCTATCTTAACCGCACTTTCATTGTCACAAAGGAGAGGCACACGACCAGTTAATACCAAAGTCCAAAAGGGTTTGCTTCATATAAAGAATTTGGGCACAACATGCACCGACCGCGATATATTCCGCTTCCGTCGTGGACAAGGCGACGGAATTTTGCTTCTTGCTAGACCAAGATACTAGGGAACACCCAAGCAAGTGGCACCCACCGGAGGTACTCTTGCGGTCCACACGGCATCCGGCAAAGTCCGAATCCGAGTAATCTAAGAGATGGAATTTTGCACCTTTAGGGTACCACAAGCCCACACTAGGGGTATGCTTAAGATACCTAAGTATCCTAAAGACCGCCTTCCAATGCGATTCTTTAGGTGCCGCCTGAAAGCGAGCACACAAGCATACACTAAACATGATATCGGGCCTAGATGCGGTTAGATAAATCAATGAACCAATCACAGAACGGTAGTTAGATTGGTCAATAGGTTTACCGTCCTTATCCGCGTCGAGATGACAATTTGATGCCATTGGAGTGCTTCTTGAGCTACAATCTCCCATCTCAAATTTCTTCAAGAGGTCCTTGGTATACTTCTCTTGATAGACGAAGGTCCCCTCTTGAAGTTGCTTGATTTGGAATCCAAGGAAGAAGTTGAGCTCTCCAATCATCGACACCTCGAATTCCCTAGACATCATTTTGCCAAAATCGTGGCTAAGAGCTTCGTTAGTTGAACCAAAAATAATATCATCAACATAAATTTGACAAATAAATAATTCTCCATTGATGTCTTTGGTGAAGAGTGCAGTGTCCACCCTCCCGATCTTGAATCCTTGCATGATCAAGAAATCCCGTAGTCGTTCATACCATGCCCTAGGTGCTTGCTTGAGCCCGTAGAGCGCCTTATGCAACCTATACACATGATTAGGATTCCTCGGATCTTCAAACCCGGGAGGTTGTTCAACATAAGCAAGCTCATTAATGTAACCATTAAGAAAGTCACTTTTCACATCCATTTGATAAAGTCTAATATTATGATGTGATGCAAAGGCAAGAAGTATACAGATGGCTTCTAGCCGGGCGACCGGAGCAAATGTCTCCCCAAAGTCTAGTCCTTCAACTTGCGATAACCCCTTGGCCACAAGTCTTGCCTTGTTGCGGACCACCACGCCATTCTCGTCTTGTTTGTTGCGGTACACCCACTTTGTTCCGATGACATTTTTGTCCTTGGGTCGCTCCTCCAACACCCAAACTTCATTGCCGATGAAGTTGTTAAGTTCTTCTTGCATGGCCATCACCCAATTTGGATCTTGGAGTGCTTCCTCAATGTGAGTGGGTTCTACACATGAAACAAACGAGTAGTTCTCACAAAATGAAGCGAAATGGCGAGAACGTGTACTTACTCCCCTTGACGGACTTCCGATAATTTGGTCCATCGGATGCGCCTTGGAGATGCGTCCATGCCTCATAAATGGTTGTGAAGCACTTGGCGGTGGTGATGCGTGTTGCTCATCTTGTGGTTGGACTTGATCATGGACTTCTTCTTCTTCTTGATGTTGTGTGGCTTGTGAATCTTGAGTCGGCAATGGATCATCCTTCTCTTCTTCGTCAACTTGAGGCGCCATAGATGTGTTGATGTTGGAACTTGAAGCTCCCCCTTGATCATGGCTCTCCTCAACTTAGGCTTGATGTCTCCAATGGTCATGTTCTTCATGGATTCTCGTAGAGGCTCATCATCTATTTCATCATGACCAAAACTCTCCTCTTGGGAGCCATTAGTTTCATCAAACTCAACATCACAACTTTCCTCAACTAAACTGGAGGTTTGGTTGAATACTCGATATGCTTTTGAGTTTGATGCATAACCAAGAAATATACCAACATCACATCTACTTTCAAACTTACCGAGCCTTTTCTTGCGGTAGATGTAGCACTTGCACCAAAAGACTCGAAAGTAGGAGATGTTGGGCTTTCTCCCAATGAGAAGTTCGTACGGGGTCTTTTGAAGTAGTCGATGTAGGTAGACCCTATTTGCGGCATGGCACGCCGTGTTGATTGCTTCGGCCCAAAACTTCTCCGACGTGCCATAGTCATCAAGCATTGCTCGCGCAAGAGTGATGAGAGTCTTGTTCTTTCTTTCAACAACACCATTTTGTTGAGGAGTGTATGTGGCCAAAAACTCATGCTTCACGCCTTCACGGTCACACCACTCCCCAATGCACTCCGGACCTTGATGATGGGAAGTTGAAATTCCCTTTGAGCACGGTTAGCGAAGGTCTTGAACACTTCCGGAGTTTCACTCTTGTCACCTAGAATCAAAGTCCAAGCATAGCGAGAGTAGTCATCAACTATAACAAGACAATAGAGGTTACCACCAAGACTTTGATATGTGGACGGTCTGAAGAGGTCCATGTGAAGTAGCTCAAGTGACTTGGAGGTTGACACCATTGTCTTCATTGGGTGGTGTGAAGCAACTTGCTTCCCGTCTTGACAAGCGCTACAAAGCTTGTTCTTCTCAAATGTGACATACTTCACACCGGTCACCATCCCAAGCTTGAATGACTTCTTGAGCTTGCTCATCCCTATTTGCGCTATGCGTCGATGCCATAGCCAACCCAAACTTGTCTTGGTGAAAAGACAAGTGGTCAAGCTAGCATCCTTGTTGGAGAAGTCTACTAGGTAGAGATGTCCATGCCGAAATCCTTTGAAGATTAGTTCTTGGCTTGTTTCACTACTCACAACAACATCATTTTTTCTAAAGGTGCACGTTAGTCCGAGATCACATAATTGTGCAATAGAAAGTAAATTAAAACTAAGTGACTTAACGTACAATACATTGGAAATAGATAAATCATTTGAAATAGCAATTTTACCTAACCCAATTACCTTGCCCTTAGAGTTATCACCAAAGGTGACTTGTTCATGATTGCTGGGGTTTTCTTTGGTGGTGAACATACCATCATTGCCGGTCATATGTTGAGTGCACCTGCTATCGAGTACCCAATGCTTTCCTCCGGCTTTGTAGTTCACCTACACACATGAATTCAATTTTTAACTTTAGGCACCCAAGCCAACTTAGGTCCTTGTATGTGTGATACAAGTGTTTTTGGGACCCAAAGTTGCTTGGGGATCTTCCCCTTCATGCCCTTTATGTCCTTGCCAATGAACCTTGCCTCCACCTTGCCATCTACTTTGCTTAAGAGATAATAATGATCATTGAAAGTAGACTTGTAGTTAGTAGACAATTTTGGAGAAGGTCGGTTAGGAAGAGGACACTCCCTTGTATGGTGACCGGTGACCTCACAATGTTGGCAATAAGAACCAACTTCCTTGATGAAGCTTGTTCTAAGCTCCGGTGAGGGCACCTTTCCTTTGTTAGGCACCGGGAAGGATCCAAGTACTCTCTTGTTGAAGGCCTTTGCTTGTTGGAAGAGGATTTCCTTGTTCTTGACTTCTCCTTTTGATAGTCTAGCCGCACTAGTGCGGAGACTCTCAATTTCTTCCAACAAGTCCTTCTCCCTAGTGTTCTCTTTCAAAGGCAAAGACTTGTGCAAGACATTAGTGGCATGAGAAGTAATGGATACCTTATCATTAAGAATTTGTTTCTTTATATTTTTCAATTCTTTATCAAGCGCTTCATGAGTAGGGTTAAGTATTTGATGCTCTTGGATCAACTCATTGTGCTTTCCCAAGAGTGCTTGGTGGGCTAAGTCAAGCTCATTATGATCTAGCTTGATTTGAGCTTATCTTCCTCAACTTGCTTGACATGGTATTTGAGCGTGTCATGCTCTTTAAGTATGCTCTCATACTTGTCAAGCAAATCAAGGTTAGCACTCTCAAGCTTAGCACGAGTTTCTTCAAGAGCCTTAACCTTACTCTTTTCCCTCTTAATGATAGTGTGATATTCATTTATTAATGAATTTAAATCATCGGGGGAAAGCTCATCATCGCTAGAATCATCACATACCTTGGTGTTACCTTTAGCCATGAGGCTCATGGGTGGTGGATGAATAGGTGAGTCATCATTGTTGGCAATGGCAAGGCCGGCCAAACTTTCTTCTTCCGCTTCACTCTCTTCATCACTTGATTCTTCGTTGGTGACCCATTCATTTGCCTCACACATGAACACCTTTTGTTGACCATTTATCTTCTTTGGGAAGAGCTTTGCCTTCTTTCCCTTGTCATGTTTCTTCTTCCCAAAGGATCTTGGTTTGGGATTGACCTCTTCTTCATCATCTTCACTATCTTCAAGCTTGCGATGCTTGCTCTTGTGGTTCTCTCTTCTTTTGTCTGGTTTTGGACAATCATAGGAGATGTGACCTTGATCACCACAATTGTAGCAAGTCTTGTGGTTGTCTCTCCTTGGTAGAAACGCTTTCTTCTTGGGATCAAAGGTGTATCCCTTCTTGGCAATCTTGGAGTTCAAGCGAGAGAACTTTCTCATCATCAACGCAAGCTTATCATCGTCATCTTCACTTGATGCTTGCTCTTCTTCACTTGAGCCAGGCTCAACCACCTTCTTTTTCTTGAGACTTGTTTTCTTGGTGGAGGCCTTTAGGGCAATTGTCTTTGAAGATGATTGCTCCATCATCCCAAGTACACTCATCTCATGAGCGTGAATCTCTCTAATGAGTTCCAAAACTTCAATGTGGTCAAGAGAATCCTTTTGAAGCATGGAGTTGATGATGTTGTACTTTGGCTTGGGAAGGAGCGTAAGAATCTTGCGGTTGATGAGTCCCTTGCCAAGAGAAGCAATGTCAAGAGCATTAATTTCTTCAATAAGCACATTCAAGCGAGAGAACATTTCATTGACATTTTCATGAGGTATCATTTTAAATTCATCATATTTTAAATTTAATGCCTTATATGATGCCTTTTAAATTCATCATTTTAAATTCATCATATTTTCATGAGGAGAAAGGTTAATGCCTTCTCTCCATACAATTCCTTTGCACACTCATAGGATTTGATGGTTTTACTTTTAAATTAATACAACATCATATGGAAATACCTAAGTGAAATCCTAGGCTTCCATAAACATTGTTTGCTAGATTTAGACACTTTGCCTAAGTTTAAAAAACAAAGTTTTTAATCAAGATTTAACTGGTGAGGTCGTATGTAGTGCACTAATGAATAGCCACTTGCACAACCCTACTTTACGCTTCATGCATAGATGGGTGGCTATGATAATGTTCCCTAGAGGAAATGTGAGGGTAGTGCGTAATGATGAGCTGAAAATTTTGTTTGCCACGACTAAAAAGATAAAAGTTGCTCCAGTTATTGTCATGATGATACAATGGTTAGATTACATTCCAAGGGTAGGGCCAATTGAATGCACTTCATTCATTACCCGTATTTCTACTAGGGTAGGAGCACTAGAATATTCTTCATTTGAGTATATTGAAAATGAAAGTGAATTAATTAATAAATATTATTTAGTGCAAGGGCATACCCTTAAGCATGATCAAGATGGCTCTTTGATATTTTATTATCTCGGCTTTGTCAATGAAATTTGGTTACCTAACCCGGATTATCATTTGTACAATTGCTGGAGGCTAACCATTGACCTCCTTCCCATTGAGGAAGCCGGAAGAAGTAATGTCTCTAGCAGCGTAACTAGAAGCCGTACAAGGAGAGCGGTTATGCCCCCGACAACCTCCACATCCTGAGTACGAAGAGGAAGAGAACCCAACAGGTGATGCACCCGGATGGACTCAACCTCCATCGTATGAGACCGAAGGCCCATCTTGGCACAGATGGCCAGGTGCTACATGGGAGCCACCCCTATCCACTTCAAGCTCTAGCAGCTTGCCTCCAACATCTATGAGAAGATGTCATTTCTCTTTGGCTAGGAGTCATTGTGACTATAGCCAAAAAATGACGGATCTCTCTAGGCGTATGGAAGAGCTTGAGGTAAGAACGGGTGACATCTACAACACTCTCCAAGGGCATGTGCAGGGTACCCAAGACTGGCAACAACACATGGACGCTCAATTCACCAACTTTAACTCCATGCTATAATAACAACAAGCCAATCTCGCGGCATAATTCCGTCATCAAGGGTTCAACCCTCATCACGGAGGTGAGTGAAGAACAAGCTTGGGGGAGGACCCTCACTTGTGGTAAATTGTATCAACCCCTTGCATATTTATTTTCCATTCACTCATCATCCACATTGCATATAAAAAAAGTAGGATAGGATTATTTTCAAATAAAATAAAAGATGCACGGTAAGAATGACTTGGAATTCACATAGATGAAATGATGAATAGTTGCCTGTTTTAATTTTCCTAAGTTCCTAGTTTACAACTTACTACTCTCCAACATATTGGTCTCATTGGCTAAAATTGCTTTTGCCTTGATTTGGAGATTGTGGGTAGCAAAAGCTTAATCCATTCTAAGTTGTTGTGAGATATGATATAGTGATAGGGCTGCTATTCCTAGTTTGAAAGTGAAACTTAGATTTCTGGATAAATTCTAAAAAGATTTAAGTTATCCTCATTTGATTGGAAATACCCACCAAAGCCATATGATACATTACATTGATAGACCTTATGCATATGCTATTTGCCCTCACATTGAGCTTTGTCAAACTAGTATAGACCTATGTGAGATTTCATTCATTACTTTTTAAATTCAAGACTTCACTTGCACATGTTATACTTCTACACTAGAAGTAAGCAAATTCTCAAACCACAATTCCACAATAAAAAGAGAAACTCCATATCCTTCATGCTTAGTACTCTCTCAAAAAATTATTGCACAAAAAGGGAGTATAATACATGGCTACAAGAAAAAGAAAAAGAAAATGCATGCTTACATCATAAGCATGACAAAAAAAGAGAAAGAAGTAGCCATGTTTCATCCCTGCAAAATAAGAGAGACCCGTCAAAAAGGAGTCATCTCAAATATCCACATCCACTCCATTCCATCACACATGCACAAGTCTATAATCAAATTGTTTTGAATTAATTTCTCCTAAGTCTTGCTCTTTTGACTTAGCAATATTATGTGTTGCAAATATGCCTACTTTATTATCTACCAAGCTCCACATACAAGCCTTATGTAGAGGTAGGATGAATTTAGGCAAAATGCCTTGGTGAGGATATATTTCCAATACACATAAAGGAGAGACTTGAGAGAATCAAATTAAGATACTTAAAATCTAAATTGAACTCTCCGGAATTTGAGTGGAACTTGATTTCTAGGGTATGTGTGCTCCATTTGCTGTTCTATCTTTCAACCACCCATGAATAGGAGAAGGCATAAGCCCCATAATGACTTAATATGGGTGTAGTATCATGCCGATTTTTGCAATACTAGGTAGAGTATTTTGTTTTGCACATGGTGCTTTTGAAAATTAGAACATTGTAGCAACTCTTGATCATCAACCTAAAGTCTTGACTTTGCTCGGGACGAGCAAAGGATAAGCTTGGTGGAGTTTGTTGACGGTTGTTATATATCAATTTCACCCTTCAATATAACTCAAATATGTGAAGAAAATATCATTTCTTGCACACATCACCTTTATATTTAACCTATTTCCACTTGTCTTTGGAGAAAGTAGTGCATGCAAGAATTCTATGCAGAATTGAAGTGAAACAAGGGGATGGATCCTATAAAATATTATTCCAGCCAATTGTTGACGGATGGTACATCACAGATGAAAATCCGCAAGCGCATGGAGAAACCGTTGTGGCACTTCCCCTTAAAGAGTATTCCCAAGGGTATCGAATCCAAGGAATGTGTGTGTTAATCTTCAAACTAGTTCAACCAAGGACACAAAGCTTGGTGGTAGGCAAGGGATAGAGTGGATTTCCTAAGAGAAGGGATTCTAATTCAAAGCAAGTCGATCAATAGTAGCTTGTATTGGGCACGGGCTTACCCTGGTCTACCAGGCGACTCCAGCCAAGACCTACGTCGTAGCCGAACGTGGAGGATTACAATGAACGGATATGGCTTTCACCACCTACCGCCTACCCCTACAACCCGTGGGCTACAAGATAATCAAAGGTAATGTCAAGCCTAGACACCATGCCTATGCTATTGATTACTTCCCTAACCTCTCACGCAAAGACTAGGGCCTCTAAATGACTAGAGCAATGAATGAACAAGCAACTAAGGAATTAACTTGCTTGAATTAAATAAATGAACTCAATTGGAAATCATGTATCTTACTTGAGATGGAAAGAACTATCAAGGTACAAAGGTGGAGAGGTTTTGACAAGCCCGAACCCTATCCTTAAGTGGAAGAAGCCTGACAAGCCGGAGCCTCCTCCTCCTCTCTCACTCTCTCCCTATTTTCAAAGCACTTAGGCAGCGCTACACCTTTGGAGTGTAGTACTAGACTCAAGCTTTTGGTGTGTGGAGTGAGGGAGCCCCCTACCCCCTATTTATACCCTCTAAAGGTCGGTTTGGCGCCAGAAAAAGCAAGGGAATTAGTCGCCATCGTGACTTCCAGGCCGTGAGGAGCCAACACGTGGTGGTTGATCGCGTTTGGCGCGATTACCTAGTCGGCCGAGCTGGCACTTCGGCCGACTTTTTGGTGGCCCCAAATGCGGTGTTTTTCATTGGGGAGGCTGTTTAGTGGGGCCCCATCATGGGTATGGGTGATTCCCCTCATTTTTAGTTGGTTTTCTCCTCCGAGTGGGCCCAAGAATCCTCATGCTTGCGCCTGATTGGTCAGAAGGTGTGTTTCTTGGATTGGTCACTGTAAATACCTCTAATTTTGGGCATAATTCACCTGCATACACAATTGCACCAACACTCCAACACTTGTGGAGATAGTTAGTAAATAACTCCTACCACTATATTGGTTGTCCAATCCATAGATTTTATGCAGGTAATTGATGTCGGATTTGCAATTAAGGACCATCAACACCTATCAGGCGATGTCACGTGGCACCACATGGATCAAATGGCCCACAAACAGAAGTATCCGAGGCCATCCAATGGTGTAACACCCATATCAATCAATGGGACCCACCTGGAAGTCACCGCGAGGAAGCACCCCAGAAATGGTCAACATTTCATTTTTCCAACTAGGGGGTTTGGCCGAACCCTTACTGGTGCCAAACTCGGCCAGCTTCTTGTCCATAGTCCAAGTAGGAGAGGAGTAGAAGGAGTATCTTCCCAATTTCCAATTGGGAAAGGTATGACTCTCATATTTCTGTTTGTATTTTTGACTTTGCTCTTAATAAAGATGTTATCATTAGTCTTCTATTGTTCATGTACTTGGATGAAACATTTCTTGTTTGATTGTGGATTTCATGTATGTGGTAGGAGTAGCATTTATGATTATGTTATACCAATATAATTATATCATCATAAACACTATAAACTTCCACTATAGTCTAATTAGCTATGACATGATTATGTTAACATGAATCACTTATGCTATGAATTAAAATTGGTTCAACGATGATTTAGTTCATTGCCTTAGGATGGCTTGTGCCTAGGCTCTTAAGTTAATTATTTAATATGCTAGCATGGTGCTAGGATAGAGAGTAGCGTTGAATGTCTCGTATGCCCATAGATTGAAGAGGTAGGCAGTAGGTGGTGACATCCCTATCTGTCCTTTGTAACCATCCACGTTTGGCTATGCCAAAGGCTCTTGGCGGGAGTCGTACGATTATTGCTAGGGGTAAACCCGTGCCCGATGTGTTAATCCACTTAGGATGAGAATTCATAATTGGCATGATCATTAGTAACTAACTTATGCTATGTATATGTACATTGGAAGCATAGTAGGAGTCTCTACCTAACCCTTAGTCTAGTCCCTCAATTACCTTATTTATACCATTAGAATGAAATTCTTTTGTGTGTGTCACACTACCTTCACATATCATTTATCCATCCTTGCTAAAACCCTATAGAGGCCAACCTAGCCTCTCCACTTGATGATTGTTTTACTTCCATCTTGCCTTCCTTTGGGAAAATATAAATGACACCCTTTGGTAATACTCTTAGAGGGAAAATGCTACATCGATAGTTTCTGTGCTCTTGCGGATTTACATGTGTAATCAAAAACCTATCAACAAACATTTCTGGCACCACTGCTAGGGATGAATTGTTAGTAGTGTGTAGGAACCATCAACAAGCAGTTCTGACGCCTTTGCCAGGGATGATTTATTAGTGTTCCTTAGGAAATATCAACAATTTTCATGATGTGTTTCACGTTTCCCAGCTCACGAAAAGATTAAGGGTACTAGAGGAACAAGTGCCAATGGAAGATTTGGAATTAGAGGAAGATTTAACTAACACGGAGAACCAGTCAAAATTTTAGAAACCAAAGAGAGAGTCACAAGGAACAAGGTGAATTAATGTTTCAAAGTACAATGGAAGCATCATGCAGAATCAGAAGCAACTTGGGGGCTGGAAGATGATATTACAAAGGAATTTCCCTATCTTTTTCCTTCTACGTCGAATCTCGAGGGCGAGATTCAGTTTAAGGGGGGTAGGCTTGTAACACCATCATTTTCATGCATAATGCATTGCATACATCCTCATACATGTTTAACATTAAGCAACACAAAAAAAGGAATAAGTTTAAAATAAATTGTAATCAAACAAGCAAATAAAAACCTGGCTCAGTATGGACTTGTCCAGATTTGGACCCTGGACTAGTCCGTCTAACTCTCTGTTATTCTCCCTCGGTAGGGTACACTTGCTCGATCTGGACCCTGGACTAGTCCGGTTTTGCTCTTTGTTATCTTTTCGGACTTTCCCATTAATGCTACGGACTAGTCAAAATGTTTCTGATGTTTTTCTAAGCCCTGCTCCAAACTTGTTCGGTCTAGCATCGGACATGTCCGTTTAACTTATGTAACTTCGATTTGCCTGCGTACGGTGTTGGTCTTCATACCGGACTTATCCGTTCAACTTTCTAATTTCCAACGGACTAGTCCGACCTCCAGTGGATTTGTCCGGTATGCCCGGATCGGATTCAACCTTTTCTTCCACGACTTTTTATTGGGTATTTGACTTTATTGGGTCGAAGAACTTCGTGTCTAACCCCTATGGAGCCCATCTGGGACCCCTACACGGCCTCCACCACCTTGAACTCGAAATCCATCAAACCCTACCACCTCCACCTCTATATAAACACCCCACCACCCCAACTTTTCATTTGTTTGTCAAGTTGAGAAAAAACCTCAAACCCTAGTTTGTGTGCTGCCATCAAGAGAAGACCCAACAGTAAGGAGAAGGAGGAGAAGAAGAAGGAGGATCGAGCAAGCACAATCTTCGTCAACTTCTCAACATCGACATTCTTCATCGCCAATTCTCCATCAACTCTTCATCACCTAACCCTAATCGTCAAGATTCAAGTTTCACACCCAAATTCTTGATCCTTGGATCTCTAAACACACGGTACAATCTCTATATCCAAGTTTCCATGTGAATTCCACCCTAAATCTCGCTGTCCAGAAAACCCTATTTTTGCAGATTTTGTATAGGGCGGACTAGTCCGGCCCTAGTAGCGGACTGGTTCGGTTTTCAGATCTGTTTCAGGCTGAATTAATCCCAAATTGACTCAAATCAATTCGAAACTTGTTAAACTTTATTGTAACTAGTTAGTAAACATTAATAGCAACTCATTAACAAGTTTTACCTTATAATTGCATTAATCATGCATATCATGGCATATTGAGTAATATATGAGCATTTATTGACTGTAATGTCTGTTTTGTATGTTTATTGTGCGGAATAGAAAGTTATGCTCTAGAGAGTGTTGTCGAGGACCTCTAGTACACGAACTTTGAAGCATTTGACCCAAACCAAGCTCAAGAGCAAGGCAAGTGTCCTTGATCATTTTGATCCCGTTTTTAAATGTTTTGTTTGCAAAACTACATGCTTGTGTCAAATTGAAGGGAAACCCATGATAGGTGTTTACAACACTTGTTTGACCATCCTTGTCACTTGGAATACATTGTAGAGAGTCGGGAAGGATGTTTTTACCTTTTTGCTTTGCTCTAATTAATTGGGATGGGAAAACAACCAAATGGCTAAATTATGAATTAATGCACTTATGAATGATGAGAATTGATGGACATGGTAAATTGGTAAAATGGGACTTGGGAGATCTAAGCAAGCATGGTTTGCAGATTGACTTGGAGGTTATGGTGGTTTTGCTTTCCTTAGATCTAAGGACCGATTCATGCGAGAATACGCCAGGACAACAGTGCCACCACAAGGCCAAGTATGGGTGCTGCTTACCCAATTAATTAGGTGTATTGCCAGCACTGTTTGGATCATTTGGGGAAGCAGAGATTGGGAGTCGGTTGGGTTTGCAATAGTGGCGGAACTGCCCTGGGATGCAAACGGCACAGGAGGGGATCCTTGGTTGGATGGGCTCATTTGGAGGCATCACCACTGGTGAAACCTTAGTAGGTCTGAATATGCTGGTAGTCCCTTTGTAAAGGCTATTTTGTGATCTCTTGGCCATACACCTAAGGTAGTGTATTTGGCATAAGGGAGGTTTCTTTAGTCGCCGACGGGTGACGAAATCATGAACTTGTGGGTAAAGTGGTACAATTATTGCAGAGTGTTAAAAACTATCATGATAGTCGTGCTCCCGGTTAAGAGCACCTGGATGACCTACATGATTAGAGTGGAATTTGGATTTGGGATGGTTATGGATTTTGTTATGGTTATGATATGGTTTTTGCTATGGATATGGATTAAGTTATGAAAAATGGATATGGTTGATGATGGTGGTAATAATCTGGTATATGGATGGATAATTGATGGTGGTTTTATATTATGATAATTAATTGGGAGATGATGGTATTATTTCATATAGACATTGTAGGATGCTTTTCATATGTTTTAAATGTACTTTTCAGCTGAAAGTGCATCTAGGACTCCCTTGTGGGTTTTGGATGATTTATGACAAGCAATTGGGATCCTAATTCTTTTGTTGAGATGAATGCAGAAAAATGATGAAAGATGAGCAAAGTGCCAAAAAGAGGAAATTGAGAAGGAAAATGGATTTGAGCTCAAGGAGAAGAAACTAGTAGTTTAGTATGTGTGGAGTGTGTTAAGGAAACACACCCAAGAGCTCAATCTCATTTAATCACACACACACATGCACAAAGCTATACAGGACCGGACTAGTCCGATGTCCACCGGACTAGTCCGATATCACATTCTGCACAAGATCGGACAAGTCCGGTCGTCACCGGACTAGTCCGATAATTCTTCTGTTCCACTTCGGACTAGTCCTCCCCAGTGCGGACTAGTCCTCAACACAATTCACAAGTCACTAGATCGGACAAGTCCGGTCACCACCGGACTAGTCCGATATCCTTTCTGATCCACTTCGGACAAGTCCGGTGTTGACACGGACTAGTCCGATATACACACTGATCTAAATCGGACAAGTCCTCCAAGTGCGGACTTGTCATCCTAAACACTAAAGGTTTCACAGGTCCGGACCAGTCCGATGACAATCGGACTAGTCCGAAGTTTTCCAGCAGTGAAATCGGACAAGTCCGTTTTCAAACGGACTAGTCCGATATTCCTGGACACTTAGGGTTTGCTTCTCACAGCACACCGGACTAGTCCGGTCACCACCACGGACTAGTCCGAATTTTCTGAACCCTAACGGTAACTTCCAGAAACCCCTTATAAATAGAGGTGCACGGCCCACTTTCAAACTCTCTCGAACCCTAGCGCCGTCACACCTCCCAAGAGCCTCAAAAACTACCTCTCTCCACAAAACCAAGTGCTAAATTGATCACTACATTGAAGATCACTTGTAGATCATTGGAGAGGGCACTTGATTCGCGATTGAGCTCTTGGTTTGAATCTCTAACACACTCTTGCATCTCAGTTTGTATATTTTGAAGTGTGTTATTGGTGGTCTTGAATCTTGTAATCAAGGGAGCGCTCAACTTGTGAGATCGCCCCTTAAACTCGGTGATTTACCCCTGTGTGATTAGTGGAAGAGGATTGGCCTTCGTGGCGATCCGAACGAGGGAAGGGTTAGTGAAGACCCGGCCCTTTTGTGGGCTCCTCAACGTGGACGTAGGCTGCCTTCGTGGTAACCGAACCACGGGATAAATCTTGTGTCTTTCATTTGTGTTCTTTATTCTAGTTGATCAATATTATCTAGGGTTTGATTAGATTTGTTGAATACAAAGTTAATAGTTGAAATAAAGTCATATTCTTAATAGAATCTGTTACACAACTATTGAACTGATCACAAAGTTTATATTTCCGCTGCAAAAGTCAACAAACAATCAAATTGACCTAACTTGATCAACCTAGCCCGTAAAATCCGGACTAGTCCGCACTTTACCGGACTAGTCCGTTATATCTGGTTTTTGATCTCGTTGTTGAAGTGTTACAGGAACCGATAAAATTCAAGAAGGCCTATTCACCCCCCCTCTAGGCCAACATTCAATTGGTATCAGAGCAAGGTTCTTCAAGAAAGAGTGCAACCGCTCGAAGAGATCATGTCGGACATGAAGGAAGTCCAAAAGATCAACAACCAGGAAGAGATGAACAATGACAAGCATCAAAAGCTTGAGAAGTATCTCGAAGCCATTCAAGACTTTGACGATGATGATGAGGAGACATTGGAGCTGAAAGCTCTCCTTAGAAAGAAAGCGCTTTCCAAAGGGAAAGTCAAAGTTGAAGAAAAGAAGAAGGGGAGTAGTCACACCGACTACTCCCGATATCCTTTTAATTATGACCGTTTAAATTCTAACAGCAATCACTATCTATCCATTCCCCTTGGAAAAGCCCCACACTTCGATGGGAGTGACTACTCTATGTGGAGGCAAAACATGAAGATGCACTTGATTTCCCTTAACCCAAGTTTATGGCATATTGTGTGCACAGGAATCAATATCCCAGATGACGACGAAGAGCTCACGCCAAGTCAAGAGCAAGCCATCCACAGGAATGCACAAGCCGCAGCCGTCATCACCTCATCTCTAAGTCGAGATGAATTCACAAAGGTGGACGGATTAGAAATTGCCAAAGAAATCTGGGATACCCTACAAACAGCGCATGAAGGTGACAGACATGTGAGGGAAGCCAAGATTGAAATGATTGAGGGCGAACTAGGAAGGTTCGCGATTGAGGAAGATGAGTCACCCCAGGACATGTACAACAGACTGAAGACTCTCGTGAACAAGGTTCGATCATATGGGAGCAGAAAGTGGAATGATCACGAGGTTGTAAAGCTCATCCTTAGAGCTTTCATGCCTCGCAATGTTACACTTTGCTCTATGATCCGAGAGAGTCCGGGGTACAAGAAAATGACTCCTGATGAACTGCTTGGCAAGATCATTAACTTTGAGATGATGGAGAAGCAAGCCAAGCACGTAAAAGAAATAGCCGACCTCACATCGGCCAAGAAGAAGGGAGTTGCCCTAAAGTCCTCACTCAAGCCTTTATCCAAAGAAGCAAGAGAAGCACAGCTTGAGGAGGACAGCGATGATGAAAGCAGCGAGCTAGATGAAGAAGATATGATTTTGTTCATGAAGAAGTTTAAGAGAATTATGAAGAAAAGACAAGGAACAAAATCAAATGAAGCAAAATACAAAGAAAGGACGAAGCCAAAGATGAGGCGGGCGTGCTATAACTGTGGTGAATACAACCACTTTATAGTCGATTGCCCGTATGAGGACAATAAGAAGAAGAACAAAGAGTCCAAGCCTCAAGCAAAGAAGTTCTTCAAGAAGAAGAAACAAGCTGAACAAGCACACATTGGAAAGGAATGGGACTCAAACGATGAGTCTTCATCGTCCGATGAAGAAGAATTGGCTAGCATAGCCATCGAGAGCGTGTCCAAGAAACCCACACTCTTTCCCACGCTCGGTGCAAAGAAGTCAAATGGGACTTGCCTCATGGCTAAGGAAGGTAAACGCAAGGTAAATATCAAAACTCCTTCCTTACATTCTTATTCAAGTGATGATGATTTAGATAGTGATGAAGATATGCTAGCTGGCTTAGATAGAAAAACTGCTGCAAAAATGAAATTCTTGCTTAACCAACTTGTTGAGAAGGAAGAGCTAATCGATCGTCAAGAAGACATGATTATCTCCCAAAAGGAGAAGCATGTGGAACTTGACAATCTTCTAGTTCATGAAAAGGAAAGAAGCCACTCACTAGAGCTTGAGCTAGCTTCAAGCAAGAAAACTTGCTTGGAGCTAACCAACTCAAATGTAGCAATCAAGGACCAACTTGATGACCTGATCAAGGTCAACAAGATCCTTGAAGTGCAAATTGAGTCACTCAAGCTTAGTGAACCCTCCTCCTCTTCAAGCCTACCTTCTCAATCCACTTCAAGTAATAATACTCATATCTGCAAATGTGAAAAGATAAACACCAGGTTGAAAGAAAAGTCCACCTCCACAAAGGACAAAAACCCTACCCAATGTGTAATATTTGACAAGAAAAGGATCAACTATGCACGTAGTGCATATTTGGTCCAAAGACCTCCAAATGTCAAGTATGGCATTGGTTATTCCTATGATGGAAAGCAAAGAGCTGGAAATCATAAGAATAACAATGGAAAGATTACCTTTGTGAAAGGAGGACCCTCACAACCCGGCAGCACGAAAACTAAAAATCTGAACTCTCATGAAAACCGGACTAGTCCGGTTGTGGTCCGGACAAGTCCGGTCATCCGGACAAGTCCGGTCACACAGACTAGTCCGACCAATAATCAGCAACAACTCCTGTTTAAAACCTTCGATGCTTCATATGTATTAATGAGAAACAATATTGGTAAAGTGTATGCTTATTATGCTGGGCCACGCCATGGGAACACAAAATCCCATGTGTGGGTGCCCAAATGTATTGTCACTAACCTCCAAGGACCCAAGCAAGCTTGGGTACCTAAAACCAAGGCGTAACTTGTTTCTGCAGGCCTACTCCTCCGGTGGATCCAAATGGGTGCTAGACAGTGGATGCACAAACCACATGACCGGAGAAAGGAGGATGTTTGTGGAGTATGAAGTGAACGAGGACCCAAATGAAGGGATCTACTTTGGAGACAACAGTCAAGGGAGGGTCCTCGGTACCGGTAAAATAGCCATATCCTCTGAACATACTCTTTCACATGTTTTGCACGTTGAATCTTTAGATTATAACCTGCTGTCCATATCTCAATTGTGCGACAAGGGTTATAATTGCCTGTTTACTAACGAAGGTGTGATCGTCTCAAGAAGGAGCGATGGTTCTATTGCATTCAAGGGTATGTTGAAGGGAAAGCTTTACCTTGTTGACTTCAACAAGGATAAAGCCGAACTCGACACATGCTTGATTGCAAAGACCAACATGGGTTGGCTGTGGCATAGACGGCTGGCACATGTTGGTATGAGGAACCTTCAAAAACTCCTCAAGGGCGATCACATCCGAGGTTTGAAGGATGTTGTGTTTGAGAAAAACAGGCCATGTAGCGCGTGCCAAGCAGGGAAACAAGTTGGAGCACAGCATCCTGCGAAGAACATCATGACCACAACAAGACCGCTCGAACTACTTCATATGGACTTGTTTGGTCCAATTGCTTACATAAGCATCGGCGGTAACAAGTATGGTTTAGTTGTTGTTGATGATTTTTCCCGCTTCACTTGGGTGTTCTTTTTGCATGAAAAATCAGAAACACAAGGGACACTCAAGAAGTTCTTCAAGCGAGCACAAAACGAATTTTCATTACAAATCAAGAGTATTCGGAGTGACAATGGCACGGAGTTCAAAAACGTACAAGTGGAGGAGTACCTTGATGAAGAAGGAATCAAGCACGAATTTTCAGCACCATACTCCCCACAACAAAATGGAGTTGCCGAAAGGAAGAACCGCACGCTCATAGAAATGGCAAGAACTATGCTCGATGAATACAAGACTTCGGACCGATTTTGGGCGGAAGCAATCAACACAGCTTGCCACGCCACAAATCGCCTCTATCTTCATCGACTACTAAAGAAGACCCCCTATGAGCTACTCACCGGTAACAAACCGAACATTTCATATTTTCGAGTTTTTGGTTCTCCTTGCTATATTTTAAACAAGAAGCCCAGGACTTCAAAGTTCGCTTCGAAGTCCGATGAAGGTTTCTTGCTTGGCTATGATTCGAACACTTACGCCTATCGTGTCTTCAACAAGTCCTCCGGACTTGTTGAAGTGGCACGTGACGTAGTGTTCGATGAAACTAATGGCTCCCAAAAGGAGCAAGTTGATCAATGTGAATTAGGTAAAGAAGAAGCCCCCTATCAAGCATTGAAGAGAATGGCTCTAGGCGAAGTACGACCACAAGAGTCAACGTCACAAATACAAGATGAAAGTGAACCACAAGATGAAATCAACCATCAAGGGGGAGCCTCAATACAAGATCAACCACAGGAGTACGAACGTAATGAACAAATCAACGAGGACAACAACTCAGGGGGAGAAGAAGATGATCACCAACACACGACTCCCCAAGTACCACACCCAAGAGTACACCAATGCATTCAAAGGGATCACCCGATCGACAACATCATCGGCGACATCCAAAAGGGAGTAACCACTAGATCTCGCATAGCAAATTTTTGTGAACATTACTCGTTTGTCTCCTTTTTGGAACCCCGCAGGACTGAGGATGCATTGAAGGATCCGGACTGGGTAGTGGCGATGCAAGAAGAGTTGAACAATTTCAAGAGAAACGAGGTCTGGGAACTTGTGGCAAGACCCAATGCAAATGTTGTAGGCACCAAGTGGGTCTTCCGCAACAAGCAAGACGAACACGGTGTGGTAACAAGAAACAAGGCACGACTTGTGGCCAAAGGTTACTCACAAGTCGAAGGTTTGGATTTCGATGAAACTTTTGCTCCAGTAGCTAGGCTTGAATCAATTAGAATATTACTTGCATATGCTACTCACCATGATTTCAAGCTGTATCAAATGGACGTGAAAAGCGCCTTCCTCAACGGACCGATCAAGGAGGAGGTGTACGTGGAGCAACCACCCGGGTTTGAAGACGAAGAGTTCCCCGATCACGTGTATAAACTGCGTAAGGCTCTCTATGGCCTCAAACAAGCTCCTAGAGCTTGGTATGAGTGCCTTAGAGATTTTTTAATAGATAATGGTTTTCGAATTGGCAAAGTAGACTATACGTTATTCACAAAAAATCTGGATAATGATCTTTTTATTTGCCAAATATATGTTGATGATATAATTTTTGGGTCAACTAACCAATCCTTCTGTGAAGAGTTTAGCAAAATTATGACAGAGAGATTCGAAATGTCGATGATGGGAGAATTGAAGTACTTCTTGGGATTCCAAGTGCGACAACAAAGGGAAGGAACTTTTATAAGCCAAACCAAGTACACGCAGGACATCCTCAAGAAGTTTGGCATGGACAAAGCAAAGCCGATAAAGACTCCCATGGCAACGAATGGGCACTTGGACCTCAATGAAGATGGAACGAGCGTCGACCAAAAGGTATATCGCTCCATGATTGGATCTTTACTATATTTATGTGCATCTAGGCCAGACATCATGTTGAGTGTTTGCTTGTGTGCAAGATTTCAAGCCAACCCCAAGGAATGTCATTTGACAGCCGTTAAGAGAATCTTAAGATATTTAGTTCATACACCCAACCTTGGTCTTTGGTACCCAAAAGGCTCAAAATTCAATCTCATTGGGTATTCCGATGCAGATTATGCCGGGTGCAAAGTAGATAGAAAAAGTACTTCCGGCACTTGCCAATTTCTAGGAAGATCCTTAGTTTCTTGGTCATCCAAGAAACAGAATTCCATTGCATTATCCACAGCCGAAGCGGAGTATGTTGCAGCCGGGAGTTGTTGTGCACAACTTCTTTGGATGCGACAAACTCTAAGGGATTATGGTTACAATATGAACCATATTCCTCTCCTTTGTGATAATGAGAGTGCCATTAAAATAGCACACAATCCAGTTGAGCACTCTAGAACAAAACATATAGACATAAGACACCACTTCTTGAGAGACCATTCCATGAAAGGAGACATATCCATCTCTCATGTCAACACCCAAAAACAATTAGCCGACATATTCACCAAGCCACTTGATGAAAAACGCTTTTGTGAACTCCGAAATGAGCTAAATGTTCTTGATTCTCGGAGTGTGGCTTGAAAAGTTGCATACCTGTATGTTTCTTCAAAATTTTGATTGAATTGTGAAAATCATCCCTCTTCACTTTTCTCTCGAAAACTATGTCAATTATTAGATCTTGATGAATTTTGATCATAGTATGATTGTTGTTTGCTTACTGGTCAAATTCATCAAGATTATTTGAATTGTTTTGTCTCTCTAATCTCTAATATTGAACCTTCAAATATATATGAATGGGCTATGCATTTCTCTCCTGGTGACCACGGACAAGTCCGTGGTTACCCGGACTAGTCCGCCCATTGCAGACTTGTCCGCAGAGTGCCGGTTAGGCCGGACTAGTCCGACAGACCACGGACTAGTCCGATATAAGTTTCTGGACGACTTCGGACTAGTCCGGTCATGTCCGGACTTGTCCGATTTTTCGTGTCCTTAACCCTAGCCGCCACCAAACCCTAATTCATTCACTCTCACACTCGCCCCAAGCATTCTCTCTCTTGCGCTCGAGCTCCCAAGGCAAATACTCGATTCCTCCGTCGAAAAGCCTCAAACTTGGGCGGAGATCAAGCTTGAAGACTCGGGGATTGAAGTTAGCGGACAAGTCCGGCCTCCAACCCCCAAAATCTCAAGCCTCCTTCGATTTCTTGGTAAATTTTCTTCAAACCCTAAGAAATCGCAAATTTCTCCATTGCTTATCATTTGGCCTAGCATTCTTCACTAGTTACATGTCCAATAGGTGTACTACGTGTATGCTAGACTATTTTTGGCTTAGGGATCAAATTTTACCCAATCTGTTAGGTTTTTGCGGATGAACACCGGACTAGTCCGGTCCAGGTACGGACAAGTCCGGTCCACCGGACTAGTCCGTGCCTGTGCACCGGACAAGTCCGTTGTTTCTGAACCAAAACCTAATTCCTTCATTCCCTAATGCCTTCCATTGCCATATTATCTCACCAATACCTTGTATAACCTGTATTTTACCTTGATCACTCATTCTCAGATCATGTCGAGCTCTGACTACGAAATGTCCGATTTTGAGTCCGAGGTGGCACCTCGGCCCTCGGCGGGTCTTGGCAAGAAACGCCAAGAGAAACCCTCCGAGCCAGCTCCCTCACCTCCCCAAGTCAGAAGGAAAGTGTGTGTGAAGAAAGCTGCATCGAAGGCCGGCACCTCCTCAAGTGGCCTTCGACAAACCAAAGGAAAGGGCAAAGGAGTTGCCACAGGGCCAGTTGGGCCCCTCAAGCTGCATGCCCCCAGAGAAGGGGCCCGGGACCCAAATGAAGAGAAGTTCACTGGCAAGGGCAGCGAGGTGGCTGCTAAGCTGAGAGGGGTAGACTGCTATGCAAGATCCAAGCAAGCAGCAGATGGCAGATTTTGGTCCAATTTCCACTCAGACTTCTACAAATTGGTCTATTTGCCTATGAAGACCCCAGTGGTGCGCAGTCAATGGATTGACTGGGCCCACCTGGAGAAGAAGAAGTGTGCAGCCTTTGATGAGGTTATTGCAGCTGCTGAGAAACACGGACTGAAGGACTTGTTTGCCTTCAGCTATAACTGGAATGATGAAGTGATTGCACAGTTTTATGCAACGTGCCACTTCTCCAGTGAAGACGAGGAAAGTGTGACTTGGATGACTCATGGATCCAAGTACTCAATTACTCAAGAAGAGTTTGCCAGTTTGCTGCACCTTGAGTCTGGAGGACATGACCACCTCATTATCCACAACATAGGGGTCATTGAGAGGGACAGGATGAAGTTCCTGTATGAGCCCAACTCCAAGTATGTCCCTCCCTCTACCAAGAATATGAAGCCTTTCTTTGTTGTGCTCAATAGAGTCCTCCGAAAGACAATAGCCCCCAAGGATGGGGATGCAGGGAGTGTACAAGGCTACCTCCGGACCCTGATGAGGGTCATAAGCAAGGACAGAAAGTTTGATGTGGCTGACTATATCTGGAATGATATGGTCAATATCTCAAGCACCCCCAACCGATCCTGTGGCTATGCCCCCTACTTGATGTTTATGATCGAGAAGGTCACAGGGATCGAGTTCGTGAAGGATGTGGAGCACACTCCACTGAGGCCTCAGAAGCCTCAGCCAGTAATTGTCCAAGCTCCTCCATCGCCGGCCTCAAGCCCCGAGGCACCGGCAAGACAAGAAGAAGCTGCTAGGGCTCCTCCTCCCTCCAGGGAAGCCCCTCAGAAAGGATCCGCCAGTGGGATCCTGAAGTACTTGGTGTCTCTTCTCTCCTCCTGCAAGAAAACTGAAGTGAAGCTTCATAAGCTCAACCAGAAGAGGAAAGAAGACATGAGGTACATAAAAGCAAATGTGAAGCAGCTGAGTGAGAAACTGGAGATCAACCCAATAGGGTCTCCAGTCATTTCTGAAGACTCTGATCTGGACGTCACTGAACTCAGCCCCTTGACTACATCCGAGCTTGCCTATTTTGGCATTGGGGGCTCGAGCAGCTCCGTTCCTCCTCCTCCCTCTCAACCTCGCCAAGAAGAAAGCGATGAAGATGATGAAGACGATGAGAGGACTGACAGCGAAGAGTGAAGCCCTAGGACCTCCCTCTCTCTCTTTTTGGTGTCTTGATGCCAAAGGGGGAGAGATTGAGGGGGAGCTTCTAGACTTAGCTTTAGCTGCATAGAATGCGAGGAGAGAGTCTCCATGTATTTTCTATTTGTGATTGTAATTGTTTAACGCTATTTTCATATCATGTTTGGTCCTATGTTAAATTGCTCAGTTAATTTGCAAGTGTGTGATGAAATCTGAATTTTTGCTCCTGAAATGCTATATTCACTTGATATTAGTTGATCAATGCAAATTCTGTCATTCTTAATGCATTCATGCTCTTATTATGCATCCCACCATAAAGAATGCACATATGAATGATTCTCTTGTTGCTTGATGCATTTTTGAGTCATATGTGCACACTTTATGAAAAATCTCATTTTATACCTCATTTTGTGAAATCTCAATTGGTTGTCATCAATCACCAAAAAGGGGGAGATTGAAAGTGCATCTAGGACTCCCTTGTGGGTTTTGGATGATTTATGACAAGCAATTGGGATCCTAATTCTTTTGTTGAGATGAATGCAGAAAAATGATGAAAGATGAGCAAAGTGCCAAAAAGAGGAAATTGAGAAGGAAAATGGATTTGAGCTCAAGGAGAAGAAACTAGTAGTTTAGTATGTGTGGAGTGTGTTAAGGAAACACACCCAAGAGCTCAATCTCATTTAATCACACACACACATGCACAAAGCTATACAGGACCGGACTAGTCCGATGTCCACCGGACTAGTCCGATATCACATTCTGCACAAGATCGGACAAGTCCGGTCGTCACCGGACTAGTCCGATAATTCTTCTGTTCCACTTCGGACTAGTCCTCCCCAGTGCGGACTAGTCCTCAACACAATTCACAAGTCACTAGATCGGACAAGTCCGGTCACCACCGGACTAGTCCGATATCCTTTCTGATCCACTTCGGACAAGTCCGGTGTTGACACGGACTAGTCCGATATACACACTGATCTAAATCGGACAAGTCCTCCAAGTGCGGACTTGTCATCCTAAACACTAAAGGTTTCACAGGTCCGGACCAGTCCGATGACAATCGGACTAGTCCGAAGTTTTCCAGCAGTGAAATCGGACAAGTCCGTTTTCAAACGGACTAGTCCGATATTCCTGGACACTTAGGGTTTGCTTCTCACAGCACACCGGACTAGTCCGGTCACCACCACGGACTAGTCCGAATTTTCTGAACCCTAACGGTAACTTCCAGAAACCCCTTATAAATAGAGGTGCACGGCCCACTTTCAAACTCTCTCGAACCCTAGCGCCGTCACACCTCCCAAGAGCCTCAAAAACTACCTCTCTCCACAAAACCAAGTGCTAAATTGATCACTACATTGAAGATCACTTGTAGATCATTGGAGAGGGCACTTGATTCGCGATTGAGCTCTTGGTTTGAATCTCTAACACACTCTTGCATCTCAGTTTGTATATTTTGAAGTGTGTTATTGGTGGTCTTGAATCTTGTAATCAAGGGAGCGCTCAACTTGTGAGATCGCCCCTTAAACTCGGTGATTTACCCCTGTGTGATTAGTGGAAGAGGATTGGCCTTCGTGGCGATCCGAACGAGGGAAGGGTTAGTGAAGACCCGGCCCTTTTGTGGGCTCCTCAACGTGGACGTAGGCTGCCTTCGTGGTAACCGAACCACGGGATAAATCTTGTGTCTTTCATTTGTGTTCTTTATTCTAGTTGATCAATATTATCTAGGGTTTGATTAGATTTGTTGAATACAAAGTTAATAGTTGAAATAAAGTCATATTCTTAATAGAATCTGTTACACAACTATTGAACTGATCACAAAGTTTATATTTCCGCTGCAAAAGTCAACAAACAATCAAATTGACCTAACTTGATCAACCTAGCCCGTAAAATCCGGACTAGTCCGCACTTTACCGGACTAGTCCGTTATATCTGGTTTTTGATCTCGTTGTTGAAGTGTTACAGGAACCGATAAAATTCAAGAAGGCCTATTCACCCCCCCTCTAGGCCAACATTCATCAGCAAATAGCCATTGTTTATCATCCTTCCTTGTTTAAGCTACATGTTATTATTTTTCCACAATTGCTAAGTACGACATGTACTCACCTTTGCAATTCCCCCGCCAAAAGTTTCACGTGATGTTTGGTAGTACCCTGAGGATAATGCGGAGTACTAGGTTGTGTGCTTCCGTCGATTTGCCTGTGTTGTTACTTGGAGTTGCGCTACCCTATTTGCTCAGTTTGCTTAGCTTAATGTTTAGATTATTTACGCAGCATTAGTTTTAGACTTTTTGATAAGGATCAGTACAGTTGTTATTTGAGAATTTATTCGAATATTGTAATAATGTACTTTATTAATCTGTGTTTTGATAATTTTCTACATATCGTTTGTGATGCCCTCGTGTATGTGTGTTGAACATCCTGGGCACATATATGCGTTGCACTTGGTTCATTTCCGGACGCGGGTGTCACACTACTAGGGTAGAAACAGTAGAATATTCTTCATTTGAGTATATTGAAAATGAAAGAGAATTAATTAATGAAGATTATTTAGTGCAAGGATATGCCCTTAAGCATGATCAAGATGGCTCTTTGTTATTTTATTATCCCGGCTTTGTCAATGAAATTTGGTTATCTAACCCGGATTATCATTTGTACAAATGTCGGAGGCTAACCATTGACCTTCTTCCCATCGAGGAAGCACGAAGAAGTAATGTCTCTGGCAGGGTAACTAGAAGCCATGCGAGGAGAGCGGCCATGCCCCCGACAACCTCCATGGTCCATGAATACAAAGAGGAAGAGAACCTAACAGGTGATGCACCTGGATGAACTCAACCTCCATCATATTATACTGATGGTCCGTCTTAGCATGGATGGCCAGATGCCACATGGGAGCCACCCCTATCCACCTCAAGCTCTAGCAGCTTGCCTCCAACGTGCATCCTTCTACCTGCCTTGTCACCATATATCAGAATTAGTTAGTATATTGTACATGCACTGATTCGGCTTGCATCCATTAGCGAGCGACAATGGAAGGAAAACAGCGGAAGAGGAGGTAATACTAGACAAAGCTGAAGAGCCACCACTCCCCAGTGCTCAGGTAGTTTGGCCAATAGTAGGGCAAGAGAACCTAACGGGTGATGCACCTGGATGAACTCAACCTCCATCGTATTATACTGATGGTCCGTCTTAGCATGGATGGCCAGATGCCACATGGGAGCCACCCCTATCCACCTCAAGCTCTAGCAGCTTGCCTCCAACGTCTGTGAGAAGATGTTGTTCCTCTTTGGCTAGAAGTCATCATGACTATAGCCAAGGAATGACAGCTCTCACTAGAGTATGAAAGAGCTTGAAGTAAGAATGGGTGACATCTATAACACTCTCCAAGGGCATGTCCAAGGTACCCAAGACTAACAACAACACATGGATGCTCAATTGACCAACATCAACTCCACACTACAACAACAACAAGCCGATCTTGCGGCATACTTCCGTCATCAAGGGTTCAACCCTCATCACGGAGGTGAGTGAAGAACAAGCTTGGGGGAGGACCCCCACTTGAGGTAAATTGTGTCAACCCCTGGCATATTTATGTTCCACTTACCCATCATCCACCTTGCATATAAAAAATAATAATAAGTAGGGTAGGTTTATTTTTAAATAAAATAAATGATGTGCGGTAAGAATGACTTGGAATTCACAAAGATGAAATGATGAATGATTGCTCCATTTTAATTTTCTAAGTCCCTAGTTTACAACTTACTACACTCCAACATATTGCTCTCATTGGCTAAAATTGCTTTTACCTTGATTTGGAAATTGTGGGCAGCAAAAGCTTAATACTCTAAGTTGTTGTGAGGTATGATATAGTGATAGGGCTGCTAATCCTAGTTTGAAAGTGCAACTTAGATTTCCGGACAAATTCTAAAAAGATTTAAGTTACTCTCATTTGATTGGAAATACCTACCAAAGCCATATGATATATTCCATGGATAGATCTTATGCATATGCTATTTGTCTTTACATTGAGCTTAGTCAAACTAGTATAGACCTATGTGAGATTCCATTCATTACTTTTTTGAATTCAAGACTTCACTTGCACATGCTATACTTCTACACTAGAAGTAAGCAAAATTTTGTCATACCACCACTCCACAAAAAAAAGAGAAACTCTATATCATTGATGCTTAGTACTCTCTCCAAAATTTATTGCATAAAAACGGAGTAGAAGACATGGCTAAAAGAAAAAAAGAAAATGCATGCTAAAATCATAAGCATGAGAAAAAAATGGAAAGAAAAGTAGCCACATTTAATCCCTGCAAAATAAGAGAGTACACTCAAAAAGGAGTCATCTCAAACATCCACATCCACTCCATTCCATCACACATGCACAAGTCTTGAATCAAATTGTTTTGAATTGATTTCTCCGAAGGCTTGCTCTTTTGACTTAGCAATATTATGTGTTGCAAATATGCCTACTATATTCCCTACCAAGCTCCACATAAAAGCCTTATGTAGAGGTATGATGAATTTAGGCAAAATGCCTTGGTGGGGATATATTTCCACTACACATAAAGGAGAGACTTGAGAGAATCAAATTGAGATACTTTAAATCTAAATTTAACTCTACGAAATTTGAGTGGAACTTGATTTCTTGGTATGTGTGCTATATTTGCTGTTCTATCACTCAACCACCCATGAATAGGAGAAGGCATGAGCCCCATAATGACTTGAGGTGGGTGAAGTATTGTGCCAATTTTGCAATACTAGGTAGAGTATTTTGTTGTGCACATGGTACTTTTGAAAAATAGAACAATGTAGCAACTCCTGATCATCAACCTAAAGTCTTGACCTTGCTCGGGACGAGCAAAGGATAAGCTTGGGGGAGTTTGTTGACGACCGTTATACCCATCAATATAAATCAATTATGTGAAGGAAATATCATTTCTTGCACACATCACCTTTCTATTTAACCTATTTCCACTTGTCCTTGAAGGAATTAGTGCATGCAGGTATTTTACACAGAATTGAAGTGAAACAAGGGGATGGATCCTATAAAATTTCATTCCAGCCAATCAAGCGCTAACATGTGGCACCACATGGATCAAATGGCCCACAAACAGAAGTATCTGAGGCCATCTAACAGTGTAGCACCCATATCAGTTAATGGGACCCACCTGGAAGTCACCCCGAGGAAGCACACTAGAAATGGTCAATATTCCTGTTCGGCCGAACCCTTCCTGGTGCCAAATTCGGTCAGCTTCCATGTGTCGACTACCTGTGGTGCCCTAGTCATGATGAAGACTGATTCGCGCACTTTTTTTGGCGAGAACCGACCCTTCTCCTAGCTATAAATAGGACCCCTCACTTCAACACACAGCACTTGAGCATCATTATATTGTATATACTAGTTCTCTTAGTCCATAGTGGAGTTAGGCTATAGAGAGGAGAGCCTCTAGTCCCAAGTCCAAATTGGGAAAGGTATGACTTATGCATCTTTTCTTATATTTGTGACTTTATGCATAATAAAGATATTATCTTTAGTCTTCTCTTATTCATATACTTGGATGAAGCATTTCTTGTTTGATTGTGGATTACATGTATGTGGTAGGAATAGTCTTTATGATCATGCCTTAATGTCATTATACTATCATCATAAACACTATAAACCCCCACTATAGTCTAAGTAGTTATGATATGATCATGTTAATATGAATAACTTATGCTATGTTTCAACATTTGTTCAACAATGATTTAGTTCATTGCCTTAGGATGGCTTGTATCGCGGCTCTTGATGTATTTACTTGATATGCTAGCATGGTGCTAGGATAGTTAAGTAGCGTTGGATGTCTCGTAGACCCACGGATTGAAGAGGTAGGTAGTAGGCGGTGACAGCCCCATCTGTCGTTTGTAATCCTCCACGTTCGTCTATGCCACAAGCTCTTGGCAGGAGTCATCCTAGTATTGCTAGGGGTAAACCTATTATTGTTATTTCCTAAGGAACACTAACAAATCATCCCTAGCAATGGTGCCAAAAATGCTTGTTGGTGGTTCCTATGCACTACTAACAATCATCCCTAGCAGTGGTGCCAGAAATGCTTGTTGGTAGGTTTTAGATTACACATGTAAATCCGCAAGCGCACGGAAACTATCGATGTACCATTTCCCCTCTAAGAGTATTCCCAAAGGGTTTTATTTATATTCTCCCAATGGAAGGCTAGATGGAAGTAAAACAATCATCAAGTGCAGAGGCTAGGTTGGCCTAGGTAGGGTTCTAGCATGGACGGATAAATGATATGTGAAGGTAGTGTGACACACACAAGAGCATTCTATCCTAAGGGTACAAATGAGGTAAGGAGGGCCTAGGCCAAGAGTTAGGTAGAGACTCCTACTATGCTTCTAATGTACATATACATAGCCTAAGTTAGTTACTAATGATCATGACAATTATGAATTCTCATGCTAAGTGGATTAACACATCAGACATGGGTTTACCCCTAGCAATACTAGGATGACTCCCGCCAAGAGACTGTGACATAGCCGAACGAGGAGGATTACAAAGGACACATAGGGCTGTCACCACCTACTGCCTACCTCTTCAATCCGTGGGCATACGAGACATTCAACGGTACTCTCTATCCTAGCACCATGATAGTATATTAAGTAATTACCTTAAGAGCCTAGGCACAAGCCATCCTAAGGCAATGAACTAAATCATCATTGAACTAATGTTACTTCATAGCATAAGTCAACGGTAGCACACAGCCTAGTACTCCACATTATCCTCAGGGTACTCCCAAACATCACCTAAAACTGTTGGTTGGGGAATTGCAAGGGTGAGTACATGTCGTACTCAGCAAGTGTGGGAAAATAATGACATGTAGCTTAAACAAGGAATGATGATAAACAATGGCTATTTGCTGAAAAGTACATTTAAAATGTATGAAAAGCATCCTACAGTGTCTATATGAAATAATCCCATCATCTCTCAATTAATTATCATACTATGAAAACACCATCAATTATCCATCCATACACCAGATTATTACCATCATCATCAACCATGTCCATTTTTCATAACATAATCCATATCCATAGCCAAAACCATATCATAACCATAACCATACCCATAACCATCGCAAATCCCAAGTTCCACTCTAATCATGTAGGTCATCCAGGTGCTCTTAACGGGGAGCACGACTATCATGTTAGTTTTTAACACTCTGTAGAGGTTGTACCACTTTATCCACAAGTTCATGATTACGTCCCCCGTCGGCCACTAAAGAAACCTCCCTTATGTCAAATACACTACCTTAGGTGTATGGCCAAGAGATCACAAAATAGCCTTTACAAAGGGACTACCAGCATATTCAGACCCACTAAGGTTTCACCGGTGGTGATGCCTCTAACTGAGCACATCCAACCAAGGGTTGCCTCTTGTGCTGTTCCAATCCTAAGGCAGTCCCGCCACTATTGTAAAGCCAACTGACTCCCATTCCCCACTCCCTTAAATGATTCAAACAATGCTGGCAATACACCTAATTAATTGGCTAAGCCACACCCATACTTGGCCTTGTGGTGGCACTATTGTCCTGGCGTATTCTCGCATGAACTGGTCCTTAGATCTAAGGCAAGCAAAACCACCATAACATCCAACCCAATCCAAAAACCATGCTTGCTTGGATCTCCCAAGTCCCATGCTACCAATTTACCATGTCCATCAATTCTCATCATTCATAAATGCATTAATTCATAATTTAGCCATTTGGTTGTTTTCCCATCCAATTAATTAGAGCGAAGCAAAAAGGTAAAAAGACCCTTCCCGACTCTCTACAATGTATTCCAAGCGACAAAGATAGTCAAACAAGTCTAGTAAACACCTATCATGGGTTTCCCTTCAATTTGACACAAGCATGCAGTTTTGCAAACAAAACATTTAAAAACAGGATCAAAATGATCAAGGACACTTGCCTTGCTCTTGAGCTTAGTTTGGGTCACATGCTTCGAAGTTCTAGTACTGGAGGTTCTCGACGGCACTCTCTAGAGCAAAACCTTCTATTCTACGCAATAAACATGTAAAACAAACATTACAATCAATAAATACTCATATATTACTCAATACGCCATGATATGCAAGATTAATGCAATTATGAGATAAAACTTATTAATAAGTTGCTATTAATATTTACTAACTAGTTACAATAGGGTTTAACAAGTTTGAACAAGTTTCAAATTGATTTCAGTCAATTTGGATTAATTCAGCATGAAACAGATCTGAAAACCAGACTAGTCTGCTACCAGGGCCGGACTAGTCTGCCCTATACAGAATCTGCAGAAATAGGGTTTTTTGGACAGCAAGATATAGGGTGGAATTCACATGTAAACTTGGATATAGAGAGTGTGTCGTGTGTTTAGAGATCCAAGGATCAAGAATTTGGGTGTGAAACTTGAATCTTGACTATTAGGGTTTGGTGATGAAGAGTTGATGGAGAATTAGCGATGAAGAATGTAGATGTCTAGAAGTTGACCAAGATTGCGCTTGCTTGATCCTCCTCCTTCTTCTCCTCCTTCTCCTTGTTGTTGGGTCTTCCCTTGATGTCGGCACACGAACTAGGGTTTGGGGTTTTCTCTCAACTTGACAAAGAGATGAAAAGTTGGTGAGGTGGGGTGTTTATATAGAGGTGGAGGTGGTAGGTATGATGGATTTCGAGTTCAAGGTGATGGAGGCCGTGTAGGGGTCCCACATGGGCTCCACAGGGGTTGGACACGATGTTCTTGGGCCCAATTAAGTCAAATACCCAATAACAAGTCGTGGAGGAAAAGGTTGAATCCGAGTCGGGCACACCAGAAAAGTCTGCTAGGGGTCGGACTAGTGCGTTGGAAGTCCGAAAGTTGAACGGATAAGTTCGGTATGAAGTCGGACAAGACCGTTCGGAGGCAAATTGAAGTTACAGAAAGTTAAACAGACAAGTCCGGTGCTAGACTGGACAAGTACGAAGGAAGGCTTAGGAAAACATCAGAAACATTTTCGGAATAGTCCGTAGCGTTAGCAGAAAAGTCCGAAAAGACAACAGAGAGCAAAATTGGACTAGTCCAGGTCCAGACCGGACAATTCTACCTTACCCTGGGAGAATAACAGAGAGTTAAACGGACTAGTTCGGGGTCCAAATCCAGACAATTCGTACTGAGCTAGGTTTTTATTTGCTTGTTTGATTACAATTCATTTTAAACTTATTCCTTTTTGTGTTGCTTAATTTAAACATGTATGAGGATGTATGCAATGCATTATGCATGAAAATGAGGGTGTTACATGTAGCAATACGGGTAATCAATGAAGTGCATTCAATTGGCCCTGTTCTTGGAACGTAATCTAACCATTGTGTCATCATGACAATAACTGGAGCAACTTTTATCTTTTTAATCATGACAAATAAAATTTTCAGCTCATCATCACGCACTACCCTTACGTCTCCTCTAGAGAACATAGTCATAGCCACCCATCTATGCATGAAGCGTAATGTAGGACTGTGTAAGTGGTTATTCCTAGGTGCACTACATCTGACCTCAAAAGTTAAATCTTGCCAGGAACTTTGTTTGTTAAACTTAGGCAAAGTGTCTAAATCTAGCAAACAATGTTTATAGAAGCCTAGGATTTTACTTAATTCTTTCCATAGGATCTTGTATTCTTTTTGAAAATAATCTAAAAGTAATAACATAATATCCTATTTTGAGTGTGTAAAGGAATTGTATGGAGAGAAGGCGTGAACCTCTCTCCTATATGTGAGCAAAGTTTTACGATCCTAATGCACGCCAAATGGAAAAGAATTCGGAATCCATACCTATTTTGGAGATCAAATCCGAATCATAAGCTTTCGTGTGAGAAAACTCACGATCTTGGAGGAGCTTGCATGCTTGATCTTCAACTTCACTTTGTATGTTGAGGTTGTCGTTGTGAAGAAGTTGGTGAGGGTTGCTCCTCTCACCCATGGGAGTGTCCTCAGCTACACTCCTCCTTCGTGAACTTTGTGTAGCAACGGAAGAGGAGCGTGCACTTTAATCTCCACCATGGCTTGAGCTTGCAACCTCCTTCCTCTTTCCAAACAACATTCTTTATTCCTTTCATGGCCACAACAACAAGAACACAACAAGGCAAAAACTCAAAAGAGGTGATGTTAGTGAAAGCAAAACCCCCTGATGAATTTTCCCTTGAAGAACTTGAGAGCAAATTGCAAATGCAAACAAAAGCAATTCTTTTTTAGTTGGGAATTGATAAGGAGTACTTCAATTAAGAGCAAGAAAAACAATGTGAGCAAGAGTGACTTTGGGGAGGTATGAATTGAGGTGAAATGTGAGAAGAAGTGCTCCTCACAGTCACCATATATAGTGTGCACTCCCCAACGGCCACTAGGGAACCAAATGTAGCCGTTGGAGGAGAGAGAGCCAAAATGGCTCTTTCCCCTGATCGGCCAAATAGTGTCAAGTGGGCAACCCTGTTCTCCCTTTTGGCATGTGGCTCCCCAACGGCTATGGAATAAGCACGTTGGTGAATTACAGCTTTTGCAACTCAGAAAAATTGTTTTTCGAATAAAAACCCTTTTCTTCAAAACCCAACAATTTTTTTTTGAGAAATAAAGAAATGAAAATGATAGCTGAGAATATAAGATTCTCATCTTGCTCAGAAAAACCAAGTATGCAGTGGGGAAAAATCAAACTAAATGGGGCAAACCAAATGAAGTAAAATAAAGAAAAGGAGAACTACCAATTTAACCTATTGGCTAGGTCTCACCACCGTCCGATAAGATGGACATTCCTCCTTCTTCATTTCTTGACATCTGGGCCTGGGGGGATGGGCTCGGATGTCTTGTCTTGCTTCTTCCGCCATTCCTTCTTTGGCGGCCTGGTGGTCTTGGGCCTTTGGGGAGGCTCGAAGTTCTCCATCTTCTTAGTATGTTGGTGTGGACAATAAGACGAGTTTTCCACATAGATCAAATTTCTCATGAATGCAATGAGTGGGTCCACCTTTAGAGTGTGATTTCGACCTCTTGAATGTGTTTAACATTCGGCCCATACTTGATACGGATCATAGAGCATTGCTCCAACTTCGGGTGAAAGTTAAACTTCTCCTCCTTGCCATTGATATGGAAGTTAATTTCTCCAGCTCCCACATCTATGCAATCCTTCGTGGTGCTAAGGAACGGGCGCCCAAGAATGAGCAGTGTATCCTTATCGACCTCCATGTCGAGCACCACAAAATCCACGGGTATGAACCAATTCCATATTTTTACCGAGACATCTTCATCAATAGCCGCCGTATAGCAGACTGAAGAATCAGCCAGTTGGAGTTGCATTGGTGTTGAAGTAAGCTTCATGACGTTTAGTTGGTCGAAAACAACCTTGGGCATCAAACTCACACTTGCTCCAAGGTCACAAAGGGCCTTGTCAAAGTGGTGAGCCTCAATAGAGCATGATATTGTAGGACATCCAGAGTCCTTTTTTTCCGGAAGCCTATTAAGGATAGTTGCACTGCAGTCTTTCGTAAGCTTGACAACCTCAGTGGTGGGCAATGGCCGCTTGTTATTCAATATGTCCTTGAGATAGCGAGCATAAGTGGGTACTTGCATCGCATGAATCAAGGGCAAATTGATGTGGATTTTCTAGATAACCTCAACAAAGCGGTTGAATTGCTCATCCACAGTTGGCTTCCTTTGCCTATGGGGGAATGGACATAAGTTGATGTCTTCAAATTGCTTGGCCATTCTCTCACTAAGTGGTTCACATATGCCAATTGGGGCATCCTCCTTCTCTTTTGTAATTGTCCTCTTCTCTTGTGTGGGATACAGTGCGTAACGAGTGGTCTTGCCTCCTCTAGTAGCCACCGCACTCACTTTTTCCATTGGAGTAACAACTGCAGCAAGTTGAGCCAATTGAGTTTCCAACATCTTGTTGAAACTCAATTGATTCTTGGAGGCTGAGGATAGTCCTTCAATCTTGGCATTAATGCTCTCTAGGGTCTTATCATTGGCCGACAACTTCTTGGATAGAGCATCGTTGATTTTGAGCTGGCTAATAGCAAGTTCTCTCAAGTTGGGTTGATTTCCATTTTGCCATTGTTGTTATACCCGCCTTGAAAGAATGGGCGTGGTTGGTCCCACCCTTGACCTCCTGGACGATAGCCATTGTTGTTTCTATTGTTGGCTACGTATAAGGCATCCTCACGGGTTTCTGGGCAGTCCTTGCCCAAATGTCCCGTGTTGTCACAGACTTCACATGTAATGTGAGAGTCTAGGGCATAGGAATTGCCACACTCCTCACCATTGCCATGTCGATCAATTTTCTTCATAAGGAGATCCAATTTGGCAGAGATCATGTCCACTTCCTTCAAGGTGTGCATGCCTTGATAGCGGGTATGGAGACGCTCATCGCTCCAATCCATGTTTGACACTATCTTCTCAATCAAATCGTTAGCTTTGGGCACCGTTAGTTAGAAGAAGGCACCCCCAGCCGCAGCATCAACATGGTCACGGGTAGAAGGGATCAAACTTTTGTAGAAGTTTTGCATAATTTGCCAATCATCCATCCCATGGTGGAGAAAGGCTAGGATATACCCCTGCAACCTTCCCCAAGCCTCGGGAATAGACTCCTTGGCATCTTGCTGGAAGCTGGAAATTCTTCCACGTAGGACATTGGTCTTGCCCAACGGGAAAAACTTGGCGAGGAATGCTGTAGAACACTTCTCCCAAGTGTCTACATCTCTACGGTTCACATAGATCCACTATTTCACTCTCCCAAGAAGACAGAACAGAAACAACCTAAGAGGGACAACATCAGAGGATACGTCATTTATCTTTAAAGTGTTGCAGATCTCAAGGAACTGTTGTAGGTGAGCACTTGCATCCTCCTTAGCCTTCCCACAAAATGGGTTGGCTTGCACCATAGTGATCAGGATCTTCAACAAAGTTTTCTAGCAAGCGGAAACCACACATACACTACCCTGTTTTCACATAAAAATGCGAAAACAAAGAAGGGTTATCCTACTAAAACCTACCAGGGTCCTATCCTATTCACTCAATCATGCAATACTTCAGCTGTCTTCCCCAGCAACGACGCCAGAAATGCCAGAAATGCTTGTTGGTAGATTTTAGATTATATATGTAAATCCACAAGCGCACGAAAACTATCGATGTACAATTTCCTCTCTAAGAGTATTCCCAAAGGGTGTCATTTATATTATTCCAAAGGAAGGCTAGATGGAATAAAAGCAATCATCAAATGGAGAGGCTAGGTTGGCCTAGGTAGGGTTCTAGTAAGGATGGATAAAGGGTAATTGAGGTAGTGTGACACACACAAGAGCATTCTATCCTAAGAGGATAAATGAGGTAAAGAGGGACTAGGCTAAGGGCTAGGTAGAGACTCCTACTATGCTTCTAATATACATATACATAGCCTAAGTTAGTTACTAATGATCATGTCAACTATGAATTCTCATGCTAAGTGGATTAACACATCAGGCATGGGTTTACCCCTAGCAATACTAGGATGACTCCTGCCAAGAGCCTGTGGCATAGCCAAATGTGGAGGATTACAAAGGACAAATGGGGCTGTCACCACCTATTGCCTACCTCTTCAATCCACGGGCATACGAGACATTCAACGCTACTTTCTATCCTAGCACCATGCTAGCATATTAAGTAATTATCTTAAGAGCCTAGGCACAAGCCATCCTAAGGCAATGAATGAAATCATCATTGAACCAATGTTAATTCACAGAATAAGTGAGTCATATCAACATAATCATATCATAGATAATTAGACTATAGTGGAGGTTTGTAGTGTTTGTGATGATATAATGAGAATGGTATAGCATAATCATAAATACTACTCCTACCACATACATGGAATCCACAATCAAACAAGAAACGCTTCATCCAAGCATATGAACAATAGAAGACTAAAGATATCATCTTTGTTAAGAATAAAGTCATAAATACAAATAGGAATATGAGAACCATACCTTTCCGAATTAGGAATTGGGAATAGACTCCTTCTATTCCTATCCTACTTGGACTATGGACTAGAGGATCTCCTCTCTACAGCATATACTCCTCTAAACCTATGGAGAGTAGTGGATACAAAGGATGAATACTCAAGTAGTGTGTGTTGAAGTGAGGTGTCCTATTTATAGCTCAGAGAAGGGCTGATTCCCACTACCAAAAGCGCGCGAATAAGTCTTCATTGTGACCAGGGCACCACAGGGAGTCGACACGTGGAAGCTGACCGAGTTTGGTGCCAGGAAGAGTTCGACCGAACCCCCTAGTCGGCCGAACAGAAAGTTGGACCATTTCCTCTGTGCTTCCTCGGGGTGACTTCCAGGTGGGTCCCATTGACTGATATGGGTGCTACACCATTGGATGACCTCGGATATTTCTATTTGTGGGTCATTTGATCCATGTGGTGCCGCATGTCAGTGCTTGATTGGATGGAATGATATTTTATAGGATCCATCCTCTTGTTTCACTTCAATTTTGTGTAAAATACCTGCATGCACTAATTTCTCCAAGGACAAGTGAAAATAGGTTAAATAGAAAGGTTATGTGTGTAAGAAATGATATTTCCTTCATATAATTGAGTTACATTGACTGATGAAATTTGTATATAACAGTTGTCAACACAAGTCCAATTGTAATCATGGAAGTTGTCTAGGTGCTCGTGACCGCGAGCACGACTATCATGATAGTTTTTAACACTCTACAAAGATTGTACCACTTTACCCATAAGTTCGTGATTTTGTCCCCATTCAGTGACTAAAGAACCTCCATTAAGCCTGTGACCCGTCGGTCACATTACACACTTCCATCGGTGTGTGGCCAAGATTTCACAAAATAGTCTTTACAAAGGGACTACCAGCATATTCAAACCCACTAAGATTTCACCGGTGGTGATGCCTCCAACTGAGCACATCCAACCAAGGGCCTCCTCTTGTGTCGTTCGGATCCCAGGTCAGTTTTGACACTATTGCAAACCCAACCGACTCCCATTCCCCACTCCTCGAAATGATTCAAACAATGCTAGCACTACACCTAATTAATCGGCTAAGCCGCACCCATACTTAGCCTTGTGGTAGCACTGTTATTCTGGCTTATTCTTGCATGAACCAGTCCTTAGATCTAAGGCAAGCAAAACCACCATATCATCCAACCCAGTCTACAAACCATGCTTGCTTAGATCACCCAAGTCCCATGTTACAAAGTAGTCATATTCATCAATTCACTTCTCCCATAAGTTCATTACTTCATAATTAAGCCATTTGGTTAGTCCCCAATCCCAATTAAGTTTAAGCGGAGCAATAAGGTAAAATACCCTTCCCGACTCTCTACATCATATTCCAAGCAACAAGGTGTAACACCCTCATTTTCATGCATAATGCATTGCATACATCCTCATACATTTTAACATTAAGCAACATAAAAAGGAACAAGATTAAAATGAATTTAGGGCTAATCAGCAATTTAAGTTTGTCAGGGTACGGACTTGTCCGGCCTCAATCCGGACTAGTCCAGTGTCCCTTTCCTGATTTAGAAATATTCAGTTTCTTCAGAACTCGGACTTGTCCGGCACAAAGCACGGACTAGTCCATTGCTGGTTCTGATATTTTTCCGTACTTGTTCGATTTCCATTGGACTAGTTCGATCGTGTACAGTTTCAGTCTGGATCAGCCTTTTCTAGCCGACCCCGGACTTGTCTGGCTTGTTCACCGGACTTGTCCGATTTCACCTCTGTTCCAAAACAAACTTGTCTGGTCCATATTGCGGACTAGTCCAGCCTGCAGATTCCAACTCAAATTCTGTTATTTCCCCACGATTTGTCCTCGAAAGCTAACGACATTGTGCCTAACAGGGGAATTCAAGGATTGATAAGAATTTATTGTAGACTTTGTGGAAATAAGAATTTAGAGGTTAAAATTGTCAGGGTACCGGACTTGTCTGTTTTCAGAGTGCAGACTTGTCTGAAGAATCAAAATTGTCCGCACTTGAACACCGGACTAGTCCGGACTGACCTATGAATCCTAACTTACTATTTTCAACAAATCTATCTCGAATCAATGCAAAACTAGTAGGACTACAGTAGGAATACATCTAGAAAGGTAATGTATGCCCTAGGAATTAAGAACAATAATCAAGATTGGAAGAAAGGTGAGAACTAGGGTTTAGTGAGATTTTACCGAAAAATCACAAATCCGAAGAGGAGGCATGGAGTGAGGTCTGGATTAGTCCGAAGTGGGGAAGCTTCATGCCAAGGACAAGATTTACCATGGAGAAATCTTCGATTTTGATGGCTAGATGCAAAAAAACGCCTTGAGAGCTCAAGCTTGAGGAGAGAGAGAGAGAGAGGGAACAAAAACAATTATGAGAGGAGGAAGATGAAGTCGTGGCGGTGGGCTAGGGTTAAACTCGATAAATACAGACAAGTCCGGTAGGGACCTGACAAGTCCGGTAAGCCGGACAAGGGTTGGACTAGTCTGAGACGACGGACTAGTTTGGTGCTAACGCCGGACTAGTCCGGATCAGCTGGACAGAACAGAATGGAACAAATTGATTTTGGGAGTTTGAACTAATAGTGATCCAAAGGACATCATTTCACAAATAATCTTGATGAACATGACCAGTAAGCAATCAACAATCATACAATGGCCATAATTCAGCAAGATTCACTAATTTAAATAGTTTTCAAGAGAAAATTGAGATAAGGGGCAAATTCTCGCAAAAATGAGTAAATTTTGGAAAAACAACCAGGTATGCAGTGTTTCAAGACACATTTTGAGAGTCAAGTTTATTTAGTTCATTTTTTAGGTCACACAATCTCTTTTCATCTATTGGCTTGGTGAAAATGTCTGCAAATTGTTTTTCAGTCCTAACATGTGAGATTACTATGTCACCTTTTAATGAATGATCTCTTAAGAAATGATGAGTAATATGTATGTGCTTAGTTCTTGAGTGCTCTACTGGGTTGTGTGCAATTTTTGTAGCACTTTCATTATCACATACGAGTGGAATATGGTCTAGATTGTAACCATAATCCCTTAGAGTTTGTCACATCCAAAGTAGTTGTGCGCAACAACTAGCGGCTGCAACATACTCCACTTCGGCTGTGGAAAGAGCAATGGAGTTTTGCTTTTTAAATGACCATGAAACTAAGGATCTACCAAGAAATTGGCAAGTCCCCGACGTGCTCTTTCTATCGACTTTGCATCCTGCATAGTCGGCATTGGAATATCCTATTAAGTTAAACTTGGATCCTTTGGGATACCAAAGGCCCAAGTTGGGTGTGTGCACAAGGTATCTTAAAATTCTATTTATGGCTAATAAATGGCACTCTTTAGGTGAGGCTTGCAACCTTACACACATACAAACACTAAGCATGATATCTGGCCTAGATGCACATAAATAAAGTAATGAGCCAATAATAGACCGATATACCTTTTGATCCACATTTGTACTATCTTTGTTGAGATCGAGATCTCCATTAGTTTCCATGGGTGTCTTGATGGGCTTGGCTTTGTCCATATTGAACTTCTTGAGAATGTCCTCCATGTACTTGGTTTTGCTTATGAAGGTGCCTTCTCTTAATTGATTCACTTGTAATCCCAAGAAGAGCTTTAATTCACCCATCATCGACATCTCAAATCTGTCTGTCATCATTTTGCTAAATTCTTCACAAAAAGACTTATAAGTAGAACCAAAAATGATATCATCAACATAGATTTTACATACAAATAGGTGATCATCAAAATGTTTTGTGAACAAAGTGTAATCATCTTTTCCAATTTTAATCCCATTTTGAGTTAGAAAATCTCTAAGGCACTCATACCAAGCTCGAGAGCGTGTTTGAGGCCATAGAGAGCCTTCGCAGTTTATACACATGGTTGGGGTACTCTTGATCTTTAAATCTCGATGGCTGCTCCACGTATACTTCCTCCTTAATGGGACCGTTGAGGAAAGCACTTTTGACATCCATTTGATACAGCTTAAAATTATGGTGAGTAGCATATGCCAATAAAATACGAATGGACTCAAGTCTAGCTATGGGAGCGAAAGTTTCATCGAAGTCCAAACCTTTGACTTGTGAGTAACCTTTTTCCACAAGTCGCGCCTTATTTCTTGTTACCACTCCATGTTCATCTTTCTTGTTCAAAAGACCCATTTGATTCCTACAATGTTCCCCTTTGGTCTTTCTACAAGCCCCTACACTTCATTTCTCTTGAAGTGGTTCAGCTCCTCTTGCATTGCAATCACCCATTCTGGATCCTTTATTACTTCTTCTACCCTGTATGGTTCCAAAAAAGAGACAAAAGAGTAATATTCACAGAAATTAGCTATGCGAGATCTGGTGGTTACTCCCTTAGCAATGTCTCCAATGATGTTGTTGACTGGATGATCTCTTTGTACACTTTGATGTACTCTTGGGTGAGGAACTTGTGAATTTGCTTGCACTTCATTTTCTTCATTGTCAATGTCTCCCCCTAGTTCATTGCTTCCTTGATTATATTGATCTTCTTGATAATCCTGATCTTGATCTTGTGCATGAGCTCCTCCTTGATCATTGCTTTCTTGTTGAGGTTCATCATGAGCACTTGAGTCTTGTGGTTGCTCTTGAGGTCGAATACCACCAAGTGCCATCCCCCTCAACTCTTGGCACGAGGCTTCTTCTTGATCTAACACACACTTATCAACTTGCTCCACTTGGGAGCCATTAGTTTCACCGAACACTACATCACATGCTACTTCAACAAGGGAGAGACTTTTTTGAAGACACGATAGGCGTAGGTGCTTCAATCATAGCCATGTGAGAACCCTTCATCAGACTTCAAAGCAAACTTCGAAGTCCTCGGTTTCTTGTTCAAAATAAAAAATTTGCATCCAAATACTTTGATAAAAGAAACATTTGGTCTGTTACCGATGAGAAACTCATATGGCGTTTTCTTCAGGAGTCGGTGAAGATACAACCGGTTTGTGGCGTGACAAGCGGTGTTCACCGCTTTAGCCCAAAACCGATCCGAAAGTCTTGTATTCATCTAGCATCATCCTTGCCATTTCAATTAATGTCCTATTTTTCCTTTCGACCACCCCATTTTGTTGTGGGGAGTAGGGTGCCGAAAATTCATGCTTTATTCCTTCTTCATCTAGGTACTTCTCAACTTGTGTATTCTTGAACTCCATTCCATTGTCACTTCTAATGTTCTTCACGGTTGATGAGAACTCATTTTTCGCCCTTTTTAGAAATTTCTTGAGGATTCCCTGAGTTTCTGATTTATCATACAAGAATAACACCTAGGTAAATCTAGAAAAATCATAAACAATAACCAATCTGTATTTGTTACCGCCGAAGCTTATATAAGCAATTGGACTAGAGAGGCCCATGTGAAGAATCCAGTGGTCATGAGGTAGTCATCACGTTCTTGGCGGGGTGTGGTGCTCCAACTTGTTTTCCCACCGGGCATGCGTTGCACGACCTCTCTTTCTCAAAAGCGACTTCTTTTAAACCTCGGATGTGACCACCGTTTAGAAGTTTCTATAGATTTGTCATCCCAAAATGGGCTAGCCGTCTATGCCAAAACCATCCTATGTTAGTTTTAGCAACCAAGCAAGTGTTGAGTTTAGCTTTACCTTTGTTGAAGTCAAGAAGATAAAGCTTTCCCTTCAACATTCTCTTGAATGCAATCAAGCCATCGCTTCTTCTAAAAACAGTCACACCCTCATTAGTAAATAAACAATTATAACCTTTGTCGCACAGCTGAGATATGGACAAAAGATTATAATCTAGAGAATCGACATGTAGAACATTTGGAAGAGTATGTTGAGAAGAAATTTCAATTTTACCGCTACCAAGGACTTTTCCTTGGCTGTTGCCTCCAAAGTAATTCCTTCACTTGGATCCGTGTTGCGATCATACTCCAAGAAGATACTCCTCTCTCTGGTCATGTCATTAGTGCATGAAAGCATCTAGGCCCCCATGAGGTACGGTTTTAGTGATTAATGACAACCATTGGATTTTACTAATGAATTTGTGAATGCAAGGTCCCCATAATCACTCAATCAAATAAAATCAATATGTCATTGGAGACCCCTAAACAATCAATTTATGAGATCAAATCAATGATATGAAGACAAGAAGTGAAAGCTCTTATGTCAAAGTCATTCAACCACAATTAATGACACTTAATGCTTGACAATCATCAGAAATATATTTCCAACAAAGTCTAAGAGGTCATTTGAGCAAGACACAAAAGAATCACTTAGAAACAACTCGAAGAAAACAAAATCAACTCACCGGATCAACCGATGTTTCCAGAAAACACCACATCGGTTGAGTTGGTTCAGCAGAAGAAGAAGACCTCAGAATCATGCACTCACCGGATCATCCGATGTTAAGGGATAGGCTACATCGGTCCATCAGTATAGTTTGCAATATCCTTGGACCAAGTGTAGCACCGGATCATCCAATGTACAGAAATATACACATCGGTCAATCACTCCAGTAAGCATCAAGTTTGAACCAATTCTGGAGGAAGAGCCACCGGATCATCCGATGAGAAGACAAGTGCAACATCAGTCTAACAACGGTCATATCTGACACAATGACGTCAGCTAAAGTAAACTTGACCGATGATAACAAAAGGGGAGACATCAGATCATCCGGTGTTCGCAGAAAAGTTCTGTCAGCCTACTTTTCCAACGGCTATTTCGTGGAGGCTGGCTATTTATACCCCTTCAACCTGTCATTTCGATAAGTCTTGATCACCAGACATTCTCAACACATCCACAAGCGTTCAAGACCAAGAGCCATCACTTCTACATCATTTTGACCACCTACACACCAAGAGATAGGCTAGAACTAGCTAGAGAGAGAGCTTGTGTGCCTCCATTCTGGGTGAGTGGAATCTCTAGGATAGTGAGAGCTTCAAGGGAGTGCCCCTTGGTGTTTGTAACTGTGAGAGACTTCTGGAGCTTGCCAAGGCGTTTGTGGAAGCCCGAAGGATCGAAGTTGTACAAGGCTTGAGCTCCACCTTGCCGAGGTTGGCAAACGGAGAAGAAAAGTGGAGATCCCTCGTCTCGGTGACTTGGGTGTGGCTACACCCTTTGGTGGGTGCCACAGTGTGGATGTAGGAAGATCTTGACGATCTTGCCGAACCACGGGATAAATCCTTGTGTCTCCTCGGGAGTTTGCATCCTCTTCCTCTCCCTTACATTTATGCATTTTATATTCTGCGAAGTTGCTATTTACTTCAATGCATAGATTGTTTGCGTCGGGAATTGGGCTTTTAGGGATTAAGTTTTATTGCTTAGATTTTTTTAAAAGAAGCCCAATTCCCCCCCCTCTTGGGCATTCGATCCTTACAATTGATATCAGAGCAAGGTTGCTCATAGGATCATTCTAGCTTCACCGCTAGAGAGCTAAAATGGCCAAGGTTGGGGGTTCGGTTCCTATCTTCGAGGGCAAGAACTTTGCCTATTGGAAAGCACGCATGCGCGCTTATCTAGAGGCTATTGCTCCCGAAGTATGGGAAGCGACCCACGCGGGGTTTGGAGAACACAACTATGTTGGTGATCAAATTAAATGGGATGCTAAACCTAGGAATGCAATCTATGAATGTATTAGTCAATATGTGTTTGCTAGGATTGCTAGCAAAGAAAAAGCTTGTGAAATTTGGGCTTGCTTAATAGAAATTCATGAGGGTTCTTCTCGTGTGAAAGAACTAAAATATCACATGCTAAAAGAAAAATATGATGAATTTAAGATGCTACCTCATGAAAATGTCAATGAGATATTCTCTCGCTTGAATGTACTTATTGAAGAAATTAATGCTCTTGACATTGCTTCTCTTGGCAAGGGACTCATCAACCGCAAGATCCTCATGCTCCTTCCCAAGCCAAAGTACAACATCATCAACTCAATGCTCCAAAAAGAGTCTCTTGACCACATTGAAGTTTCGGAGCTCATTGGAGAAATTCACGCTCATGAGATGAGTGTGCTTGGGATGATGGAGCAATCATCTTCAAAAACAATTGCTCTAAAGGCCTCCACCAAGAAAACAAGCCTCAAGAAGAAGAAGGTGGTTGAGCCTAGCTCAAGTGAAGAAGAGCAAGTATCAAGTGAAGATGATGATGATGAGCTAGCATTGATGATGAGAAAGTTCTCACGCTTGAACTACAAGATTACCAAGAAGGGATACACCTTTGATCCCAAGAAGAAAGTGTTTCTACCAAGGAGAGATGATCACAAGACTTGCTACAATTGTGGTGATCAAGGCCACATCTCCTATGATTGTCCAAAACCGGACAAAAGAAGAGAGAACTACAAGAGCAAGCATCGCAAGCTTGAAGAGAGTGAAGATGATGAAGAAGAGGCCAAACCCAAACCAAGATCCTTTGGGAAGAGGAAACATGACAAGGGCAAGAAGGTAAGACTCTTACCAAAGAAGAGAAATGGCCCACAAAAGGTGTTCATGTGTGAGGCAAATGAACGGGTCACCGACGAAGAAACAAGTGATGAAGAGAGTGAAGCGGAAGAAGAAAGCTTGGCCGGCCTCGCCATTGCCAACAATGATGACTCACCTCTTCATCCACCGCCCATGTGCCTCATGGCGAAAGGTAACACCAAGGTATGTGACGACTCTAGCGATGATGAGCTTTACCCCGATGATTTAACCCCTTTGATAAATGAATATCATGCTATCATTAAGAGGGAAAAGAGTAAGGTTAAAGCGCTTGAAGAAACTCGTGCTAGACTTGAGAGTGCTAACCTCGATTTGCTTGACAAGTATGAAATCATACTTAAAGAGCATGACACGCTCAAATCCCATGTCAAGAAAATTGAGGAAGATAAGGCTAAAATCAAGCTAGATAATCATGAGCTTAACTTAGCACACCAAACACTCTTGGAAGAGCACAACAAGTTAATACAAGAACATCAAGCACTTAACCTTGCTCATGATGTGCTTGATCAAGAGTTGAAAAATATAAAGAAGCAAGATCTTAATGATAGGATATCCACTACTTCTCATGTCACTAATGCCTTGAACAAGTCTTTGCCTTTGAAAGCAAATGCTAGGGAGAAGGACTTGTTGGAAGAAATTGAGAGCCTTCGCACTAGTGTGGCTAGACTTTCAAAAGGGGAAGTCAAACACAAGGAAATACTCTTCCAACAAGCAAAGGACTTCAACAAGAGAGGACTTGGATCCTTCCCGGTGCCCAACAAAGGAAAGGTGCCCTCACCGGAGCTTAGAACAAGCTTCATCAAGGAAGTTGGTTCTTATTGCCAACATTGTGAGGTCACCGGTCACCACACAAGGGAGTGTCCTCTTCCTAACCGACCTTCTCCAAAGTTGCCCATTAATTACAAATCTACTTTCAATGATCGTTATTATCTCTTGAGGAAAGTAGATGGCAAGGTGAAGGCAACGTTCATTGGGAAAGACATGAAGGGCGTGAAGGGGAAGCTCCCCAAGCAACTTTGGGTCCCAAAGACACTTGTATCACACATACAAGGACCTAAGTTGGCTTGGGTGCCTAAAGTTAAAAATTGAATTCATGTGTGTAGGTGAACTACAAAGCTGGAGGAAAGCATTGGGTACTCGATAGCGGGTGCACCCAACATATGAACGGCAATGATGGTATGTTCACCACCATAGAAAACCCCGGCAATCATGAACAAGTCACCTTTGGTGATAACTCTAAGGGCAAGGTAATTGGGTTAGGTAAAATTGCTATTTCAAATGACTTATCCATTTCTAATGTTTTGTACGTTAAGTCACTTAGCTTTAATTTACTTTCTATTGCACAACTATGTGATCTTGGACTAACATGCACATTTAGCAAAAATGATGTTGTTGTGAGTAGTGAAACAAGCCAAGACATAGTCTTCAAAGGATTTCGGCATAGACATCTCTACCTAGTAGACTTCTCCAACAAGAATGCTAGCATGACCACTTGCCTTTTCACTAAGACAAGTTTGGGATGGCTATGGCACCGACGCATAGCGCACATAGGGATGAGCAAACTCAAGAAGTCATTCAAGCTTGGGATGGTGACCGGCGTGAAGGATGTCACATTTGAGAAGAACAAGCTTTGTAGCGCTTGTCAAGCCGGGAAGCAAGTTGCTTCACACCACCCAATGAAGACAATGGTGTCAACCTCCAAGCCACTTAAACTACTTCACATGGACCTCTTCGGACTGTCCACATATCAAAGCCTTGGCGGTAACCTCTATTGTCTTGTTATAGTTGATGACTACTCTCGCTATGCTTGGACTTTATTTCTAGGTGACAAGAGTGAAACTCCAGAAGTATTCAAGACCTTCGCCAACCGCGCTCAAAGGGAGTTTCAACTTCCAATCATCAAGGTCCGGAGTGACAACGACACCGAATTCAAGAACTACAATATTGGGGAGTGGCGTGACCGTGAAGGAGTGAAGCATGAATTTTTGGCCACATACACCCCTCAACAAAATGGTGTCTTTGAAAGGAAGAACAAGACTCTCATCACTCTTGCACGAGCAATGCTTGATGACTACGGCACGTCGGAGAAGTTTTGGGCCGAAGCAATCAACACAGCGTGCCATGCCGCAAATAGGGTCTACCTACATTGACTACTTCAAAAGACCCCGTACGAGATTCTCATTGGGAGAAAGCCCAACATCTCCTACTTCCGAGTCTTTGGATGCAAGTGCTACATCTACCGCAAGAAAAGGCTCGGTAAGTTTGAAAGAAGATGTGATGCTGGTATATTCCTCGGTTATGCATCAAACTCAAAAGCATATCGAGTATTCAACCAAACCTCCGGTTTAGTTGAGGAAAGTTGTGATGTTGAGTTTGATGAGACTATGGCTCCCAAGAGGAGAGTTTTGGTCATGATGAAATAGATGATGAGCCTCTATGAGAAGCCATGAAGAACATGACCATTGGAGACATCAAGCCTGAAGTTGAGGAGAGCCATGATCAAGGGGGAGCTTCATGTTCCAACAACAACACCTCTATGGTGCCTCAAGTTGACGAAGAAGAGAAGGATGATCCATTGCCAACTCAAGACTCACAAGCCCAACAACATCAAGAAGAAGAAGAAGTCCATGATCAAGTCCAACCACAAGAGGAGCAACACGCATCATCTTCGCCAAATTCTTCATAACCACTTATGAGGCATGGACGCATCTCCAAGGCGCATCCGATGGACCAAATCATTGGATGTCCGTCAAGGGGTGTAAGTACACGTTCTCGCCATTTCGCTTCATTTTGTGAGCACTACTCGTTTGTTTCATGTGTAGAACCCACTCACATTGAGGAAGCACTCCAAGACCCAAATTGGGTGATGGCCATGCAAGAATAACTCAACAACTTCATCCGCAATGAAGTTTGGGTGTTGGAGGAGCGACCCAAGGACAAGAACGTCATCGGGACAAAGTGGGTGTACCGCAACAAACAAGACGAGAATGGCGTTGTGGTCCGCAACAAGGCAAGACTTGTGGCCAAAGGGTTCTCGCAAGTTGAAGGACTAGACTTTGGGGAGACATTTGCTCCGGTCGCCCGCCTAGAAGCCATTCGTATACTTCTTGCCTTTGCATCACATCATAATATTAGGCTTTATCAAATGGATGTGAAAAGTGCCTTTCTTAATGGTTACATTAATGAGCTTGTTTATGTTGAACAACCTCCCGAGTTTAAAGATCCGAGGAATCCTAATTATGTGTATAGGTTGCACAAGGCGCTCTACGGGCTCAATCAAGCACCTAGGGCGTGGTATGAACAACTATGGGATTTCCTTATCATGCAAGGATTCAAGATCGGGAGGGTGGACACTACACTCTTCACCAAAGACATCAACGGAGATTTGTTTATTTGTCAAATTAATGTTGATGATATTATTTTTGGTTCAACTAATGAAGCTCTTAGCCATGAGTTTGGCAAAATGATGTCTAGGGAATTCGAGATGTCAATGATTGGAGAGCTCAACTTCTTCCTTGGATTTCAAATCAAGCAACTTCAAGAGGGGACCTTCATCTATCAAGAGAAGTACACCAAGGACCTCTTGAAGAAATTTCAGATGGGATATTGTAGCTCAAGAAGCACTCCAATGGCAACAAATTGTCATCTCGACGTGGATAAGGACGGTAAACCTATTGATCAATCTAACTACCGTTCTATGATTGGTTCATTGCTTTATCTTACCGCATCTAGGCCCGATATCATGTTTAGTGTATGCTTGTGTGCTCGCTTTCAAGCGGCACCTAAAGAATCGCATAGGAAGGCGGTCTTTAGGATACTTAGGTATCTTAAGCATACCCCTAGTATGGGCTTGTGGTACCCTAAAGGTGCAAAATTCCACCTCTTGGGATACTCGGATTCGGACTTTGTCGGATGCCGCGTGGATCGCAAGAGTACCTCCGGTGGGTGCCACTTGCTTGGGCATTCCCTAGTATCTTGGTCTAGAAAGAAGCAAAATTTCGTCGCCTTGTCCACGGCGGAAGCGGAATATATTGCGGCCGGTGCATGTTGTGCCCAAATTCTTTATATGAAGCAAACCCTTTTGGACTTTGGTATTAAACTTGGTTGTGTGCCTCTCCTTTGTGACAATGGAAGTGCGGTTAAGATAGCTAAAAACCCCGTTCAACACTCCCGCACTAAGCACATTGATATTCGCCATCATTTCTTGAGGGATCATGAAGCTAAGGGAGACATCTCATTGCGAGGTGTTAGGTTCGAAGAACAATTGGTGGATATCTTCACTAAACCACTAGATGAGAAAACTTTTTCTAGGCTAAGAAGTGAGTTAAATGTGCTAGATGCAACGAACGTCATGTAAGAATGCACTTCATATAGGTCTTGCCTAACTCTCAAAGGATAGGGGTGAGCAAGGGTTAGCTTGGGATGGAGGTTCTTTTGGGTTTCCCCAAGGTTTGGAGAGTGGCTCTCCCTGAAGAAGCCTTTGAAAGGTTCAAATTTGGCAAGATAGATTTATTTTATGCCTTGCATGATGCCTGCCATATAGACTTGTAATTTCTTGCATTATAAAATGTTTGGCATTGCATACGGTAGATTGTCACAAAGGGGAACCCACCTCATGAGAAAGAGAATTGTTTGAAATGCAATATCTCAACTCATATGTGGTGGAAAGAACAAAATATTAGGTGCGTTAATGCCTAGAGGAACATGCTCTAAAGAGATAGAAGTCTTCATACTCTAGCTCACAAAGCATGGGCCTTACATTTTATTTGGATGTTTTCCTCCCTAATTTCTCGGTGTTCCATTTGCTTTAAGTCCTAGCCAAGTTATTGGCATATTAGCTTTTTGAGGGGTGAGGGGTTGCCCAAAAAGTCCTAAGACATGTGTTTCTCATTGTTTGTTTGTTTGGTCAAAGGACATATATGGGATGTTGCTGTTTTGTAGTCATCGGATTATCCGATGCTTAGGTCATACCTTCATCAGATCAGTTGGTGTTCAAAAGCCAAGAGCCAGTTCAGTCAGTATCACAAATCAACCGACGAGTTCATCCTGAAAAACATCGGTCGATCCGATGTTCACACTTCTGGAACTATGCCAAATTCCACCGATGCACATCAGTTCAACGTCGGTCCATCCGGTGTCAACGGCACCTTTTTGAATACCCTTACCGTGACATTCGACCGATGCTATCTCTTTGCACGTCGGTCTATCCGATGTCAACGGTACTTTTTTGAATACCCTTATTGTGCCATTCGACCGATGCTTCTAACGTTTAACGTCGGTCCATCCGGTGTTAAATTTTCGGCTAGGGTTTGGGACCCACTTTTTAAACGCCGCATCGTCTCCCTCTTTCTCTCTCCCGACCCCGACGCGCACCTCACCTTCCACCGCCGCCGATCCTCTCACCCATGTTGCACCACCGCCGTCTCCAGTCGCTGCCGCCGCCCTCCGGTCGCTGCCGCCGACCTCCGGTTGCCGCCGCCATCCTCCAGCGCTGCCGCCGCATCATCTAGCGCCGCCGCCACTCGCCTCCACCGCAGCCACCGCCGCCGCTCCACCCAGCCGCCGCCGCCCCTCCACCCAAGCGCCGCCGCTGCCTCTCTCCACCACCACAGCCGCCCCACGCACACACCACCCTCTGTGTCATTGGTACCTCCACCGGTCGCTGACGCTAGGGTTTCCGACCGCATCAACCTTCGTGTCGCCGTTCCTTGCATCGTCAACTTCGTTCACGCGCTTTGCCTCATCGCAATGGCTCGTGACAAGAAGAACAAGGGCAAGGCCATTGCGGAGCCGGCCGCGAAGAAGCAGAAGCTATCCAAGGAGGAGAAAAAGGCGTTGATGGCCGCTCGCACCGGCGAGGAGCGAGAGTGTGGCCGAGGAGGATCACTGAGGATCCGCGAGGCTCGTCTGAGGCAGCCTCCCGTGATCGATGAGTCCAAGGCCGAAGAAGAGCTGGAAGAGCCACTCGTCCATCGGCGCTCAGCCCGGACCCGTGGGGGGCATCCCGCGATAGCACTCCCGACGGTGACCAGTTCGTCATCGCGCCTAGTACTCAGGGACCTTAGGCACTCGGATCCCTTTTTGGTGTCTTGATGCCAAAGGGGGAGAAGAGTTAGAGGAGAGTCAAGGGGAGGATAGCTTAGCCTCAGGGGGAGCATCCTAACTGTAGGGGGAGTTTATCTATATGAGTTATCTTTTGTAATTTGGTGTGTTTGCTACTCATTTGCTACTTATTGAGCATTAATGAACTTGTCACTTATTCCCACTTTCGAGTTATTGATTGATTTTGAGCCTTCAAATTTTAAGTGTGATAATATTGTATTCATTGCATATCCTCTTAAGTTTCGTACTATCAAATTCATTACTATTGTGCTTCAATTGTTGTGTTGTCATAAATCACCAAAAAGGAGGAGATTGAAAGCATCTAGGCCCCCATGAGGTACAATTTCGGTGATTAATGACAACCATTGGATTTTACTAATGAATTTGTGAATACAAGGTCCCCATAATCACTCAATCAAATGAAATCAATATGTCATTGGAGACCCCTAAACAATCAATTTATGAGATCAAATCAATGATATGAAGACAAGAAGTGAAAGCTCTTATGTCAAAGTCATTCAACCACAATTAATGACACTTAATGCTTGACAATCATCAGAAATATATTTCCAAAAAAGTCTAAGAGGTCATTTGAGCAAGACACAAGAGAATCACTTAGAAACAACTCGAAGCAAACAAAATCAACTCACCGGATCAACCGATGTTTCCAGAGAACACCACATCGGTCGAGTTGGTTCAGCAGAAGAAGAAGACCTCAGAACAAAGCACTCACCGGATCATCTGATGTTAAGGGATAGGCTACATCGGTCCATCAGTACAGTTTGCAATATCCTTGGACCAAGTGTAGCACCGGATCATCTGATGTACAGAAATATACACATCGGTCAATCACTCCAGTAAGCATCAAGTTTGAACCAATTCTGGAGGAAGAGCCACTGGATCATCCGATGAGAAGACAAGTGCAACATCGGTCTAACAACGGTCATATCTGACACAATGACGTCAGATAAAGTAAACTTGACCGATGATAACTAAAGGGGAGACATCGGATCATCCGGTGTTCGCAGAAAAGTTCTGTCAGCCTACTTTTCCAATGGCTATTTCGTGGAGGCTGGCTATTTATACCCCTTAAACCTGTCATTTCGATAAGTATTGATCACCAGACATTCTCAACACATCCACAAGCGTTCAAGACCAAGAGCCATCACTTCTACATCATTTTGACCACCTACACACCAAGAGATATGCTAGAACTAGCTAGAGAGAGAGCTTGTGTGCCTCCATTCTGGGTGAATGGAATCTCTAGGATAGTGAGAGCCTCAAGGGAGTTCCCCTTGGTGTTTGTAACTGTGAGAGACTTCCGAAGCTTGCCAAGGCGTTTGTGGAAGCCCGGAGGATCGAAGTTGTACAAGGCTTGAGCTCCACCTTGCCGAGGTTGGCAAACAGAGAAGAATAGTGGAGATCCCTCGTCTCGGTGACTTGGGTGTGGCTATACCCTTTGGTGGGTGCCACAACGTGGATGTAGGAGGATCTTGACGATCTTGACGAACCACAGGATAAATCCTCGTGTCTCCTCGGGAGTTTGCATCCTCTTCCTCTCCCTTACATTTATGCATTTTATATTCTGTGAAGTTGCTATTTACTTCAATGCATAGATTGTTTGCGTAGGGAATTGGGCTTTTAGGGATTAAGTTTTATTGCTTAGATTTTTTAAAAGAAGCCCAATTCACCCCCTCTTGGGCACTATATCCTTACAGTGTATCCACTGTACAGCACGTATTTTGATCCACTAGAGGAGTAGGCCTGCAAAACAGAGTTATTTCTTGGTTTTAGGTACCCAAGCTTGCTTGGGTCCTCGCAGGTTAGTCACAAGAGTCTTGGGCATCTGCACACAAGTTTTTGAGTTCTTGTGGCATGGTCCTACATATTTAGCAAAGACATGACCAAATTTATTTTTCATGAGTACATAGGAAGCATCAAAAGTATGGAACAATATTTGCAATTCAGATTCATTTGACATTTCCTTAACAAAAGTAATTTGCTTCTTAACATGAACATTGGTGGGCATGTGTTTATTTTTGGTAAACCCAAGACCATCTTTGAAGCTAGGAGGTCTAGTGACCATATATGCACTACGTGCATATTTGATCTTTTCCTTATCAAAGATGCCACTTTGGGATGGATGTTTAGCATGTGAAACAGAAGAATCATGTTTAACAATATTTTTCTTACTTGAGCATGTGCAAGTTACAGTTGTTGTCAAATTTACACCTTTGGAAGGTGAGCTCTTGGAGGAGGAGGAGTCATTGTGCCTGAGTTACTCAACTTGCGCTTCAAGGATTTTATTAACTTTTGACAAGTTAGTCAGTTCATCCTTGATTGCAATGTGTGAGTCTTCTAGTTTTGAGTAAGTTTCCTTACTCAAGGATAGCTCATGCTCAAGTTACTTGCTCTTATCCTTTGTAGGATCGAAGAGCACGTGAAAAGCTACCATAGGGGGGTGAATGGTAGATTTAAAAATCTTACGCAGCGGAAACAATTAAACCCCAAACCCTTTCGGCAGAAAAACGATCTGTTAAAGAAATCGTGTGTGAGACTAATATAAACATGTTTCACCATGACAAAAGTGATATGTATCAGAGAGAATCAAGTCACGAAGACAACACAAAAAGAATCACTCAGATCCGTCGAGAAAAACTCAAGTTATGATCAAAAGATCAAACAATGGTCAATCTGCCCTACCCGAGAAAAAACAGTTCTGGAACGCTGCAAAGAAACTCGTGTAGCTCATAGAACATAAATCCAATGACCATGAAATTCTTACATATGATATAAAATCAAGTTGTGAAGACAACCAAAAACGAATCACCTCAATTTGATCTGTAAAACTCGAGTTATGATAAAACCACCGACGAAAGGTAGTGCTGTCCAGAAACTCGACGAGTAAAACTTGTCTGGAACAAGTCTGACGAACAAGGCACAAAATTTCCTTCAAACTAAGAATTTTATTCAATAGAACACAATAGGAACAGCCCCAAAGTCGTGCACCACGAGCTCTGGGCTCCCTTGCTTATATAACCAGCCCTTAGGCCAACCCAATATCAACTAGGACTCCAATCCTACTCAGATCATGAATCGTAACTTTCCATAACTGCTCAAGATTCTTCTATACGCACATAGAAGCAATCTTAAGACTTCCAAATACCTTAGGAACGTATCCCACATTCCTAAACAACTCAAATTCGTGATCCACACGAAATTCTATCATAACCAACTCAAATCTTTCCATATTTGAGTCAAACCCGACTCAGCCGCAGCCTGAGTCCATAACCTAGTCGGTTGGACCTTTTCGACCAATTCTTTACATCCACATCTCTTCAACATGTCTCGGAACCATGTATCCATGTTTATGCACTCCTTGCACACGTGCAACCATCTTCAGATGACGTCCACAATACCTTCACATGCATTGTTCTTGATTCAATCATGCTGCGCAACCTCCTGATCAGCTCAACCACAATTCCTCCTGAATTTGGTTGTTGGAACCTCGTCTCCTCCCTGAGACTAGTCCAATGGATCCCGTCACCAGCCATGTCTTGAACTCAAGCAACACCTGCACATGAATAAACAACCAATCCATACGAGCCCAAGTCCTTGACTTGACTCAAGTTAGTTCCGAACACAACACCTTACGTGAGAACCTCACATAAGCATGTTGCAAAGCATAGCAAAACGATATCAGCCATATCATCCAAAACGCACCAAAAACTTAGTCAAAGAATACTAAGCAAACTTTCCAACAATGTAAAGCAAGTACAAAACATTGCAAATGAAAAGCAGAAGCACTACGGTCAAGTTCCGGACCTTGCCAGAGCAACCTGGACCTTGAGCCAGAGCTAACAAAAGCTAGTAGAACCTAGCGCCGGAGCTTACCAAAACTAGTACAACCAAGCTCCCGCTGGAGCTTACAAAACTAGCAGGACCTAGCGCCGGAGCTAACCAGAACTAGTCGGAACTAGGAAACCCAAAAGCCAGAGCTAGAAAAATCAACTTTGGAGCTTAGCAAAAACACGGTGGAGCTATCAAAAACATGTCAGAGCTATAAAAAACATGTTGGAGCTATCAAAGACATGCCGGAGCTAAAGACAAAACTTCACCGGAGCTGACCAAAGCTAGTCGGACCTAGCATCGAACGTAACCGGAGCTACCCAAACCAAGTCGGACCTACCGTCGGACCTTGCTGTAGCTCAGAGCTAGAGTCGGACCTTGATAAAAAGGTGTTTTGGTGATATTCAAAACTTTTATCGTCAAAGCAAGTGTATTCACTACAAGCCAATGTATTCAGCACACATAGGTCTTACAATCTCCCCCTTGATGAATGCATTGGCAACACCATTTAAAATCCGAACATTGGCCTATTCATATAAAAGTTTTGAAGGCAATTTCTCCCCCTTTGTAAATCAAAAGTAAAATGAGAACAAAAAATCCCATATTATCTCTCCCCCTTTATTATCTCTCCTTATGCACATATTTTCTCTCTCTTTATGCTTATCTCCCCCCCCTTTGACAATGTATTCAGCAAGTCATGAGCATATAAACAAATTATCTCTCCCCCTTTAGTTGTTATGAGCATATTTGAGAAGACCGGCGTGACCGGCGTGAAGGATGTCACATTTGAGAAGAACAAGCTTTGTAGCGCTTGTCAAGCCGGGAAGCAAGTTGCTTCACACCACCCAATGAAGACAATGGTGTCAACCTCCAAGCCACTTAAACTACTTCACATGGACCTCTTCGGACTGTCCACATATCAAAGCCTTGGCGGTAACCTCTATTGTCTTGTTATAGTTGATGACTACTCTCGCTATGCTTGGACTTTATTTCTAGGTGACAAGAGTGAAACTCCAGAAGTATTCAAGACCTTCGCCAACCGCGCTCAAAGGGAGTTTCAACTTCCAATCATCAAGGTCCGGAGTGACAACGACACCGAATTCAAGAACTACAATATTGGGGAGTGGCGTGACCGTGAAGGAGTGAAGCATGAATTTTTGGCAACATACACCCCTCAACAAAATGGTGTCTTTGAAAGGAAGAACAAGACTCTCATCACTCTTGCACGAGCAATGCTTGATGACTACGGCACGTCGGAGAAGTTTTGGGCCGAAGCAATCAACACAGCGTGCCATGCCGCAAATAGGGTCTACCTACATTGACTACTTCAAAAGACCCCGTACGAGCTTCTCATTGGGAGAAAGCCCAACATCTCCTACTTCCGAGTCTTTGGATGCAAGTGCTACATCTACCGCAAGAAAAGGCTCGGTAAGTTTGAAAGAAGATGTGATGCTGGTATATTCCTCAGTTATGCATCAAACTCAAAAGCATATCGAGTATTCAACCAAACCTCCGGTTTAGTTGAGGAAAGTTGTGATATTGAGTTTGATGAGACTATGGCTCCCAAGAGGAGAGTTTTGGTCATGATGAAATAGATGATGAGCCTCTATGAGAAGCCATGAAGAACATGACCATTGGAGACATCAAGCCTGAAGTTGAGGAGAGCCATGATCAAGGGGGAGCTTCATGTTCCAACAACAACACCTCTATGGTGCCTCAAGTTGACGAAGAAGAGAAGGATGATCCATTGCCAACTCAAGACTCACAAGCCCAACAACATCAAGAAGAAGAAGAAGTCCATGATCAAGTCCAACCACAAGAGGAGCAACACGCATCATCTTCGCCAAATTCTTCACAACCACTTATGAGGCATGGACGCATCTCCAAGGCGCATCCGATGGACCAAATCATTGGATGTCCGTCAAGGGGTGTAAGTACACGTTCTCGCCATTTCTCTTCATTTTGTGAGCACTACTCGTTTGTTTCATGTGTAGAACCCACTCACATTGAGGAAGCACTCCAAGACCCAAATTGGGTGATGGCCATGCAAGAATAACTCAACAACTTCATCCGCAATGAAGTTTGGGTGTTGGAGGAGCGACCCAAGGACAAGAACGTCATCGGGACAAAGTGGGTGTACCGCAACAAACAAGACGAGAATGGCGTTGTGGTCCGCAACAAGGCAAGACTTGTGGCCAAAGGGTTCTCACAAGTTGAAGGACTAGACTTTGGGGAGACATTTGCTCCGGTCGCCCGCCTAGAAGCCATTCGTATACTTCTTGCCTTTGCATCACATCATAATATTAGGCTTTATCAAATGGATGTGAAAAGTGCCTTTCTTAATGGTTACATTAACGAGCTTGTTTATGTTGAACAACCTCCCGGGTTTAAAGATCCGAGGAATCCTAATCATGTGTATAGGTTGCACAAGGCGCTCTACGGGCTCAATCAAGCACCTAGGGCGTGGTATGAACAACTACGGGATTTCCTTATCATGCAAGGATTCAAGATCGGGAGGGTGGACACTACACTCTTCACCAAAGACATCAACGGAGATTTGTTTATTTGTCAAATTAATGTTGATGATATTATTTTTGGTTCAACTAATGAAGCTCTTAGCCATGAGTTTGGCAAAATGATGTCTAGGGAATTCGAGATGTCAATGATTGGAGAGCTCAACTTCTTCCTTGGATTTCAAATCAAGCAACTTCAAGAGGGGACCTTCATCTATCAAGAGAAGTACACCAAGGACCTCTTGAAGAAATTTCAGATGGGATATTGTAGCTCAAGAAGCACTCCAATGGCAACAAATTGTCATCTCGACGTGGATAAGGACGGTAAACCTATTGATCAATCTAACTACCGTTCTATGATTGGTTCATTGCTTTATCTTACCGCATCTAGGCCCGATATCATGTTTAGTGTATGCTTGTGTGCTCGCTTTCAAGCGGCACCTAAAGAATCGCATAGGAAGGCGGTCTTTAGGATACTTAGGTATCTTAAGCATACCCCTAGTATGGGCTTGTGGTACCCTAAAGGTGCAAAATTCCACCTCTTGGGATACTCGGATTCGGACTTTGTCGGATGCCGCGTGGATCGCAAGAGTACCTCCGGTGGGTGCCACTTGCTTGGGCATTCCCTAGTATCTTGGTCTAGAAAGAAGCAAAATTTCGTCGCCTTGTCCACGGCAGAAGCGGAATATATTGCGGCCGGTGCATGTTGTGCCCGAATTCTTTATATGATGCAAACCCTTTTGGACTTTGGTATTAAACTTGGTTGTGTGCCTCTCCTTTGTGACAATGGAAGTGCGGTTAAGATAGCTAAAAACCCCGTTCAACACTCCCGCACTAAGCACATTGATATTCGCCATCATTTCTTGAGGGATCATGAAGCTAAGGGAGACATCTCATTGCGAGGTGTTAGGTTCGAAGAACAATTGGTGGATATCTTCACTAAACCACTAGATGAGAAAACTTTTTCTAGGCTAAGAAGTGAGTTAAATGTGCTAGATGCAACGAACATCATGTAAGAGTGCACTTCATATAGGTCTTGCCTAACTCTCAAAGGATAGGGGTGAGCAAGGGTTAGCTTGGGATGGAGGTTCTTTTGGGTTTCCCCAAGGTTTGGAGAGTGGCTCTCCCTGAAGAAGCCTTTGAAAGGTTCAAATTTGGCAAGATAGATTTATTTTATGCCTTGCATGATGCCTGCCATATAGACTTGTAATTTCTTGCATTATAAAATGTTTGGCATTGCATACGGTAGATTGTCACAAAGGGGAACCCACCTCATGAGAAAGAGAATTGTTTGAAATGCAATATCTCAACTCATATGTGGTGGAAAGAACAAAATATTAGGTGCGTTAATGCCTAGAGGAACATGCTCTAAAGAGATAGAAGTCTTCATACTCTAGCTCACAAAGCATGGGCCTTACATTTTATTTGGATGTTTTCCTCCCTAATTTCTCGGTGTTCCATTTGCTTTAAGGCCTAGCCAAGTTATTGGCATATTAGCTTTTTGAGGGGTGAGGGGTTGCCCAAAAAGTCCTAAGACATGTGTTTCTCATTGTTTGTTTGTTTGGTCAAAGGACATATATGGGATGTTGCTGTTTTGTAGTCATCGGATTATCCGATGCTTAGGTCATACCTTCATCGGATCAGTTGGTGTTCAAAAGCCAAGAGCCAGTTCAGTCAGTATCACAAATCAACCGACGAGTTCATCCTGAAAAACATCGGTCGATCCGATGTTCACACTTCTGGAACTGTGCCAAATTCCACCGATGCACATCAGTTCAACGTCGGTCCATCCGGTGTCAACGGCACCTTTTTGAATACCCTTACTGTGACATTCGACCGATGCTATCTCTTTGCACGTCGGTCCATCTGATGTCAACGGTACCTTTTTGAATACCCTTACTGTGCCATTCGACCGATGCTTCTAACGTTTAACGTCGGTCCATCCGGTGTTAAATTTTCGGCTAGGGTTTGGGACCCACTTTTTAAATGCCGCATCGTCTCCCTCTTTCTCTCTCCCGACCCCGACGCGCACCTCACCTTCCACCGCCGCCGATCCTCTCACCCATGTTGCACCACCGCCGTCTCCGGTCGCTGCCGCCGCCCTCCGGTCGCTGCCGCCGACCTCCGGTTGCCGCCGCCATCCTCCAGCGCTGCCGCCGCATCATCTAGCGCCGCCGCCACTCGCCTCCACCGCAGCCACCGCCGCCGCTCCACCCAGCCGCCGCCGCCCCTCCACCCAAGCGCCGCCGCTGCCTCTCTCCACCACCACAGCCGCCCCACGCACACACCACCCTCTGTGTCATTGGTACCTCCACCGGTCGCCGACGCTAGGGTTTCCGAGCGCATCAACCTTCGTGTCGCCGTTCCTTGCATCGTCAACTTCGTTCACGCGCTTTGCCTCATCGCAATGGCTCGTGACAAGAAGAACAAGGGCAAGGCCATTGCGGAGCCGGCCGTGAAGAAGCAGAAGCTATCCAAGGAGGAGAAAAAGGCGTTGATGGCCGCTCGCGCCGGCGAGGAGCGAGAGTGTGGCCGAGGAGGATCACTGAGGATCCGCGAGGCTCGTCCGAGGCAGCCTCCCGTGATCGATGAGTCCAAGGACGAAGAAGAGCTGGAAGAGCCACTCGTCCATCGGCGCTCAGCCCGGACCCGTGGGGGGCATCCCGCGACAGCGCTCCCGACAGTGACCAGTTCGTCATCGCGCCTAGTACTCAGGGTCCTTAGGCACTCGGATCCCTTTTTGGTGTCTTGATGCCAAAGGGGGAGAAGAGTTAGAGGAGAGTCAAGGGGAGGATAGCTTAGCCTCAGGGGGAGCGTCCTAACTGTAGGGGGAGTTTATCTATATGAGTTATCTTTTGTAATTTGGTGTGTTTGCTACTCATTTGCTACTTATTGAGCATTAATGAACTTGTCACTTATTCCCACTTTCGAGTTATTGATTGATTTTGAGCCTTCAAATTTTAAGTGTGATAATATTGTATTCATTGCATATCCTCTTAAGTTTCGTACTATCAAATTCATTACTATTGTGCTTCAATTGTTGTGTTGTCATAAATCACCAAAAAGGAGGAGATTGAAAGCATCTAGGCCCCCATGAGGTACAATTTCGGTGATTAATGACAACCATTGGATTTTACTAATGAATTTGTGAATGCAAGGTCCCCATAATCACTCAATCAAATGAAATGAATATGTCATTGGAGACCCCTAAACAATCAATTTATGAGATCAAATCAATGATATGAAGACAAGAAGTGAAAGCTCTTATGTCAAAGTCATTCAACCACAATTAATGACACTTAATGCTTGACAATCATCAGAAATATATTTCCAAAAAAGTCTAAGAGGTCATTTGAGCAAGACACAAGAGAATCACTTAGAAACAACTCGAAGCAAACAAAATCAACTCACCGGATCAACCGATGTTTCCAGAGAACACCACATCGGTCGAGTTGGTTCAGCAGAAGAAGAAGACCTCAGAACAAAGCACTCACCGGATCATCCGATGTTAAGGGATAGGCTACATCGGTCCATTAGTACAGTTTGCAATATCCTTGGACCAAGTGTAGCACCGGATCATCTGATGTACAGAAATATACACATCGGTCAATCACTCCAGTAAGCATCAAGTTTGAACCAATTCTGGAGGAAGAGCCACTGGATCATCCGATGAGAAGACAAGTGCAACATCGGTCTAACAACGGTCATATCTGACACAATGACGTCAGATAAAGTAAACTTGACCGATGATAACTAAAGGGGAGACATCGGATCATCCGGTGTTCGCAGAAAAGTTCTGTCAGCCAACTTTTCCAATGGCTATTTCGTGGAGGCTGGCTATTTATACCCCTTAAACCTGTCATTTCGATAAGTATTGATCACCAGACATTCTCAACACATCCACAAGCGTTCAAGACCAAGAGCCATCACTTCTACATCATTTTGACCACCTACACACCAAGAGATATGCTAGAACTAGCTAGAGAGAGAGTTTGTGTGCCTCCATTCTGGGTGAATGGAATCTCTAGGATAGTGAGAGCCTCAAGGGAGTGCCCCTTGGTGTTTGTAACTGTGAGAGACTTCCGGAGCTTGCCAAGGCATTTGTGGAAGCCCGGAGTAGAGGAGTAGGCCTGCAAAACAGAGTTATTTCTTGGTTTTAGGTACCCAAGCTTGCTTGGGTCCTCGCAGGTTAGTCACAAGAGTCTTGGGCATCTGCACACAAGTTTTTGAGTTCTTGTGGCATGGTCCTGCATATTTAGCAAAGACATGTCCAAATTTATTTTTCATGAGTACATAGGAAGCATCAAAAGTATGGAACAATATTTGCAATTCAGATTCATTTGACATTTCCTTAACAAAAGTAATTTGCTTCATAACATGAACATTGGTGGGCATGTGTTTATTTTTGGTAAACCCAAGACCATCTTTGAAGCTAGGAGGTCTAGTGACCATATATGCACTACGTGCATATTTGATCTTTTCCTTATCAAAGATGCCACTTTGGGATGGATGTTTAGCATGTGAAACAGAAGAATCATGTTTAACAATATTTTTCTTACTTGAGCATGTGCAAGTTACAGTTGTTGTCAAATTTACACCTTTGGAAGGTGAGCTCTTGGAGGAGGAGGAGTCATTGTGCCTGAGTTACTCAACTTGCGCTTCAAGGATTTTATTAACTTTTGACAAGTTAGTCAGTTCATCCTTGATTGCAATGTGGGAGTCTTCTAGTTTTGAGTAAGTTTCCTTACTCAAGGATAGCTCATGCTCAAGTGACTTGCTCTTATCCTTTGTAGGATCGAAGATCACGTGAAAAGCTACCATAGGGGGGTGAATGGTAGATTTAAAAATCTTACGCAGCGGAAACAATTAAACCCCAAACCCTTTCGGCAGAAAAATGATCTGTTAAAGAAATCGTGTGTGAGACTAATATAAACGTGTTTCACCATGACAAAAGTGATATGTATCAGAGAGAATCAAGTCACAAAGACAACACAAAAAGAATCACTCAGATCCGTCGAGAAAAACTCAAGTTATGATCAAAAGATCAAACAATGGTCAATCTGCCCTACCCGAGAAAAAACAGTTCTGGAACGCTGCAAAGAAACTCGTGTAGCTCATAGAACATAAATCCAATGACCATGAAATTCTTACATATGATATAAAATCAAGTTGTGAAGACAACCAAAAACGAATCACCTCAATTTGATCTGTAAAACTCTAGTTATGATAAAACCACCGACGAAAGGTAGTGCTGTCCAGAAACTCGACGAGTAAAACTTGTCTGGAACAAGTCTGACGAACAAGGCACAAAAGTTCCTTCAAACTAAGAATTTTATTCAATAGAACACAATAGGAACAGCCCCAAAGTCGTGCACCACGAGCTCTGGGCTCCCTTGCTTATATAACCAGCCCTTAGGCCAACCCAATATCAACTAGGACTCCAATCCTACTCAGATCATGAATCGTAACTTTCCATAACTGCTCAAGATTCTTCTATACGCACATAGAAGCAATATTAAGACTTCCAAATACCTTAGGAACATATCCCATATTCCTAAACAACTCAAATTCGTGACCCACACGAAATCCTATCATAACCAACTTTAATCTTTCCATATTTGAGTCAAACCCGACTCAGCCGCAGCCTGAGTCCATAACCTAGTCGGTTGGACCTTTTCGACCAATTCTTTACATCCACATCTCTTCATCACGTCTCGGAACCATGTATCCATGTTTATGCACTCCTTGCACACGTGCAACCATCTTCCAATGACGTCCACGATACCTTCACATGCATTGTTCTTGATTCAATCATGCTGCGCAACCTCCTGATCAGCTCAACCACAATTCCTCCTGAATTTGGTTGTTGGAACCTCGTCTCCTCCCTGAGACTAGTCCAATGGATCCCGTCACCAGCCATGTCTTGACCTCAAGCAACACCTGCACATGAATAAACAACCAATCCATACGAGCCCAAGTCCTTGACTTGACTCAAGTTAGTTCCGAACACAACACCTTACGTGAGAACCTCACATAAGCATGTTGCAAAGCATAGCAAAACGATATCAGCCATATCATCCAAAAAGCACCAAAAACTTAGTCAAAGAATACTAAGCAAACTTTCCAACAATGTAAAGCAAGTACAAAACATTGCAAATGAAAAGCAGAAGCACTACGGTCAAGTTCCGGACCTTGCCAGAGCAACCTGGACCTTGAGTCGGAGCTAACAAAAGCTAGTAGAACCTAGCGCCGGAGCTTACCAAAACTAGTACAACCAAGCTCCCGCTGGAGCTTACAAAACTAGCAGGACCTAGCACCGGAGCTAACCAGAACTAGTCGGAACTAGTAAACCTAAAAGCCAGAGCTAGAAAAATCAACTTTGGAGCTTAGCAAAAACACGGTGGAGCTATCAAAAACATGTCGGAGCTATCAAAAACATGTTGGAGCTATCAAAGACATGCCGGAGCTAAAGACAAAACTTCACTGGAGCTGACCAAAGCTAGTCGGACCTAGCATCGAACGTAACCGGAGCTACCCAAACCAAGCCGGACCTACCGTCGGACCTTGCTGTAGCTCAGATCTAGAGTCGGACCTTGATAAAAAGGTGTTTTGGTGATATTCAAAACTTTTATCGTCAGAGCAAGTGTATTCACTACAAGCCAATGTATTCAGTACACATAGGTCTTACAATCTCCCCCTTGATGAATGCATTGGCAACACCATTTAAAATCCGAACATTGGCCTATTCATATAAAAGTTTTGAAGGCAATTTCTCCCCCTTTGTAAATCAAAAGTAAAATGAGAACAAAAAATCCCATATTATCTCTCCCCCTTTATTATCTCTCCTTATGCACATATTTTCTCTCTCTTTATGCTTATCTCCCCCCCTTTGACAATGTATTCAGCAAGTCATGAGCATATAAACAAATTATCTCTCCCCCTTTAGTTGTTATGAGCATATTATAACATATACATATAAACAAAGCTCATCCAAGTCATACTATCAGGTACCTTACATTATCACATCAATGAGATACATAAAGTAGTGTAAGCCATGCTAGAGATCAAATGTAATTTTCAATTTAAGCAAGTCATGATCTCACAAACTTAACTATTTCAAAACCTGAAAGCATGACACTAGTTTATGCATTTTATTATTTTTCAAAGCATAAATTTAAATCATATGATATTTGCAAGAGATTATATGCGCATCTGCCTTATTCTAACCAACGAAGCCAAGCCTATGTCATTTGACAATCAGAAGCTTAAGGATATGGTTTTAGTCATACACAACTTCTTCCAAGTTCATATCTAATTGCAATGACAAGCCATCTCAAAAGAAGAAGTGCGATGTATGCATATTCTCTTGATATTTTCTCAATTTATATTTGTTCATAAAAACTCAACATTTGAGTTGATTACTTGATTAATTCTTAATGATTAAAAGCACTCGTGAACATGCAACAAGTTCAAAATAGCAAGAAAGTTTGACCATGACCAGTTTTAGTGTAAGTAATTATTCCAATTACTAGACATGGCAAAAACTACAAAATGTATAACACGAGTAATGTAGTAAGAACTTTCAGCATGTAAAAGGAATCACAAAGTCATATATGTATGAAATACTATGCTCATATTATTTTAATTTCAGATTCACACATAGACTTCCCAGGTTTCAAAACTCCCCCTTAATTTAAGCCATGAGGATGCATAACCCCTATTTCACTATGAATGTAACAAAAACGAGTGAAATCCAAAGGTTTTGTAAAAATTTCAGCCAATTGTTGTTCGGTATCTACATGGTGAAGCACAATGTTTCCTTTTTCAACATTATCTCGGAGAAAGTGATACCTAATGTCAATGTGCTTAGTTCTAGAATGTTGCACGGGGTTTTTAGCAATGCAAATGGCACTAGTGTTATCACAGAATAGTGGAACACTATCTAGATCAACCCCATAGTCCTTAAGTGTTTGAACAATCCAAAGAATTTGTGAGCAAGCACTAGCAGCAGCTACATATTCAGATTCGGCTGTGGATTGTGCAACTGAATTTTGTTTTCTAGAGGACCAAGCAATAAGAGAATTACCAAGAAAATGAAAAGCACCGGAAGTACTTTTCCTATCAATCCTACAACCCCCAAAATCAGCATCCGAAAAAGCTTTCAAAGTAACGGTTGAGGAAGAAGGAAGAAAAATGCCAAATTCTTGGGTTCCATGTAAGTACCCGAGAATCCTTTTGACGGCTTGACGATGTGAAACACGTGGGGAAGCTTGAAACCATGCACAAAGACATACGCTGAATTGTGTGTCCGGTCTTGATGCCGTGAGGTACAAAAGTGATCCGATCATGCTTCTATATTCTTTTTGATTCAAAGATTCACCATCTTCATCAAGTTCAAGTGTTGTTGCTGTTCTCATTGGTGTCCGAAGAGGCCTGCTTTTGTCCATGTTGAAGCGCCTTAGGAGGTCTTTGGTATACTTCGTTTGATGCACAAAGGTACCCTCCTTGGTTTGCTTGATTTGCAGCCCCAAAAAGTAAGTGAGTTCACCCATCATACTCATTTCAAATTCGGAACTCATCATTGCTGAAAACTTGGACACAAGATCATGAGAAGCACAACCAAAGATAATATCATCCACATACACTTGAACGAATAATGAGTCATTGCCATGCTTAAGCACAAAAAGAGTTTTATCAACCTTGCCCATGGTAAACCCCTTTTCAAGTAAGAATGTTTTTAACCTATCATACCATGCTCTAGGGGCTTGTTTGAGACCGTATAAGGCTTTGGACAGTTTGTAAACATGATTAGGAAAATCTGGATTTTCAAAACCCGGTGGTTGTTTGACATAAACCTCCTCATCTATGTAGCCATTAAGAAAAGCACTTTTAACATCCATTTGATATAGCTTAAAACCTTTAGATGCTGCAAAAGCTAACAAAATTCTTGTGGCTTCTAATCTAGCGACAGGAGTAAAAGTTTCATCAAAATCTAGACCTTCAACTTGAGTGAAACCTTGAGCAACCAACCTAGCCTTATTCCTAACCACAACCCCGTCCTCACTTTGTTTATTTTTAAATACCCATTTAGTTCCAATTAAAGTGTGACCTTGAGGTGGAGGTACAAGTTTCCAAACATTATTTCTTTCAAAATTTTCTAATTCTTCTTGCATGGCAGTAATCCAAGATTCATTAGTGAGTGCGTGTGATATATCTTTGGGTTCAAAAGAAGCAACAAAAGCAGAATGAGCATAAGAGTTTGGATCGCAAAACCTGGACCGTGTGACTCGTTCGTGCAAGCTTCCAATCATCTGTTGTGGGGGATGATCTTTGTAAAACCATAGAGGAACAGATGTCTCACAAGCTTCTTCTTCATTAGGTTCATCGTAGATTGATGAGCTTGTGACTTGTGGATGATCAGGACCAGCATAGGTGATAGCCGGAGCTTGTTCAATGTCCGGAGCTGGACACGTGTCAACTTCAGAACTACCAGGCAGTATCACCGGCTCTTCTTCATCTTCGAAAATACCCTCCCCCTGAGGATACGGATCTGGTCCTGCAACACCGGAGCTAGTACCTGGGCTAGCTTCATGAAAAGACACTTCACAAGTCTCCACAATTTTGTTAGTGTCAAGTAAAAGCACACGATAGCCTCTAGTATGAGATAGATAACCAAGAAACATGCCATCAATGGACCTAGATTCAAATTTATCAAGATTACAATGTTTCTTAACAAAGCATTTGCAACCAAAGACCCGAAAGTGTGTAACACTAGGCCTATGTCCAAACCGAAGCTCATATGGTGTTTTACCTAGCTTAGCACGCAAGAAAACACGATTTGAGACATAACAAGTGGTTGCTAATGCATTAGCCCAAAATTTCCTAGGAGTTTGATATTCATCAAGCATAGTCCTAGCCATCTCAACTAAGGTTCTGTTCTTTCTTTCTACAACACCATTTTGTTGAGGTACATATGGTGAAGAGAATTGATGATCTATTCAATTTTCAGCACAAAAGTGATCAAAAGATTGATTTTTAAATTCAGTTCCATTATCACTTCTAATTGCTTTTAAAGATCCTGGGTAATCAATTGATAATCTAAGACATAAAGTTCTAAAGTGACTAAAAACTTCATTCTTAGACGCCATAAAGTAAACCCAAGAGTATCTAGAATAATCATCAACAATAACAAGAACATACCATTTACCTCCGAAGGATTGAACACGTGAAGGTCCTACGGTGTCAAGATGCAAAAGTTGACATGGTTCAGTTGTCATTATCATTGTGAGAGGAGTATGTGAACCTGCAACCATCTTAGCATGTCTACAAGAAGAGCACACAATTTCTTTATCCCCTTTAAGCTTAGGCAGCCCACTTATGCGATCAAGAGCACTAACACACGTTAGGTAATCAAAGCCTACGTGACCAAGTCTACGATGTCAAAAATATAAGTCCTTTGAATCATTAGCAACTAGACACCTATGCTTAGAGGAAGACATATCAAAATCAGCTTTAAAAACTCTTCCAAACCGAGACATGTTAAAAATAAGCTCACTATTTGAACCTACAACTTTGCAGCAGTTTTTATTGAAAATAATTTCTAGATTTTCATCTAGCAATTGTGAAACAGAAAGCAAGTTGTATTTCAAATTTTTGACAAGTGCCACATCCTCCAAAGTGTAGTGATCATTTACTCTAACTGAACCCTTAGCAATTATAGGAGTTGAAGAATTATTGGCAAAAGTAACATTCTCTACACATGACACAAATGAGAGGGAGGAGAACCAATCTTTGTTACCGGTCATGTGGCGTGAGCAACCTGAATCCACAATCCAAATGTTCTCCTTCCTCCAACGTGTAACCAACATAAAAGCACAATACGTCGATGACTCAATACTGGGGTTAGTCAAAAGGCATTTAGGAATCCAGTACTGAGTCACGCGACGTGCAGCAGGAAAAACACGCGAAAGCTGAGACAAAACAGCAGGTTTATGAGTCAAAGTTTGAGATTTTTTATTCTTGACTACTGACCTATAAGGTGTTACTTGTGTAGCACAAAAATCAGTAGCTCCGGAGGCAAAAACAGAAGGTCCGGAGGTAAACTTTGAATGTTTTTGACTCAAAACAGCAGGTTGTACATTCGGTTCAATGTGTGCAGCAAATTTTGCATGAAAGTTATTAGATCTAGCAACCATTCTTTCCCTTTTCTGTTGTTTAGCTAGTCTATAAAAAAAATATATGACATGACCATCTCTACCACAGAAGGTACAATGAAATTTAACTTTGTGTTCATGTCTAGATGAGCAAGCAATATTTTTATTCGAAACCGAATGAGGCAACACTTCTGCAGATTTGAAAATCACTCCTTTTTGTTTAGGAACTGTTTGAATCAAACCACTTCCTAATGACTTTACAATTTTAGGTGGATGTGCCTTAGCATGAGCATGAGAATCAAAACCTAAACCAGTTTTATCATTGCAAGTCTTGGAAGAATTCAACAGTAAGTTTAGGCTCTTATTCCATTACAAAACCGATCTAATGTCCTATGCATGTCATCAAGTTTATTGGATATATCAAGGCAATTTTCACATGAAGTTTTTCCTTTTAGTTTGCAATTTGAACAAAATTTAACTTCATGAGAACGTAAAACATTGTTCAATATAGAAATTTCATTCATAGCATCCTGTAGTTTCTTATCAAGATCATCACAAGTAGAACAATGCAAATCAATTGTAGAACAACTAGCATCTTTCAAGTTTTTATCATTAAGTGCAGCAAGCTCTTTGTTCTTTTCAATTTCTAACTCAAGTTTATCAAGTGTGGAGGTGTGTGCACTTCTTAATGAGGACAATTGTTCATATATTAAATCACATGAGGAACATGCATCATCACTAGGAATCAAAGTTTTTAAACGGTTGATCTCAGATTCTAGTGATTCAATTTTAGCAGCACTATTCCTAAGCTTTTTGTCCTTTTTCTTAACAATAATAGTGGCACGAGAAATAGCATCACACATTTCTTTGCAAGTAGAACATACCTCTTCATTGTCGCTGTTGTGTTCTGCCTCCTCCATACTTGATCTTGACTTGCCCGCCATAAAGCACAAGTTTGCCAAATCATCTTCATCTTCATCACTTCCAATGTCCACGTCGCTTGAACTGAACTCTTGAAGCGCGGTGATGAAACTGTTGATCATCTTGCGTCCTATGGTACCTTTCTTCTTCTTGTTGGAATTTCTAGAGGAGGTCCGAACCTTGCTTTGTTTTCTTCCCGAGTGGTTGGACCTGAAAGGTTAGGGCATTGTGTACGAAAGTGTCCTGTTTTACCACATTCAAAACAGCGTTGATGTCCGGAGCTTCCTCTCCTTCTAGTTCTCACATTTTGCAATGCTTTTGAGAATCTAGTAGAGATGAGTGCCAACTCCTCTTCTGGAAATTCTTCGATCTGCTCCAGGGTTAGTGAGGACAACAAAGCAAGAGTATTGCAAGATGATGATTGGCCGGAGCTAGACATATCACGTTGTGAAACAAATGCAATAGACTTATTTGGGTTCTTACGTGCTAGGATGTCAATTTCATGAGTTTTTAGTTTAGAATAGAGTACATCTAATGTAAGAGAACTCATGATAGTAGATTCACGAATAGATGTGACTTTTATCTCTCAAATTGACATATCTAATGAACTTAGCAATTGCCTAGCATTTTCAGCATCTGAAAAAATTAACATTGACACTACGCAAGTTGCTGAGAATCTTATGAAAGCGAGCAAAAAGGTCATCAATAGACTCACCTGATTGCATCTCGAAGCGCATGTATTCTTTCTTGAACATGTCTTGCCTTACCTCTTTGATCATGTTGGATCCTTCGTAGTAGTCACAAAGTGCTTTCCACACATCGTATGCAGATCGGAGGTGTGCAACACGGTCGAAGTCGCTTTGTGTTAATCCTTGTATGATCAAGTTCCGAGCCTTATTGTTGTTGTCGACATCTCTCAGATTTGTAGCTGTAACTTGATCATTTGATGGCACTTCGTAAGGATTGTATACCTTCTCCCATATTGCAAAGCCTTGTGCCTGAATGAAAGCCTCCATGCGTGCCTTCCAAACCTGAAAATCAATACCAGTGAACACACAAGGTTTGGCAGAGTACTTCTCCATGATGATTAGTCAAAAAAACGCGCAAATCACAAAGATTAGAGCACCGTGGCTCTAATACCAATTGTAGGATCGAAGAGCACGTGAAAAGCTACCAGAGGGGGGGGGGGGTTGAATGGTAGATTTAAAAATCTTACGCAGCGGAAACAATTAAACCCCAAACCCTTTCGGCAGAAAAACGATCTGTTAAAGAAATCGTGTGTGAGAATAATCTAAACGTGTTTCACCATGACAAAAGTGATAGATATCAGATAGAATCAAGTCACGAAGACAACACAAAAAGAATAACTCAAATCCGTCGAGAAAACCTCAAGTTATGATCGAAAGATCAAACAATGGTCAATCTGCCCTACCCGATAAAAAACAGTTCTGGAACACTGCAAAGAAACTCGTGTATATCATAGACCACAAATCCAATGACCATGAACTTTTGACATATGATAGACAATCAAGTTGGGAAGACAACCCAAAAATAATCATGTCAATTGGATCTGTAAAACTCGAGTTATGATAAAACCACTGACGAAAGGTAGTGCTGTCCAGAAACTCGACGAGTAAAACTTGTCTGGAAAAAGTCTGACCAACAAGGCACAAAAGTTCCTTCAAACTACGAATTTTATTCAATAGAACACAAGAGGAACAGCCCCAAAGTCGTGCACCACGATCTCTGGGCTCCCTTGCTTATATAACCAGCCATTAGGCCAACCCAATATCAACTAGGACTTCAATCCTACTCAGATCACGAATCGTAACTTTCCATAACTGCTCAAGATTCTTCTATACGCAGATAGAAGCAATCTTAAGACTTCCAAACACCTTAGGAACGTATCCTACATTCCTAAACAACTCAAATTCGTGACCCACACGAAATCCTATCATAACCAACTCAAATCTTTCCATATTTGAGTCAAACCCGACTCAGCCGCAGCCTGAGTCCATAACCTAGTCGGTTGGACCTTTCCGACCAATTCTTTACGTCCAAATCTCTTCATCACGTCTCGGAACCATGTATCCACGTCCATGCACTCCTTGCACACGTGCAAACATCTTCCAATGACGTCCACGACACCTTCACATGCATTGTTCTTGATTCAATCATGCTGCGCAACCTCCTGATCAGCTCAACCACAATTCCTCCTGAATTTGGTTGTTGGAACCTCATCTCCTCCCTGAGACTAGTCCAATGGATCCCATCACTAGCCATGTATTGAACTCAAGCAACACCTGCACATGAATAAACAACCAATCCATACGAGCCCAAGTCCTTGACTTGACTCAAGTTAGTTCCAAACACAACACCTTACGTGAGAACCTCACATAAGCATGTTGCAAAGCATAGCAAAACGATATCAGCCATATCATCCAAAATGCACCAAAAAATTAGTCAAAGAATACTAAGCAAACTTTCCAACAATGTAAAGCAAGTACAAAATATTGCAAATGAAAAGCAGAAGCACTACGGTCAAGTTCCGGACCTTGCCAGAGCAACCCGGACCTTGAGCCGGAGCTAACAAAAGCTAGTAGAACCTAGCGCCGGAGCTTACCAAAACTAGTACAACCAACTCCCGCCGAAGCTTACAAAACTAGCAGGACCTAGTGCCGGAGCTAACCAGAACTAGTCGGAACTAGTAAACCCAAAAGCCGGAGCTAGAAAAATCAACTTCGGAGCTTAGCAAAAACACGGCGGAGCTATCAAAAACATGTCGGAGCTATCAAAAACATGTCGAAGCTATCAAAGACATGCCGGAGCTAAAGACAAAACTTCACCGGAGCTGACCAAAGCTAGTCGGACCTAGCATCGAACATAACCGGAGCTACCCAAACCAAGCCGGACCTACCGTCGGACCTTGCTGTAGCTCAGAGCTAGAGTCGGACCTTGATAAAAAGGTGTTTTGGTGATATTCAAAACTTTTATCGTCAAAGCAAGTGTATTCACTACAAGCTAATGTATTCAACACACATAGGTCTTACATCCTTCTCAAGCTAAAGGAGTTTCTCAACCTCTTGATATCTCTTCCTTTCGCGGATGAGTATATCTTCTTGTCAGTTGACAAGCTCCTCCTTCTAAAAAATTTCATCCGACAACATTTTCATTTTCCTTAAAGCAGTTTTACTTAAGCCTTTAAACATATCCTCATTTTCACTAGAGCTATCAAATCATCAATGGAGGAATTAATCGAGGGAGGTGTAAGTCGAACCTTTTTCATGCCTTGCTTAGCCATGAGACAAGTATGATTATGAGTCTCCCGTCCTCCCATGTTCGGGAAGAGCGTAGACTTCTTGGTAGGATTCTTGATGGCAATGGTGGCCATCTCTTCTTCTTCATCTGAGGAGGACTTGTCATTTGATTCCCACTCCTTGCCAATGTGCACTTGGTGGGCTTGCCTCCTTTTCTTGAAGGTCTTCTCTTGAGGCTTTGCTTCCTTTTTCTTTTTATTTTCTTCATATGTGCAGTCAACCATAAAGTGACCGTACTCGCCACAAATGTAGCAGGTACGTCATGCCTTGCATTTTCCTTTTTCTTTGCTCTTCCCATCACTAGAGTTGCTGCCCTTCCTTGTTCTCATCATACGCTTGAATTTCTTGATGAAGAGAACCATCTCTTCATCATCCAAATCGGTGCTCACATCACTTGTGTCTTCTTCATCTTGTGCTTCACGAGCTTCCTTTCCTTTAGGCTTACGGTTGCTTTGAGGCAACTTCCTTCTTCTTGGAGGAAGTAAGTTCAGCTAGGTCTTTGATGTATTGGGCCTCCTTCTCCATCATCTCATGGTTGATAATCTTGTCCAATGGTTCATCTGGAGTCATTTTGTGAAACCCCGGGCTTTCACGGATCATGGAGCACAAGGTGACATTCCTTGGCATAAATGCTCTTATCATCTTTTTGACCACCTCATGGTCAGTCAACTTCTTGCTTCCATAGGCATGGATCTTGTTGATAAGTGCCTTCATTCGGTTCTACATGTTTTGAGATAATTCGCCCTCCTTAATGGCAAACCTCCCCAATTCTCCTTCAAGAATTTCAATTTTTGCCTAACAAACTGAGTGGTTTCCTTCATGTGCGGTCTTGAGTGTATCCCATATTTCCTCGGCATTTTCTAGTCCATCAATCTTGGTGAACTCTTCTCGGCTCAGGGATGAAGTGATCACTGCAACAGCTTGTGCGTTGCGTGAATTTCTTGTTCTTGCTCCGGAGTGAGTTCATCGTTGGTATCTGGGATATCTACACCCGTACACACAATATGCCAAAGACTGAGGTTTAAGGAGATTAGATGCATTTTCATATTGTACTTGCACATGGTATAATCATTACCGTCAAACTGCGGAGGTTTTCCTATGGGAATTGAAAGATAATGATTATTGGAATTTAGATGATTGTAATTATAAGGATATCTGGAGTAGTCATGATGACCACTCCCTGTCATCTTCTTCCTTGCCCTTTTTGCTTATTAGTTTCTTTCTCAGAAGTGCCTTGCGTTGACACATGTGACGCCCGGTTCTGAAAAATAAACCAAGCTAACGCATATGTGTGCCCAGGATGTTCAACACACATACACGAGTGCAATCACAAAAGAGTATACAGATAATTACCACAGAACAAATTAATTAACCAAATTTTATTACACAAACCATATTATCCTCGAATACAAACTCTAATGAATATTTGTGACAAGTTCAACTAATGCAGCGGAAATAAACTAATTAAGCAAACTAAACAGCTAGGCAGCATAAGCAATAGGGTATAGCGCAGCTCCAATAACACCACAGGCAAAGCTGACAGTAGACACGGCCTAGAACTCTACATTATCACCATTAAACTCCCAATCCTGTCCTGCAACTGTTGGGGGGATTCAAGAGTGAGTACATGTCGTACTCAGCAAGTGTGGAAAGTATGACATGTGGCTTATTCAAATGTCGATAATAATAATGGTTAAGTGCTAAAAAGTACATTAAAACATTTGAAAAGCAATATATTATATTTATATGAATCAAACCCATCATAATCATAAGTAATATCATAATTGATAGGAAAATTCGTCCCGATCTTCCGAAAGGTAATGGATAGGTCGATTGATGTGGAGATCTCGACGTTGATGATCCGAGGCTCTCGAGTAGAACACGAACAGCTTCTGCAATCACTACACCACCGCTCCGTTGGTTATCAACCGTGCTTCATACGATTGACCTCGCCAAGAAGGCTAATCCCTGCAAGTGCAACCGAGAACACAAGCAAGAACGTAGAAGACACGATCTGAAATTGCGAAGTTGGGGTCTCACAAACCGAAGAACGGCGATATTATTGATCTAAGTAAAACCCAATTGTTCATGGCGGCTACCATGAAGTATATATAGGTGGGAGGACGTCCAAGGGGGTTTTAGGGTCGTGACCTAACCTTAAGACACGAAAATAATGGACTTGGACTTGATACAAGGCCCAATGGCCCAATATGGTGGCGCAGCACCCTGACAGATTCTGTACTTGATTTTGTTTCGATGATTCCCGTCGACTCCGAAGTAATTTTGACATGGGACCGGCTCCATTGGAAAGGTTATCCTCTCCCCTTTCCGTGCAGTCATGGGCGTCCGTTTTAGTGCGTACTACTCCTGGACTCCGAGTTGGATACGATTTGGAGTTTGGTTCGGTTTCCATCTTCTTTGAACGAATTCTCTGGTCTTCCACGTCTCTAATACTCCCTCCATGTACTCCTTGAACCTTTTCATGTATCCTAATCACAAATAAATCATTAAGTAGCAATCTATGCTCAAAAATATATAAGGAAATATATAAGAACGAGTTCACCTCTGAAATTAATTGTTGTGTATGAACTCTATTGATTGCATCTTGTATGTTCAATGGAATGTTGTTTGTATCCATAGAAGTGATGTCCTCATCATTCTCCCCTTCTTGAATTGGAGTCGTCCTCGACTCAAGTTCATCTCCTCTCATGTGTTGGTCGAAATGTTCAACACCATCAAATCTTCTTGTATGCAAGAATGGAGGAGGCCAAGGTGGTAGACGACATAGTGCGTCATCTTGATCTTGTCCATCAAATAAGAGTGCACATTCACTTGAGCCAGGATTCCAAACAAATAAATATTGTGTCATGTTTGTAGGTGCAATAATAAAGTGCATGATCTCATCATTCTCCTCTTCTTTATGACAAGCCGTCCTCGGCTTGCTCGTATGTCCAGCAAAGAGGCTTGCATTGGAGGTACAGTAAGTGCTGTCCATAATGCACAACCACAGTGAATAATGCTTTTGTTGTCCCTGCTCCAAGGAAAACATACTAGAAAAACTTGACAAGACATTATTGTTAGTACATTCATTTACTTGACCATGTTGTTGCAGCACAAAAGGAGCTTCCTCATTTGAACATATGTAAACTTTATGCACCATAAACATACCACTATGTTCATATTTGCCTATAGCATGAAAAATATTTCTACTTAAGAAAGGCAATTCAGATTGAGAAAATATTATATTCTCTACGATATCTAGATCACAAAGAGTGTCAAATTCAATATAGCCCAAAGTATTTAGAGAAGATAACAATTTCAGCTCATCCCTTTCACATGTAGTTGGGATCAAATGCTTAATTTCAGCACATGTGAGTGATAAAGTATCAAATTCATTTGGTTGTTCTAGCATAGGTATAATATAATTATCAGCACACAACTCATTTTTGTTATAAGAATCAGTAGGAAAATCAACTGATGGTAAAGGTGTATTATGAAAAGGTTCATCTTGTTGCTGCTCATCGATAGTATGATTGGTAGCAAAATTCAGCACATCTGAAAATGTCATACCTTGGTGAACTGTATAGCATTGTCCATTAACACTACTCTCATTTTCATCAAGAAATTCAAATGCATTATGAGTTGATTCATCAAAAAATCCAGAAGTGTTGTCAAAAGCCTCGTTCTCTTTTGCATCATCTATATTATTTTCTATATTGTCCTGCAAAACGTTAGACACAAAAGGAGGTACAACAAGAAATTTCTCCTCAAATTGCTGAATTTCTTCTTTGCACATAGATACATTAGCAAAATTTTATCTTTCCATGTTCGAGGTTTTTCTAATTCATTTAAATTGTTCCACCAAGTTAATGCACAATCTACTAATGCACTTGCAACATTTCTAATCTTTCTCCTCTCGCACATATGACATTGTCCAAAAATTTTATCTACCTCTATTTCCCAAGTAATATATTCATCATAACCAAAACCATCATAAGAAGGAAGAGATGGGAGAATGTAATTACTTCTTATGGAAAGTGTTGTAAAGGTGGTCTGAATGTCATGTGAAACCTTGGTTGATGTTTGATTTTTAGTGAGCAACTCCATCGCCGTCTTCATTATGTCCATCATCTCAGCATATAATGCATGATTCTTGCTTTTACCTGACATTGTTAGTAGCAAACAGAAGACAACAAAAAAATATGTTATCTCTATCAACTACAAAGGATAATGTCAAAGTGGAAGTGGAATCACACAGTCTCAAGCATCTTACCACGCTCTTACAAGTGTTCTTACCGACACTGCAGGTGGCAAGACGGTATGAAGAAACCAATGAAGCGTGAGATGATTGCAAAGGTGTATCGATTCTGCTCAAGAGTAAGGTGTAGCTTGGATGGCACTTTCTATGTAGCAAGGATTAGCAACAATGAAATCAGATAGTAAAGTTGAATAAGTGTCCAAAGTATTTGTCAAAGTTGTTGTCCTAAATGTGTTCCTAGTAGTTCAAGCTAGCAAGACATGAGACAAAACTAGATGACACAAAAAATGCAAGCACTTCTGTTTTTTTCCTCTTTTTTTGTGCAGCTTTTCTTTCTTGTTTTGCACTTGCCTTTTTCTTTTTTCTTCCTTTTTTTTTTCAGAATGTGCTGCAAGGGAAGAACACAATGAAAATCAATCCAAGATATCTCATGTGTCTGTTGCAGATTTTCTGCTCAATCTTCCAAGGACAAATAGGCACACTTATAGGCTCCAAATTGGAAAACTTAGAACAGCAAGATTGTAGATATATCTCTCCTCTTTAATTTCAATATATGGAAGACCTATTTTGGAAAAGTACAATAGGAGATACTGCTCCCGAAATACAGACTGTTCAGAATTTTTAGGTTAATAACAGATTTGGATCTAATGCCATTTTGACATCGATAACTACATTTTCTGGGAAAATGATGAATAGGAAAGTTATAGACAACTTCTTAAGATTTCCATAAAGTATAAGAACACGAAAATCCGAGTTTGTATGAGCTAGATATGATGAAAATACTGAACTGGACAGAGATGAATCTAATCTGGACGTGATGACGTGATTCAAAAGGATGAATCAACACAATGCAAAACTCAAACTAAGACTAAAAACACTTCTAAACCAGTAATATGACTCAACCACGGACACAAACTCAACAAAACCAAACTGAATAACAAAGTTGCAAAGGCTCAATGTGGTTTGGACAAAGTAATGAACAGATCTACTAAACTGCAAGTTTTTTTGTGGCTTTTTTGTGGACTCTAGGTATCAAAAACAAAACTAATGTGATGGATAGATGAATTACCTAACGAGCAACTTGGAAATCTGATACCAATTGATAGGAAAATTGATGAGTCCCAATCTTCTGAAAGGTAATGGATAGGTCGACTGATGTGGAGATCTCGACGTTGATGATCCGAGGCTCTCGAGTAGAACACGAACAGCCCCTGCAATCACTATACCACCGCTCCGTTGGTTATCAACCGTGCTTCACACGATTGACCTCGCCAAGAAGGCTAATCCCTGCAAGTGCAACCGAGAACACAAGAAAGAACGTAGAAGACACGATCTGAAATCGCGAAGTTGGGGTCTCACAAAGCGAAGAACGGCGATATTATTGATCTAAGTAAAACCCAATTGTTCATGGTGGCTACCATGGAGTATATATAGGTGAGAGGACGTCCAATGGGGTTTTAGGGTCGTGACCTAACCCTAAGACACGAAAATAATGGACTTAGACTTGATACAAGGCCCAATGGCCCAATATGGTGGTGCAGCACCCTGACAGATTTTGTACTTGATTTTGTTTCGACGATTCCTGTCGACTCCGAAGGAATTTTAACATGGGACTGGCGCCATTGGAAAGGTTATCCTCTCCCCTTTCCGTGCATATATAGAACGTCCAAAACGGAGTTCGTATGCGTCCTGGGCGTCCGTTTTAGTGCGTACTGCTCCTGGACTCCGAGTTGGATACGATTTGGAGTTTGGTTCGGTTTCCATCTTCTTTGAACGAATTCTCTGGTCTTCCACGTCCCTAATACTCCCTACATGTACTCCTTGAACCTCTCCATGTATCCTAATCACAAATAAATCATTAAGTAGCAATCTATGCTCAAAAACATATAAGGAAATATATAAGAACGAGTTCACCTCTGAAATTAATTGTTGTGTATGAACTCTATTGATTGCATCTTGTATGTTCAATGGAGTGTTGTTTGTATCCATAGAAGTGATGTCCTCATCAATACCAAACCACAATTCACCATCCTCATCAATAATTCCAGATTTCACCATTTGCCAATAACCATATTCAATACCAGAAATAAATCCATAACCATCCATAACCATTAACAAACCATAACCATCCCAAATTCCAATTTCCCTCTAATCATGGAAGTTTTCCAGGTGCTCATAAACGGGAGCACGGCTATCATGATAGTTTTAGACACACTCTGCAGAGTTTGTACCTCTTTACCCACGTGTTCGTGATTTCATCACCTTTCGATGACTAAAACCTCTATTATGCCGTCTCACACTTCCATCGGTGTGTGGCCAAGAGATCACAAAATAGCCTTTACAAAGGGATTACTAGCCTATTTAGACCCCATTGAGGTTTCACCAGTGCCGATGTCTCCTACAGAGCACATCTTCAACCAAGGGCCCCCTCTTGAGCCATTCGGATCCTAGGGTAGTCCTACCAATCATCAACAAACCCAATCCGACCACCCCTTCCCCGAGCATCCACAATGGTCCAAACAGCACTAGCAAAGCCCTAATTAATCAGCTACGCTGCACCCATGCTTGGCCTCGTGGTGGCACTGTAGTCCTGGCTTATTCTCGCATGAACCGGTCCTTAGATCTAAAGCAAGCAAACCACCATAACATCCAACCCATCCACATACCAGGCTTGCTTAGATCACCCATTACCATATCATTTTGACCAGTTCATGTTAACCATAATATCATCCATGCATAATTAAATTGAGTGGTATAGTTATTTCTCATCCCAGTTGATTAAGCGAAGCAAAAAGGTAAAAAGCCCTTCCCGACTCTCTACCATAAATTTCAGGCAACAAGGGTGGTTAAACAAAGCTAGTAAACTTCCTATCATAGGATTCCCATCAAATTGACACAAGCATGCAATTTTGCAAACAAAAGATTTATTTTAAAAACAGGATCAATACGCTTCAAGGACACTTGCCTTGCTCTTGCTGTTGATTAGGATCAAAGCCTTCAAACTCTTGGTGCTGTAGGTCCTCCGCGGCACTCTCTAGCGCAAATATGTCTAATCCACACAATAAACATACAAGACAAGAAACACAATAAAAGAGTGCATAAATATTACTCAATATGTCATGACATGCATGATTGATGCAAATGCAAGGTAGAACTTGTTACTAGATTGCTTTTAATGATCACTAACTAGTTCTAATAGCTTTTAACAAGTTTATACAGGTTTGGATTCGATTAGATAAAATTTTAGAATTAATTCAACACAATTTAACCAGAAAGATTGTACTAGTCCGCTAGGGACCGGACAAGTCCGCACTCTGCGAGATTAGCAGATTAGGGTTTTCTAGATCGACGTGAATTTGGAGATTAGGGGTTGAATTCACGTAAGGAAAAGAGAATAGAAGGTATACCAGGTGTTTAGGACTCCAATGAATCAAGAAACTTGGAGGTAACACTTGGATCTTGGTGATCTAGGGTTGGTGATGAACTTTGAGATGAATTGGTGGTGAAGGACGAAAGCTTGGTGGAGATCTTGATCCTCTTTCGTTTCCTTCTCTTCTTCTTCTTGCTTGGGATCTTCTCCTCCCTCCTTGATGGTGGCTCTCCACGAACTAGGGTTTGGGTGGGTGGAAAAGTGGCAAATAGATGTCAATCCAAGGGGTGGGGCTGTTTATATAGAGGTGGAGGCTAGGGTTAGATGGATTTCGAGTTTGGGATGAGTAGAGGCCGGTTTAGAGTCCCTCATGGGCTCTAAAAGAGTTGGGCACGACGTCCCTAGGCCCACATAACATGAAACCCAAGAAACAAGTCGTAAAACAAAAGATCAACTCAGAGTTGCGAAATATCGAACAAGTCCAGAAAGGATCGGACTAGTCCGAAGTCGTCCAGAGAGAAAATCGGACAAGTCTGGCCAAACATCGGACAAGTCCGACTTTAAACAGAGAGGAAATCGGACAAGTCCGCTGGAACACCAGACTAGTCCGGAAAGTCCAAGGACTTAGCAATTTTTCAAGGATTCTTGGAATATCGGACTAGTCCGCACAAAATCAGACAAGTCCGAAAGTTTCCAGAGCCAAAATTGGACTAGTCCGCAGCAAAAATGGACAAGTCCATTTTTAGTCAAAGAGAAATCGGACTAGTCCTCAGCAAAATCGGACTAGTCCGCACTTTCCTACATTTTAAGTGCGGTTTTGCTCAAAATCAATTTTAAATGCTCCGAATTAATTTTAAACTCGTTCTTCTTGTTGTGGGTTAATGTTAAACATGTATATGAGTGTATGTAGGGCATGATGCATGCAAATTAGGGTGTTACAAACCTAGCCCCCTTAAAATGAATCTCGCCCTCGAGATTCGACGCGGAAGAGAAAAGATAGGGAAATTCCTTCTTGAGATCATCCTCCAATTCCCACGTTGCTTCTTTTTCTGTGTGGTGCTTCCATTGAACTTTACACCATCTAATCACCTTGTTCCTTGTGACCCTCTCCTTAGTTTCCAAGATTTTGACCGGTTGTTCGGCATACGTCAAATCTTCCTCTAGTTCCAATTCTTCCATTGTCACTTGTTCTTCCAGTACTCTCAAACACTTCTTGAGCTGGGGAACATGAAAGACATCATGTACGTTTGAAAGATGAGCTGGCATCTCCAACTTATACGCTACTTCTCCTCTTTTGTCCAAAATCTTGAATGGTCCAATATAATGAGGTGCGAGCTTGCCCCTTATGTTAAACCTCTTATGACCTCTCATTGGTGACACCTTGAGGTAAACAAAATCTCCTATTTCAAGGGCTAATTTCCTTCTCCTATTGTCCGCATAGCCTTTTTACCTTAATTGGGCAGCCCTCAAGTTTTTACGAATTATTTGGACTTGCTTTTTTGCTTCTCGCAACACATCCAGACCAAATACTTAAGTTTCTCCTGCCTCATTCCAGAATAAAGGTGTCCTACACTTCCTTCCATAAAGCGCTTCATACGGTGACATTTTCAAGCTTGCTTGGTAACTATTGTTGTAAGAAAATTCCGCGTATGGCAAGCTTTTGTCCCAACTTTTCCCATTCTTTAAAGCACAAGCTCTCAACATGTCCTCTAGAATCTGATTGGTCCTCTCGGTTTGTCCATCCGTTTGAGGATGATATGCTGAACTAAAATTCAACCTCGTTCCCAAAGCTTCATGCAATTTTTGCCAAAATCTGGAGGTAAATTGAGAACCTCTATCCGAGACTATCTTCTTCGGGACTCCATGTCGACACACAATATGCTCCATGTATATTTCGGCCAATTGTGCAGCTGTATACTTGGTCTTCACAGGGACAAAATGAGCTGACTTGGTTAAGCGATCCACAATTACCCAAATTGAGTCATACCCGGACTGAGTACGTGGTAACCCAACTATGAAGTCCATACCGATTTCTTCCCACTTCCATTTCGGAATCTTCAACGGTTGCAATAATCCGGCTGGCCTTTGATGTTCCGCCTTGACTCGTTGGCACACATCACACAATGCCACATATTCAGCTATGTTCTTCTTCATGCTATCCCACCAATAGCTAGTCTTCAAGTCTTTGTACATCTTTGTACAACCAGGGTGAATTGAGTAAGGCGAGTCATGTGCCTCCTTTAATATTGTCTCCCGAATATGCTTTACATTAGGCACAACGATCCTCTTTCCAAGCCATAAGGCACCACATTCGTCTTCATCAAATCTGAATTCTCTCCCTTCCTCGATCCTTTCCTTGATTTCCTTGATCTCCTCATCTGTGGTTTGTGCCTCTCGAATTTCTTGCTCCAAGGTTGGGTTTAACTCCATCATCTCCATCTCATTTACAAACCCGAGGTTCAACTATTCAAACTCCTTACATAACTCGGATGGTAACTCTCGAACTGTGAGTTGATGACTTACTCCCTTCCTACTCAAAGCATCGGCCACTACGTTGGCTTTTCCCGAGTGATAGTTGATCCCCAAATCATAATCTTTGTTGAGCTCCAACCATCTTTGTTGCCTCAAGTTCAGATCCGTTTGTGTGAAAATATACTTCAAAATCTTATGATCCGTATAAATTTCACACCTATGTCCAAGAATATAGTGCCTCCAAATCTTCAATGCATGTACCACGGCTGCAAGTTCTAAATCATGTGTTGGGTAATTATGCTCATGTTTCTTCAATTGTCTTGATGCATAGGCAACCACTTGACCTTCTTGCATCAATACACATCCAAGTCCTTGTCTCGATGCATCGCAATAAATGTCAAAACTCTTGCTTACATCCGGCAATACCAAAACTGGGGCTGTTGTCAACCTCTTCTTTAACTCCTCAAAACTATTCTGACAAGCTTCAATCCATTGGAATGCCTTTCCCTTCATTAGCAACTCCGTCATAGGATTGGCTATCTTGGAAAAGTCCTTGATGAATCTATGGTAATATCCAGCCATCCCAAGAAAACTCCTTATTTCCTTGACATTTTGCGGCGGTTCCCACTTCAACACATCTCTCACTTTTCCGGGGTCAACCGATACTCCTCCTCCTGAAATTATATGACCCAAAAACGACACCTCAACCAAAACTGACACTTGTTGAACTTGGCATACAATCGATGCTACCTCAATTTCTGCAACGTAAGTCTCAAGTGTTCCTCATGTTCTTTCTCATCCTTCGAGTAGATCATAATGTCATCAATAAACACCACAACGAATCTATCCAAGTACTCCATGAAGACCTTATTCATGAGATACATAAAGTAGGCAGGCGCATTTGTCAATCCAAATGACATCACGGTGTACTCATAAGATCCATACCATGTCCTAAAAGCTGTCTTGGGTATGTACGATGGTCTAATCTTCATTTGAAAATATCCCGACCTCAAGTCAATCTTAGAGAAGACACAAGCACCCTTCATCTGATCAAACAAGTCTTCTATGCATGGAAAGGTGTACTTGTTCTTGATTGTTACCTCATTGAGAGCTCGGTAATCCACGCACATCCTTTGGGATCCATCCTTCTTGTCCACAAATAGAACAGGCGCTCCCCAAGGCAAAGAGCTAGGGCGAATAAAACCCTTCTCTAGTTGCTCTTGAATCCGCTTCTTGAGCTCTGCTAATTCCAAAGGAGGCATCCTATACAACCTCTTAGCTATAGGTACATTTCCAGGTATTAAATCGATAACAAACTCAATGTCTCGATCAGGTGGCATACCTGGCAACTCGTCCGAAAAAACATCCAAAAATTCACACACCACCAGAATCTCCTCAATGGCGGCACCGTCCATATGATTCAACTCCAGTTGCTTCGGTGCGGTTTGAGATGCTTCAAATTCTACGGTGATCCCTTCTTCATTGGTCAACTTCACCGTCTTCGTGGCACACTCAATAACTCCATTGTGCTTCCTCAACCAGTCCATACCAAGTATAATGTCCAATCCTTGAGAATCCAAAACAATGAGGTTGGCGAAGAAGTCTACCCCCTTATTCTAAGGTTTACTTTTGGACATACTATATTTGTCCTCATCTCTCCTCCAGGAGACTTAACCAATAGAGTAAACTTCATATGAGAGATAGGCAAACTATACTTAGCAGCATACTTCGATGCAATGAATGAATGCGATGCTCCAGACTCAAATAACATAGTCGCGGGGTTGGAGTTGGCAAGAAACATACCAATGACCATGTCATCCGCTTGTTGAGCATCCTCCGTAGAGACATGGTTCACGTTGCCACGAGCAAAATTCTGCTGTCCGTGGTTCCCTTGTGGTTGTCCTCCATTGGGTCTAGGGTTTTGCCTCGGTGCATTGCTTCCTTGACCAAGACCTGACTTAGGACATTGATGCACAAAGTGTCCAGCTTCTCCACAAGTATAGCACTTCTTAACTCTACCAGAATTATTGGGACGAGCTTGATTTTGAACATTAGCACCAGGAAAATTAGCACGAGGCACATAAGGCATTGGAGGCCTAGGTGCTTGCATAACAGGGTGCTGCTGCACAAACTGAGTTGGGCGTGGTGCATAACCAAGGCGTTGAGTAGGAATAGAAGAGCTGTAATAGGGCGCATTGGATGGTGCAAGGCGAGGGCGCACATTACTTCCTTGTTGCTGTCCTTGATATGATGCCTTCCTCTTGATTTCTTGCTCCATCTCATGGATCTTGTTCTCAACCACAATTGCTTTGTCCACAAGCTTCTGGAAATTTGCATAGTAACAATTGAGCAATTGTACTTGGATCTCATTGTTCAAGCCCCTCATGAACAAGTATTGCTTCCGGCTGTCCCGACTAACATCCTCAGGCGCGTACCTTGAGAGTTGAGTGAATTTATTGAGATATTCACTCACACTTGATCTTCCTTGCCTTAAATTCTCAAATTCTTGTCTCTTCAAGATCATAACACCCTTGGGCACATAATGAGAACAAAAATTCTCCTTGAATTCGACCCAAGTAATTCTCTCTTGGTTCTCATGAGCATTGCAATAAGCATCCCACCAATCCGCAGCTGCTCCAACTAGTTGATGAGAAGCAAACAAGACCTTCTCTCGATCACTGCACTGGACAATAGCTAGCTTCTTCTCCACAGACTTGAGCCAATCATCCGCATCCATAGGGTCGTCAGCTTGAGCAAAGGTTGGCGGCCTAGTCCTCATAAACTCTCCCAATCGGTTATGAGGGGGTGGGGGTGGTGGTGGAGGCATGTGGGGCTGATTGTTGATATTGCCAGCCTGCAGCTGTCCCATTGTTTGTATCATGGTCTGCATGAGCTGGTTTTGCATAGCCAATAGCTGCTCAATGTTAATAGCTCCCTGAGTAGATCCTTGTCCAATGTTGTTTTGTGGCACTCCATTGTTCTCCTCCTCATCATTGCCATCCCTCTGGTTGCGAGTCCTCACCATCTGAGGAAAAGCAATAGGTAAGAATTAGAGAACGTCCCCAACTATATGCATCAAGAGATATGAAACTAAACAACTAGCTACACTAGCCTAGGTGGACATGGCAATGCTAAAGCACCCCCAAAATCCTCTATTAAGCACACAAGCAAGCAATATATATAGCAAACAGCACTCCAAGCAAAAACACATCGATTCCTGAGTGCTCCTATGTGCTCTAAAGTGTCCATTCTATCTAGGCTGCATCCTACGGTCAACCTGTGGCTCTGATACCAATCTGTGACGCCCGATTCCGAAAAATGAACCAATCTAACACATATGTGTGCCCAAGATGTTCAACACACATACACGAGTGCAATCACAAAAGAGTATACAGATAATTACCACAGAACAAATTAATTAACCAAATTTTATTACACAAACCATATTATCCTCGAATACAAACTCTAATGAATATTTGTGACAAGTTCAACTAATGCAGCGGAAATAAACTAATTAAGCAAACTAAATAGCTAGGCAGCATAAGCAATAGGGTATAGCGCAGCTCCAATAACACCACAGGCAAAGCTGACGGTAGACACGGCCTAGAACTCTGCATTATCACCATTAAACTCCCAATCCTGACGTGCAACTGTTGGGGGGGGGGATTGCAAGAGTGAGTACATGTCGTACTCAGCAAGTGTGGAAAGTATGACATGTGGCTTATTCAAATGTCGACAATAATAATGGTTAAGTGCTGAAAAGTACATTAACACATTAGAAAAGCAATATATTATATTTATATGAATCAAACCCATCATAATCATAAGTAATATCATACTACCAGTCCACAATTCACCATCCTCATCAATAATTCCAGATTTCACCATTTGCCAATAACCATATTCAATACCAGAAATAAATCCATAACCATCCATAACCATTAACAAACCATAACCATCCCAAATTCCAATTTCCCTCTAATCATGGAAGTTGTCCAGGTGCTCAAAACCGGGAGCACGACTATCATGATAGTTTTAGACACACTCTGCAGAGTTTGTACCTCTTTACCCACGTGTTCGCGATTTCATCACCTTTCGATGACTAAAACCTCTATTATGTCGTCTCACACTTCCATCGGTGTGTGGCCAAGAGATCACCAAATAGCCTTTACAAAGGGATTACTAGGTTATTTAGACCCCACTAAGGTTTCACCAGTGACGATGTCTCCTACAGAGCACATCTTCAACCAAGGGCCCCCTCTTGAGCCATTCGGATCCCAGGGTAGTCCCACCAATCATCAACAAACCCAATCCGACTACTCCTTCCCTGAGCATCCACAATGGTCCAAACAGCACTAGCAAAGCCCTAATTAATCAGCTACGCCGCACCCATACTTGGCCACATGGTGGCACTGTAGTCCTGGCTTATTCTCGCATGAACCGGTCCTTAGATCTAAAGCAAGCAAACCACCATAACATCCAACCCATCCACGTACCAGGCTTGCTTAGATCACCCATTACCATATCATATTGACCAGTTCATGTTAACCATAATCTCATCCATGCATAATTAAATTGAGTGGTATAGTTATTTCCTATCCTAGTTGATTAAGCGAAGCAAAAAGGTAAAAAGCCCTTCCCGACTCTCTACCATAAATTTCAGGCGACAAGGGTGGTTAAACAAAGCTAGTAAACTTCTATCATTGGATTCCCATCAAATTGACACAAGCATGCAATTTTGCAAACAAAACATTTATTTTAAAAACAGGATCAATACGCTTCAAGGACACTTGCCTTGCTCTTGCTGTTGATTAGGATCAAAGCCTTCAAACTCTTGGTGCTTTAGGTTCTCCGCGGCACTCTCTAGCGCAAATCCGTCTAATCCACACAATAAACATACAAGACAAGAAACACAATCAAAGAGTGCACAAATATTACTCAATATGTCATGACATGCATGATTCATGCAAATGAAAGGTAGAACTTGTTACTAGATTGCTTTTAATGATCACTAACTAGTTCTAATAGCTTTTAACAAGTTTATACAGGTTTGGATTCGATTAGATCAAATTTTAGAATTAATTCAACACAATTTAACCAGAAAGATCGGACTAGTCCGCTAGGGACCGGACAAGTCCGCACTCTGCGAGATTAGAAGATTAGGGTTTTCTAGATTGACGTGAATTTGGAGATTAGGGGTTGAATTCACGTAAGGAAAAGAGAATAGAAGGTATACCAGGTGTTTAGGACTCCAATGAATCAAGAAACTTGGAGGTAACACTTGGATCTTGGTGATCTAGGGTTGGTGATGAACTTTGAGATGAATTGGTGGTGAAGGACGAAAGCTTGGTGGAGATCTTGATCCTCTTTCGTTTCCTCCTATTCTTCTTCTTGCTTGGGATCTTCTCCTCCCTCCTTGATGGTGGCTCTCCACGAACTAGGGTTTGGGTTGGTGGAAAAGTGGCAAATAGATGTCAATCCAAGGGGTGGGGCTGTTTATATAGAGGTGGAGGCTAGGGTTAGATGGATTTCGAATTTGGGATGAGTAGAGGCCGGTTTAGAGTCCCTCATGGGCTCTAAAAGAGTTGGTCACGACGTCCCTAGGCCCACTTAACGTGAAACCCAAGAAACAAGTCGTAAAACAAAAGATCAACTCGGAGTCACAAAATATCGGAAAAGTCTGGAAAGGACCGGACTAGTCCGAAGTCGTCCAGAGAGAAAATCGGAAAAGTCTGGCCAAACATCAGACAAGTCCGACTTTAAATGGAGAGGAAATCGGACAAGTCCGCTGGAACACCGGACTAGTCCAGAAAAGTCCAAAGACTTAGCAATTTTTCAAGGATTCTTGGAATATCGGACTAGTCCGCCCAAAATCGGACAAGTCCGAAAGTTTCCAGAGCCAAAATCGGACTAGTCCGCAGCAAAAATAGACAAGTCCGTTTTTAGTCAGAGGGAAATCAGACTAGTCCTCAGCAAAATCGGACTAGTCCGCACATTCCTGCATTTTAAGTGCGGTTTTGCTCAAAATCGATTTTAAATGCTCCGAATCAATTTTAAACTCGTTCCTCTTGTTGTGGGTTAATGTTAAACATGTATATGAGTGTAGTGTAGGGCATGATGCTTGAAAATTAGGGTGTTACAACACACTTCTTCATCATCGTGTTTGTTTTCCTTGAGTATATCAAATACCTTTGTGTCTTGTTCTTCAGTGTTGAGCACCTTCGGGATCTCGTTGTTCTTCTCTGAGGCCATTTGATCTATCCGAGAGGTGAGTCTCGTAAATGGAGAACCTGCTCTGATACCAATTTAATGTGGCCTAAAGGGGGGTGAATAGGATTTGAAAACTTCCTGCACACTTAATCAAATCGTCAAATACCTGAGGTACCAGACTTGTCCGGTGTGGTAGCGGACTAGTCCAGTGTGCTGAGGTGTTGTGAGTTAATCAAGTGTTGATGCAGAAATTGTAAACATTATAGCAGCGGAAGTTGAACAATTATTGAGATCACTTGATTGAACAATTAGTATTGCAAGATTACATGTGGAATACAATGTAATTCAAATTACAAGGTTGATCAACATAGTGCCCTAAGTAATGATAATGGCAAAAGTAAATGAGCACACGAGACACATATTTTTACCGAGGTTCGATCTCATCAAAGAGATCTACGTCCTCGTTGAGGAAGCCCACACAGAACCGGGTCTCTTCAAACCCTTTCCCTCATCAATTCACCACACAAGGCTGACTTGATTCTACTATCACGGGTAATCACCGAGTTTGTGGGGCAACGCCACACGTTGAGGTCTCCCACAAGAATTACAGTAGAAAAAATGATCTAATACACTCAAAAAAGATTACAAGTAATGCAAAAGTGTAGAAAGATCAAACTCCAAGAGCTCAATGATGCGTAGACAACGATCTCCCAATACCAAGTCTGAATACTCAAATGATTTCACTTTTGAGGATCTTAGATGTGTGGGGAGATGTGTTTTTGTGCTCTTGGAATAGGTGGCGGCGCTAGGGTTTCAGTTTTTGACAGTAGAATACGAGTTATATCTTTGTGGGGATGTGAATCTCCTAATTTGCGTGAGGCATACCGAACTAGTCCGGTAGGTGTCCGGACTTGTCCAGTCCCCTGTGTATTGGAACATCATAAAGTTTCTCAAACTAATCCGGTCCATGTACAGACTTGTCTGGTGCAGAGTGTTATGAAACTTCAGAGAGTTTCTCGGACTAGGCCGATCGATGAACAGACTTGTCCGAAGCACAATATTATGGAACATTAGAAAGATTAACGGACTAGTCCGGTCCATGAACAGACTAGTCCGGTACACTGTGAAGTGAGACATCAAAGAGTTGAGCAGACTAGTCCGGTGCTCAGTGAATTATTAAGGTTGATTTTAAGCCCTTACCCCTACGCAAAGATTTGAGCTCTTGGTATGTGTCTCTCACTCACATCCTATACAATTAAGTCTACTTTATGCTTCATTCATCAGTTGGGCTTTTCTTTTTCTTCATCAGTTCATTTTTCACTTTTTATGTGCACCAAACTTTCTCATTTGAGTTGACCTGCATTCATCTCAACAAGTTCATTAGGATCTCATTCGTTTGTCATTAATCGTCTAAAACCCACTAGGGAATGCCTAGATGCACTTTCAAATACCAGCAGCACACCTAATTATTCAGCTCCATGGCACCCATACTTGGCCTTGTGGTAGCACTATAAATCTTGGATGGTCGCTCCACAAACCGGTCCTTAGATCTAAAGCAAGCAAAACCACCATAACATCCAACCCAGTCGACATTCCATGCTTGCTTAGATCTCTCAAGTCCCATGTTACCATTTGATCATATTATTCAATTCTCACCATATACATGCTCATTAATCCATAGTTAAGTCATTTGGTTGTTTTCCCATCCCAATTAATTAGAGCAAAGCAAAAAGGTAAACTACCCTTCCAGACTCTCTACAATATATTCCAAGCGACAAAGATGGTCAAACAAGTCTAGTAAACATCTATCTTGGGTTTCCCGTCAATTTGACACAAGCATGCATTTTTTCAAAAGAAAAAACATTTAAAACAGGATCAAAATGTTCAAGGACACTTGCCTTGCTCTTGAGACTGGTTAGGATCAAAAGCTTTGAAGTTCTGGTGCTGGAGGTCCTCAACAGCACCCTCTAGAGCAACACCTTCTATTCCGCGCAATAAATATACAAAACAAGCATTACAATCAATAAATGCTCATATATTACTCAATATGTAATGACATGCATGAAATGATGCAATTATGTGGTAATGCATGTTATCAAGTTGCTATCATTGCTTACTAACTAGTTACAATTAAGTGTTACATGTTAGAATAAGTTTTCATTTAATTTAGAAAGAAGTAAGAAATTTCTGGGAATTTCCAGATTTGATAGACCGGACTAGTCCGCACCAGGGTCAGACATGTCCCTTTTGGGACAAAAAGGAAATCGGACTAGTCCACACTGGGACCTGACAAGTCCATTTTGGCTAGGATTTAGGCGAGTTTCTACTAGAGCATAATTAAAGTTAATATGGAACCATGATTTGCATAGAAAACATGAATCTAAGATGATTACTGTTGATAGCTACTAAGAAACACTAACAAATCATCCCCGACAAGGGTGCCAGAAATGCTTGTTGACGTTTCTTACGTCACATATCATCTCTTGAAAGGGATGAGGTCCGTAAGCGCACAGAAACTATCGTGTAGCATTTCACACAAGAGTATTCCCAAAGGTATCATATTTATCCCAAAGGAAGGCAATTGAGTAAAGTAAACACTACTCTTATGATCAAGCTATGGGATACTAATCAATTATCAAGACAGGGGTAAGTTGATAATATATAGGTAGTGTGATACACACCTAAGTAATCTCTTCTAAAGGGTAAATGGGTTCTAATGAAGATTAGACTAAGAGTTGGAGAGTTACTCCTACAATGCTTCTAATATACATATACATAGCCTAGGTTAGGTACTAATGAGCGTGTCAATGGTGAATCCTTATGCTAAGTTGTTCAACACATCGGGCACGGGTTTAGCCCTAGCAATACTAGGACAACTCCCGCCAAGAGCCTGTGGCACAGCTGAACATGGAGGATTACAAAAGACAGATTGGGTTGTCACCACCTACTGCCTACCTCTTCAATCCGTGGGTCTACGAGACATCCAACGCTACTTAACTATCCTAGCACCATGCTAGCATATTAATTAAATACCTTAAGAGCCGAGGCACAGGCCATCCTAAGGCAATGACTAATCTAAACATTGTTGAACCAATGGTGAAACATAGCATAAGTCATTCATATTAACATGATCATATCAGAGCTAATTAGACTATAGTGGAGGTTTAGAGTGTTTATGATGATAGTATAATGACATTAGGACATGATCATAAAGACTATACCTACCACATATATGGAATTCACAATCAAACAAGAAACTCTTCATCCAAGTATATGAATAAAAGAAGACTAAAGATAATATCATTATTATGCACAAAGTCACAAATATAAGAAAAGATACATGAGCCATACCTTTCCCAACTTGTACTTGGGACTAGAGGCTCTCCTCTCTATAGCCTAACTCCACTAAAAACTAACAGAACTAGTGTATACAATAGAATGATGCTCAAGTGGTGTGTGTTGAAGTGAGGGGTGAGGGGTCCTATTTATAGGTGGAGAAGGGTCGGTTCCCGCCACCAAAAGCGCGTGAATCAGTCACCATTGACTTCTTCAAGCCAGGAGGAGCCAACACGTGGAGTTGACCAAGTTTGGTGCCAGGACCAGGTCGGCCAACTACGGGGGTCAGCCAACCTGGTCTTTTCACAATTTTGCATGTGCTTTCTCTAGGTCACTGCCTATGGGTCATTTGATCCATGTCGTGCCACATGTCAGCGCTTGATTGGCTGGGAAGATAATTTATAGGATCCACCCCCTTGTTTCACCTCAATTCTATATAAAATACTTGCATGCACTATTTTCTCCAAATACAAGTGGAACTTTGTTATTTAGAAAGGTCATGTGTGCAAGAAATAATATTCCCTTCTCTTAATTGAGTTATATTGACGGATGAAATTGGTATATTACAGCCGTCAACAAGCTTCCCCAAGCTTATCCTTTGCTCGTCTCGAGCAAAGTCAAGACTTTAGGTTGATGATCAGGAGTTGCTACAATGTTCTACTTTTCAAAAGTACCATGTGCACAACAAAATACTCTACCTAGTATTGGAAATATTGGCATGGTACTTCATCCATCTTAAGTCATTATGGTGCTTATGTCATCTCCTATTCATGGGTGCTTGAAAGATAGAACAGCAAATGGAGCACACATACCCTATAAATCAAGTTCCACTCAAATTTCAGAGAGTTCAATTTAGATTTTAAGTACCCCAATTTGATTCTCTCAATCTCTCCTTTATATGCAGTGGAATTTGTCCTCACCAAGGCATTTTGCCTAAATTCATCCTACCACCAAAATAAGGCTTGTATGTGGAGCTTGGTAGGGAATATACTAAGCATATTTGGAACACATAATATTTCTAAGTCAAAAAAGCAAGCCTTAGGAGAAATTATTTGATTCAAGACTTGTGCATGTGTGATGAAATGGAGGTGGATGTGGATATTTGAGATGACTCCTTTTTGAGTGGACTCTCTTATTTTGCAAGGATGAAACATGAGTACTTTTCTCTTTTTTTTTCTTTCTTTTGTTTTTCTCATGCTTTTGATGTAAGCATGTTTTTTTTTCTTGTAGCGATGTCTTCTACTCCCTTTTTAGGCAATAATTTGGAGGGAGTACTAAGCATGAATGGTATGGAGTTTCTCTTTTTATTGTAGAATGGTGGTATGATGAAAATTCGCTTACTTCTAGTGTAGAAGTATAGCATGTGCAAGTGAAGTCTTGAATTCAAAAAGTAATGAATGAAATCTCACATAGGACAATACTAGTTTTACAAAGCTCAATGTGAAGACAAATAGCATATGCATAAGATCTTATGAATGTAATATATCATATGGCTTTGGTAGGTATTTCTAATCAAATCTTTTTAGAATTTTCTCCGGAAATCTAAGTTTCATTTTCAAACTAGGAATGGCAGCCCTATCACTATATCATATCTCACAACAACTTAGAATTGGATTAAGCTTTTGTTAACCACAATTTCTAAATCAAGGCAAAAGTAATTCTAGCAAATGAAAGCAATATTTTGGAGAGTAGTAAGTTGTAAACTGGGGACTTAGGAAAACTAAAACAGAGCAACTATTCATCATTTCATCTATGTGAATTCCAAACCACTCTTACCGCACATCTTTTATTGTATTTTGAAAGCAAATATACTCTACTTATTTTTAAGTTTTTTTATATGCAAGGTGGATAACGGGTGACTAAAAATAAATATGCAAGGGGTGTGATACAAGTTACCTCAAGTGGGAGTCCTCCCCCAAGCTTGCTCTTGTTCAAGGTCCGCGCAAGGTACTAAAACCCTAACGACGAATGTAGGCCATGAGGTTGACCTAACCTTGTTGCAGCATGGCTTTGACATTGGAGGGGTTGAGTGTCAATGTTGGATTGCCTTCAATGAGTTTCATGAGTGTGGTCGAGGAGAGTGTTGTTGATGTCACTTATCTACACTTCAAGGTTTCCAGAGTTTGGATGTACCTTGTTATTCCTTGGCTAAGGTACTGATAACCCTTAGCACAGAGGCATGATGTGCACTCAACATGCGTTGAGTGTGTTCCGTCATTCTTTGGCTAAGGTGTATCATACCTTCTTGCCATAGAGAAATATCTTGTACCCCTCATGCACTGGATGTGATCTGTCACTCTTTGGCTAAGTTAATGATAACCTCTAGCCACAAAGGAGTTACATGTACCTAACATGTGTTGAGTATAATATGTTATTCCTTGGCTAAGGTACCACATACCTATAACCACAAAGGGATGACGTGCACTCAACATGGGTTGAGTGTGATCTATTGTTCCTTGGCTAAGGTATAAAATATGTTCTGGCTACATAGAAACAATTTGCACCCAATATACATTGGATGTGATCTTGTCATTCCTTGGATAAGGTACATCATACCTTTTAGCCACAAAGGAATAACTTACACCCAATGATGGTGTCATTTCCCTTGAGCTTGAATGAGTGCTTCGAATAGATGAGAGCATAATGCTCTCACATATTCGCAGCAGCCCATTGGTTGCTCATGGAGGGTTTCCATGTCAAATATCTGGCCTCGTATAGTTATGGTTGACCTTCAGGCTTAATTTCTGATAGGTGGCAACCATCCTAATTTACTCCTTGGCCAAGATATGTTGAAATGGAATCCTCTTAGGGTTTCCAACAATCAGATCTTCAAATGTCTGCATAGTTATTTTACTCCTGCAATTTTCTCTCTATGATAGAGAGGGATGGTTAGCTCCCAATACTTGTACAAATGAATTTTTGTGTTAGTTAAATGAATCTTTATTTGTACGTACAGAGAAAAACAAGACCAAAGATGCATTGGGTCCAATTTCCAGTGTATCCATGAGCAGTGAATGAATCATTGCTAGGAGTGGGGCTTTATGGATAAATCAAGTTGAACATTTTTCTAAAGCTCCTACTCATATCAATGCAAGTGATATAAATACACTTTATGGATCCTTTCATCTTGTAAAATTTCTAACCATCATAGTTTTTTACAAGAGCAAATATTTATCATTTGGGTTATGGCAAACAAGATTCTCAATTTTATCCTCTTGAACATTTTTAGTTTTCTTGCCTAGGAATTTTGAAATTTAGTGATCCATGCATGAATGAGTTTCAAATCAAAAATATAGATATCACTATTCCTAGGTTGCTACATACCAATTCAACCATTAAGTCATTCCATAAGTATTACCTAGACAGAAAATGTCTAAGACAATTTTAACAATGCTTATCAAATTCAATGTACTTGTTTAAATTTATTTCCAAGAAAGGTGACATTCCTTTTTGAAGAATCAAAAAGAGTAATGTCAACGCTTACTCTCGTTTGGATGCATAAGAATTGAATGACGAGAAGGTGTAAACCTTCCTTACAAATGTAAGCAAAAATCATTCAATCCTAATGCAACTCAAATGACAGAAAATTTGAACTTGTACCTCAATTGAAGAGAAGTTCGGGTTGAAGGTGTGAGAAACTTCACGACCATGGATTTTGGTGTAGCATTCATGTTCAATGCCAAGTTGAGGTTGGAGTAGAATGAGCTTCATCTTGTTCCTCCATTGGACCACCATCTTGAGCATTCCTCCACCATGAACTCAAAATGAGATTGATGGACGGATATGCGCTTGATGGGGCCTTCCAACCTCTTTGCAAATTTTGTCCCTGCTGTACTAAAATCAAGAACAAACAAAACAACTCGAAAATGGGTTATGTTAGCTCAAAAGCATATTGTACCCTTTGTCAAATTGTTTTGCCAACTTGAAACAACTTGCAAATGCATTGAATATTAAGGGAAATATTTTTGGTTTGAATTAGGAAGATGAATTCAAGTGGTTACGCCCAAGGTTCATATCCAAATAAATTTATTTCCTAATTCAAAATTTTAGTTTTATGATGGTTGAAAATTTTATTTTCCAACATGCAAGTGTGAAAATTCAAATATGCAAATGCAAAGATTGATGGGGAATTAAAATATGCAATTAGGAAATTAAATATGAGATAACTACAAATTATCCTATTGGCAAGGACTCACCAAAATTTTGAAGTCTGTTGAGTGGGACTTACCTCTGTCCATTTTAGTGCGATGATTTGTTGTCAATTCCCAGAGTAGAAGATATGGACAACATTTCTTGATTGGCATGCCAAATCTCCTTTGGCATATTAGCTGGACATGTGGTCCACATTGTAGCCCTAGCCTCTTCGTCATCTTGATGGATACTTGTTGATGTAGCGACGATTTTTCCCTCTTGAAGGTATTCTCTTATGAGCATGGTGAGGCTTGTCCTTCTTTTTGGGATGCCACTTCGACTATCTTGATATCCCTTAAGGTTAAACCATACTTTGATCATGGATTAAAAGCTTCCTTGGGCATGATGACATCTGGACTCCACAATCAATCAAGAAACGCTTCATCTACAATGTCACTTGCCCTAGGTTGCATGGGCTTGGTCGAAGGGTAGGAATCCCAACAAGTGATTGTGGGATATCTTGGATCTTGAATGGTCTTTAAGTTTTTTGTCCTTGGCCAGGAGTTTCATGTAAATATTGTCTTGATTTCTTGCTTGTCCATGGAAAAGATACTTCAAGGTAGGCTAGTTGAATTTAAATCTCTTGAAATCCCCATAGCCTCCTTGAGTACAACGGTGATGTTGACTCCACCCTTGACCTCCTTGTAGGTCATAGACATTGGAATTGTGTTTAAAAGGAAGAATCCTCATGGGTCTTAGGGAAATGATTCCCCAAGTGGTCTATGTTTGACATGGATTTTTACAAATCATGTGAATATCCATGGCTTTGATAATTCCAAACACTTCTCCATTGACTTGATCCATCATGATACTTCAATGGGAGGTGTAGTTCCAAAGCTAGCATGTCCACCTTGCTAAGTGGTGTGCATGCCAAGCTAAGGGAACTAGAGCATTCTTCAATCCACCCTTTTATGAATGGGAATAGGACTCCTTCAGCTCCAGCATGAATGTGGTCATGGATTGGTGAGGGCAACCCATGACATGAGTGTTGGATGAAGAGCCAACTATCGACCCCATGGTGGAGGTAAACCAACAAGAACTCTTAGGGGCTCCCCCAAGCTTGGTGATGGATGACTTTGGCTCCTACCGGAAGCTGATATTCTTCCGTGAAAGGCAATAGTGTTGTCTAGCAGATATTTGTTGAGGTACGCCTTGAATATCTTGCAGTGGAGTACTGGCATCCTCGTTGGCCATCCCCTGAAATGGGTTAGCCAACACTACCCCGTTTTCACACAAAAGGAGAAAACAAATAAGATTAATCCTATCTAATAACTACTAGTTCCCATAGCTTAATCAAAGGTGATAGCTATCCTTCACTGCCTTTGCCTTCCCCGATAACGGCGCCAGAAATGGTTGTTGAAAGCTACTAAGAAACACTAACAAATCCTCCCCGACAACGGCGCCAGAAATGTTTGTTGAAGTTTCTTATGTCACAGATCATCTCTCGAAAGAGATGAGGTCCGCAAGTGCACGGAAACTATCTCGTAGCATTTCACTATATTCCCAAGGGTATCGTATTTATCCCAAAGGAAGGCAATGGAGTAAAGTAAACACTATTCTTATGATCAAGCTATGGGATACTAATCAATTATCAAAACAGGGGTAAGTTGATAATATATGGGTAGTGTGACACACACCTAAGTAATCTATTCTAAAGGGTAAATGGATCCTAATGGAGATTAGACTAAGAGTTGGGGAGTTACTCCTACAATGCTTCTATTATACATATGCATAGCCTATGTTAGGTACTAATGAGCATGTCAATGGTGAATCCTTATGCTAAGTTTTTCAACACATCGGGCACGGGTTTAGCCCTAGCAATACTAGGATGACTCCCGTCAAGAGCCTATGGCATAACAGAACGTGGAGGATTACAAAGGACAGATAGGGTTGTCACCACCTACTGCCATCTCTTCAATCCGTGAGTCTACGAGACATCCAATGCTACTTAACTATCCTAGCACCATGCTAGCATATTAAGTAAATACCTTAAGAGCCGCAGCACAAGTCATCCTAAGGCAATTACTAACCTAAACATCATTAAACCAATGTTGAAACATAGCATAAGTCATTCATATTAACATGATCATATCATAGCTAATTAGACTATAGTGGGGGTTTATAGTGTTTATGATGATAGTACAATGATATTAGGAAATGATCATAAAGACTATACCTACCACATACATGGAATCCACAATCAAATAAGAAACGCTTCATCCAAGTATATGAATAAAAGAAGACTAAATATAACATCTTTATTATGTATAATGTCACAAATATAAGAAAAGATACATGAGTCATACCTTTCCCAACTTAAACTTGGGACTAGAGGCTCTCCTCTCTCTAACCTAACTCCGGTAAGGACTAAGAGAACTAGTGTATACAACAGAATGATGCTCAAGTGGTGTGTCTTGAAGTGAGGGGTCCTATTTATAGTTGGTGAAGGGTCGGTTCCCGCCACCAAAAGCGCAAGAATCAGTCACCACTGACTTCTTCATGCCGGAGGTGCCAACACTTGGAAGTTGACCGAGTTTGGTGCCAGGACCAGGTCGGCCGACCTAGTCTTTGCACCGTTTTGCATGTCCTTTCTCCAAATCACTGCTAGTTGGGTCACATTCTTTGATATGGGTGTTACACCGTTGGATGGCCTCAGATACTTCTGTTTGTGGGCCATTTGATCCATGTGGTGCCACATGTCGGGACTTGATTGGCTGGGATGATAATTTATAGGATCCATCCCCTTGTTTCACCTCAATTCTGTATAAAATAACTGCATGCACTATTGTCTCCAAGTACATGTGGAACTAGGTTATTTATAAAGGTGATGTGTGCAAGAAATGATATTTCCTTCACATAATTGAGTTATATTGACAGGTGAAATTGGTATATAATAGCCGTCAACAATTACCTACGAATCCGAGGGTTCAAGGGTTGAAGACTCAAGAATTTGACGTCAAGATTGAAGGAGACGAAGATTTGGCAAAAGGAGGATGTTGAAGTCGATGGATTGTTGATGGAGATCACAACAGCGATGATGATCTTGGTTGATCCTCCTCCCTCCTTCCTCTTCCTTCTTCTCCCTGTGGTGGAGGCTCCTCAATGGGAGCTCTCACAAACTAGGGTTAAGGGTTTCTTCTAATTGTGGCAAAGAGGTGAAAGTGTGAGTGTAGGGGTTTCTATATAGGGTGGATGTGGTAGGGTTTGGGTGAAATTTGAGTCTAAGGCGGTGGAGGCCTTGATGGGGTCCCACATGGTCTCCACAGGGGTTGGGCAGGATGTTCTTGGTCCTACTTCAAAACAATACCCAATAACATGTCATGGAGAAAAAACTGAATCCGAGTCAGGCACACTGGACTAGTCCACTAGGTTGTTGGACAGTTCCGATATTGAATAGAGACTTGAACGGACAAGTTCGATAGAGGTCCAGACAAGACCGATCGGGTACAGAGACAAGAATGGACAAGTCCGGTATGGGCCCGGACAAGTCCGAAGATTTGTCCAATTTTCCAAAAACTGGACCAAAACAAGGAATTACCGGACAACTCTGAAAGTTTCCAATAGCAAAGATCAGATTAGTTCGTACTCGATAACGGACAAATCCGGACAACAACAAAAACATTTTTCGGGCTAGTCCGTAACAAAAATGAATAAGTCCAAAAAACAACAGAGAGCAAATTGTAAGACCTATGTGTGCTGAATACATTGGCTTGTAGTGAATACACTTGCTTTGATGATAAAAGTTTTGAATATCACCAAAACACCTTTTTATTAAGATCCGACTAGTTTTGGTTAGCTCCGGTGAGTTTTGTCTTTAGCTCTGGCGTGTTTTTGCTAAGCTCTAAGTTGATTTTTCTAGCTCCGACTTTTGGGTTATACTATTTTTGGTAAGTTCTGGCGCTAGGTTCTACTAGCTTTTGTTAGCTTCGGCTCAAGGTTCGGGTTGCTCTGGCAAGGTCCGGAACTTGACCTCAATGCTTCTGTTTTTCATTTGCAATGTTTCGCACTTGCTTTACATCTCTAGAAAGATTGCTTACTATTCATTTGCTAAGTCTTTGGTGCGTTTTTGGTTGATATGGATGATATCGTGTTACTGTGGTTTTGCAACATGCTTATGTGAGGTTCTCACGTAAGGTGTTGTGTTCGGAACTAACTTGAGTCAAGTCGAGGACTTGGGCTCGTATGGATTGATTGTTTATTCATGTGCAGGTGTTGCTTGAGTTCAAGACATGACTGGTGATGGGATCCATTGTACTAGTCTCAGGGACGAGATGAGGTTCCAACAACCAAATTCAGGAGGAGTTGTGGTTGAGCTGATCAGGAGGTTGTGCAGCATGATTGAATCAAGAACAATGCATGTGAAGGTATCGTGGACGACATTGGAAGATGTTTGCACGTGTGCAAGGAGTGCATGGACGTGGATACATGGTTCCGAGACGTGATGAAGAGATGTGGATGTAAAGAGTTGGTCGGAAAGGTCCAATTGACTAGGTTATGGACTCAGGTTGCGGCTGAGTCGGGTTTGACTCAAATATGGAAAGATTTGAGTTGGTTATGATAGGATTTCGTGTGGGTCACGAATTTGAGTTGTTTAGGAATGTGGGATATGTTCCTAAGGTGTTTGGAAGTCTTAAGATTGATTCTATCTGCGTATAGAAGAATCCTAAGCAGTTATGGAAAGTTACGATTCGTGAACAGAATAGGATTAGGTTCCTGATTTGAGTTGAGTTGGCTTTCGAGCTGGTTATATAAGCACGGGAGCCCAGAGCTCGCGGTACACGACTTTGGGGCTGTTTCTCTTGTGTTCTATTGAATAAAATTCTTAGTTTGAAGGAACTTTTGTGCCTTTTTTTTCCGACTTGTTCCAGACAAGTTTTACTCGTCGAGTTTCTGGACAGCACTACCTTTCGTCGGTAGTTTTATCATAACTTGCGTTTTACAGATCCAATTGACAAGATTCTTTCTGTGTTGTCTTCACAACTTGATTATCTATCATCTGTAAAAATTTAACGGTCATTGGATTTGTGGTCTATGATCTACACGAGTTTCTTTGCAGCGTTCCACAACTGTTTTTTTTCTCGGGTAGGGCAGATTGACCTTTGTTTGATCTTTCAATCATAACTTGAGTTTTTCTCGACGGATTTGAGTGATTCTTGTTGTGTTGTTTTCATGACTTGATTCTCTCTGATATCTATCACTTTTTTCATGGTGAAACACGTTTAGATTAGTCTCACACACGATTTCTTTAACAGATCATTTTTCTGCCGAAGGGGTTGAGGTTTAATTGTTTCCGCTGCGTAAGATTTTTAAATCTACCATTCACCCCCCTTTGGTAGCTTTTCACGTGCTCTTCGATCCTACAATTGTTATCAGAGCCACGGTGCTCTAATCTTTGTGATATGCATGTGTTTTTGACTAATCATCATGGAGAAGTACTCTGCCAAACCTTGTGTGTTCGCTGGTATGGATTTTCAGGTTTGGAAGGCACGCATGGAGGCTTTCATCTAGGCACAAGGTTTTGCAATATGGGAAAAGGTATACAAGCCTTACGAAGTGCCATCAAACAATCAAGTTACAACTACAAATCTGAGAAATGTCGACAACAACAACAAGGCTCGAAACTTGATCATACAAAGATTAAAACAAAGCGACTTCGACCGTGTTGAACACCTCCGATCTACATATGATGTGTGGAAAGTACTTTGTGACTACCACGAAGGATCCAACACGATCAAAGAGGTAAGGCAAGACATGTTCAAGAAAGAATACATGCGCTTCGAGATGCAACCCGGTGAGTCTATTGATGACCTTTTTGCTCGCTTTAATAAGATTCTCATCAACTTGCGTAGTGTCAATGTTAATTTTTCAGATGCTGAAAATGCTAGGCAATTGCTAAATGCATTAGATATGTCAATTTGGGAGATGAAAGTCACATCCATTTGTGAATCTACTGTCATGAGTACACTTACTTTAGATGTGCTATATTCCAAGCTAAAAACTCATAAAATTCACATAATATCACGTAAGAACCCCAACAAGTCTATTGCTTTTGTTTCTCAACCTGATATGCCTAGCTCCAGCCAATCTTCAACTTGTGGTACACTTGTTTTGTTGTCCTCTCTAACCCTTGAACAGATTGAGGAGTTTCCAGAGGAGGAGCTTGCGCTCATCTCTACCCGGTTCTCAAAAGCATTGTAAAATGTGAGAACTAGAAGGAGAGGAAGCTCTAAACCTCAATGATGCTTTGAATGTGGTAAGACAGGACATTTTCGTTCAGATTGCCCTAACCTTTCAGGTCCTACTTTCCGGGATGAAAAGAAAACAAGAACGAAGCACTCCTCTGCAAAAGATACGAAGAAAAAGAAGCGTTTTACAGGACGTCAATTGGTGAGCAGTTTTATCTCAGCATTCCAGGAACATGGCTCAAACGACGTGGACATTGGAAGTGATGAAGATGAAGATGATTTGGCAAACTTGTGCTTCATGGCGGGCAAGTCAAGATCAAGTTTGGAGGAGGCAGAACACAACAGCGACAATGAAGAGGTATGTCCTACTTGCGAAGAAATGTGTGATGCTATTTCTCGTGCCACTGTTATTGTTAAGAAAAAGGACAAAAAGCCGAGGGACAATGCTATTAAAATTGAGTCACTAGAATCTAAAATTAATCATTTGAAATCCTTGATTCCTAGTGATGATTCTTGTTCCTCATGTGACTTAATATATGAACAATAGTCCTCCCTAAGAAGTGCACATACCTCCACACTTAATAAACTTGAAATTGAAAAGAACAAAAAGCTTGCTGCACTTAATATTGTAAACTTAAAAGATGCTTCTTGTTCTACAATTGATTTGCATTGTTCTAGTTGTGATGATCTTGATAAGAAACTGCAAGATGCTATGAATGAAATCTCTATATTGAACAATGCTTTACGTTGTCATGAAGTTGAATATTGTTCCAATTGCAAATTAAAAGGAAAAACTTCATGTGAAAATTGCCTTGATCTGTCCAATAATCTTGATAACATGCATAAAACATTTGATCGGTTTTGTAATGGGAATAAGAACCTAAACTTGTTGCTGAATTCATCCAAGTCTTGCAATGATAAAACTGGTTTAGGTTTTTATTCTCATGCTCATGCTAAGGCACATCCACCTAAAATTGTAAAGTCATTAGGAAGTGGTTTGATTCAAACAGTTCCCAAACAAAAAGAAGTGGTTTTCAAATCTGCAGGAGTATTGTCTCATTCCGTTTCAAATAAAAATGTTGTTTGTTGATCTAGACATGAACACAAAGTTAAATTTCATTGTACCTACTGTGGTAGAGATGGTCATGTCATAGATTTTTGTTATAGACTAGCTAAACAACAGAAAAGGGAAAGAATGGTTGCTAGATCTCATAACTTTCATGCAAAATTTGCTGCACATATTGAACCGAATGTACAACCTGCTGTTTTGAGTCAAAAACATTCAAAGTTTACCTCCGGAACTTCTGTTTTTGCCTCCGGAGCTACTGATTTTTGTGCTACACAAGTAACACCTTATAGGTTAGTAGTTAAGAATAAAAAATCTCAAACTTTGACTCATAAACCTGCTGTTTTGTCTCAGCTTTCGCGTGTTTTTCCTGCTGTATGTCGCGTGACTCAGTACTGGATTCCTAAATGCCTTTTGACTAACCCAAGTATTGAGTCATCGATGTATTGTGCTTCTATGTAGGTTACACGTTTGAGGAAGGAGAACATTTGGATTGTGGATTCAGGTTGCTCACGCCACATGATCGGTAACAAAGATTGGTTCTCCTCTCTCTCTCTTTTGTGTCACGTGTAGAGAATGTTACTTTTGCCGATAATTTTTCAACTCCTATAATTGCTAAGGGTTCGCTTAGAGTAAATGATCACTACACTTTGAAGGATGTGGCACTTGTCAAAAATTTGAAATACAACTTGCTTTCTGTTTCACAATTGCTAGATGAAATTCTGGAAATTATTTTCAATAAAAACTGCTGCAAAGTTGTAAGTTCAAATAGTGAGCTTATTTTTAACATGTCTCGGTTTGGAAGAGTTTTAAAGCTGATTTTGATATGTCTTCCTCTAAGCATAGGTGTCTAGTTGCTAATGATTCAAAGGACTTATTTTTTTGGCATCGTAGACTTGGTCACGTAGGTTTTGATCACCTAACGCGTGTTAGTGCTCTTGATCGCATACGTGGGCTGCCTAAGCTTAAAGAGGACAAAGAAATTGTGTCCTCTTTTTGTAGACATGCTAAGATGGTTGCAGGTTCACATACTCCTCTCAAAATGATCATGACAACTGAACCATGTCAACTTTTGCATCTTGACACCGTAGGACCTTCACGTGTTCAATCCTTCGGAGGTAAATGGTATGTACTTGTGATTGTTGATGATTATTCTAGATACTCTTGGGTTTACTTTATGGCGTCTAAGAATGAAGTTTTTAGTCACTTTAGAACTTTATTTCTTATATTATCAATTGATTACCCAGGATCTGTAAAAGCAATTAGAAGTGATAATGGAACTGAATTTAAAAATTAATCTTTTGATCACTTTTGTGCTGAAAATAGAATAGATCATCAATTTTCTTCACCATTTGTACCTCAACAAAATGGTGTTGTAGAAAGAAAGAACAGAATCTTAGTTGAGATGGCTAGGACTATGCTTGATGAATATCAAACTCCTAGGAAATTTTGGGCTGATGCGTTAGCAACCGCTTGTTATGTCTCAAATCGTGTTTTCTCGCGTGCTAAGCTAGGTAAAACACCATATGAGCTCCGGTTTGGACATAGGCCTAGTGTTACACACTTTCGGGTCTTTGGTTGCAAATGCTTTGTTAAGAAACATGGTAATCTTGATAAATTAGAACCTAGATCCATTGATGGCATGTTTCTTGGTTATCCATCTCATACTAGAGGCTACCGTGTGCTTTTACTTGACACTAACATAATTGTGGAGACTTGTGGAGTGTCTTTTGATGAAGCTAGCCCAGGTACTAGCTCAAACATTGCAGGTTCAGATCCATATCCGCAAGGGGGAGCATTTTTGTTGAAGATGAGGAAGAATTGGAGCTGCTGCCAAAAAATTCAGCAGCTAAAGACTTTGGTTCAGCTCCGGATGTTAATTCTCAACCAGCACCGACAACCGTCAATGCTGATTCAAATCATCCTCAAGTCACAAGCTCATTGATTTGTGATGAACATGAAGAAGAAGAATCTTGTGAGACATCTGTTCCCCTACGGTTTTACAAAGATCATCCCCCACAACAGATGATTGGAAGCTTGCACGAACGAGTCACACGGTCCAGGTTTTGCGATCCAAACTCTTATGCTCATTCTGCTTTTGTTGCTTCTTTTGAACCCAAAGATATATCACACGCACTCACTAATGAATCTTGGATTATTGCCATGCAAGAAGAGTTGGAAAATTTTGAAAGAAATAATGTTTGGAAACTTGTACCTCCACCTCAAGGTCACACTTTATTTGGAACTAAATGGGTATTTAAAAATAAACAAAGTGAGGATGGGGTTGTGGTTAGGAATAAGGCTAGATTGGTTGCTCAAGGTTTCACTCAAGTTGAAGGTCTAGATTTTGATGAAACTTTTGCTCCCGTTGCTAGATTAGAAGCCATAAGAATTTCGTTAGCTTTTGCAGCATCTAAAGGTTTTAAGCTATATCAAATGGATGTTAAAAGTGCTTTTCTTAAAGGCTGCATAAATGAGGAGGTTTATGTCAAACAACCACCGGGTTTTGAAAATCCAGATTTTCCTAATCATGTTTACAAACTGTCCAAAGCCTTATACGGTCTCAAACAAGCCACTAGAGCATGGTATGATAGGTTAAAAACATTCTTACTTGAAAAGGGGTTTACCATGGGAAAGGTTGATAAAACTCTTTTTGTGCTTAAACATGGAAATGACTCATTATTCGTTCAAGTGTATGTGGATGATATTATATTTGGTTGTGCTTCTCATGATCTTGTGTCCAAGTTTTCAGCAATGATGAGTTCCAAATTTGAAATGAGTATGATGGGTGAACTCACTTTTTGGGGCTGCAAATCAAGCAAACTAAGGAGGGTATCTTTGTGCATCAAACGAAGTATACAAAAGATCTCCTAAGGCGCTTCAACATGGACAAAAGCAAGCCTCTTCGGACACCAATGGGAACAGCAACAACACTTGGACTTGATGAAGATGGTGAACCCGTGGATCAAAAAGAATATAGAAGCATGACCGGATCACTTTTGTACCTCACGGCATCAAGACCAGACATACAATTCAGCGTATGTCTTTGTGCACGGTTTCAAGCCCCCCCCCCCCCCCCACGTGCTTCATATCGTCAATCCATCAAAAGGATTCTCAGGTACTTACATGGAACTCAAGAATTTGGAATTTTTCTTCCTTCTTCCTCAACCGTTACTTTGAAAGCTTTTTCGGATGCTGATTTTGGGGGTTGTAGGATTGATAGGAAAAGTACTTCCGGTGCTTGTCATTTTCTTGGTAATTCTCTTGTTGCTTGGTCCTCTAGAAAACAAAATTCAGTTGCACAATCCACAGCTGAATCTGAATATGTAGCTGCTGCTAGTGCTTGCTCACAAATTCTTTCGATTGTTCAAACACATAAGGACTGTGGGGTTGATCTAGATAGTGTTCCACTGTTCTGTGATAACACTAGTGCCATTTGCATTGCTAAAAACCCCGTGCAACATTCTAGAACTAAGCACATTGACATTAGGTATCACTTTCTTCGAGATAATGTTGAAAAAGGAAACATTGTGCTTCACCATGTAGATACCGAACAACAATTGGCTGACATTTTTACAAAACCTTTGGATTTCACTCGTTTTTGTTATATTCGTAGTGAAATAGGGGTTATGCATCCTCATGGCTTAAATTGAGGGGGATTTTTGAAACTTGGGAATTCTATGTGTGAATCTGAAATTAAAATAATATGAGCATAGTATTTCATACATATATCACTTTGTGATTCCTTTTACATGCTGAAAGTTCTTACTACATTACTAGTGTTATACATTTTGTAGTTTTTACCATGTCTAGTAATTGGAATAATTACTTACACTAAAACTGGTCATGGTCGAACTTTCTTGCTGTTTTGAACTTGTTACATGTTCACGGGTGCTTTTAATAATTAAGAATTAATCAAGTAATCAACTCACATGTTGAGTTTTTATGAACAAATATAAATTGAGAAAAGATCAAGAGAATATGCATGCATCACACTTCTTCTTTTGAGATGTAGTTAAGTTTGTGAGATCATGACTTACTTAAATTGAAAATTACATTTGATCTCTAGCATGGCTTACACTATTTATGTATTTCATTGATGTGATAATGTAAGGTACTTGATAGTATGACTTGGATGAGCTTTGTTTATATGTATATGTTATAATATGCTCATAACAACTAAAGGGGGAGAGATAATTTGTTTATATGCTCATGACTTGTTGAATACATTGTCAAAGGGGGAGAGATAAGCATGAAGAGAAAGAGAATTTGTGCATAAGGAGAGATAATAAAGGGGGAGAGATAATATGGGATAATTTTTGGATTTTCTTCTCATTTTACTTTTGATTTACAAAGCGGGAGAAATTACCTTCAAAACTTTTATGTGAATAAGCCAATGTTCGGATTTTAAATGGTGTTGCCAATGCATTCATCAAGGGGGAGATTGTAAGACCTATGTGTGTTGAATACATTGGCTTGTAGTGAATACACTTGCTTTGACGATAAAAGTTTTGAATATCACCAAAACACCTTTTTATTAAGATCCGACTAGTTTTGGTTAGCTCCGGTGAGTTTTGTCTTTAGCTCCGGCGTGTTTTTGCTTAGCTCCGAGTTGATTTTTCTAGCTCCGGCTTTTGGGTTATACTAGTTTTGTTAAGTTCCGGCGCTAGGTTCTTCTAGCTTTTGTTAGCTCCGGCTCAAGGTCCGGGTTGCTCTGGCAAGGTCTGGAACTTGACCGCGATGCTTCTGTTTTTCATTTGCAATATTTCGTACTTGCTTTACATCTCTGGAAAGATTGCTTATTATTCATTTGCTAAGTCTTTGATGCGTTTTTGGTTGATATGGATGATATCGTGTTACTGTGGTTTTGCAACATGCTTATGTGAGGTTCTCACGTAAGGTGTTGTGTTCGGAACTAACTTGAGTTAAGTCGAGGACTTGGGCTCGTATGGATTGGTTGTTTATTCATGTGCAGGTGTTGCTTGAGTTCAAGACATGACTGGTGATGGGATCCATTGGACTAGTCTCAGGGACGAGATGAGGTTCCAACAACCAAATTCAGGAGGTGTTGTGGTTGAGCTGATCAAGAGGTTGCGCAACATGATTGAATCAAGAACAATGCATGTGAAGGTATCGTGGATGACATTGGAAGATGTTTGCACGTGTGCAAGGAGTGCATGGACGTGGATACATGGTTTCGAGACGTGATGAAGAGATGTGGACGTAAAGAGTTGGTCGGAATGGTCCAACCGACTAGGTTATGGACTCAGGTTGCGGCTGAGTCGGGTTTGACTCAAATATGGAAAGATTTGAGTTGGTTATGATAGCATTTCGTGTGAGTCACGAATTTGAGTTGTTTAGGAATGTGGGATATGTTCCTAAGATATTTGGAAGTCTTAAGATTGCTTCTATCTGCGTATAGAAGAATCCTAAGCAGTTATGGAAACTTACGATTCGTGAACAGAGTAGGATTAGGTTCCTGATTTGAGTTGAGTTGGCTTTCGAGCTGGTTATATAAGCAAGGGAGCCCAGAGCTCGTGGTACACGACTTTGGGGATGTTCCTCTTGTGTTATATTTAATAAAATTCGTAGTTTGAAGGAACTTTTGTGTCTTGTTCGTCTGACTTGTTCCAGACAAGTTTTAGTCGTCGAGTTTCTGGACAGCACTACCTTTTGTCGGTGGTTTTATAATAACTTTAGTTTTGCAGATCCAATTGATGAGATTCTTTTTGGGTTGTCTTCACAACTTGATTATCTATCATCTGTAAAAATTTCACGGTCATTGGATTTGTGGTCTATGATCTACACGACTTTCTTTGCAGCATTCCAGAACTGTTTTTTCTCGGGAAGGGCAGATTGACCTTTGTTTGATCTTTCGATCATAACTTTAGTTTTTCTCAACGGATTTCAGTGATTCTTGTTGTGTTGTTTTCATGACTTGATTCTCTCTGATATCTATCACTTTTTTCATGGTGAAACACGTTTAGATTAGTCTCACACACGATTTCTTTAACAGATCGTTTTTCTGTCGAAGGGGTTGGGGTTTAATTGTTTCCGCTGCGTAAGATTTTTAAATCTACCATTAACCCCCCCTCTCTGGTAGCTTTTCACGTGATCTTCGATCCTTGGACTAGTTTGGGTTCTATTCCGGAAAGGTCCGCACCAAAATAGGTTTTTAGTTGTTGCTTTATTTCTAATTTATTTTAAACTTGTTCCTTTTTGTGTTGCTTAATACTAAACATGTATAAGAATGTATGCAATGCATGATGGATGAAAATGAGGGTGTTATAAACCTACACCCCCTAAAATGAATCTCGCCCTCGAGATTCGACTTAGAGGAGAAGAGATAGAGAAATTCTCTCTTGATATCATCTTCTAGCTCCCAAGTTGCTTCAGATTCTGTATGATGCTTTCATTGTACTTTGCACCATCGAATCACCTTGTTTCTTGTGACCCTCTCCTTGGTTTCAAAGATTTTGACCGGTTGCTCTGCATAAGTCAAACCTGCCTCTAATTCCAATTCTTCCGTTGGCACTAGTTCTTCCGGTACCCTTAAGCATTTCTTTAGTTGAGAAACATGGAACACATCATGAACACCAGAAAAATGTGCTGGCATCTCCAACTTATATGCCACTTCTCTATGTTTGCCCAATATCTTGAATGGTCCAATATAGCAAGGTGCCAACTTGCCTCTGACGTTGAATCGCTTATAACCTCGCATAGGTGACACTTAGAGGTATATGAAGTCTCCCGCTTCAAAAGCTAAGTTTCTTTGCCTATTATCCGCATCACATTTTTGTCTTGACTGAGCAGCTCTCAAATTCTTGCATATTGTCTGAACTTTCTTTTCGGCATCCTATATTACATCAGGTCCAAATACTTCAGTTTCTCCTGTGTCATTCCAAAAACAAGGGTGTTCTGCACCTTCTCCCATACAATGCTTCATATGGTGACATTTTCAAACTTGCTTGATAACTATTGTTGTAGGAAAATTCAGCATATGGCAGACTTTTGTCCTAACTTCCTCCATACTTTAGCGCACAACTCTTATCATGTCTTCCAATATCTGATTTGTTCTCTTGGTTTGTACATCCATTTGAGAGTGATATGCAGAACTAAAATTCAATTGGGTTCCCATAGACTCGTGCAACTTTTGCCAGAACCTTGAGATAAATGGAGAACCTCTTTCGGACACTATTTTCTTTGGTACTCCGTGTAAACACACTATTTTTCCCATATAAAATTTTCCCAACTTTGCTCCACTATAGGTAGTCTTGACAGGAATGAAATGCACTGTTTTCGTCAACCGATCCACAATAACCCATATTGAATCATATCTTGTTGAAGTGCGAGGTAAGCCAACTATGAGGTCCATACCAATTTCTTCCCGCTTCCATTCCGGTATCTTCAATGGTTGAAATAGTCCAGCTGGTCTTTGGTGTTCAGCCTTCACTCATTGGCACACATCACATAACACGACATATTCAGCTATGTCCCTTTCCATGTCATCCCACCAATAGCAAGTCTTCAAATCCTTGTACATCTTCGTACAGCCGGGATGGATGCAGTAAAGTGAGGCATGTGCCTCCTTTAATATCGTCTAGCGGAGACTTTTCACATTAGGCACAACAATCCATTTCCCAAGACATAGAGTCCCATGGTCATCCTCATAAAATCTGAATTCTCGCCCTTCTTGTATCCTTTTCCTTGATTTCTTGGATTTCGTCATCCTTTGTTTGACCTTCTCGAATTTCTTGTTCCAAGGTCGGATTTAACTCCATTATTTTCATATCATTAACAAATCCAAAGATTCAACTGTTCAAACTCCTTGCATAGCTTGGATGGCAATTCCTGAACCATTAGTTGGTGGCTTAGTCCTTTTTGACTCAAAGCATCAACCACTACATTAGCCTTCCCTGGGTGATAGTTTATTCCCACATTATAGTCCTTGACGAGCTGCAACCATCTTTGTTTCCTCAAATTCAAGTCCATTTGTGTGAATATGTACTTGAGGCTCTCTTGATTCGTGTAAATCTCACACCTATGACCAAGAATGTAATGTTTTCATATCTTCAAGGCGTGCACTATGGCTGCAAGTTTGAAATCATGCGTAGGATAATTCTTCTCATGTTTCTTCAAATGCCTTGATGTATAAGCTACCACTTGACCATCTTGCATGAGCACACATCCAAGCCCTTGTCTTGATGTATCGCAATAAATATCGAAACTCTTACTCACATCGGGCAAAATCAAGACTGGTGTGGTGGTTAAACCCCTCTTTAACTCCTCAATACTATTTTGACAAGCTTGAGTCTATTGAAATGCTTTTCTCTTCATGGACAATTTTGTCATGGGCTTGGCTATTTTGAAGAAATCCTTAATGAACCGATGGTAATATCCAGCCATTCCAAGAAAGCTTCTAATTTCCTTCACATTTTGCGGCGGTTCCCACTTCAACACATTCCTCACTTTTCCTGGGTCAACCGATACTCCTCCTCCAGACATGATATGTCCCAAAAATGACACCTCCCTTAATCAAAACTGGCACTTGCTGAATTAGGCATATAATTGGTGTTCCCTTAATTTCTGCAATGTGAGCCTTAATTGATCCTCATCCTCCTCCTCGCTTCTCGAGTAGATCATGATGTCATCAATGAACACCACGATGAACTTATCCAAATACTCCAGGAAGACCTTATTCATGAGGTACATAAAGTATGCAGGTGCATTTGTCAATCCAAAAGGCATAACGGTATACTCATAAGATCCATACCGTGTCCGAAAAGCTATTTTGGGTATATCTGATGGTCTAATCTTCATTTGAAAATAGCCTAATCTCAAGTCGATCATAGGGAAAACACATGCATCCTTCATTTGATCGAACAAATCCTTGATACGGGATAACGTATACTTGTTCTAAATCGTCACCTCGTTGAGAGCTCGGTAATCCATAGACATCCTTTGGGACCCATCCTTCTTATCCACGAAAAGCACTGGTGCTCCCCAAGGTGAAGAGATTGGGCGAATGAAACTCTTCTCTAGCTGCTCTTGAATTTGCTTCTTGAGCTCCGCTAACTCCATAGGAGGCATCCTATATGGCATATTAGCTATAGGTGGAGTTCCAGGTATCAAATCAATGATAAACTTGATATCACTATCAGGCGACATACCTGGCAACTCATCCAGAAACACATCTGGGTACTCGTGAAAAATAGGGATGCTCTCCAATGTCACACCATCAACATGGCTTAGTGTTGCTTTATCCGTTGTGGGTTGGGCTGTCTCAACTTTAATATGGGTGCCATGCTCACTTGTCAATTGCACAATTCTCTCGGCGCATTGAATCACTCCATTATACTTGCTCAGCCAATCCATACCAATTATTATGTCTATCCCTTGGGAATCCAGGACAATGAGATTAGCAAGAAAGTGTACTCCCCTTATTTTGATGCTTACTCTCGGACACACTATATTTTTCCTCATCTCTCCTCCAGGAGATTTTACCAACATAGTGTGTTTCAAATGAGCTATAGGCATATTATACTTGGCAACATACTTCGATGAGATGAATGAATGAGACGCTCCAGAATCAAATAAAATGGTTGCGGGGTTGGAGTTGGCGAGAAACATACCAATCACAACGTCATCCGCTTGTTGGGACTCCTCAGTAGAGACGTGATTCACATTGCCACGAGTGATATTCTGCTGTCCATGGTTGCCTTGTGGCGCTCCTCCATTCGGCCGGGGGTTCTGCCTTGGTGCATTGTTCATTGGTCCATAGCTCCTCTTGGGGCATTGACTTGCAAAATGTCATGCCTCTCCACAAACATAGCACGTCTTGCTGCCCGAAGCACCGGGGAAACTCGGGCAATGCTGGTTTTGAGAGTTAGCCACCATATTGGGGCGTGGTGCATACAGCACATGCTGGCAAGGCGCTTGCATAACCGGGCGCTGCTGTTGTTTGTTTAGCCATGGGGGATAAGCATCTCGATAAGCAGGAGCGAAGGGGCTGTAATATGGCACACTTGGTGGCACAAGGCAAGGACGAACATTGCTCCCTTGTGGCTGCCTTTGCACTACAACCTTTTAGGGCTTCTGTGACGAATATACAGTGACAATAGAGGTATTCGTCATAAACTAGTTCCATTTATGATGTTTTTTAATAGGTGACTCAATCTAGTGACGAAAAAATTTCTTCGTCATTAAAATTGTCATAATTTAGAAGAGCCACATATTTGTGACAATATGCGATTGTCATATGAGTAAGTTGTCGCAACTCCCTTTTGTATTGTCAATGTAACAATATTGCACGACATTTCATGTTTCATCATAATTTTACAATTTTTTAAAAACGAAAAATAATTCTAAACAAATGTTGTTGACACCTAAGCGACACCATTATTTACATGGACCAAGTGTTGGTTGGTGTGCAATGGTCTGAAAATAAAGAAAAAATACTTCTGATCTGAAATCAAACATGAGACACCAGTGTGCATAGTCTATATGACATGAAAATAAAGAAAAAAAAGTACTTGTAGGCAGGATTCGAACTTGGGGTTACAGAGGTGAGCAAAATCGTCTATACTGCTGGACTGCTTTTACATGTTAAATACATTTATATTAATGTGAATTGCATATATTATTATGAAATAATTAAAATCCAACTTAAAGTGGGATCAATGCTAAAAATTATTTTTCTAATGTAATTTATCTACTAAAAATAACTCCTAGTACAATTAGTTGTAGGAAACATTGTCAAATGTTTAATTATAAGAATAAGCTCATTTTAAGTCTTTTGGAACACCACATTGATATTTTAGTTGTATCATAAGCTATAAAACTTTAAATTGTGTAATTCGAGTTGTATCATATTTCTCACGTAAGGACCAATATCTCGACAAATTTTCAAATCATTTGTATTTTGAATCGCATCATGACACCATTTTCTAATGAAAAAAAAATTGATGCTAGCTAGAAAAATCGGGTGTGCATACTAGAATGGCAAAAGCAGGCAGCACGAGCGGCCCACACACTAATCTAAGCGATTTCCATGACTACAATACCCCTGAAGTTTGGGGCCCATAGAGACCAACTGCATCAGCAAGATAACCGTGTAGAAACATGCGTGGTGCCTAACCGCCCGCGACCACCCAATGCTATCCCGCCTCGCCATAAAATCGGGGGGCTAGGGTTACCTTTTCCTAATAATAGAACTCGCCGCTAACACGCATCCTCGCCAAGCCAGAACAATACCTTCCTCCTCTCCGATGCCGCCGGCTCGAGGGTTCGGTTGACCGGATCGATTTTGTGATGGAGTGCATAGCCGAGATGCCCCGTGCCCCACTCGACCGCCACCCGCGCAAGCGGCACCAGATGGGCTGGGATGTCGGCCCCGCCGAGTTCAATCAGGTATACACCTCCGATCTGATCCCCGCCCACGAGGTTTTTACCTTTCCTCGATGAGGATCTATTGAGTGGGGGTTGCGATCGGTGTTGACTTGCTCCCTGTGGGGTAGATCTATCATATACTGTGCGGATTTTAGGGCTGTGGTTTTAGGATTAGGTGGTGGAATTGGGGAATTTAGTGTGCTTTCAAGGCCTTTTGTTGCAACCAGGAATAGCCGCTATTATTATCCTTACATCAGATAATTAGTAGTTTATAGGTTGATAACACTACTACAAAAAGCATTTCATGATGGCTGAACCTGCTGCCATGATGAGCCCATTTGGTGGGGCCGGGCACACCGGGATTAGATTTTGGCGAATGTTTCCGTATTACTGATTCGTTTGAGAATGTGAGTCTTTTATCTTTTTTTACCGTGCAAATCCCACGGTTGTAGAGATGATCGCTGAAAAAGAGTGTCTCTTCTCGCCTGCATCTACTCTGAATGAAGCTAGCCTATTTAGAATAAAAAGATAAAATTACCATTGCTGGTAATCAACTTTAACATGCTTGTTACCCTCGCAATGTATAGGTACCTTTTGGTCAGTCGCCTTAAACCCTAGAATGCCTTATCAAATCCTAGAATGCTTCCATCTTTTTCTTCATGCAACACTTCATGTAGAGTTAATATGCCATTTATTAGATTTTTTGTCTCATTAGATCTAGCATGGAAAGCCCTAAGAAGACTGGTCCTGGTAGTAACAACAAAGAAGACAATATGGAGTTTACTGACTCCAGCAGTTCAGGCTCCTATCACAGTCCATCGGATTCTTTTCCGAATATAAAAATTAAAAAGACTTCAGTGGATCTAGACCCGGAATATGATCCTGCTGACGAGGTATGGATCACGAATCTTAACTTCAGCAGTTCAAGTTAATGTTGGTTGTCAAGTATACAAAGTCTTATAATTTTTTTCTACCTAGATTAATCGCGAAGACAATGAGGTGACATCGGCTCCTAAAACCGCAGAAGGTTCTCCTATGGATGAATCCTCAGCTTCACTCAAGCGGAAACGAGGGCAACGAGGTCCCAATAAGGGTCCATTGGACCGCATCATGTACATAACAAGGGTCGGTCCAGGTGGGCTTCCCTAAGAACCACTGGATTCAGTTACCAAGTACCGTAATGCATTCAGTTTTCTTATTAGGGAGGTTGTGCCGATCACAACCGAGAATTGGAGGAAATTACCCGAGCAGACCAAGAATGAGTTGTGGGAAAAGATAAAGAAACAATTCAAGTTCCCGAAAGGCACAGAAGAAGCTGTAAAGAAAGCAACATTGGTCTCTTGCGGCAAGAAGTTTCGATGCTGGAAGAGTGAAATGAATTCTTATGTTAAGGCCGATAAGGTCCCTAGCCCGAGGAAGATGGGAAAAATCACACAAGCTCAGTGGCAAGAGTTTGTTTGTCAAAAGAGCACACCTGATGCTAAAGCTCTAAGTGCAACTAGGTCAGAGCTTGCAAAAAAGAACAAATACCATCATCGCTTGGGGTCTGCCGGATATGCCCCCAAAGTCCAGAAATGGAATAAGATATTAGATGAAATTACCAGTAAGGGCAATGCTCACCCATTAGAAGGGTGCGATGAGCGAACCCAACACTAGGTCTTTGCTTGGTCAGGTTTGACCAGCGAGGGCAAACTTGAAAAGCCCGACTCTTCAAGCCGAAGAGGGAGAATGACCAACTTACCGCTACATGTCATTAGAGGATAAAATGAAAGAAGTAATTAAAAAGCAACAGAAGGGTCTCTTCAAGCCGAAGAGGGAGAATGACCAACTTACCGCTATCTTAGGAAACCATGAACACAGCGGACGGGTTCGAGCGGTCTCTTCTCAAATGTCTTGGCTAGATGGTTTCCCTAAAGATAAAGACACATATAGAAGACGTGAGAAGTTTAATAAAACACTTGATGAAACGATTTCTCAAAAGGTCAAAGAAAATATGCATGAAATAATGGAACAACTTAGACAATCAGGACAATTAGTGGCACCGAGTACAGTGATGGTTCCGGTGCAAAAGGAGCAATTAGTATCTCCAACTGCCTACCCTAGCAGCGTTGGTTCCGTGCCAGGCTCAGGGTCAACCCATAAGTTCCCTGTCGATGATATTGCTAATGACAAATCTTGTCGTCTTCTTGTCCTGATAGGCAGAGCAGGGAACAAAACCAAACAGGTTGCCACTGCTATGGCAAAGTCTGATCGTGACTTCAACGGGAATCCACTTCCATTGTATTATACTGTGGTGCAAGTTCTTCAGATCATTGATAATGATTATGAAGATTATGAAATAGACCACGTCACACCTGAGGGGATCGCAACTCTGGGGCAAGCTATCAACCAATTAATCCTTTGGCACCGACGCGATATCGTGTTGGATGATGAGCCAATTTCTAGCCCCGTCGCATCTCCAAATACTGCAACCCCATCTTCTAAGGCGAAAGTGCATGAAGATCCACTCCCAGTCTGGGAAGATCCACTCCCCCTATGTCTCAGCAAGGATGATATCCAAGAGAAACAAGTTGGACAACAGCTTCAAGCAGTACCAGAGCATGCTGTTGCTAGTAAAGAGCAATCAGTTGAGCAACAGCTTGATGTAGTACTCGAGCCAACTGCTGGGAGTAAAGAGCAATCAGTTGAACAACAGGTTCAACAACAAGCTAGTGTCCAACTTCTGACGACTACTCCTCGATCATCAGTGCCTATCAAAGTTAGCTCATACAAAATTAATAAACCTTCATCAGAAGTGTCAAAGTATTTGGAAGCTATGAAGGAAAATATTAGAAAATTGTGTGCATCTCGTCCTTCTCATGAGCCAGCATTAGAAGATATCGAGGAGTGGGAAGAAGACAGTTTCATGTATAATCGACGGACGGCTTTAGTTAAACCAGGAGTTCCAATATACAAGCTTGAGGATGTTCCTCCTAAATTTGTGAATGGAAAGTTGTTCATGACATCCGTACAACTTAACAAACAACCCGTCTAGCTCAGAAGAATGCATGAGTGGTACATCACTGCCAGCACAAAATATGGTCTTAATTGCGTCACATTTCGTATTCCAAAAGCAACATTCTGGAGCACTGGAGTAGATAAACGAGTCATTTTATTTGAAGAGCTGCATTCCCTTTTCCATCGGGGCATGCTCGAAATCAACCTACTGCTCGTCTGGTGCTTGTAAGTGCTCTAATATTTTGTATTTGCTTTTCTTACTACACACATATGCATTTCATGAGATTATAACAATTCTGGACTTCTTCAATAGGATGCAATACATGGAAAATGAAAAGTTGGAGCACAAGACAAGTATCCTTAACCCCACTAGGATTGCAAAGTCACTATTCGACGTTCAGGCGAATCAAGACTCAGGACAGTACAAACACATGAACAAAAGAGATTTTGAAAAAGCAATTGCAAAACTTAAGAAGGATAGAAAGACAGAAGTTGCAGCTTACATAGGACATGCGATGTTTAACTTTGTCAGAGATGGCAATGACTTCGTAAAGGCTCCGTACCACTTCGAGTAAGTTCGATACATGACATTGAAATAGCAATTATTGGTAATTGTTAACACGTGTGTTCGTATGTTTGCAGTAATTACTACATAATGATCTTCATCAAGCCAACGCAGGGAATGGCAATAGTCTTGGACTCGGTCGATTTCTCACCAGATCGTTACAAAGATTTCCTTTCCATTTTGAAACTATACGTTTATTCAATAATTTTAATTTACGTACATTTAGAATGTGTTGACAAGTTTTATATGACATTTCTTGTATTACAGCGCTTGGCGGTTTTACGCGAAATAGATTGGCGGTCAGAGACCTCTTAATACGAATGCATTGAACATTAAAACGTATTATGATTGTCCGAAGCAGCCTGTTGGGAGTGTCTTATGCGGGTATTATGTATGCGAGCATCTTCGGACCGCCGACGTATATAGAGTGAATCGTGAGTATGTAAGTTATCCTTAATGTCGATACCTTATTTTCTTACTTTTGTGTTTCATTTTCATTGTAACTAGCATAGTTTAATGCTTATATTCTCTGCTGTTCAATATTACCAGAAACATTATTTTCATATTTTGATTCCAACTTCAAAATTCAATTGCTCATAGTACAACTGCTCCAAAAATACCAAATGAATTCGTGTATACTCTCACTTTGATCTATACTTTGAGATTGTTCAAACCAATATATTTTAAACCTTGTTATGTGTTATATTGTAGCACACGAAGAATCTGAACGAAGAATGGCCGGTTTGTAGAAGTATTCCTAGTGGAGGAGCCGACAGGATTGCTGCTGAACTCTGTCAGTTCATTCGTCGTGAAATTTTGCACAAAAAGGGGAAGTTCTTTGATAAGAATTGTGCAGCAGCTGATGTGCCAGAACTTTGCGACTATGCCAATAGAAACAGTTTTTAGTGAAAACTTGTAAACTTTGAGATGAATTGTATCTGTAACTTGTACATATGTATATTGTTTTAGTGAAATTGACTTCTGTGATGATAATATTGTTGACTTTTGTTCTGTGATGATATTGTTGTTTTTTATTTTGTGATTATATTGAATTGACCTGTAAATTAGAAATAACAGCAGTAGTACTACATAGACTATACCTTATCACAGGCGGTTATTAACCAATGGTTAGGCATGACTGTAAAAAACAATTATCACAGACGGCTAGATACAAGTAAAGAACCATCTGTGATAACCTAATTTTCACAGGCGATGACTGTTATGGTAGAAACTGGCTGCGTTAAAAGGTCTTCACAGACAGCTGATGTAGGTAAACGTCAGTCTGTGATAACACCATTATCATAGGCGGTTAGTTATGCTTCAATACCAGCCTGTGAAGACACATTATCATAGGCGGTTAGTTATGCTTCAATACCCGCCTGTGATAAGTCATTTATCACAGGCGGTTATATATGCTGCACGACCCGTCTGTGATAAAATATCTTCATAGGCAGCTAGCCTAAGTAAAGAACCGCCTATGATAATGTGTCTTCACAGGCGGTATCACTTCTCCGCCTGTGAAATTGCGGATTATCACAGGCTCTTCGTTTCAGGCGGTTTTAAAAGCCGTTTGTGATAATAGGTTTGGAGCCGCTTGTGATGAGACTTATTGTACTAGTGTAATATGCTCCAGATCAATTTTTCTTTACATGTTAATTTAGGGTTACTTATAAATTATTAGGTATATCTTTGGGGGGGCTTAAAGTATTTTATAAATTGTATGTCAATTGATGCTGTCTGGCTGGAATTACAAAACGAAAATAAAAATGGAGGCAACAAGTCGTTCTGCAGCCGTTATGATTAGAAGTTACATAATGTGTATTTGCGTATTGGTGAAAAAGTTGCAAAGTCTTTCAGTCCTTTTTGTAACTCAGGTGTTTTTTGGGATGCTAACTGTTTTATGTGAAGGATGTGATGTCTATTTTGTCTTAGATGTGCTCTATTTTGGTTGTGTGTTGAACGTTTGTTCTGTTCCAGATTCAGATCGCATTTTGTGGTCAAGAAGATGCAAATGCCATCAGTGTTGTGGCGCTGGGGCTCTCTTCGAGTGTTGTTTCTTCTCAGGGGAACCAAGAGCTCTCTCTTCTTGATTCCCCTCCATTGAAAGAAGATGACAAGGATAGTCATTATATTTTTGTTGTGGGAGATAACCTCACACTTCGCTGTAATCATCTGAACCTGTGTTGTTTCTTCTTTATTTTGCAATCTGTGAACATAGGAAACATCGTTTCAATGATCACTCTATAGTATATACATATGCTTTTGTTAGCTTAGTCCATGGCCATGTTTTCTTTCAAACGGGTATATCAAATTGAATGACACCGTTGTCAGTGATGGGAGCAAACTCATAGCAAGAAACGATGCCTATAAACTTGGGATTGATTGAATGGACATTTTTTTAATGTACTTCACTTTTTACAGACTACACTTTGTACATGTGAGTTGGTCAATGTACTGCATTAGTAACTATTGTAAAGAATTAGTAACTATTGTACATATTCTCACAAGTTTTATTTTATGTGATTTCATAAGCAAGAAAAATATAAGGATGCTGAACCAAGTGCACTAGATTTTTTCAAGGAGATGCATTGCAGCAAGAAGAAAGGTTTTAGTGAAAATGTTCAGAAAGCTATTGTAAGTACTTATTCTCCTTTCATGTTTGTACTTGTAACTTGCAGTATATTATACTTAAACATAACCTTTATATTTGGTTCATGGCAAAAGCAGGCATCTCATGAGACCATTGATAATATGAAGAGATCGATGGAAGAAATTAACAGTCTCCTTTGTCAACTGTTAAGCTTCAATCGAGGCCAAGTGCCTCCATCTTAAGTCCGCTTCAATAAGATTTGAAGTATTGGGATTATTTTCAATTTTGTTTGATGTTTAACACTATGCATTGAAGTTATAGGATTTGTTTTCAATTTTAAGTTACAGGAATAGCATACACATGTTTTGAAGTTATACAGGAATAACATTCACATTTACATATTTTGAAGTTATATAGGAATAAGATATGTTTTGAAGTTACAGCAATGTTTGTTACATGAATTATGTTAATATTGATCAACTTCATGCAATATTTTGGTTGTCGTGTGATTTTATAATATTTTGATGTTATCACACTTAATTATGACGAAAATATTTGCCATAAATTCATTGACACGTCAGCTGCTACCTCCACATAATTTATGACATCTTTTCCTCACAAATTTTTGGACACACCACTTGCCATGTGGTTTGCCACATCATCATATTTATGACGAACATTTTCGTCACAAAGATTTTACCACGTTAGCTGCCACGACACTCATCATCAGCCATGTGGAAAGGCACATGTGTATAAATTGTGACGTTTTTAAAACACTTATGACAAATTAGAGCGGCACAAATTTAGTGACGATTGTAGTGTGCGTCATAAAAGCTATGATGATTTTTTGCTGATCGTCATAGCTGTTCATTTAACACGCACCTTCTGTGATGATGTCATATTCGTCACAATGGTGTCACCAAAAACAAACAATGACAAAAAAAATTGTACTCAGTAACATAATCATTATGTCACATAAGGCCTAAAAGGTTGTAGTGTTAGTATGGCATCTTACTCTTATTATCTTGTTCCATCCCACAGACCTTGTTCTCAACTACAATGGTCTTGTCCACAAGCTTCTGAAAATTTGCATAGAATTGGACTTGAATCTCATTATTTAGGCCTCTGATGAACAAATATTGCTTGCAACTGTCCCGGTTAACATCCTCTGGAGCATACCTTGAGAGTTGAGTGAATTTATTGAGATACTCACACTCAACCTTCCTTGCCTTAGGTTCTCAAATTCTTGCCTCTTCAAGATCATGAAAACTTCTGGAACAAAGTGAGAACAAAACTTCTCATTGAATTTAGCCCATGTGATTCTCTCTTGATTTTCATGGGCATTGCAAATGGATTCCCACCAATCCGCAGCTGCTCCAACTAGCTGATGGAAGGAAAAAAGAACATTCTCCATGTCACTGCACTGGACAATAGCAAGCTTCTTCAGCCAATCATCAGCTTCCATAGGATCATTGGCTTGAGAAAAAGTGGGTGACCTAGTTCTCATAAACTCTCCCAATCTGTTATGAGGTGGTGGGGGTGGCTAATGGTTGAGGCATATGGGGCTGATTCTGGTTATTCGCCTGCAGTCCCAAAGTCTGCATCATGGTTTGCATAAGCTGATTTTACATAGCCAACAATTGTTCAAGGTTGCTAGCCTCAGGTCCAAGTCCATTGTTTTTTTAGGTGCTCCATTGTTCTCTTCCTCCTCATTGGTATTCCTCTGGTTGCGGGTCCTCAGCATCTGAAGAAAAGAGCAAGAAATAGAACAATTTAGAAAATGTCCCAAACTATATGCATCAAGTGATATGAAACTAAGCAACTACCTATATAAGCCTATATGGATGTGGCAAGTGCCAAAGCACCCCACAATCCTCTACTAAGAACTCAAGGAAACACTACATAGCAATTAGCACACCAAACAAACCTCGACTATTCTTGAGTGCTCCTATGTGCTTTAAAGTGTCCATTATATCTAGGTTGCGTCCTACAGTCAACCTGTGGCTGTGATACCAATTTGTGACACCCGGTTCTGAAAATGAACCAAGTGTGACGCATATGTGTGCCCAGGACATTCAACACACATACACGAGTGTATCACAAATGATATACAGAAATTACCACAGCAAAAACTAGTAAATAAGTACTTTTATTACAATGTTCAAATAATCCTCAAATTACAAACTCTAATGATCATTGTTACTAATAAATCTGCAGCAGAAATAACCTAAACTAAGCAAACTAAGCAAAAGGTATCACGCGACTCCAAGCATTAACACAGGCAAGTTGATGACAGCGCACAACCTAGAACTCCGCATTATCCTCAGAGTACTCCCAAACATAACCTGAAACTGTTGGTGTAGGAATTGCAAGGGTGAGCACATATCGTACTCAGCAAGTGTGGGAAAAGAATGACATGTAGCTTGAAAAAGGAATGATAATATATAATAGCTACTTGCTAAAAAGTACAATTAAAACATATGAAAAGCATACCAAGATGTCTATGTGAATTAATCCCATCATATCCCAAATAATTACCAATTATGAGTCCATCACCATCATTTTCCATCATAACACATCCATCAATAATTATCCATATACCAAATTCTTACCATCATCATCAACCATGTTCATTTATCACAACTCAAACCATAACAAAACCATCCAAAAACCAAGTTCCACTCTAATCATGTAGGTCATCCAGGTGCTCATAACCGGGAGCACGGCTATCATGATAGTTTTTAACACTCTGCAGAGGTTACCACTTTACTCACAAGTTTGTGATTTGGTCACCCGTCAGCGATAAAGAAAACCTCCATTATGCCAATTACACTACCAAAGATGTATGGCCAAGAGATCACAAAATAGCCTTTACAAAGTGATTACTATCATGCTCAAACCCACTAAGGTTTCACCGGTGGTGATATCTCTAACTGAGCACATCCAACCAAGGGCCCCCTCTTGTGCCGTTTGGATCCCAGGGTAGTCCCGCCACTATTGCAAACCTAATTCGACTCTCATTCCCCGATCCTTCTTAATGATTCGAACGATACTGGCAATACACTAATTAGTCAGCTAAGCCGCACCCATACTTGCACTTGTGGTGGCATTATAGTCCTAGCATATTCTCGCATGAACCGGTCCTTAGATCCAAGGCAAGCAAAACCACCATATATTCCAACCCAATCCATAAACCATGCTTGCTTAGATATCCCAAGTCTCATGCTGCCATTTGATCATATCCATCAATTCTCATCATATACATGCTCGGTAATTCATAATTAAACCATTTGGTTGTTTTCCCCATCCCAATTAATTAGAGCAAATCAAAAAAGTAAAAAGGCCTTTCCTAACACTCTACAATATATTCCAAGCGACAAGGATGGTAAAACAAGACTTGTAAAGACCTATCATGGGTTTCCCATCAATTTGACACAAGCATGCAGTTTTGAAAACAAAATATTTAAAAGAAGAATCAAAATGATCAAGGACACTTGTCTTACTCTTGAGACTGGTTAGGATCAAAAGCTTCGAAGTTATGGTGCTGGAGGTCCTCGAAAGCACCCTCTAGAGCGTTACCTTCTAATCCGCACAACAAACACACAAAAAAAACATTACAATTAACAAATACTCATATATTACTCAATATGCCATGGCATGCATGAAAGATGCAATTATATGGTAATGCATGTCATCAAGTTGCTATCATTGCTTACTAACTAGTCACAATTAAGTTTTACATGTTAGAGCAAGTTCCAAGTTATTTTGGAGAAAATTAAGGAAGTTCCAAGAATTTCCAGATTTGGAAGACGGGACTAGTCTGCACCTTTACCGGACATGTCCTCTCTGGACCACAGAGTTGATCGGACTAGTCCGCAGTGGACCAGACAAGTCCGCTATGGCTAGGGTTTTTGTGAATTTTGAACTAGAGCATAGTTTGAGTTAAAATAAAACCACAATTTATGAAGAAAAGATGAATCTAAGGTATTTACCATGAATCCAAGGGTTCAAAAGTTGAAGACTCCACAATTTGACGTCTAGATTGAAGGAGACAAAGAACTGGCAAAGGAGGATGTTGACATTGAGGGATTGATGATGAAGATCGCCACAACGACGACGATCTCGGTTGATCCTCGTCCTTCCCCCCTCCTCGTTCTTCTCCCTGCAGTGGAGGCTCCTTGATGGCGGCTCTCACGAACTAGGGTTAAGGGTTTCTTCTAATGTGGCAAAGAGATGAAAGGGTGGGTGGTGGGGTGTTTATATACGGTGGAGGTGGTAGGGTTTGGGTGGAACTCGAGTATAAGGCGGTGAAGGCCTTGGTGGGGTCTCACATGGGCTCCACAGAGGTTGGGCACAACGTTCTTGGGCCTACTTAAGGCAAATACCCAATAACTTATTGTGGAGGAAAAACAGAGTCCGAGTCGGCACACCGGACTAGTCCGCACAAGGGCCGGTCAAGTCCGATTTGGAATAGAAGGTAGAATGGACAAGTCCAATGAATGTCCGGACAAGTCCGATCAGGACCAAAAAGAAAAACGGACAATTCTGGTATGGGGCCAGACAAATCCTGGCACTTGTCTAGTTTTCAAAAACCAGACCAAATTGAGACATTACTGGACAACTCCAAAAAGTTCCAGTAATGAAGATCGAACTACTCCGTGCATGAGAACGGAAAAGTTCGGAAAATAACAGAAACATTTTTCGGACTAATCCGTAACAAATAGCAGATAAGTTCGAAAAACAACAAGGAGTACATCGGACTAGTCCGGGGTCTAATCTGGACAAGTCCGCGCTGATACAGGTTTTTAATTGCTATTTAGGTTCTAATTCATTTTAAACTTGTTCATTTTTGTGTTGCTTAATGTTAAACATGTATAGGAATGTATGCAATGCATGATGGATGAAAATAAGGGTGTTACAGGGGAGGCCAAGCCCTGTGTTACGGGATACTTTGCAGCCTCGAAGCCCAACTCTAAGGAGAGCCAAGATCCGGCGCTGCTGGGTGTTGACGGTCCTTGATTGTCAAATCTGACTATCAATTCCCTGCATAAAAGATATGGAATGGACAACCAACATAGTGGTAGGAGTTATTTACTAACTATTTCCACAAGTGTTGGTATAATTTTGTCTGCAGGTGAATTAGACCCATAATTAAAGGGAGTTGCAGGGAGCAATCCAGAAAACGGACCTTCCAACCAATCAGGTGGGAGTACGAGGATTCATGGGCCCAAACGGGGGAGAAAGATGACTAAAAATGACGGGAATCACCCATACCCATTATGGGGCCCCACAAAACTGCCTCCTAGAGGAAAAACATCGCGTTTAAGGCCACCAGAAAGTCAGCTGGCCCCTGAGCTCGCTTGACTAGGTATTCGCGCCAAACGCAGTCAACCGCCACGTGTTGGATGCTAACGGCTTGGTGATCACGAAGCCAACTGATTCACCTGCATATTCTGGCACGAAACCGACATTTGGAGGGCATAAATAGCGGGTAAGGGGCTCCCTCACTTCACACACCAAAATTTTGAGTCTATTACTCCACTCCAAAGGCGTAGCGCTGCCCAAGTGCTAAGAAAATAGGGGAGAGAGTGAGAAAGAGGAGGAGGAGGAGGAGGAGGCTCCGGCTTGTCGGGCTTCTTCCACTTAAGGATAGGGTTCATGCTTGTCGAACCCTCTCCACCCTTGTACCTTGATAGTTCTTTCCATCTCAATTAAGGTACATGATTTCCATTTGAGTTCATTTATTTAATTCAAGCGAGTTAACTCCTTAGTTGCTTGTTCGTTCATTGCTCTATTCATTTAGAGGCCCTAGTCTTTGCTAGAGATGTTAGGGAAGTAATTGATAGAGTAGGGGTGGTGTCTAGGCTTGATGTTACCTTTGATTATCTCGTAGTCCACGGGTTGTAGAGGTAGGCGGTAGGTGGTGATAGCCCTATCCGTCCGTTGTAATTCTCCATGTTCGACTATGACGTAGGCTCTTGGCGGGAGTCGCCTAGCAGACCAGGGTAAGCCCGTGCCCAATACAAGATGCTATTGATCGACTTGCTTTGAATTAGAACCCCTTCTCTTAGGAAATCCACTCTATACCTTGCCTACCACCAAGCTTTGTGTCCTTGGGTGAACTAGTTAGAAGATTAGCAAACGTTCCTTGGATTTGATACCCTTGGGAATACTCTTTAAGGGGAAGTGCTACAGCTGTTTCTCCATGCGCTTGCATATTCTCATCGGTGACGTACCAACTGTCAACAAGCATTTCTGGCGCCGTTGCTGGGAAACGGTTGCTATTGATCTTGGAACCTTATTCACCATCGTATCTATTTTTTATCTTTATTCCTTATCTTTCTGCCATCTAAACTATGGTGCAACCCACCATTCTTTCTCTATCTTCTCCTAAGGGTGAGTTCTGCGAGCCTCCGCCATCGGTGGATCCCAATTGCTCAACTAGCTATGAACTCCACCCTAGCTTTATAGCCATGGTTTGAGAGCAATCTTTCTCAGGGACGGGTTATGACAATCCCTACCATCACCCTCGGGGGTTTGAGAAATTGTGTTCATGTCTTCTAATCAAGGGCATGACACAAAAAACCCTTAAGTGGAAATTGTTTCCCTTTTCCTCAAGGGAAGAGCGAGGCAGTGGTACACTCATACCGTTGGGAGTGCAAATGGAAAATGGAAAGAACTTTGAGATATTTTTTTGTCTTGCATTCTTTCCACTCTCCCAAGTTGCATTTCTACGAAGGGAAATTCTCAACTTTCAACAAATTTAGAAGGAATCTATAGGTGCAGCATGGGCTAGATTCCCATTGCTAACCAAATCAGGCCCGGACTTGTCCATTCCCTACCATGTGTTATTACAACACTTTTGTTTCAGCCTTGACAAGGATTCTGCCCCATACCTCGACATGACGGCTGGAGGCTCTTTGCTCAATAAGACACCGATTGAAGGAAGGGAAATTCTAGACCGCATTCTAAAAAATGCATCCTTCATCGCCAGTCTTAATGAACTTCCTCAAGAAGAAGCCGAGTTGAGACACGAGGATCCCCCCATAGTCACCCTGGAACTCATACCATGTCCATCTCAAGTTGTGACTATGAAATCCTCACCCGCACCAAAGACACCGAAGGAAGAAGAAATTCAACCTTCGGAGTTTCCATTGTGCTTCGAGGAAGATCTTTTTGAAGATTTCGGGAATGCCTCGAAGTATTGTTATGGAAGGAAACCATCATTACATCCCTCACTCCTTGATCCACCCAAAGTAAAATTCCTTTAGGAAACGATCAATGAGTTGACCTCAATCATGAGTAGGGAATGGACAGTAGAGGTTGAGCTTTCACCTTAAATAATATAGGTAAACTCACCCTCAGCAACCATTTGATGTCTTATTTGAGGGGTAATGGTGAACGTCCTTTATAATCCCACTGTTGGAGCCAATATCATTTCTGATAATTGTGCTTGAGCCATTTTGGGTGACCTACCCTGGGCTCCAACAAAAAATCCTTCAGAAACTCTTATGGAAACATCAAGGAAGGATATGTGATTTTATAAAACGTGTATATAAGACACGAGAACATCGAGTTCTACCTTGATTTTCATATATTCTAAGTCCAAGACTTCAATGTAATGATAGGATTACCCATTGAGAAATTAGTCGTGGATGCACCCTCAAAAAGCAGCCTAGATGTTAAACTCGGAGGGAGGAAGTTTTCTATTCCCATTCTGCGATCAAAGAACACATTACCAGAACCTCACCCCGAGAGTGAGCCAATCGAGGAAGCCATGGCCCTTCAATTCTTAGACTCGCCTAAAAATGAAGAATAAGAACAATTCATCCAATAAGAGGATGAATTGCAGGAGACATTTGATTTGTCCAAATAAGAGCCATCACAAAAGCCTCCGATTGAGTTGAAAACCCTACCTACACGCCTACGATATGCTTTCCTACATGGTGATGTGGAAGCTCCTGTCATCATAAGAGACAAGCTTTCACAAGACAAAACTGCCAAACTCATGACCGTCTTAGAAAAGCGTAGATTTGTCCTAGGCTACTCACTCCAAGGCCTTAAGGGAATCAGCCCTACTCTTTGCACCCATCGTATTCCCATTGACCCACTTAGCACACTGTGTAGGGAACCTCGAAGGAGGTTGAACAATGCAATGCAGGAGGTTGTCAAGAAGGAGGTCTTGAAACTCTTGCATGCTGGGATAATTTATCTCGTTCCTCATAGTGAGTGGTTTAGCCCTGTCCATGTAGTGCCCAACAAACGAGGAATGACGGTTGTTTGAAATGAGAGGAATGAACTCGATCCTCAATGAACCGTCATAGGGTAGAGGATGTGTATTTACTACAAAAAATCAACAAGGCAACAATGAAGGATCATTTACCGCTGCCTTTCATTAATGAAATGCTTGAGCGGCTAGCGAAGCATTCCTTCTTTTGTTTCCTTGATGGGTATTCTGGTTACCATCAAATTCCCATTCACCCTGATAATCAAAGTAAGACCACCTTCACATGCCCTTACGGAATGTACGCATATCAGGCGAATGTCGTTCGAGTTGTGTAATGCACCCACTTCGTTCCAAAGGTGCATGATATCTATTTTCTCAGACATGATAGAGAAAATCAGGGAAGTTTTCATGGACGACTTTTCTGTCTATGTAAAAACTTTTGATCATTGTCTTGAGAACCTAGACAGGGTCTTACAAAGATGCCAAATGAAGGACCTGGTGCTAAATTGGGAAAAGTGTCATTTTATGGTCCGTGAAGGCATCATTTTAGGGCACTTGGTGTCCGAAAGAGGGATTCAGGTGGACAAAGCCAAAATTAAAGTTATTGAAAAGCTTCCACCTCCCACCAACATTAAGGGTATCCGTAGCATTTTAGGCCATGTTGGGTTCTACCAACGATTTATCAAGGATTTTTCAAAAATTGCTAGACCTCTCACTAGCCTATTAGCTAAGGATGTACCCTTTGATTTTGATGATGAGTGTCACAAATCATCTGACATCCTCAAGAAGGAACTCATCATAGCTCCAATTATTCAACCCCCTGAGTGGACGCTACCATTCGAGATCATGTGTGATGCTAGTGATTATGTCGGTGGAGCGGTCCTTGGCCAAACCAAGGATAAGAAGCATCATGCAATAGCCTACGCTAGCAAGACTCTAATAGGAGCTCAGCTTAACTATGCCACAACTGAAAAGGAGCTCCTAACAGCTGTCTTTATTATTGATACGTTTAGATCATACTTGGTTGGAGCAAAAATCATAGTCTACACAGACCATGCTGCTTTGAAATATTTGCTCACCAAGAAAGATGCTAAACCTAGGCTAATATGATGGATTCTCCTACTCTAAGAGTTTGACCTGGAGATAAGCGATAAAAAGGTAGTAGATAATTTTGTCACTGATCACCTCTCATGTATGGAAATCCCAAATACACCGAACATACCCATAAATGATTTCCTATGTGATGATATGTTGCTCACACTACGTAAGAAACCCAAATAAGAGACAAAGATGGGTGACATGCTCAAAAGGCGGTTATCTCTCATAAGCTTAAGCAAGATGAGCCCACTTCAGTGAGGATCAGATATGGCTCGGTTGAACATTCAAGGAGACGCTTTACATTACAGCCCGTCCCAGTTAAGTATGGATCCGAGACGGGCCTACTCTCTGGACAAACGGGAGACGCACTTGTAGCACAACGCATCTCCTATAAGCGAGTGAAATGAGACGTCTTTACTGAAAGTGTGTCTCCTTTGTATTCACTTACAGACATACATGAACACGACTTTGAACGATGACCATATTCATTCACAGTTGAACACACAACATATTCATCACACACATGAACACAAATAATACATTCAATCATTCACACAATTGATCATATATAACAAATACATTACAAAACAGAAGAAAGAAGTAAAAGATACAAGAAAAGAAAAACATCAACTAAAAAACAAAAAAAAGAAAACCTAAATCCTACTCCTCCTACCCCTCCTCCTCCCTCGGTCGCTCCGGCTGCTCTGTCGGCTGCTCCGACTGCTCCGCCGGTTGCTTCGGCTGCTCTGCCGCTTGCTCCGGCTGGTCCAGATCCAGCGATGGAACCTCGCAACTGAGGTTCCTCACCATCACCGCCACTAGGATACTGCAGCCCTCGGCACCGAGCACCTCGGCTATCGTCTCGAGCAGCCTTTGGAACCGGTCGAACAGCCTGTCGAATAGCATCTCGAGCATCTCTTTGTTGAGCCTCTCGGGGGAGCGGCAACACTATTTCTTGTAGGGTGGCTCTCTCGGCGGGCTTGGCGGCGGAACGTTGGCCATGGTGGGTTGTCTGAGTGGAATAAAGCGAAGAGGGGAGACTGATGGCCCCTTATATAAGGTTTGTGCTGTAACACAAAATGGAGACGAGTTTCGTTGCGAAGCGCATCTCCTATGATCGACGTGTCCCTCTCCTCCGCAAAAAGAGAGATGTTCTCTAATGGAAAGCGCGTCTTCGATTCCAAACGTCACCTTTAGCTTTGTCATTTTCTCCATTTTGCTTCAGTTCACTGTTGATATCACACATGTCACTTGATAACTAAATCATTCTCTTGTCCCCAATATAATCAAATCCTTCCTTATGATACCTAAGGAACACAACGAACGCGCTACACATTCACTCATTCACACGGTTGAAGAACACACAAGATAATATTCAATCACATAGATGAACAAAGATAGATTTGATTCATTAACAATATTTATAAAACAGAAGCAACTAAAAAACAAAGAAAAACTAAATCCTACTCGTACTCGTACTCCTCCTCCTCCTCCTCCTCCTCCTCCTCCTCTTCCTCTTCCTCTTCCTCTTCCTCCTCCTCCTCCTCGTCCTCTGGCGGCGACTTCGGTGTCAATGCAACAAGAGCCTAGGTCGGCTACTCCAGCTGCGCCGGCTGCACCGGCGGTGCAACCCCATGAACGAGGTTCCTCTCCGTCGCCTCCACCAGGTTTCTGTGGCCCTCAAGGCCAAGCACCTGGGCTATCATCTTGAACAGAATGTCGAGAAGATCGGCCACCCCTGTGAGGGCAAAGAGGTAGTGGCCGATGGTAGCCATTCCAGTAAACTAGGGAAGGGTACCCAAACCCAAGGAACTCATGGCGTGAGACGTATTGTTGTATGCCTCTTGCGCCATAAGGAGGCGTTGCTCGGTGTTGAACCTCTCGAGGGAGCTGCAGCACAGTTTCTTGCAGGGTGGCTCTCTCGGCGGGCTTGGCGGCGGAAGGTCGGTCATGGTGGTGGTGGGTCGCCAGGGCAGAGAAGAAGAAGAAAAGAAGAGGATTCAAAGTGAGCGACACGCTTGTGGAGAACTCGGTTGTGATGGCGTGTCTTAAATAAGGTCTGCGCGGAGTCGTCGAGGGAGCGGTTGGTTTCCCGTGCATTGATGGAACGATGGGATGCATCAGCACTGGCTCGGGGAAATGAAAGGTCGCGCATAGATGTCGCACGCGTCTCTGCACCACCCTGCCGAAATTAAGTTCTCCGTAGACCTCTTGCCGCACGTCTCTCTTTCGACTATGGAAGATGCGCTTTAGGTTAACAAGTGTCTCTCTTTGTTATAGCGCGTCTCGCATTTATCTCCCTTGTCTCTTCGTCTCTTCGACAATGGAAAACACTCTTTAACATAATATGCGTCTCGCATTTATCTCTCTCATCTCTTCTTCGCCTCCGGTGCTCCTTTATTACTAATCGACCAACAGTCCTTTACTAATCGACCAGCTCCAGTGTGACCGCCTCCTCTGTTCGCCATCGCCGTCCTCGTCGTCGCCATCGTCGTCGTCACCGTCCTCGTCGTCGTCATCGTCGCCATCGCTGTCCTCCTCGTCATCATCACTATTCATGGCTGGTATCGGCTTGGCGCGTAGCCGACTGAAGGAGGAGCGCTTGGCGTAGCTCAAGAATCATCCCCATGTATGTACATATGGCACACCGGTCGCATAGTTGTATATATGTAGATCTGCAATGGACTAATGAACTTAACTTTAGTTTTGTTTTTCCGTCTGTGTAGGGTTTCTCTGCGAAGTCTGAATCGGGAGATTTATTGAAGTGGCAGTGCATTGTCCCCGGTAAAGAAAGGGTAAGTCATAAAGAACAAGCACAATATGAGTTTAACCATCATCCTCCTATTAATGAATTTCCTTTGTATACTGATTGGGAAGGTGGTTACTACCCCCTGACAATCTCCTTCTCAGAGGACTATCCATTGTTGCCTCCAAGATGCACCTTTCCAAGTGGTTTCTTCCACCCAAATGTCATCGCCCAGGAGCACTCTGCATTGGGATTCCTGATCAAGAGACTGTAAGATAGACCTATTTTGCTCATATAATTAGTAATTGTTGCCGAACTTATTTTAACTGGTTTCTTATTTGTTTAAATTGATATTTCATAGGGGTGGTGCACTAGTTTTACAATCAAAACTATACTACTTGAAGTTCAGCATTTGCTGCATCAGCCAAATGTGTCTGATGTTGAAAATGATTGATATAATACTTATCAAGGTTAGAGACTTTGTGTTAGTGACCAACGTAGGTTATTCATTCCTCCTTCGACATTTTTCAATTTAAAGAATGTCAATATTTTCAGTATCCAGGGCAATATAAGAGACGTGTTCGGGAGCAAGATGGACGATACAGTTTAGATTGATCGATGGGAGCTTTAGGTATAAGTTTAGATTCGAAATTAGTTTAGAGGGCATGCAATGTATGAACTATGGAATTCATTGAGTTGAAAATTATCTATGAATTGCAATGTCATTGCATTTGTATATCCCTGAATTCCAATTAATCCGTGAATTGCAATGTCATTGCGTTTGTTTATCCCTGCAATGGTTCACGATTTCGTGCGAGTGGAAATGTGGAGAGTACATGAGAGACGAACTTTAGAAAGGTGCATCTCAAATATCTGATATTTGACAAAAAAGAGACGGGCCTTACACGGACTCATCTCTCATTTGTTCCGAAGATTTTTGTCCCACCCCGTAAAGCTGAGCACGTTGCAATGATTGTGTAAGGCATTATGCACAGTTACCAGTTGGAAACGTTGGAATGTCCTCGATGTTGTTCCTGGCCGGCTTCAGCACACCGTGGCGCATCTAGGACATTGTGGCGTGTTCGGGGCCATAAAATAATGAGAGACGTTCTTTGCACTGGTGCGTCTCTGACTTACGCCGAAAATTTTTGTCCATCGCGCACTCTCTCCCAACATTTGGCAAAAACTTTTAGCTGTCGCGCGCTCTCTCGACCTATAAATCGCAGATCCTGAGCACGCCGTCCACCCCGACCTTCGCGTCATCAGAGAGTGGAGCATGCTGGAGCACACTGCCTCGTCCCTTGTCCCCGGAGCATGCCGCCGCCGTCCCTCGTTCTCAACTCGCTCTTCGTCATTGTCGCGCTGCCGGCATCGACCCCTACCCCGCCGTCAACCCCGGCCTTCATCATCATAGAGTTGAGCACGTTGGAGCATGCCGCCGCCTCTAACCCGACCTCGGTAATCAGTATGTTCTCCCTGTCCCCGGAGTACACCGGTCTGCTGTCATCAGAGAGTTGAGAAACCACCACTCTGGTGCCTCTGCCAGCTTGTCCTGGAGCATGCCGCCGCCTCCTCTGTCCCCTGAGCACGCCGCCTCCTCGACCCTGCCCTCAGAGCGTGCATTCCAGTGATTTTATTGAATTTGAGGATGTCCAATGAAGACTCATCGTTAATGAAGTCATTGATCCAAAGGGAGAATTTTCATTACGGTATACATTCATCTTCCTTGTTTATGTCCAATGCAGAAGTAATGTATTTGTTTGGACTATCAATGTATAATAAATTCTGATTCGCAACCCTTGAAACTGCAGGAACTGTGTTTGACACTAACATTTGCCATTCAACTGAGTTTGATTTCTACCTCTATAGCCATGTTGCAATCAATGTACCTATGCGATAATTGGTGTTTCTCTCACGAGTTTTTGATATCAGGCTATAAAAGCATCAGTGGAATGTAAATTTTTGTTTTTTAGGGGACAAGCAAACCAGCTCAATACCATGTCATTTACCATGAGAACAATTTCTCTGTTGATGCCTTGCAGATGCTCACCAACTGCATGTGCTACAAGTAAGCTATGTTCTCCATTCACTAACAGTTCCTGTGATTATTACAATTGTATACCAATTTGTTCTTGTGTTTATTAGAGATTAATCTTAGGATGTCTCAGTCGGAGCATTAGAGGCTATGAAGGCTCATCGTCAATGAAGTCATTGATCGGGAGAATTTTCATTACGGTATACAGGACTGGATAATGACAGTTATGATGTGTGTAATTAGTTACATTGTAATCGGGATGAACAGTCTTTGTTGTGTAATTAGTATACTTGATAACCATGATTGACACTTTTCTAATATTTGATTGATCATTATAATTTAACGTGTGATAATTTTGACTATACATATGTTCAAAAATAGTATGTTGCTGACACTGGTAATACGGTGCCAAATCCTGGCTAGCTCCTAATAATAGTGCCTATAAACAATCTGCGACGAGCTTTAGCAAAGAGCGTATCGGATAACCTACGTAAAGGAGACAAGCTTCTATAAAGCCCGTCTCACATAAGTTAATGAATCTGCGACGCGGTACATAACAGAGCGTCTCAGATTAGTCAATATATCTGCGACGTGCTTTGTAAGGCCTGTCACGCTTGTAAGCTGGTGGGCGACGCGCGCCTGCGGTATATCCAATGACACCGTAAAGATTGTCTGTTATGAAAAAAAAGAAAGGAAACGCGCTTTTTTTTAGCATGTCTCACACCTAATTCGATCGGCGACGCGCCTTGAAGCCTGTCTCTAATGCCAATGTAATGCGAGATGCGACGACGAAGACGCACAGTTTGTTCGTCTCCCTTCTTCGTTCGGGCCCATCTCGTATGAGCCTTTCTTACGTAGGGTCAAGGTGACCGACTCTAACCCTTGGTATGCAGACATCGTAAACTTCATAGTTACGGGGTACGTACCACCAGGGGTGGATAAGAAAAGCTCATTTTTGAGAGTCGACGTCACCTGTGGGATGATCCATACCTCTATAGGGTATGTTCTGACGGGCTGCTTAGAAGGTGCGTCCCAACAATCGAAGGCACCAAAATCATCGAAAGATGCCATGCAGCCCCCTATTGCAGCCACTACGGTGTTTACCGTACTCAGTCAAAGATCTGGCAAAGCAGATTCTTTTTGCCCTCCATGTATGAGGATACAAAGGAATTCATTCGAAGATGTCGAGAATGCCAAAATCATGGAGGAATCACTGCTCGCAATGCGATGCCCCTCACATACAATCGCCAAGTAGAATTATTTGATGTGTGGGGGATCGACTTCATGGGACCTTTTCCAAAGTCCGATGATTGTGAGTATATTCTGGTGGTCGTAGATTATGTGTTCAAATTGGTAGAAGCATTACCATGCAAACATGTTGATGCCAAGTGTTGACGACTATTATATACCAATTTCACCCGTCAATATAACTCAATTATGTGAAGGAAATATCATTTCTTGCACACATCACCTCTCTATTTAACCTATTTTCACATGTCCTTGGAGAAATTGGGTGCATGCACGTATTTTATACAGATTAAAGTGGAACAAGTGGATGGATCCTATAAATTATCATCCCAGCAAATCAAGTGCCAACACGTGGCATCACATGGATCAAATGGCCCACAAACAGAAGTATCTGAGGGCATCCAATGGTGTATCACCCATATCAATCAATGGGACCCACTTGGAAGTAACCTTGAGGAAGCACACCACAAACGGAGCCAAGACCAGGTCGGCCGACCCCCCTAGTCGGTCGAATAGGTCTTGGCGCCAAACGAGGTCAACTTCCACGTGTCGAAACCCTATGGTGCCCTGATAACGATGAATATTGATTCGCGTGCTTTTGGTGGTGGAACCGACCCTTCTCCAAGCTATAAATAGGACCCCTCACTTCAAGACATACCACTTGAGCATCATTCTATTGTATACACTAGTTCTCTTAGTCCTTAGTGGAGCTAGGCTATAAGGAGGAGAGCCTCTAGTCTCAAGTCCAAACTAGGAAAGGTATGGCTTATGTATCTTTTCTTATATTTGTGACTTTATGCATAATAAAGATATTATCTTTAGTCTTCTCTTATTCATATACTTGGACGAAGCATTTCTTGTTTGATTTTGGATTCCATGTATGTGGTAGGAATAGTCTTTATGATCATGCCTTAATGTCATTATACTATCATCATAAACACTATAAACCCCCACTATAGTCTAAGTATCAACGATGATTTAGTTCATTGCCTTAGGATGGCTTGTGCTGCAGCTCCTAAGGTATTTACTTAATATGCTAGTAGAGGTGGCCAAATGGGCCGGGCCAAACGGGCCAGCCCGAAGCACGACAAAAATGGCCCGGCACGAGCACGACCCGGCCTGAAAAAATCGGGCCTGGGACGGCCCGAGGCACAACACGGGCCGTGCCCGGGCCTGGATCTTTGGCCCGTCGGGCTTGCCGGCACGGCCCGATTAGGCCCGGCACAATCGGCCCACCGGGTGGCCCGGCCCGGCACGGCCCGAATAGTGATTTTTCTGTTATTTTTATTATATTTTTAACTAAAATTGGCTACGGGCCGGCCCGACCCGACACGGCCCGGTATGGCCCGGCACGGCCCGACACACTTAAAATGGATTCGGGCCGTGCCTGGGCCTGGACCCCCGACCCGTGGGCCGGCCCGGCACGGCCCGATTGTTTTTCGGGCCGTGCTGGGCCCAAGCTTTTTAGGCACGAGCCCGGTCGGGCTCGGGCCGGGCTGGCCCAGCACGGCCCGTTGGCCACCTATATATGCTTGCATGGTGCTAGGGTAGTTAAGTAGCATTGGATGTCTCGTAGACCCACGGATTGAATAGGTAGGCAGTAGGTGGTGACAACCCTATCTGTCCTTTGTAATCTTCCACGTTCGGCTATGCCACAGGCTCTTGGCGGGAGTCACCCTTGTATTGCTAGAGGTAATCCGTGCCTGATATGTTGAACAACTTAGCATAAAGATTCACCATTGACATGCTCATTAGTATCTAACCTAGGCTATGTATATGTATATTAGAAGCATTGTAGGAGCAACTCCCCAACTCTTATTCTAACCTCCATTAGGACCCATTTACCATTTAGAATAGAGTGCTTGGGTGTGTGTCACGCTACCCATATATTATCAACTTACCCTGTCGTGATAATTGATTAGTATTCCATGTCTTGATCATAAGACTAGTGTTTACTTTACTCCATTGCCTTCTTTTGGGATAAATATGATACCCTTGGGAATACTCTTGGGTGAAATGCTACACGATAGCTTCCGTACGCTTGCAGATCTCATCTCTTTCGAGAGATGATTTGTGACGTAAGAAACGTCAACAAGCATTTCTGGTGCTGTTGTTGGGGATGAATTGTTGGTGTTTCTTAGGAGACGTCAACAAGCATTTTTGGCGCCACTGTCGGGGAAGGCAAAGGAAGCAAAGGATAGCTATCACTTATGATTAAGCTATAGGTACTAATAGTTATTAGACAGGATTACCCTTTCTTGTTTTCTCCTTTTGTGTGAAAATAGGGTAGTGTTGGCTAACCCATTTTCATGGGATGGCCAACGAGGACGCAAGTGCTCAACTGCAAGATGATTCAAGGCGTACCTCAACAAATGTCCGCTAGGCAACACCATTGCTTTTCGCTGAAGAATTTCAGCTTCTAGTATGAGCCACTTCATCCATCCCCAAGCTCGGGGGATGCTCCAAGCGTTTTTCTTGGTTTGCCATCATCATAGGGTGGATAGTTGGCCCTTCATCCAACACTCATGTCATGGGTTGGATCCACCAATCCATGACCACATTCATGCTGGAGCTAAAAGAGCCCTATTCTCATTCATCATGGATGAGAATATGGTCTCCACTCAAGGGGTGGATTGGAGAATGCTCTAGTTCCCTTAGCTTGGCATACACACCGCTTGACAAGGTGAACATGCTAGTTATGGAACTACACCTCCCATTGAAGTATCATGAAGATCAAGCCAATGAAGAAGTGTTTGGAATTATCCTCATGGATATTCACATGATCTGTGAAAATCCATGTCAACATGGACCACTTGGGGAATCATTTCCCTAAGACACATGAGGATTCTTCCTTTCAAACACAACTCCAATGGCTATCACCTACAAGTAGGTCAATGGTGGAATCAATATCACCCTTGTAATCAAGGAGACTATGAGAATTTCATGGGGTTTAAGTTCAACTAGCCTACCTTGAAATATTTTGTCCATGGCCAATCAAGAAATCTATATAACATGAAGCTCTTGACCAAGGACAAGAAACTTAAAGAGCATACAAGATCCAAGATATCCCACAATCACTTGTTGGGATTCGTACCCTTCGACCAAGCCCATGCAACCTAGAGAAAGTGACATTGTGGATGAAGCATTTCTTGTTTGATTGTGGAGTCCACATGTCATCATTACCAAGGAAGATTTTGATCTATGATCAAAGTATGGGTTAACCTTAAGGGATACCAAGATGGTCGAAGTGGCACCCCAAAAAAAAGGTGAAGCCTCACCATGCTCATAAGAGAATATCTTCTAGAGGGAGAAATCATCGCTACATCAACAAGTCTCCATCAAGACGACGGAGAGGCTAGGGCCATCATGTGGTATACATGCCCAACTAACATGCCAAAGGAGATTTGGCATGTCAATAAAGAGAAGTTGTCCACGTCAGCAACTCTGGAATTGGATAACAAATCATTGCACTAAACAGGAAGGAGGTAAGTCCCACTCATCGGACTTTAAAAATTCGGTGAGTCCTTTCCAATAGGTTAATTAGTAGTTGTCTCATATTTGTTTTCCTAATTTCATATTTGAATTTCCCATCGATCTTTGCATTTGAATTTAGCATGTTCGAATTCTCACACTTGCATGTTGGAAATAAAATTTCCAACCATCATAAAACTGAAATTTTGAATTAGGAAATAAATTTATTTGGATATGAACCTTGGACGTAACCACTTGAATTAATCTTCCTAATTCAAACAAAAATATTTTCCTTAATATTCATTGCATTTGTAAGTTATTTCAAGTTGGGCAAAACAATTTGGCAAAGGGTACAACATGCTTTTGAGCTAACGTAACCTGTTTTCGAGTTGTTTTGTTTGTTCTTGATTTTAGTGTAGCCAAGACAAAATTTGCAACGAGGTTGGAAGGCTCCATCAAGCACATATCCCTCCATCGATCTCATTTTGAGTTCATGGTCGAGGAATGCTCAAGACAATGGTCCAATTGAGGAACAATATGAAGATCATTCAACTCCAAACTCAACTTGGTAGGATACATTGAACATGAAGGCTACACCAAAATCCATGGTCATGAATTTCTCACACAACGACCTTCAACTCGGACTGCTCTTCAATGGAGGTACAAGTTCAAATTTTCCGTCGTTTGAATTGCATTAGGATTGAATGATTTTTGCTTACATCGGTAAGGAAGGTTTGCACCTTCTCATCATTCAATTCTTATGCATCCTCACGAGAGTAAGTGCTGGCATTACTATTTTTGATTCTTCAAAAAGTAATGTCACCATACTTGGGAATAAATTTAAACAAGTACCTAGAATTTCATAAGTATTGGTAAAATTGACTTAGACATTTTTTTCCTAGATAATGATTATGAAATGACTTCCATAATAAGTATTGGTTGAATTGGTATGTAGCAACCTACAAATAGTGACGTCCATAATTTTGATTTGAAACTCATTCATGCATGGATCACTAAATTTCAAATTCCTAGGCAAGAAAAAATAAATGTTCAGGATGATAAAATTGCGAATCTTGTTTGCCATGACCCAAATGATAAATATTTGCTGCTGTAAAAAACGGTGATGGTTAGAAATTTTACAAGATGAAGGGATCCATATAGTGTATTTATACCACTTGCATTGCTATGAGTAGGAGCTTTAGAAAATGTTCAACTTGATTTATCCATAAAGCCCCACTCCTAGAAATGATTCATACATTCTTCATGGACACACTGGAAATTGGACCCAATGCATCTTTGGTCTTGTTCTTCCCCATGCATACAAATGAAGATTCGGTTACCTAACCCGAAAATTTATTTGTACAAGTATTGGGAGCTAAGTATGGGGAGCTAATTTATTTGTACATTCTCTCTCTATCATAGAGAGGAAGTTTGCATGAGTAAATTACTATGTAGGCATTAAAAGATCCGATAGTTGGAAACCCTAAGAGGATTCTATTTCAATATCTCTTGGCCAAGGAGTAAATTAGGATGGTTGTTACCTATCAAAAATTAAGCCTAAAGGTCAACCATAACTATACGAGGCCGAAGATTTGACATGGAAACCCTCCGTGAGCAACAAATGGGCTGCTACGGATATGTGAGAGCATTATGCTCTCAACTATTCTAAGAACTCATTCAATCTCAAGGGAATTGCCACCATCATTAGGTGTAAGTTATTCTTTTGTGGCTAAAAGGTATGATGTACCTTAACCAAGGAATAACAAGATCACATCCAATGTATATTAGGTGCAAGTTGTTCCTATGTGGCCAGAAGGTATTTTATACCATAGCCAAGGAACAACAAATCACACTAAACCCATGTTGAGTGCACGTCATCCCTTTGTGGTTATAGGTATGTTGTACCTTAGCCAAGGAATAACGGATCGTACTCTACACATGTTGGGTACATGTCACTCCTTTGTGGCTAAAGGATATCATTACCTTAGCCAAGGAATGATGGATCACACCCAATGCATAATGGGTACAAGTTATTCCTTTATGGCAAGAAGGTATGATACACCTTAGCCAAATAATGATGGAACACACTCAACGCATGTTGAGTGCATGTCATGCCTTTGTGCGAAGGGTTATCACTACCTTAGCCAAGGAATAACAAGGTACATCCAACCTATGTAAACCTTGAAGTGTGGATCAGTGTCATCGACAACACTCTCCTCAACCACACTCATGAAACCCATGGAAGGCAATCGAACATCGACACTCAACACTCCAATGCCAAAGCCATGCTACAACAAGGTTAGGCCAACCTCATGTCCTACATCTGTCGTTAGGGTTTCAACCCATATCGCAGACCTTGAACAAGAACAAGCTTGGGGGAGGACCCCTACTTGAGGTAAATTCTATTACCCCCCTTGCATATTTATTTTCAATTCACCCATCATCCACCTTGCATATAAAAAAACTTAAAAATAAGTAGAGTAGATTTGCTTTCAAAATAAAATAAAAGATGTGTAGTAAGAATGATTTGGAATTCATATAGATGAAATGATGAATAGTTGCTCTGTTTCAATTTTCCTAAGTCCCTAGTTTACAACTTACTAATCTCCAAAATATTGCTTTCATTGGCTAGAATTACTTTTGCCTTGATTTAGAAATTGTGTGTAGCAAAAGCTTAATCCAATTCTAAGTTGTTGTGAGATATGATATAGTGATAGGGCTTCTATTCCTAGTTTGAAAGTGAAACTTAGATTTTCGCAGAAATTCTAAAAAGATTTAGGTTACTCTCATTTGATTGGAAATACCTGCCAAAGCCATATGATACATTACATTGATAGACCTTATGCATATGCTATTTGTCTTCACATTGAGCTTTGTCAAACTAGTATAAACCTATGTGAGATTTCATTAATTACTTTTTGAATTCAAGACTTCACTTGCACATGTTGTACTTCTACACTATAAGTAAGCAAATTCCCATCATACCACCACTCTACAATAAAAAGAGAAACTCTATACCATTAATGCTTAGTACTCTCTACAAATTTATTGCATAAAAAGGAAGTAGAAGACATGGCTAAAAGAAAAAATAAAAAAATGCATGCTTACATCAAAAGCATGAGAAAAAAAGGAAGAAAAAAAGAGAGAAGAGAAAAGTAGCCATGTTTCATCCCTGCAAAATAACAGAGTCCACACAGAAAGGAGTCATCTCAAATATCCACATCCACCTCCATTCCATCACACATGCACAAGTGAATCAAATAGTTTTGAATTGATTTCTCCTTAGGCTTGCTTTTTTGACTTAGCAATATTATGTGTCACAAATTTGCCTACTATATTCCCTACCAAGCTCCACATACAAGCCTTATTTAGTGGTAGGATGAATTTAGGCAAAATGTCTTGGTGAGGACATATTTCCTCTACACATAAAGGAGATACTGAGAGAATCAAATTGAGGTACTTATAATCTAAATTGAACTCTCTGGAATTTGAGTGGAACTTAATTTCTAGGGTATGTGTGCCCTATTTGCGGTTCTATCTTTCAACTACCCATGAATAGGAGATGGCATAAGCCCCATAATGACTTAAGATGGGTGAAGTACCATGCCAATTTTTGCAATACTAGGTAGAGTATTTTGTTGTGCACATGGTACTTCTGAAAAGTAGAACATTGTAGCAACTCATGATCATCAACTTAAAGTCTTGACTTTGCTCGAGACGAGCAAAGAATAAGCTTGGGGGAGTTTGTTGACGGCTGTTATATACCAATTTCACCCGTTAATATAACTCAATTATGTAAAGGAAATATCATTTCTTACACACATCATCTTTCTATTTAACATATTTCCACTTGTCCTTGGAGAAATTGGTGCATCAAGATATTTTATACGGAATCGAGGTGAAACAAGGGGATGGAACCTATAAATTATCGTCCCAACAAATCAAGCACAAAAATGTGGCATCACATGGATCAAATGGCCCACAATTAGAAGTATCTGAGGCCATCCAACGTTGTATCACCGATATCAGTCAATGGGACCCACCTGGAAGTGACCTGGAGGAAGCACATTGCAAACGGAGCCAAGACTAGGTCGGCCGACCCCCCTAGACGGCCGATTAGGTCTTGGCGCGAAACACGGTCAACTTCCACGTGTCGAATCTCTGTGGTGCCCTGATAACGATGGAGACTGATTTGCGCGCTTTTGGTGGCGAGAACTAACCCTTCTCCAAGCTATAAATAGGACCCCATCACCCCTCACTTCAAGACACACTACTTGAGCATCATTCTATTGTATACACTAGTTCTCTTAGTCCTTAGTGGAGTTAGGCTATAGGGAGGAGAGCATCTAGTACCAAGTCTAAATTGGGAAAGGTATGGCTTATGTATCTTTTCTTATATTTGTGACTTTATGCATAATAACGATATTATCGTCTTCTCCTGTTCATATACTTGGATGAAGCGTTTCTTGTTTGATTGTAGATTCCATGTATGTGGTGGAATACTCTTTATGATCATGCCTTAATGTCATTATACTATCATCATAAACACTATAAACCCCCACTATAGTCTAAGTAGTTATGATATGCTCATGTTAATATGAATAACTTATGATATGTTTCAACATTGGTTCAATGATGATTTAGTTCATTGCCTTAGGATGGCTTGTGCTGCAGCTCCTAAGGTATTTACTTAATATGCTAGCATGGTGCTAGAGTAGTTAAGTAGTGTTGGTTGTTTCGTAGACCCACGGATTGAAGAGGTAGGCAGTAGGTGGTGACAGACCTATCTGTCCTTTGTAATCCTCCACGTTCGGCTATGCCACAGGCTCTTGGCGGGATTCGTCTTAGTATTGCTAGGGATAAATTCGTGCCCGATATGTTGAACAACTTAGCATAAGGATTCACCATTGACATGCTCATTAGTATCTAACCTAGGCTATGTATATATATATTTATTAGAAGAATTGTAGGAGCAACTCCCCAACTCTTATTCTAACCTCCATTAGGACCCATTTAGCCTTTAGAATAGATTGCTTAGGTGTCTGTCACGCTACCCATATATTATCAACTTACCCCTGTCTTGACAATTGATTAGTATTCCATATCTTGATCATAAGAGTAGTGTTTACTTTACTCCATTGCCTTCCTTTGGGATAATTACGATACCCTTAGGAATACTCTTGGGTGAAATGCTACATGATAGTTTCCGTGCACTTGCGTACCTCATCTCTTTCGAGATATGATCTTTGACGTAAAAAACGTCAATAAGCATTTCTGGCACTGTTGCCGGGTATGAATTGTTGGTTTTTCTTAGGAGATGTCAACACCAAGACCGCTCGGAGAATGTTTCATGAAATCATTTTCCCACGGTTTGGAACTCCTTGAATGGTCATAAGTGATGGAGGGTCTCATTTCATTGATAAGACATTCTGGAGCTTTCTGAGAGAGCTTTGGGTTAGGCATAACATTGCTACTCCATACCATTCTCAAACTAGTGGTCAAGCAGAAACTTCAAACAAACATATCAAGAATATTCTACAAAAGGCCGTCTTTGAGATGGGGAATGGGTGGAAGAACAAACTACCCGATGCACTTTGGGCATACCGTACCGCCTATAAGACACCCATTGGAATGTCACCTTTCCAAATTGTCTATGGGAAAACTTATCATTTGCCCATAGAATTGGAACAAAGAGCGTATTGAGCAATCAAAAAGTGGAACATGGATCTCCATGAAGCTGGAACGTTGCGCAAGATGAAAATTTCTGAACTAGAAGAATAGATGGATAAGGCATACCATAGTTCCAGGATCTATAAGGAGAGAACCATGAGGTGGCACGATAAAAGAATTATACCTAAGGAGTTCAAGCCTGTAGATAAAGTACTACTTTTTAACTCTAGAGTCAAACTTTTTGGACATGGGAAACTAAAAATAAAATGGGAGGGTCCCTATATTGTGGTAGATACTTCATCTCATGGAGCGATTACACTCCAAAATGATGAAGGTCATCTATTCAAAGTAAATGGGCACGTTCTCAAGATCTATTTAGAACCCAAAGAAAATTTAGACAAAGAGGAGGACGTAGTGAACTTGATTGACTTTAACGCCTGTCCTTGAAGTTTGGTTAAATTTTCCATATCCAATAAAGCAAACTCCAACCAAAACTGCGCCTTCCCAATCATCCCACTATCCCTGTTTGGCTAAGTAGGAAAGAAGTAAAATATAGAATATCATAAATACTTTCCTACTTAGGACTTAGTGTGACACCCGGTTCCGAAAATGAACCAAGCGTCATGCATATGTGTGCCTAGGATGTTTAACACACATACACAAGTGATTCACAAACGATAGCCAGATTATAACCATGTCTCGAATGATAACACTAATAATAGTACCTTATTACAATTCCAAATAGTCTTGATTACTAGCTCTAATAAGACTATAGCGGAAAACACTAAACACTAATGACACCAACTCTACAGGCAAGCTTGGTAGTAAAACGCACGCCTAGAACTCCTCAAGGACACATTATCACCTGCAACTGAATTCATTGGGAAATAGCAAGGGTGAAAACATATCATACCCAGCCAGTGTGGGAAAGTATGACATGTATCTTTAAAGAAGGAATGATAATTAAATGGCTATTTGCATAAAATTACATTCAAAATAGTTGAAAATGCAATAATATGATCATTAAGTGAGGTCAATCCCTTAAAAACCAAAATACAATTATTTTCATATACAATACCTTAATTCCAACATAAATAACCAAACCCATCAATAATATACAATTTCCACTCATAATTGCTCATTCGACTCAATTTTGCCATTTTCATGTTCCAAACCCAATCACTGTAACAATACCGATTTCCAATGCAACTCCAGCCATTAAACTAAGTTCAAGGTCCATAACTATAATCATGTGAGGGTCCAGGTCGCTCATAACCGGGAGCATGGCTATCATGATAGTTTTTAACACTCTACAGAGGTTGTACCACTTTCCCCACAAGTTCGTGATTTCATCACCTTTCGATGACTAAGGAATCTCAATTATGTCATCTCACACTTCCTTTGGTGTGTGGCCAAGAGATCACAAAATAGCCTTTACAAAGTGATTACTAGCCTATTCGGACCCCACTAAGGTTTCACCGGTGGTGATGTCTCCAACTAAGCAAATCCATCCAAGGGCCCCCTCTTGAGCCAATCAGATTCCAGGGTAGTCCCAGCATCACTACAAACCCAGCCGACTACCCCTTCCCCGAGCTTTCCAAATGATCCAAACGGTACTGGCAACATACTAATTAGTTAGCTAAGTCGCACCCATACTTGGCCCTGTGGTGACACTGTAAATCCTGGATAGTCGCTCCACTAACTGGTCCTTGGATCTTGTAGGATCGAAGAGAGCATGAAAAGCTACCAAAGGGTGGTTAATTATAGATTTAAACTTTTTAAACGGAAGCAACAAAAACCCCTCGGCAGAAAATCAATCTGTTAAAAAAACTATGTGTGCAGTTGATGTAAACGTGTTCAACTGTGACAAAAATAGTGTATATTATATAGAATAAACTCATGAAGATGCGACAACAAGAATCACGAAAAACCGTCGAGAAAAACTCAAGTTATGATCGAAAGATCAAACAAAGGTCAATTTGTTCTACCGAGTAAAAACCAAATCTGCAACACTACAAAGAAACTCATGTAGATCAGAAACAAAAAATCCAATGACCGTGAAATTTTCAAAAATGATAGATACTCAAGTTTTGAAGACAATATAAAAATAATCACATCAATTGGATCTGTAAAACTCAAGTTATGATAAAACCACCAAAGCAAGATAGTGTTGTGCAGAAACTCGACGAGAAAAACTTGTCTGAAACAAGTCAGACGAACAAGGCACAAAAGTTCCTTTAAACTACGATCTTTATTAAATATAACACAAGAGGAACATCCCAAAGTCGTCTTACCACGAGCTCTGGCCTCCCTTGCTTATATAACCATCCCTAAGGCCAACCCAATCCTAAGTAGGACTCTAATCCTACTCAGTTTCAATTGAAACTTTACATATCTGCTCATGACTCTTCTATATGCAGATAGAAGCAATCTTAAGACTTCCAAATACCTTAGGAACGTATCCCACATTCCTAAAACAACTCAACTTCGTGAACCACACAAAATATAACAAAAACAAACTCTAAAGTTTCAATAAATGAACCATAACCACCTCAGCCGCAGCCTAAGACATAATCCAGCCTGGTTGGACCTTTCTAACCATATCTTTACTTCCATATCTCTTCATTACACCTTGGAACCATGTTTTGATGTCCATACACTCCTTGCACATGTGCAAATATCTTCCAATGATGTTCACGATACCTTCATATGCATTGTTCTTAACTCAAACATGTTGCATGACCTCGCGATCAACTCAACCACAATTCCTCCCGAACTTGGTTGTTGAACCTTATCTTCTCCATAAGACTAGTTCAATGGATCCCAATACCAGCCATGTCTTGACCTCAAGCAACACCTGCACATGAATAAATAACCAATTCTTCCGAGCACAAGTTCTCGACTTGACTCTCGTTAGTTCGAAAACCACAACACCTTATGTGAGCACCTCACATAAGCATGTTGCAAACCATATCAAAACATTAACCACCATAAACAAAAATAACCACCAAAACACACCAGAAACTTAGTAAGAGAATACTAAGCAAACTATCCATAAGCCAAAAAGCAAGTTCGAAACATTGCAAGTTAAAAGTAGAACCATTGCAATCTCGCACCGGACCTTGCCAAAGCTAACCGTACCTTGCGTCGGACCTAGCCAAAGCTAACTGGTACTTCTGCTGGAGCTTGCCAAAGCTAATCGGAGCTACCGTCGGACCTTACCAAAGGTAACCGAAGCTTGCCAAAGCTAACTGGAGCTTACATCAGAACTAGCTAAAGCATGCTGGACCTTGCACCGGACCTACACAAGACATGGAAGACCTATTGTCATACCTTGTTGGAGCTACCCAAAATATGCTAGACCTATCATCAGACCTTGCCGGAGCTAGCCAAAACATGTCGGGCCTATTGTCGGACCTTACCGGAGCTCGGACCTAGAGTTGAACCTTGTTGAAAAGGGTGTTTTGGCAATATTGAAAACTTTTATCGTATTAGCCAATATATTCAGCACACATAGGTCTCACAAATCTAAAGTAAGCAAAACCACCAAAATGGTATAACCCATTCCACGTAACCATCTTGCTTAGATTCCTAGATTCCATGTTGCTAAAGGGTCATTAATATCAATTCTTATCATTCATGTGTTCAATAATTCATAATTAAGCAATATGATTGTTTCCCAAACCCAATTGAGTAATGTGAAGCACAAAGCAAAAAATACCCTTCCCGACTCTCTACATTGTGTTCAAGCAACAAGGACGGTCATTCAAAACTAGTAAACTCCTACAATTGGGTTTTCTCATCAATTTGACACAAGCACGCAATTTTGCAAACAAAACATTTAAAACCTGGATCAAAATGATCAAGGGCACTTGCCTTGCTCCTGAGCTTGGTTTGGATTGAAAGCTTTGTAAGTTACGGCTCTGCAGGTCCTCAAAAGCACTCTCTACAGTGATACCTTCTATTCTGCACGAAAACATGTGAAATAAACATTACAATCAAATATTGCTTAAATATTACTCAATATGCCATGATATGCTTGATTAATGTAATTGTGAGGTAAAACTTGTTAATGAGTTGCTATAAATGTTCACTAACTAGTTGCAATTGTTTTTAACAAGTTTGAACAAGTTTCGAGTTGATTTGAGTCAAATTGGAATGAATTCAGCAATAACAAATTTAGAGGCCGGACAAGTCCGTTCTTCAGGGCCGGACTAGTCCGCCCTGTCCAGAACTGCAAAAATAGGGTTTTTTTGGACAGCAAGAACTAGGGTTAAATTCACGTGGACAATTGGATATAGAGGGTGTACCGTGAGTTTAGAGATCCAAAGGCTGAAGATCGGATGCAATGCTTGAATCTTCACGCTAGGGTTGAACAATGAGGTGTTGAGGATGATTTGGTGACAAAGAATGTCGATGTTGAAAAGTTGATGAAGATTGTCCTTGCTTGGTCATCCTCCTTCTTCTCCTCCTTCTCCTTACTGCTAGCTCTCCTCTTGATGGCGGCACAAGGTAGAAGGCGGCAGCAAGGGTTTTCTCAAAGGATTAGAGAGGTGAGGGTATTGGGTTGCTTATGTAGAGGTGAGATGGTAGGGTTTGGGTTGGATTTGGAGTGGAATTCGGTGGAGAACGAATAGGGGCCATGGTGGGGTCCACTTGGGCTCCCCTGGGGTTGGGAACGAAGTTCTTGGGCTCAATTAAGGCAATTACCCACTAACTTATTATGGAAGAAAAATAAAATACAAGTGGGACTCTGAAGAATGGACTAGTCCGCAAGGTGGGTGAACAAGTCCATTTTGCAACAGAGGTGACTTTAGACAAGTCCGGTGCTGGTGGTCGGACAAATTTGGGATTGGCAAGAAAATTGGTCTGGACTAAGATAACATCAGACTAGTTCACTAAAAGTCAGACAAGTTTGGACAACATCAGAACCAACATCAGACTAGTCCGTGCTATGTGCCAGAGAAGTCCAGAGTTCTGAAGACTGAAGTTTCTGAAACAGAAGAGGGACACCGGACTAGTCTGGGGTTGATGCCAGACAAGTCCGTTCTAACAAGATTAGAATGCTGATTAGTCCTAAATTCATTTTAATCTTGTTCCTTTTTATGTTGCTTAATATTTAACATGTATGAAGATGCATGCAATGCATTATGCATGAAAATGAGGGTGTTACAAACCTACCCCCTTAAAATGACTTTGGCCCTCGAGATTCTACGTAGAAGGAAAGAGATAGGGAAATTCTCTCTTGAGATCCTCTTCTCGCTCCTAGGTTGCATATGACTACGTATGATGCTTCCATTGCATTTTGGACCATCAAATCACCTTGTTCCTTGTGACCCTCTCCTTGGTTTCCAAAATTCTGACACGTTGCTCAGCATAAGTCAAATCTTTCTCAAGCTCCAATTCTTCCATCGGTACTTGCTCTTCTGGTATCCTCAAGCACTTCTTGAGCTGAGAAACATGAAACACATCATGGACATCAGAAAGATGTGCCAGCATCTCCAACTTATACGCTACATCTCCCCGTTTGTCCAAAATATTGAATGGTCCAACATAGCGAGGTGCCAACTTTCCTTTGACGTTAAACCGCTTGTGACCTTACATGGGTGACACTTTGAGGTATACAAATTCTCCAACTTCAAAGGCTAGGCTCCTTCATCTATTATCCACGTAGCTCTTTTGTCTTGACTGAGCAGCCCTCAATTTCTTGCAGATTGTCTAAACTTGCTTTTCGGCATCCTGTATTACATCAGGTCCAAATACTTGAAGTTTCTTAGGTCTTATTCCAAAACAAGGGTGTTCTACACCTTCTCCCATACAATGCTTCATACGGCGACATTTTCAAACTCGCTTGATAATTGTTGTACTTGTAGGAGAATTCAGTATATGGCAGACTTTTGTTCCAACTTCCTCCATACTTTAGCACACAAGCTCTTAGCATGTCTTCTATTATTTGATTCGTTCTCTCGATTTGTCCATCCGTTTGAGGGTGATATTCAGAACTAAAATTCAATTGAGTTCCCATCGATTCGTGCAGCTTTTGCTAGTACCTTGAGGTAAATAGAGAACCTCTATCGGACACTATTTTCTTTGGAACTCAGTGTAAACACACTATTCTTCCCGTATACAATTCTACCAACTTTGCTCCACTATAAGTAGTCTTGATACAAATAAAATGTGCTGATTTCGTCAACCGATCCACAATAACCCATATTGAATCGTATCCCGCTGAAGTGCGAGGCAAACCGAATATGAAATCCATACCAACCTCGTCCCACTTCCATTCCAAAATCTTCAATGGCTGCAACAATCCAGTTGGCCTTTGATGTTCAGCCTTGACTCGTTGGCATACATCACATAGTGCAACATATTCGGTTGTGTCCCTTTTCATGCCATCCCACCAGTAGCACGTCTTCAGGTCCTTGTACATATTTGCACTATCGGAATGGATGGAGTAAAGTGAGTCATGTGCCTCCTTTAATATCGCATGTCGGAGACGCTTCTCATTAGGCACAACAATCTGCTTCCCAAGCCATAGACTACCATGGTCATCCTCACTAAATCTGAATTCTCACCCTTCTTGGGCCCTTTCCTTGATTTTTTGGATTTCCTTATCTTTTGTTTGACCTTCTCGAATTTCCTGTTCCAAGGATGGATTTAACTCCATTATTCCATATCATTCACAAACCCAAGATTCAACCGTTCAAACTCCTTGCATAGTTCGTATGGCAACTCCCTAACGGTGAGCTGGTGGATTGCTCCTTTTCGACTCAAAGCATTAGCCACAACATTGGATTTTCTTGGATGATAATTGATTCCCACATCGTAATCCTTAGTGAGTTCCAATCATCGCCGTTGCCTCAAATTCAGATCCCTTTGCGTGAATATGTACTTGAGACTCTTATGATCTATATAAATTTTTCATCTATGGCCAGGAACGTAATGTCTCCAAATTTTCAACGCATGCACTATGGCTGCAAGTTAGAGATCATGTGTAGGATAATTCTGCTCTTGTTTCTTCAATTGCCTGTATGTGTAAGCTACTACTCGGCCTTCTTGCATCAATACACAACCAAGTCCTTGTCTTGAAGCGTCGCAATAGATATTGAAACTATTGCTTACGTCTGGCAACATCAACACTAGTGCGGTCGTCAATATCTTCTTTAACTCCTCAAAGCTGTCTTGGCAAGCTTGAGTTCACTTAAAGGGCTTCTCCTTCATTAACAGTTCAGTCATGGACTTTGCTATCATGGAAAAGTCCTTGATGAACCGATGGTAATATCCAGTCATTCCAAGAAAAATCCTTATTTCCTTCACATTCTGCAGCGGTTCCAACTTTAGCACATCTCTAACCTTTCCTGGGTCAACTGGCACTCCTCCTCCAGAGATGACATAGCCTAGGAATGATATCTCCCTCAACCAGAATTGGCACTTGTTAAACTTGGAATATAGCTGGTGCTCTCGCAATTTCTGCAACGTCAGCCTTAAATGTTCTTCGTGCTCCTCTTCACTTTTTGAGTAGATCATGATGTCATCAATGAACACTACCATGAACTTATCCAAATACTCCATGAAGATGTTATTAATGAGATACATGAAGTATGCAGGTGCATTAGTCAATCCAAATGACATGGCCGTATACTCATAGGATCCATATCGTGTCCTAAAAACCGTTTTGGGTATGTCTGATGGTCTAATCTTCATCTAGAAATATCCCGATCGAAGAGTCAATCTTAGAAAATATTTTGGCTCCCTTCATTTGATCGAATAGATCCTCTATGTGGGGTAGAGTATGCATATTCTTAATTGTCACCTCGTTGAGAGACCGGTAATCCACACACATTCTTTGGGATACATCCTTCTTATCTACAAAAAGCATTGGGGATCCCCATGGCGATGAGCTTGGGCGTATAAAACCCTTCTCTAACTGTTGTTGAATCTACTTCTTGAGCTCCGCTAATTCCTTAGAAGGCATCCTATATGGCCTCATTGTTGTAGGAGTGGTTCCAGGTATTAAATCAATGATGAACTCAATGTCATGATTAGGTGGCATACCTGGCAATTCCTCAGAAAACACTTCTGGATACTCATGAACAACTGGGATTTCATCCAAAGTTACTCCTTCTGCATCATTTACCATTGCCTTCTCGCTGCCTTGAATTCTATATTGACTCCTTCCTCGTTTGTTAATTGCACTGTCCGAGTGGCACACTGAATCACTCTGTTATGCTTCCTTAGCCAATCCATACCAAGTGTGATGTCCAAGCCTTGTGAATTCAGGACTATAAGGTTGGCGAGGAATTATACCCCCCTTATGCAAATACTTACTTTTGGACATGCTATATTTGTCCTCATCTCCCCTCTAGGAGAATTAACCAATAAGGTATACTCATCCAGGTATGATATAGGCATGCTATGTTTTGCAACATACTTTGATGAGATGAATGAATGGGATGCTCCATAATCAAATAATATAGTAGCAGGGTTGGAGTTTGTGAGAAACATACCAATCACAACATCTTTAGCTTGTTGAGCCTCTTCTGCAGATACATGGTTCACCTTGCCACAAGCAAAATTTTGTGGTCCTCGGTTGCCTTGAGTTGCTCCTCCTTTAGGCCTAGGATTCTGCTTTGGAGCATTTTTCATCTGTCCTTGACCTGATCTTGGGCATTGATTTGCAAAATGTCCCACTTTACCACAAGTAAAGCAAGTTTCTGCACTAGTGGCACCAAGAAAATTAGGGCGAGGCTGATTCTGGGCATAGGAAGTCACATTTGGTCGCGGCGCAGGCTGCATAGGTAAGCGAGGTGCTTGCATGGAAGCGTATTTCTCCATTGGCTGTTGCGGTCGCGGTGGATAAGCAGGGTGGTATGCAGTAGCAGACGGGTTATAATATGGTGCAGCAGACGGTGCATAGTGAGGATGAACATTACTTCCTTGCGGTTGTCCATGATATGCATTTTCCTCTTTTTGTCTTGTTCCATCTCACAACCCTTGTTTTAAACCACAATGGCCTTGTCAACAAGCTTCTGGAAGTTAGCATAATCAGTGTTGAGCAACTGGACTTGAATTTCATTGTTTAGATCCCTCATAAAAAGTTATTGCTTCCTACTGTCAGTACTGATGTCCTCTGGGGCATACCTAGAAAGTTGAGTGAATTTGTTGAGGTCCTCACTCACACTCATCCTTCCTTGCATGAGGTTTTCAAATTCTTGTCTTCTCGGTATCATGACTCCCTCGGGTACATAGTGAGAACGGAACTTCTCTTTAAATTCAACCCAAGTTATTCCCTCTGGATTAGCATGGGCATTGCAAAGAGTTTCCCACCAATCGGCAGTAGCTCCAACCAATAGGTGTGAGGCAAAAAGAACCTTCTCCCAGTCACTACATTGGACGATGGCAAGTTTCTTCTCAACAGATTTCAGCCAATCATCAGCTTCCATAGGATCACTGGCTTGAGCAAAGGTAGGCGGCCTGGTCCTCATGAACTCTCCCAATCTATTATGAGGCGGTGGTGGTGGTGGTGGTGGCACGTTGGGCTGATTTTGGTTATTGGCCTGCAGCTGCCCAATGGTTTGCATCATGGTCTGCATAAGCTGATTTTGCATGGCTATGAGGCGCTCCATGTTGTTGACTTCCGGTACAAGGTTGAAATTCACGGGAACCTTGCTGTTCTCATCCTCCCCATTGGCATTCCTTTGGTTACAAGTCCTCGACATCTGTTGGTGAAAGAATAGTAGAGATGGAAGAATTTAGAATTTGAAGAGAAACACCCCCAACTATATGCATCAAGGTATATGTAACTAAACAACTCTCTTATTAATACTAAAAACCCTATTTGAGGATGTGGACAAGCATCCCACAACTCTCTACTACATGCGGATGTGGACAAAACGCTAAACATCCCACAACTTGCACCAAGCACACAAGCACAAGCACACACCATGAAAATTCAGCACACCACACTAATTATAACTATTACAATCAAAACGCTTTTCTGACTGGTAGACAGGAGACCTAGACTTGATTGTGTGAGTTGTGGCTGTCCTGGCAGTGAGACGGCAAAGGCGACAGCGGCGGCAAGTCGTACATGGGCGCTCGCCAAGGTGAGTTGGTCGTCCATGTAGGTGTTGGAGAGGTTGCTGCACCATTGACCTCCACAGTGGCACGGACTTCCTCTCGCTTTTCCATGATGAATAAATTCTTATGGAGGTAGCGGATCTCTTCCATGGCATCAGCATAGCTATTTTCCAAATTCACCAATACTTCGTGAGATCTGTCAATGGCACGAGAACTGCTTTGAGCTCCTTCTTGTGGTCTCACGATTTCCCTTGTTCCACTCCTGTGATGCGGGTGCAGTGCAAAACTAGTACCTCCAATCTGCTCTTGATAGATGTGGCACAATCTAGTGAGTGCTTCCCAAGCAACATCATCAATAGCTTGCTCCCTGGTGGATCTCCATGTGGATGCAAAGTGTTGGGTGATCACCTCATCTTTGGCAAGAATAATAACTTGAGCCCTCCAATCTTCACGTCCATGGCGAGGAATTCTCTTAACATAGTATTTCGGGTGCATTTTGCATAGATCAAGGAACTCCTTCAATTGCTTAGCTTCAAATCCTCCATCAGTGCCGTCGGAATGGAATTCTTTGGCGAAACGGAAAACTGGGTGTTTGGCCTCCTTTCTGGCTTCACTAGGCTGTGATGCACTCCTTTGGCCTTCGGGTACCTCTTCCAAGGCTTCCATCTTCTCCTGAACCCGCAGCCGTTCCTCATGTGCTTCGTCTTCATCCTCCTTATGTGTATCATCTTCCTACTCATCATCATCATAGATTTTCACTTCTTCAGGATCTTCCTCTTCCTCATCATCATAGAATTCCACCTGAAAGCATCTAGGCCCCCATGAGGTATGGTTTTGGTGATTAATGAAAACCATTGGATTTTACTAATGAATTTGTGGATGCAAGGTCTCCCATATCACTCAATCAAACGAAATTTATATGAACATCAATATCAACTACTAATCATTGGAGACCCATATACAATCACTTTATGAGATCAATCAATGATATGAAGATAAGAAGTAAAAGCTCTTATGTCAAAGTCATTCAACCACAATTGATGACACTTAATGCTTGAAAATCATCAGAAGTGCATTTCCAACAGAAGTCCAAGAGGTCAATCGATCAAGACACAAAAGAATCACTTAGAAATAACTCGAAGCAAACAAAATCAACTCACCGGATCAATCGATGCTTCCAGAGAACAACACGTCGGTCGAGTTGGTTTAGCAGAAGAAGAAGACCTCAGAACAAAGCACTCATCGGATCATCCGATGTTAAGGGCTAAGCTACATCGGTCCATTAGTACAGTTTGCAATATCCTTGGACCAAGTGTAGCACCGGATCATCCGATGTACAGAAATATACACATCGGTCAATCACTCCAGTAAGCATCAAGTTTGAGCAAATTCTGGAGGAAGAGCCACCGGATAATCCGATGAGAAGACAAGTGCAACATCGGTCTAACAATGGTCATATCTGACACAATGATGTCAGCTAAAGTGAACTTCACCGATGATAACTAAAGGGGAGACATCGGATCATCCGGTGTTCGCAGAAAAGTTCTGTCAGCCTACTTTTCCAACGGCTATTTCGTGGAGGCTGGCTATAAATACCCCTTAAGCCTGTCATTTCGACAAGTCTTGATCACCAGACATAATCTACACATCCATAAGCATTCAAGACAAAGAGCCATCACTTCTACATCATTTAGACCACCTACACACCAAGAGATAGGCTAGAACTAGCTAGAGAGAGAGTTTGTGTGCCTCCATTCTGGGTGAGTGGAATCTCTAGGGTAGTGAGAGCCTTAAGGGAGTGTCCCTTGGTGTTTGTAATTGAGAGAGACTTCCGGAGCTTGCCAAAGCATTTGTGGAAGCCCGGAGGATCGAAGTTGTACAAGGCTTGAGCTCCACCTTGCCGAGGTTGGCAAACGGAGAAGAATAGTGGAGATCCCTCATCTCGGTGACTTGGGTGTGGCTATACCCTTTGGTGGGTGCCACAACGTGGATGTAGGAAGATCTTGACGATCTTGCCAAACCACGGGATAAATCCTCGTGTCTCCTCGGTAGTTTGCATCCTCTTCCTCTCCCTTACATTTATGCATTTTATATTCCGTGAAGTTGCTATTTACTTCAATGCATAGATTGTTTGCGTAGGGAATTTGGCTTTTAGGAATTAAGTTTTATTGCTTAGATTTTTTAAAAGAAGCCCAATTGACCCCCCTCTTGGGCATTCGATCATTACAATTGGTATCAGAGCAAGGTTGCTCATAGGATCATTCTAGCTTCACTGCTAGAGAGCTAAAATGGCCAAGGTTGGGGGTTCGGTTCCTATCTTCGAGGGCAAGAACTTTGCCTATTGGAAAGCATTCATGTGCGCTTATCTAGAGGCTATTGCTCCCGAAGTATGGGAAGCGACCCACGCGGGGTTTGGAGAACACAACTATGTTGGGGATCAAATTAAATGGGATGCTAAAGCTAGGAATGCAATCTATGAATGTATTAGTCAAGATGTGTTTGCTAGGACTGCTAGCAAAGAAAAAGCTTGTGAAATTTGGGCTTGCTTAATAGAAATTCATGAGGGCTCATCTCGTGTCAAGGAATTAAAATATCACATGCTTAAAGCCAAATATGATGAATTTAAAATGCTACCTCATGAAAATGTCAATGAGATGTTCTCTCGCTTGAATGTGCTTATTGAAGAAATTAATGCTCTTGACATTGCTTCTCTTGGCAAGGGACTCATCAACCGCAAGATTCTCATGCTTCTTCCAAAGCCAAAGTACAACATCATCAACTCCATGCTTCAAAAGGAGTCTCTTGACCACATTGAAGTTTCAGAGCTCATTGGAGAAATTCACGCTCATGAGATGAGTGTACTTGGGATGATGGAGCAATCATCTTCAAGGACAATTGCTCTTAAGGCCTTCACCAAGTGAACAAATCTCAACAAAAAGAAAGTGGTTGAGCCTAGTCCAAGGGAAGAAGAGCAAGCATCAAGTGAAGATGACGATGATGAGCTTGCATCAATGATGAGAAAGTTCTCTCGCTTGAGCTCCAAGATTGCCAAAAAGGGATACACCTTTGATCCCAAAAAGAAAGCATTTCTACCAAAGAAAGATGACAACAAGACTTGTTATAATTGTGGTGATCAAGGTCATATCTCCTATGATTGTCCAAAAAGGGACAAAAGAAGAGAGAACCACAAGAGCAAGCATCGCAAGCTAGAAGATAGTGAAAATGATGAAGAAGAGGCCAAACCCAAACCAAGATCCTTTGGGAAGAAGAAATATGACAAGGGCAAGAAGGCAAAACTCTTCCCAGAGAAGAGAAATGGTCCTCAAAAAGTGTTCATGTGTGAGGCAAATGAATGGATCACCGACGACGAGTCAAGTGATGAAGAGAGTGAAGTGGAAGAAGAAAGTTTGGCCGGCCTCGCCATTGCCAACAATGATGACTCACCTCTTCATCCACCGCCCATGTGCCTCATGGCTAAAGGTAACACCAAGGTATATGATGATTCTAGCGATGATGAGCTTTCCCCCGATGATTTAACTTCTTTAATAAACGAATATCATGCTATCATTAAGAGGGAAAAGAGTAAGGTTAAGGCTCTTGAAGAAACTCGTGCTAAGCTTGAGAGTGCTAACCTTGATTTGCTTGACAAGTATGAAAGCATACTCAAAGAGCATGACATGCTCAAATCCCATGTCAAGCAAATTGAGGAGGATAAGGCTAAAATAAAGTTATATCATCATGAGCTTAACTTAGCACACCAAACACTCTTGGGAGAGCACAACAAGTTAATACAAGAACATCAAACACTTAACCTTGCTAATGAAGTGCTTGATCAAGAGTTAAAAACTATGAAGAAACAAACTCTTAATGATAAGATATCCATTACTTCTCATGCTACTAATGTCTTGCACAAGTCTTTGCCTTTGAAAGAAAATGCTAGGGAGAAGGACTTGTTGGAAGAAATTGAGAGTCTCCGCACTAGTGTGGCTAGACTATCAAAATGAGAAGTCAAGCACAAGGAAATCCTCTTCCAACAAGCAAAAGCCTTCAACAAAAGAGGACGTGGATCCATCCCGGTGCCCAACAAAGGAAAGGTGCCCTCACCGGAGCTAAGAACAAGCTTCATCAAGGAAGTTGGTTCCTATTGCCAACATTGTGAGGTCACCGGTCACCACACAAGGGAGTGTCCTCTACCTAACCGACCTTCTCCGATATTGCCTACTAACTACAAGTCTACTTTCAATGATCACTATTATCTCTTAAGTAAAGTAGATGGCAAGGTGAAGGCAAGGTTCATCAGCAAGGACATAAAGGGCATGAAGGGGAAGCTTCCCAAGCAACTTTGGATACCAAAAACACGTGTATCACACATACAAGGACCTAAGTTGGCTTGGGTGCCAAAAATCAAAAATTGAATTCATGTGTGTAGGTGAACTACAAAGCCGGTGGAAAGCATTGGGTACTCAATGGCGGGTACACTCAACATATGACCGGCAATGATGGTATGTTCACCACCATAGAAAACCCCAAAAATCATGAACAAGTCACCTTTGGTGATAATTCTAAGGGGAAGGTAATTCGGTTTGGTAAGATTGTATTTTCACATGATTTATTTATTTCTAATATGTTGCATGTTAAGTCACTTAGCTTCAATTTGCTTTCTATTGCACAAATTTTGTGATTTTGGGCTAACGTGCACCTCTTAGCAAGAATGTTGTTGGTGTGACAAGCCTAAAGTTGAGGAGAGCCATGATCAAGGGGGAGCTTCAAGTTCCAACATCTACACATCGGCGGAAAATTATTCATTTGTCAAATTTATGTCGATGATATCATTTTTGATTCAACTAACAAAGCTCTTAGCCACGAGTTTGGCAAAATGATTTCTAGGGAATTCGAGATGTCAATGATTGGAGAGCTCAACTTCTTCCTTGGATTCCAGATCAAGCAACTTCAAGAGGGGACCTTCGTCTATCAAGAGAGGTATACCAAGGACCTCTTGAAGAAATTTGAGATGGGAGATTGTAGCTCAAGAAGCACTCCAATTGCCATCTCGACGCGGATAAGGACGGTAAACCTATTGATCAATCCAACTACCGTTCTATGATTGGTTCATTGCTTTATCTTACCGCATATAGGCCCAATATCATGTTGTGCCCAAATTCTTTATATGAAGCAAACCCTTTTGTACTTTGGTATTAAACTTGGTTGTGTGCCTCTCCTTTGTGACAATGAAAGTGCGGTTAAGATAGCTAAAAACCCCGTTCAACACTCCCGCACTAAGCACATTGATATTCGCCATCATTTCTTAAGGGACCATGAAGCTAAGGGAGACATCTCATTGCGAGGTGTTAGGTACGAAGAACAATTGGCGGATATCTTCACTAAACCACTTGATGAGAAAACTTTTTCTAGGCTAAGAAGTGAATTAAATGTGCTAGATGCATCAAATGTCATGTAAGTTGCCATGATCATGTAAGAATGCATATCATATAGGTCTTGTCTAACTTTCAAAGGATAGGGGTGAGCAAGGGTTAGCTTGGGATGGAAGTTCTTTTGGGTTTTCCCAAGGCTTGGAGAGTGGCTCTCCCTGAAGAAGCCTTTGAAAGGTTCAAATTTAGCAAGATAGATTTACCTTATGTCTTGCATGATGCTTGCCATATAGACTTGCACTCATATTTAAATTCCTTGCATTATAAATTGTTTGGCATTGCATGCGGTAGATTGTCACAAAGGGGAACCCACCTCATGAGAAAGAGACTTGTTTGAAATGCAATATCTCAACTCATATGAGATGGAAAGAACAAAATGTTAGGTGCGATAATGCCTAGAGGAACATGCTCTAAAGAGATAGAAGTCTTCATACTCTACCTCACAAAGCATGGGCCTTACATTTTATTTGGATGATTTCCTTCCCATTTTCTTTGGTGTTCTATTTGCCTTAAGGATTAGCCAAGTTATTGGCATATTAGTTTTTTGAGGGGTAAGGGGTTGCCCAAAAAGTCCTAAGACATGTGTTTCTCATTGTTTGTTTGTTTGGTCAAAGGACATATATGGGATGTTGCTGTTTTGTAGTCATCGGATTAATCACTCCAGTAAGCATCAAGTTTCAGCCAATTCTAGAGGAAGAGCCACCGGATCATCCGATGAGAAGACAAGTGCAACATCGGTCTAACAACGGTCATATCTGACACAATGACATCAGCTAAAGTGAACTTGACCGATGATAACTAAAGGGGAGACATCGGATCATCCAGTGTTCGCAGAAAAGTTATGTCAGCCTACTTTTCCAACGGCTATTTCGTGGAGGCTGGCTATAAATACCCCTTAAGCCTGTCATTTCGACAAGTCTTGATCACTAGACATAATCTACACATCCATAAGCATTCAAGATAAAGAGCCATCACTTCTACATCATTTAGACCATCTACACACCAAGAGATAGGCTAGAACTAGCTAGAGAGAGAGCTTGTGTGCTTCCATTCTGGGTGAGTGGAATCTCTAGGGTAGTGAGAGCCTTAAGGGAGTGTCCCTTGGTGTTTGTAATTGAGAGAGACTTCCGGAGCTTGCCAAGGTGTTTGTGGAAGACCGGAGGATCGAAGTTGTACAAGGCTTGAGCTCCACCTTGCCGAGGTTGGCAAACGGAGAAGAATAGTGGAGATCCCTCGTCTCGGTGACTTGGGTGTGGCTATACCCTTTGGTGGGTGCCACAACGTGGATGTAGGAAGATCTTCACGATCTTGCCGAACCACGGGATAAATACTCATGTCTCCTCGGGAGTTTGCATCCTCTTCCTCTCCCTTACATTTATGCATTTTATATTCCGCGAAGTTGCTATTTACTTCAATGCATAGATTGTTTGCGTAGGGAATTGGGCTTTTAGGAATTAAGTTTTATTGCTTAGATTTTTTAAAAGAAGCCCAATTCACCCCCCCCCCCTCTTGGGCATTCGATCCTTACACCACCTCCTCAGGATCCTCCTCCGTCGTGTTGGAGTGTTCATGCTCAACTTCCTTTGTAGGAGAACTCACTTCTTCCTCCTCTTGGACTGGTTCCATTTGCGGCTCCTTATGAGGCCTAAGCTTGCTTCCAAGAGGTGGCAAACGAGCTCTCTTGCGGGCTGTCATTTTGGTGTGAGCCATCTATAAGAAAACATGAGAATATCAGAGGAAAATGTAAATATCAGTTCTGGAATTGCAGCAGCCATAAATAAGATGAGAGTATGTGCATTTGCTCAAAAATGGAAATGTGGCAAAAATTGCAGCAGCAGCAAAAGCACATATTTTCCCACATTATATAGCTAGTGGAAGGCAAAATAATGCAAAATAGGCCAATTTTCAATAGGTAAGAAGTTCTAAGTGATTTGTTGTGTCCATTCTACCTAGGCTTGCGTCCTCTGGTCAAACACGACTCTGATACTAATTTGTGATACCTGGTTTCGAAAATGAACCAAGCGTAATGCATATGTGTGCCCAGGATGTTTAACACACATACACAAGTCATTCACAAATGATAGCCAGATTATAACCATTTCTCGAATGATCACACTAATAATAGTACCTTATTACAATTCTAAATAGTCTTGGTTACAAGCTCTAATAAGACTGCAATGGAAAATGCTAAACACTAGTGACACCAACTCCACAAGCAAGCTTGACGGTAACACGCACGCCTAGAACTCCTCAAAGACCTCCAGATACTCCACATTATTGCTTGTGACTGAATTTGTTGGGTAATAGCAAGGGTGAGCACATGTCGTACTCAGCAAGTGTGAGAAAGTATGACATGTAGCTTTAAATAATGAATGATAATTAAATGGATATTTGAGTAAAAGTACATTCAAAACAGTTGAAAATGCAATAATATGATCATTAAGTGAGGTCAATCCCTTAACAACCCAAATACAGTTATTTCCATATCCAATACCATAATTCCAACATAAACAACCAAAACCATCAATAATATACCATTTCCACTCATCACTGTCCATTCGACTCAATATTGCCATTTTCATGTTCCAAACCCAATCACTATAACAATATTGATTTCCAATTCAACTCCAGCCATTAAACTAAGTTCAAGGTCCATTACTCTAATCATGTGAGGGTCTAGGTCACTCATAACAAGGAGCGCGGCTATCATGATAGTTTTTAACACTCTGCAGAGATTGTACCACTTTACCCACAAGTCTATGATTTCATCACCTTTCGATGACTAAGGAATCTCAATTATGCCATCTCACACTTTCTTTGGTGTGTGGCCAAGAGATCACAAAATAGCCTTTACAAAGTGATTACTAGCCTATTCGGACCCCACTGAGATTTCACCTATGGTGATGTCTTCAACTGAGCACATTCATCCAAGGGCCCCCTCTTGAGCCTTTCAGATCCCAGGGTAGTCCCACCATCACTACAAACCCAGCTGACTACCCCTTCCCCTAGCTTTCCATATGATCCGAACAGTACTGGCAACACACTAGTTAGTTAGCTAAGCCGAACCCATACTTGGCCCTATGGTGGCACCGTAAATCTTGGATGGTCGCTCCACGAACCGGTCCTTAGATCTAAAGCAAGCAAAACCACCAAAATGGTTCAACCCATTCCACGTAAACGGCTTGCTTAGATCCCTAGGTTCCATGTTGCTAAAGGGTCATTAATATCAATTCTCATCATTCATGTGTTCAATAATTCATAATTAAGCAATATGATTGTTTCCCAAGCCCAATTGAGTAATGTGAAGCAAAAAGTGAAAAAAAATACCCTTCCTGACTCACTACATTATGTTCAAGCGACAAGGGTGTTCATTCAAAACTAGTAAACTCCGACAATTGGTTTTTCCCATCAATTTGACACAAGCATGCAATTTTGCAAACAAAACATTCAAAACTTGGATCAAAATGATCAAGGGCACTTGCCTTGCTCCTGAGCTTGGTTTGGATCGAAAGCTTCAAAGTTATTGTTCTGCAGGTCCTCAAAAGCATTCTCTACAGTGATACCTTCTATTTCGCGCGACAAACATGCAAAACAAACATTACAAACAATTATTGCTCAAATATTACTCAATATGAATGATTAATGCAATTGTGATGTAAAACTTGTTAATGAGTGGCTATTAATGTTCACTAACTAGTTACAATGGTTTTTAAAAAGTTTGAACAAGCTTTGAGTTGATTTGAGTCGAATTAGAATCAATTCAGCAATAACAGATTCAGAGGTCAAACAAGTCTGTTCTTCAGGGTCGGACTAGTCCGCCCTGTCCAAAACTGCAAAAATAGGGTTTTTCTGGACAGCAAGAATTAGGGTTAAATTCATGTGGACAATTGTATATAGAGGGTGTACCGTGAGTTTAGAGATCCAAAGGTTGAATATTGGATGCAATGCTTGAATCTTCATGTAACACTCTCATTTTCATCCATCATGCATTGCATACATTCTAATACATGTCTAACATTAATCCACATAAAGTAAGAAGCAAAACCGCACTTAAGAATTATGGGAAGTGCGGACTAGTCTGATGTTTGTGCGGACTAGTCTGATTTCTCTCTGACTTCAAACGGACTTGTCCGTTTTGCTGCGGACTAGTCTGTTTTTCCCTCAGGACACTTTGGGACTTGTCCGGTCCTTTGCGGACTAGTCCGATATCCCAAATTGCTTGAAATTTTGCTAAGTCCCTGGACTTGTCCGGACTAGTCTGGTATTCCAGCGAACTTGTCCGTTTTTCCTCTAACTAAAGTCGAACTTGTCTGATTTTGACCAGACTTGTCTGTTTTTCCCCTCTGGATAAGTTCACACTTCTCCGATGTCCAGTCCGGACTTGTCTGATATCCCTCTGTCCATCTTCAGACTAGTCCGGCCCTTTTCGGACTTGTCCGATAAATCGCGACTCCGAGTTGATATTTTGTTTTGCGACTTGTTTCTTGGGTTTTACTTTAAGTGGGCCTAGGGACGTTGTACCTAACTCTTTTAGAGCCCGTGTGGGACTCTAAACTGGCTCCTACTCATCTCAAACTCGAAATCCATCTAACCCTAGCCTCCACCTCTATATAAAAAACCTCACCCCTTGGCTTGACATCTATTTGCCACTTTTCCATCACACCCAAACCCTAGCTCGTGAGTAGCCACCACCAAGTAGGGAGAAGGAGACCTATAGCAAGGAGAAGAAGGGGAGGAAATGAAAGAGGGTCAATATCTCCATCAATTTCGCGTTCTTCATCAACAATTCACCATCAAGTTCTTCATCAACACTAGATCTTCAAGATCAAAGTGTTGCCTCCAAAACTCTTGATTCTTTGGAGTCTTAGACACCTGGTATACATTCTACTTCCTTTTTGTTATGTGAATTCAACCCCAATTCTCCAAATTCATGTCGATCCAGAAAACCCTAATTTGTTGTTCCTACGCAGTGCGGACTTGTTCGGTCCCTAGCGGACTAGTCTGATTTCCTGGTTAATTTCTGTTGAATTAATTCTATATTTGATTCGAATCAACTCAAAACCTGTATAAACTTGTTAAAAGATATTAGAACTAGTTAGTGATCATTAAAAGCAACTCATTAACAAGTTTCACCTTGCATTTGCATCAATCATGCATGTCATGTCATATTGACTAATATATTTGCATCTATTGATTGTAATTCTTGTCTTGTATGATTATTGTGCAGATTAGACAGATTTGCGCTAGGGAGTGCCGTGGAGGATCTCTAGCACCAAGAGTTTGAAGGCTTTGACCCGAACCAATCCCAAGAGCAAGAAAAGTGTCCTTGAAGCATATTGATCCTGTTTAGAAATAAATGTTTTGTTTGCAAACTGCATGCTTGTGTCAATTTAATGGGAAATTCTATGTTAGGAAGTTTACTAGATTTGTTTGACCACCTGTAACACCCTCATTTTCATGCATCATGCCCTACATGCACTCATATACATGTTTAACATTAACCCATAACAAGAGGAACAAGTTTAAAATTTGATTTGGAGCAAAACCGCACTTAAAAATGTAGGAAAGTGCGGACTAGTCCGGTTTTGCTGAGGACTAGTCCGATTTCTCTCTGTCTAAAAACGGACTTGTCCGTTTTTGCTGCGGATTAGTCCGATATTTGCCTCTGGATAACTTCGGACTTGTCCGATTTTGTGTGGACTAGTCTGGTATTCCATGAATCCTTGAAAATTTGCTAAGTCCCTGGACTTTTCCGGACTAGTCCGGTGTTCCAGCGGACTTGTCCGTTTTCCTTTCTGACTAAGATCGGACTTGTCCGATTTTTGGCCAGACTTGTCCGATTTTCTCTCTGGATGACTTCGGACTAGTCCGGTCCTGTCCGGACTTGTCCGATATTTCGTGACTCCGAGATTGACCTTTTGTTGTACGACTGGTTTCTTGGGTTTCACGTCAAGTGGGCCTAGGGACGTCGTGCCTAACTCTTTTAGAGCCCATGTGGGACTCTAAACCGGCCTCTACTCATCCCAAACTCGAAATCCATCTAACCCTAGCCTCCACGTCTATATAAACAACCCCACCCCTTGGTTTGACATCTATTTGCCACTTTTCCACCCACCCAAACCCTAGTTCGTGGGGAGCCACCATCAAGGAGGGAGGAGAAGATCCCAAGCAAGAGGAAGAAGAGGAGGAAACGAAGGAGGATCAAGATCTCCACCAAGTTTCGTTCTTCACCACCAATTCATCTCCAAGTTCATCACCAACCCTGGGTCATCAAGATCCAAGTGTTACCTCCAAGTTTCTTGGTTCATTGGAGTTCTAAACACCTGGTATACCTTATATTCTCTTTTCCTTATGTGAATTCAACCCCTAATCTCCGAATTTACGTCGATCTAGAAAACCCTAATCTGCCGATCTCGTCAGGTGCGGACTTGTCCGGTCCCTAGCGGACTAGTCCGATCTTCCTGGTTAAATTGTGTTGAATTAATTCTAAAATTTGATCTAATCAACTCCAAACCTGTATAAACTTGTTAGAAGCTATTAGAACTAGTTAGTTATCATTAAAAGCAATCTAGTAACAAGTTCTACCTTGCATTTGCATCAATCATGCATGTCATGACATATTGAGTAATATTTGTGCACTCTTTGATTGTGTTTCTTGTTTTGTATGTTTATTGTGTGGATTAGACGTATTTGCGCTAGAGAGTGCCGCGGAGGATCTACAACATCAAGAGTTTGAAGGCTTTGACCCTAATCAACAGCAAGAGCAAGGCAAGTGTCCTTGAAGCATATTGATCCTGTTTTAAAATAAATGTTTTGTTTGCAAAACTGCATGCTTGTGTCAAATTGATGGGAAATCCTATGGTAGGAAGTTTACTAGATTTGCTAAACCACCCTTGTCACCTGGAATTTATGGTAGAGAGAGTCGGGAAGGGTTTTTACCTTTTTGCTTCGCTTAATCAACTGGGATGGGAAACAACTATATCACTCAATTTAATTATGCATGGATGAGATTATGGTTAACATGAACTGGTTAAACATGGTATGGTAACGGATGATCTAAGCAAGACTGGTGTGTGGATGGGTTGGATGTTATGGTGGTTTGCTTGCTTTATATCTAAGGACCGGTTCATGCGAGAATAAGCCAGGACTACAGTGCCACCACGAGGCCAAGTATGGGTGCGGCGTAGCTGATTAATTAGGGCTTTGCTAGTGCTGTTTGGACCATTGTGGATGCTCGTGGAAGGGGTAGTCGGTTTGGGTTTGTTGATGATTGGTGGGACTACCTTGGGATCCGAATGGCTCAAGATGGGGCCCTTGGTTGAAGATGTGCTCTGCGGGAGACATCGCCACCGGTGAAACCTCAGTGGGGTCTAAATAGGCTAGTAATCCCTTTGTAAAGGCTATTTTGTGATCTCTTGGCCACACACCAACGGAAGTGTGTAATGTGACCGACGGGTCATGGGCATAAGGGAGGTTCTTAGTCGCCGAAGGGTGATGAAATCATGAACACGTGGGTAAAGAGGTACAAACTCTGCAGAGTGTTAACTAAAACTATCATGATAGTCGTGCTCCCGGTTATGAGCACCTGGACAACTTCCATGATTAGAGGGAAATTGGAATTTGGGATGGTTATGGTTTGGTAATGGTTATGGTTGATATTATGATTATGATTATGGTTATGGATGGAATTATGGTTTATGACATTGATTATGGTTATTGGTAACGGTGATCTATGGACTGGTATTATTATGGTTACATGGTTAATGCTGGGTTACATACACATAATACATATATTGCTTTTCAAATGTTTTACTGTACTTTTCAGCACTTTACCATTATTATTGTCGTCATTTGAATCAGCCACATGTCATATTTTCCACACTTGCTGAGTACGACATGTACTCACTCTTGCAATCCCCCACCCCAACAGTTGCAGGTCAGGACTGGGATTTTAATGGCGATAATGCGGAGTTCTAGGCCGTGTCTACTATCAGCTTTGCCTGTGGTGTTGATTGGAGCTGCGCGTATATACCCTGTCGCTTATGCTGCATAGTTGCTTTAGTTTGCTTAATTAGTTTATTTCCGCTGCATTAGTTGAACTTGTCATTAATATTCATTAGAGCTTGTATTCGAGGATAATATGGTTTGTGTAATAAATCTGATAATTAATCTTGTTCTGTGGTAATTTTCTGTATACTCTTTTGTGATTGCACTCGTGTATGTGTTATGAACATCCTGGGCACACATATGCGTTAGCTTGGTTCATTTTCGGAACCGGGCGTCATAGATTGGTATCAGAGCCACAGGTTGACCGTAGGATGCATCCTAGATAGAATGGACACTTTAGAGCACATAGGAGCACTCCGGAATCGATGTGTTTTCGCTTGAAGTGCTGTTTGCTATATATATATTGCTTGCTTGTGTGCTTAATAGAGGATTTTGGGATGCCTTAGCATTGCCATGTCCACCTAGGCTAGTGTAGCTAGTTGTTTAGTTTCATATCCCTTGATGCATATAGTTGGGGCGTTTTCTAATTCTTACCTACTGCTTTTCTTCAGATGGTGAGGACTCGCAACCAGAGGGATGGCAATGATGAAGAGGAGAACAATGGAGTGCCTCAGAACGACAATGGGCAAGGATCTACTCAGGGAGCTATCAACATCGAGTAGCTATTGGCCATGCAAAACCAGCTCATGCAGACCATGATACAGACTATGGGACAGCTGCAGGCTGGCAATATCAACAATCAGCCCCACATGCCTCCACCGCCACCCCCACCTCCTCATAACCGACTGGGAGAGTTTATGAGGACTAGGCTGCCAACCTTTGCTCAAGCCGCAGACCCTATGGATGCGGATGATTTGCTCAAGTCCGTGGAGAAGAAGCTAGCCATTGTCCAATGCAGTGACCGGGAGAAGGTGCTATTTGCTTCTCATCAACTCGTTGGAGCAGCTGCAGATTGGTGGGATTCTTATTGCAATGCTCATGAGAACCAAGAGAGAATTACCTGGGCGGAATTCAAGGAGAGTTTCCGTTCTCATTATGTGCCGGAAGGTGTTATGATCTTGAAGAGGCAAGAATTTGAGAACTTGAGACAAGGAAAATCAAGCGTGAGTGAATATCTCAATAAGTTCACTCAACTCTCAAGATATGCGCCTGAGGATGTTAGCCGGGACAGCCGGAAGCAATACTTGTTCATGAGGGGATTGAACAATACGATCCAAGTGCAATTGCTCAACTCTGATTACGTCAATTTTCAGAAGCTTGTGGGCAAAGCAATTGTGGTTGAGAACAAGATCCGTGAGATGGAGCAAGAAATCAAGAGGAAGGCGCCATATCAAGGACAGCAACAAGGAAGTAATGTGCGCCCTCGCTTTGCGCCGCCCAATGCTCCTCATTACAGCTCCTCTATTCTTGCTCAGCGCCCTGGTTATGCACCGCGCCCAACTCAGTTTGTGCAGCAGCGCCCTGTCATGCAAGCACCTAGGCCTCCGATGCCTTATGCACCTCGTGCTGATTTTCCTGGAGCCAATGTTCAAAACCAAGCTCATCCCAATAATTCTGGTGGAGTTAAGAAGTGTTATACTTGTGGAGAAGCTGGACACTTTGCGCATCAATGTCCTAAGTCGGGCCTTGGTCAAGGAAGCAATGCATCGAGGCAAAACCCAAGACCTAATGGAGGACAGCCACAAGGAAGCCGTGGACAGCAAAATTTTGCTTGTGGCAACGTGAACCATGTCTCTACGGAGGATGCTCAACAAGCGGATGACGTGGTCATTGGTATGTTTCTCGCCAACTCCAACCCCGCGACTATGTTATTTGATTCTGGAGCATCGCATTCATTCATTGCATCGAAGTATGTTGCCAAGTATAGTTTGCCTATCTCTCATATGAAGTTTACTCTGTTGGTTAAGTCTCCTGGAGGAGAGATGAGGACAAATATAGTATGTCCAAAAGTAAGCCTTAGAATAAGGGGGGTAGACTTCTCCACCAACCTCATTGTTTTAGATTCTCAAGGGTTGGATATTATACTTGGTATGGACTGGTTGAGGAAGCATAATGGAGTTATTGAATGTGCCACAAAGACGGTGAAGTTGACTAATGAAGAAGGGATCACCGTAGAATTTGAAGCATCTCAAACCGCACAGAAGCAATTGGAATTGAATCATATGGACGGTGCCGCAATTGAGGAGATTCCGGTTGTATGTGAATTTTTGGATGTGTTTCCGGATGAGTTGCCAGGTATGCCACCCGATCGAGACATTGAGTTTGTTATTGATTTAATACCTGGAACTGCACCTATAGCTAAGAGGCCGTATAGGATGCCTCCTATGGAATTAGCGGAGCTCAAGAAGCAAATTCAAGAGCAATTAGAGAAGGGTTTTATTCACCCTAGCTCTTCGCCTTGGAGAGTGCCCGTTCTATTTGTGGACAAGAAGGACGGATCCCAAAGGATGTGCGTGGATTACCGAGCTCTCAACGAGGTAACAATCAAGAACAAGTACACCTTGCCACGCATAGAAGATTTGTTTGATCAGATGAAAGGTGCCTGTGTATTTTCCAAGATTGATTTGAGGTCAGGATACTTTCAAATGAAGATTAGACCATCGGACATACCCAAGACAGCTTTTAGGACGCGGTATGGATCTTATGAGTACATCGTGATGTCTTTTGGATTGACAAACGCACCTGCCTACTTTATGTACCTCATGAATAAAGTCTTCATGGAGTACTTAGATAAGTTCGTTGTGGTGTTTATTGATGATATTATGATCTACTCGAAGGATGAGAAGGAACATGAGGAACACTTGAGGCTTACGCTGCAGAAATTGAGGGAGCATCAATTGTATGCCAAGTTCAACAAGTGTCAGTTTTGGTTGAAAGAGGTGCCATTTTTGGGTCATATCATCTCAGGAGGAGGAGTATCGGTTGACCCTGGTAAAGTGAGGGATGTGTTGAAGTGTGAACCGCCGCAAAATGTCAAGGAAATAAGGAGTTTTCTTGGGATGGCTGGATATTACCGTAGATTCATCAAGGATTTTTCCAAGATAGCCAAGCCTATGACGGAGTTGCTAATGAAGGGAAAGGCGTTCCAATGGACTGAAGCTTGTCAAAACAGTTTTGAGGAGTTGAAGAAGAGGTTGACAACATCCCCAGTTTTGGTATTGCCGGATGTAAGCAAGAGTTTTGACATTTATTACGATGCATCAAGACAAGGGCTTGGATGTGTATTGATGCAAGAAGGTCAAGTGGTCGCCTATGCGTCGAGACAATTGAAGAAGCATGAGCAGAATTACCCCACGCATGATCTTCAACTAGCAGCCGTGGTACATGCATTGAAGATTTGGAGACACTATATTCTTGGACATAGGTGTGAAATTTATACGGATCATAAGAGTTTGAAGTATATTTTCACACAAATGGATCTGAACTTGAGGCAACGAAGATGGTTGGAGCTCATCAAAGATTATGATTTGGGGATCAACTATCATCCGGGAAAAGCCAATGTAGTGGCCGATGCTTTGAGTAGAAAGGGAGTAAGTCATCAACTCACGGTTCGAGAGTTACCATTCGAGTTATGTAAGGAGTTTGAACGTTTGAACCTCGGGTTTGTAAATGAGATGGAGATGATGGAGTTAAACCCAACCTTGGAGCAAGAAATTCGAGAAGCACAAACCACGGATGAGGAGATCAAGGAAATCAAGGAAAGAATCAAAGAAGGGAGAGAATTCAGATTTGATGAAGACGAACATGGTACCTTATGACTTGGAAAGAGAATCGTTGTGCCTAATGTAAAGCATATTCGGGAGACAATATTAAAGGAGGCACATGACTCGCCTTACTCGATTCACCCAGGTTGTACGAAGATGTACAAAGACTTGAGGACTTGCTATTGGTGGGATAGCATGAAGAAGGACATAGCTGAATATGTTGCATTGTGTGATGTGTGCCAACGAGTCAAGGCGGAACATCAAAGGCCAGCCGGATTATTGCAACCATTAAAGATTCCGGAATGGAAGTGGGAAGAAATTGGAATGGACTTCATAGTTGGGTTACCTCGTACTCAGTCCGTGTATGACTCAATTTGGGTAATTGTGGATCGCTTAACCAAGTCAGCTCATTTTGTCCCTGTGAAGACCAAGTATACAGCTGCACGATTGGCCGAAATATACATGGAGCATATTGTGTGTCGACACGGAGTACCGAAGAAGATAGTCTCGGATAGAGGTTCTCAATTTACCTCCAGATTTTGGCAAAAATTGCATGAAGCTTTGGGAACGAGGTTGAATTTTAGTTCAGCATATCATCCTCAAACGGATGGACAAACCGAGAGGACCAATCAGATTTTGGAGGACATGTTAAGAGCTTGTGCATTAAAGCATGGGAAAAGTTGGGATAAAAGCTTTCCATACGCAGAATTTTCATACAACAATAGTTACCAAGCAAGCTTGAAAATGTCACCATATGAAGCACTTTATGGGAGGAAGTGTAGGACACCTTTATTCTGGGATGAGGCAGGAGAAACTCAAGTATTTGGTCCGGATGTGTTGCAAGAAGCCGAAAAGCAAGTCAAAATGATTCGTGAAAACTTGAGGGCTGCCCAATCAAGGCAAAAAGGCTATGCGGATAATAGGAGAAGGAAATTAGCCTTTGAAATAGGAGATTTTGTTTACCTCAAGGTGTCACCAATGAGAGGTCATAAGAGGTTTAACATAAGAGGGAAGCTCGCACCTCGTTATATTGGACCATTCAAGATTTTGGACAAAAGAGGAGAAGTAGCATATAAGTTGGAGATGCCAGCTCATCTTTCAGACGTACATGATGTGTTTCATGTTTCCCAACTCAAGAAGTGTCTCAGGGTACCGGAAGATCAAGTGCCAATGGAAGAATTGGAACTAGAGGAAGATTTGACGTATGCCGAGCAACCGGTCAAAATCTTGGAAACCAAGGAGAGAGTCACAAGGAACAAGGTGATTCGATGGTGTAAAGTTCAATGGAAGCACCACACAGAAAAAGAAGCAACTTGGGAGCTAGAAGATGATCTCAAGAAGGAATTTCCCTATCTCTTCTCTTTCGCGTCGAATCTCGAGGGCGAGATTCATTTTAAGGGGGGTAGGTTTGTAACACCCTCATTTTCATGCATCATGCCCTACATGCACTCATATACATGTTTAACATTAACCCATAACAAGAGGAACAAGTTTAAAATTTGATTTGGAGCAAAACTGCACTTAAAAATGTAGGAAAGTGCGGACTAGTCCGGTTTTGCTGAGGACTAGTCCGATTTCTCTCTGTCTAAAAACGGACTTGTCCGTTTTTGCTGCGGATTAGTCCGATATTTGCCTCTGGACAACTTCGGCTTGTCCGATTTTGTGCGGACTAGTCCGGTATTCCATAAATCCTTGAAAATTTGCTAAGTCCCTGGACTTTTCCGGACTAGTCCGGTGTTCCAGCGGACTTGTCCGTTTTCCTTTCTGACTAAGATCGGACTTGTCCGATTTTTGGCCAGACTTGTCCGATTTTCTCTCTGGGCGACTTCGGACTAGTCCGGTCCTGTCCGGACTTGTCCGATATTTCGTGACTCCGAGATTGACCTTTTGTTGTACGAATGGTTTCTTGGGTTTCACATCAAGTGGGCCTAGGGACGTCGTGCCTAACTCTTTTAGAGCCCATGTGGGACTCGAAACCGGCCTCTACTCATCCCAAACTCGAAATCCATCTAACCCTAGCCTCCACGTCTATATAAACAACCCCACCCCTTGGTTTGACATCTATTTGCCACTTTTCCACCCACCCAAACCCTAGTTCGTGGGGAGCCACCATCAAGGAGGGAGGAGAAGATCCCAAGCAAGAGGAAGAAGAGGAGGAAACAAAGGAGGATCAAGATCTCCACCAAGTTCCGTTCTTCACCACCAATTCATCTCCAAGTTCATCACCAACCCTGGATCATCAAGATCCAAGTGTTACCTCCAAGTTTCTTGGTTCATTGGAGTTCTAAACACCTGGTATACCTTCTATTCTCTTTTCCTTATGTGAATTCAACCCCGAATCTCCGAATTTACGTCGATCTAGAAAACCCTAATCTGCCGATCTCGTCGGGTGCGGACTTGTCCGGTCCCTAGCGGACTAGTCCGATCTTCCTGGTTAAATTGTGTTGAAGTAATTCTAAAATTTGATCTAATCAACTCCAAACCTGTATAAACTTGTTAGAAGCTATTAGAACTAGTTAGTTATCATTAAAAGCAATCTAGTAACAAGTTCTACCTTGCATTTGCATCAATCATGCATGTCATGACATATTGAGTAATATTTGTGCACTCTTTGATTGTGTTTCTTGTTTTGTATGTTTATTATGTGGATTAGACGGATTTGCGCTAGAGAGTGCCGCGGAGGATCTACAACATCAAGAGTTTGAAGGCTTTGACCCTAATCAACAGCAAGAGCAAGGCAAGTGTCCTTGAAGCATATTGATCCTGTTTTAAAATAAATGTTTTGTTTGCAAAACTGCATGCTTGTGTCAAATTGATAGGAAATCCTATGGTAGGAAGTTTACTAGATTTGCTAAACCACCCTTGTCACCTGGAATTTATGGTAGAGAGAGTCGGGAAGGGTTTTTACCTTTTTGCTTCGCTTAATCAACTGGGATGGGAAACAACTATATCACTCAATTTAATTATGCATGGATGAGATTATGGTTAACATGAACTGGTTAAACATGGTATGGTAACGGATGATCTAAGCAAGACTGGTGTGTGGATGGGTTGGATGTTATGGTGGTTTGCTTTCTTTAGATCTAAGGACCGGTTCATGCGAGAATAAGCCAGGACTACAGTGCCACCACGAGGCCAAGTTTGGGTGCGGCGTAGCTGATTAATTAGGGCTTTGCTAGTGCTGTTTGGACCATTGTGGATGCTCGGGGAAGGGATAGTCGGTTTGGGTTTGTTGATGATTGGTGGGACTACCTTGGGATCCGAATGGCTCAAGAGGGGGGGGCCTTGGTTGAAGATGTGCTCTGCGGGAGACATCGCTACCGATGAAACCTCAGTGGGGTCTAAATAGGCTAGTAATCCCTTTGTAAAGGCTATTTTGTGATCTCTTGGCCACACACCAACGGAAGTGTGTAATTGTGACCGACGGGGTCATGGGCATAAGGGAGGTTCTTAGTCGCCGAAGGGTGATGAAATCACGAACACGTGGGTAAAGAGGTACAAAATCTGCAGAGTGTTAACTAAAACTATCATGATAGCCGTGCTCTCGGTTATGAGCACCTGGACAACTTCCATGATTAGAGGGAAATTGGAATTTGGGATGGTTATGGTTTGGTAATGGTTATGGTTGATATTATGATTATGATTATGGTTATTGATGGAATTATGGTTTACGACATTGATTATGGTTATTGGTAACAGTGATCAATGGACTGGTATTATTATGGTTACATGGTTAATGCTAGGTTACATACACATAATACATATATTGCTTTTCAAATGTTTTACTGTACTTTTCAGCACTTTACCATTATTATTGTCGTCATTTGAATCAGCCACATGTCATACTTTCCACACTTGCTGAGTACGACATGTACTCACTCTTGCAATCCCCCACCCCAACAGTTGCAGGTCAGGACTGGGATTTTAATGGCGATAATGCGGAGTTCTAGGCCGTGTCTACCGTCAGCTTTGCCTGTGGTGTTGATTGGAGCTGCGCGTATATACCCTGTCGCTTATGCTGCATAGTTGCTTTAGTTTGCTTAATTAGTTTATTTCCGCTGCATTAGTTGAACTTGTCATTAATATTCATTAGAGCTTGTATTCGAGGATAATATGGTTTGTGTAATAAATCTGGTAATTAATCTTGTTCTGTGGTAATTTTCTGTATACTCTTTTGTGATTGCACTCGTGTATGTGTGATGAACATCCTGGGCACACATATGCGTTAGCTTGGTTCATTTTCGGAACCGGGCGTCACACCACCCTTGTCACCTGGAAATTTATGGTAGAGAGTCGGGATGGGCTTTTTACCTTTTTGCTTTGTTTAATTAATTGGGATGGGAAGACAACTATACTACTTAACTTAATTATGTATTTATGGGATTATGATTAACATGAACTGGTTAATATGATATGGTAAAGGGAGATCTAAGAAAGCATGGTATGTGGATGGGTTGGATGTTATGGTGGTTTGCTTGCTTTAGATCTAAGGACCGGTTCGTGGAGCGACCATCCAGGATTTATAGTGCCACCACAAGGCCAAGTATGGATGCGGCGTAGCTAATTAATTAGGGCTTCGCCAGTGCTATTTGGACCATTAGGGATGCTGGTGGAAGGGGTAGTCGGATTGGGTTTGTTGATGATTGGTGGGACTATCCTGGGATCCGAATGGCTCAAGAGGGGGCCCTTGGTTGAAAAAGTGCTCAGTTGGAGGCATCGCTATCGGTGAAACATCAGTGGGGTCTAAATAGGCTAGTAATCCCTTTGTAAAGGCTATTTTGTGATCTCTTGGCCAAACACAAAGGAAGTGTAATTGGCATAAGGAAGGTTCTTCAGTAACCGACGGGTGATGAAATCACGAACACGTGGGTAAAGTGGTACAAACTCTGCAGAGTCTAATAAAACTATAATGATAGTCGTGCTCCCGGTTATGAGCAATCTGGACCCTCACATGATTAGGGGAAACTTGGTATTGGGATGGTTTTTGGGATGGTTATGGTTAATAATACGGTTATGGCTGGTTATGAATTAAATTCTGGTATTGGATATAATTGATGGTAATAATCTGGAATATGGATGATGGTAATGAATATGGACTGGTATTATGATGATTACATGGTTTATGATGGGTTTATTTCACATACATATAATATGTTGCTTTTCAAATGTTTTAATGTACTTTTCAGCACTTAGCCATTATTATATTAGTCATTTGTATCAGCTACATGTCATACTTTCTACACTTGTTGAACATGTACTCACCGTTGCAATTCGCCCACCAACAGTTGCAGGTCAGGATTGGGAGTTTAACGATGATAATCTGGAGTTCTAGGTCGTGTCTACTATCAGCTTTGCCTGTGGAGTGTTGGAGTGGCGCTATACCCTTTGCTTATGCTTCTTAGTTTCTTAGTTACTTAATTAGTTTAATTCCGCTACATTAGTTGAAATTTGTCATTAATGTTCATTAGAGCTTGTATTCGAGGATATTATGAATTTGTAATAAAAGTGGTTAATTAATCTTGTTCTATGGTAATTTTCTGTATATCCTTTTGTGAATGCACTTGTGTATGTGTGTTTAACATCCTGGGCACACATATGAGTTCACTTGGTTCATTTTTGGAATCGAGTGTCACAAATTGGTATCAAAGTCAGGTTGACCGTAGGATGCAGTCTAGATAGAATGGACACTTTGGAGCACATAGGAATACTTAGGAATCGATGTGTATTTGTTGGTTTGTTGTTTGCTATATATTGTTTGCTTGTGTGCTTAATAGAAGATTTTGGGGTGGTTTAGCATTGACATATCCACATAGGCTAGTGTAGTTAGTTGCTTAGTTCATATCCCTTGATGCATATAGTTGGGGACGTTTTCTAATTCTTACCTATTGCTTTTCTCCAGATGGTGAGGACTCGCAACCAGAGGGATGGCAATGATGAGGAGGAGAACAATGGAGCACCTCAGAACAACAATGGACAAGGACCTGCCCAGGGAGCCATAAATATTGAGCAGCTTTTGGCTATGCAAAACCAGCTTATGCAAAACATGATACAAACTATGGGACAGCTGTAGGCTGGTAATGTCAACAATCAGCCCCACATGCCTCCACCGCCACCCCCACCTCCTCATAACCGGTTGCGAGAGTTCATGAGGACTAGGCCACTGACTTTTGCTCAAGCCGTTGACCCTATGGATGCCGATGATTGGCTCAAGTCTGTGGAGAAGAAGCTAGCTATTGTCCAATGCAGTGACCAGGAGAAGGTTCTATTTGATTCTCATCAACTTGTTGGAGCAGCTGCCGATTGGTGGGATTCGATATGCAATGCTCATGAGAACCAATAGAGAATTACTTGGGCGGATTTCAAGGAAAGCTTCCGTTCTCATTATGTGCCGGAGGGCGTTATGATCTTGAAGAGGCAAGAATTTGAGAACTTGGGGCAAGGAAGATCGATCGTGGGTGAATATCTCAATAAATTCACTCAACTTTCAAGTTATGCACCCGAGGATGTGAGCCGGGACAGCCAGAAGCAATATTTGTTCATAAGGGGCCTTAACAATGAGATCCAAGTGCAACTGCTCAATTGTGATTATGCCAACTTCCAGAAGCTTGTGGACAAAGCAATTGTTGTGGAGAACAAGGTTCGTGAGCTGGAACTAGATAACAGGAGGAAGGCACCATATCAAGGACAGAAACAAGGAAGTAATGTGCGCCCTCGCCTTAAACCATCCAATGCGCCTTACTTCAGCTCTTTTGTGCCTGCTCATCGCCCTGCTTATACACCACGCCCAATTTAGTTTGTGCAGCAGCGCCCTGTTATGCAAGCACCTAGGCCTCCAATGCCTTTTGCACCTCGCGCTAACTTTCCTGGTGCAAATGTTCAAAATCAAGTTTGTCAAAATTCTGGTGGAGTAAAGAAGTGATATGCTTGTGGAGAAGCTAGACACTTTGCACATCAATGTCCTAAGTCAGGCCTTGGTCAAGGAAGCAGTGCACCGAGGCAAAACCCCAAACCCAATGGAGGACAGCCGCAAGGGAATCACGGACAGCAGAATTTTGCTCGTGGCAACGTGAACCATGTCTCTACGGAGGATGCTCAATAAGCGAATGACGTGATGATTGGTATGTTTCTCATAAACTCCAACCCAGCGACTATGTTATTTGATTCTGGAGCATCGCATTCACTCATTGCATCGAAATATGTTGCCAAGTATAGTTTGTCTATCTCTCATATGAAGTTTACTCTATTGGTTAAGTCTCCTGGAGGAAAGATGAGGACAAATATAGTATGTCCAAAAGTAAGCCTTAGAATAAGGGGGGTAGACTTCTCCGCCAACCTCATTGTTTTGGATTCTCAAGGATTGGACATGATACTTGGTATGGACTGGTTGAGGAAGCACAATGGAGTTATTGAGTGTGCCATGAAGACAGTGAAGCTAACCAATGAGGAAGGGATCACCATAGAATTTGAAGCATCTCAACATGCACCGAAGCAATTGGAGCTGAACCATATGGACGGTGCCGCAATTGAGGAGATTCTGGTGGTGTGTGAATTTTTGGATGTGTTTCCGGATGAGTTGCCAGATATGCCACCTGACCGAGACATTGAGTTTGTTATTGATTTAGTACTTGGAACTGCACCTATAGCTAAGAGGCCGCATAGGATGCCTCCTAAGGAATTAGCGGAGCTCAAGAAGCAGATTCAAGAGCAACTAGAGAAAGATTTCATTCGCCCAAGTTCTTCACCATGGGGAGCGCCCGTGCTGTTTGTGGACAAGAAGGATGGATCGCAAAAGAATATGTGTGGACTACCGAGCTCTCAATGAGGTAACAATCAATAACAAGTACACCTTGCCCCGCATAGAAGACTTGTTTGATCTCATGAAGGGTGTTTGTGTCTTCTCCAAGATTGATTTGTGGTTGGGATATTTTCAAATGAAGATAAGACCGTCGAACATACTCGAGATAGCTTTTCGGACACGGTATGGATCTTATGAGTACACCATGATGTCCTTTGGATTGACCAATGCACCTACCTACTTTATGTACCTCATGAATAAGGTATTTATGGAGTACTTGGATAAGTTCGTTGTGGTGTTTATTGATGACATTATGATCTATTCGAAGGATGAGAAGGAACATGAGGAACACTTGAGGCTTATGTTGCAGAAATTGAGGGAGCATCAATTGTATGCCAAGTTCATCAAGTGCCAATTTTGGTTGAAAGAAGTGTCATTTTTGGGTCATATCATCTCGGGAGGAGGAGTATCGGTCGACCCCGGAAAAGTGAGGGACGTGTTGAAATGGGAACCACCGCAGAACGTAAAGGAAATAAGGAGTTTCCTTGGAATGGCTGGATATTACCGTCGATTCATCAAGGACTTCTCCAAGATAGCCAAGCCAATGACGGAATTTCTAATGAAGGGAAAGGCTTTCCGATGGATGAAGCTTGTCAAAACAGTTTTGAGGAGCTAAAGAAGAGGTTAACTATAGCCCCAGTTTTGATATTGTCAGACGTAAGCAAGCATTTTGACATATATTGTGATGCATCAAGAAAAGGACTTGGATGCGTATTGATGCAAGAAGGTCAAGTGGTCGCCTACGCATCGAGGTAATTGAAGAAACATGAGCAGAATTATCCAGCGCATGATTTGGAACTTGCAGCTGTAGTACACGCATTGAAAATTTGGAGACACTATATCCTTGGACATAGGTGCGAAATTTATACGAATCATAAGAGCCTTAAGTATATTTTCACACAAACGGACCTGAATTTGAGGCAACGAAGATGGTTGGAGCTCATCAAAGATTATGATGTGGGAATCAACTATCACCCGAGAAAAGCCAATATAGTGGTCGATGCTTTGAGTAGGAAAGGAGTAAGTCATCAACTCGCAGTTCAAGAATTACCATCCGAGTTATGTAAGGAGTTTGAACAGTTGAACCTTGGATTTGTGAATAAGATGGGAATAATGGAGTTAAATCCGACCTTGGAGCAAGAAATTCGAGAGGGTCAAACAAAGGATGAGGAGATCCAAGAAATCAAGGAAAGGACCCAGGATGGAAGAGAATTCAGGTTTGATGAGGATGAACATGGCACTCTATGGCTTGGAAAGAGGATTGTTGTGCCTAATGTGAGGCATATTCGGGAGACAATATTAAAGGAGGCACATGACTCGCCATATTCAATCCGCCCCGGTTGTACCAAGATGTACAAAGACTTGAAGACGTGTTATTGGTGGGCTAGCATGAAAAAGGACATAGCTAAATATGTAGCCTTGTGTGATGTGTGCCAACGAGTCAAGGCGGAACACCAAAGGCCATCCAGATTATTACAGCCATTGAATATCCCGGAATGTAAGTGGAAAGAGATCGGTATGGACTCTATAGTTGGATTGCCACGTACTCAGTCTGGTTATGACTCAATTTGGGTAATTGTGGATCGGTTGACCAAATCAGCTCATTTTATTCCCGTCAATACCACCTTTAATGGAGAGAAATTGGCGGAACTGTATATGGGAAGAATAGTATGTTTGTATGGAGTTCCAATGAAGATAGTATCGGATAGAGGTTCTCAATTTACCTCCAGATTTTGGCAGAAATTGCATGAAGCATTGGGAACAAGGTTGAATTTTAGCTCAGCATATCACCCTCAAACGGATGGACAAACCAAGAGGACCAACCAGATTTTAGAGGACATGTTAAGAGCTTGTGCTTCAAAGCATGGGAAAAGTTAGGACAAGAGCTTGCCATATGCAGAATTTTCATACAACAATAGTTACAAAGAAAGTTTGAAGATGTCACCCTATGAATCACTATATGGAAGGAAGTGTAGGACGCCTTTGTTATGGAATGAGGCAGGAGAAACTTAAGTATTTAGACCTGATGTATTGCAAGAAGCTGAAAAGCAAGTTCAGATTATTCGTGAAAACTTGAGGGCTGCTCAATCAAGGCAAAAAGGCTATGCTGACAATAGGAGAAGGAAACTAGCCTTTGAAGTAGGAGACTTCATATATCTCAAGGTGTCACCAATGAGAGCTCATAAGAGGTTTAACATAAGAGGCAAGCTAGCACCTTGATACATTTGGCCATTCAAGGTTTGGACAAAAGAGGAGAAGTAGCGTATAAGTTGGAGATGTCAGCTCATCTTTTAGATGTTCATGATGTGTTTCATGTTTTCCAGCTCAAGAAGTGTTTAAGGGTGCTAGAAGAACAAGTGTCAATGGAAGAATTGGATTAGAGGCAGATTTCACTTATGTCGAGCAACCGGTCAAAATCTTGGAAACCAATGAAAGAGTTACAAGAAACAAGGTCATCAGATGGTGTAAGGTTCCATGGAAGCATCATACGGAATTAGAGACAACATGGGAGCTGGAGGATTATCTCAAGAAGGAATTTCCCTATCTTTTCTCTTCCGCGTCGAATCTCGAGGGCGAGATTCATTTTAAGGGGGGTGGGTATGTAACACCCTCATTTTCATCCATCATGCATTGCGTACATTCTAATACATGTCTAACATTAATCCACATAAAAATGAACAAGTTTAAAATGAACTAGAAGCAAAACCGCACTTAAGAATTCTGGGAAGTGCGGACTAGTCCGATGTATGTGCGGACTAGTCCGATGTATGTGCGGACTAGTGCAATTTCTCTCTGACTTCAAACGGACTTGTCCATTTTGCTGAGGACTAGTCTGTTTTTCCCTCTGGACACTTTTAGACTTGTCCGGTCCTGTGCGTACTAGTCCGGTATCACAAATTGCTTGAAATTTTGCTAAGTCCCTGGACTTGTCTGGACTAGTCTGTATTCCAGTGAACTTTTCCGTTTTTCCTCTGACTAAACTCGGACTTGTCTGATTTTGGCCAGACTTGTCTGTTTTTCCCCTCTGCATAAGTTCAGACTTGTCCAATGTCCAGTCCAGACTTGTCCAATATCTCTCTGTCCAACTCGGACTTGTACGGCCCTTTTCGGACTTATCTGATAAATTGCGACTCTGAGTTGATCTTTTGTTTCACGACTTGTTTCTTGGGTTTTACTTTAAGTGGGCATAGGTACGTCGTGCCTAACTCTTTTAGAGCCCATGTGGGACTCTAAACCGGCCCCTACTCATCTCAAACTCGAAATCCATCTAACCTTAGCCTCCACCTCTATATAAACAACCCCACCCCTTGGCTTGACATCTATTTGCCACTTTTCCATCACACCCAAACCCTAGCTCGTGAGTAGCCACCACCAAGGAGGGAGAAGGAGACCTAGAGCAAGGAGAAAAGAGGAGGAAATGAAAGAGGGTCAAGATCTCCATTAGTTTTGTGTTCTTCATCAACAATTCACCATCAAGTTCTTCATCAACCCTAGATCTTCAAGATCCAAGTGTTGCCTACAAAACTTTTGATTCTTTAGAGTCTTAGACACATGGTATACCTTCTACTTCCTTTTACTTACGTGAACTCAACCCCAACTCTCCAAATTCACATCGATCTAGAAAACCCTAATTTGTTGTTCCTGCGCAGTACGAACTTGTCTGGTCCCTAGCGGACTAGTCTGATTTCCTAGTTAATTTCTGTTGAATTAATTCTAAATTTGATTCGAATTAACTCCAAACCTGTAAAACTTGTTAAAAGCTATTAGAACTATTTAGTGATCATTAAAAGCAACTCATTAACAAGTTCCACCTTGCATTTGCATCAATCATGCATGTCATGTCATATTGAGTAATATATGTGCATCTATTGACTGTAATTTTTGTCTTGTATGATTATTGTGCGAATTAGACAGATTTGTGCTAGAGGGTGCCATGGAGGATCTCCAGCACGAAGAGTCTGAAGGCTTTGACCCAAACCAATCCCAAGAGCAAGGCAAGTGTCCTTGAAGCATATTGATCATGTTTACAAATAAATGTTTTATTTGCGAACTGCATGTTTGTGTCAATTTGATGGGAAATCCTATGGTAGGAAGTTTACTAGATTTGTTTGACCACCCTTGTCACGTGGAAATTTATGGTAGAGAGTCAGGATGGGCTTTTTACCCTTTTTGCTTCTCTTAATTAATTGGAATAGGAAGACAACTATATCACTTAACTTAATTATGTATTTATGGGATTATGATTAACATGAACTGGTTAATATGATATGGTAAAGGGTGATCTAAGCAAGCATGGTATGTGGGTGGGTTGGATGTTATGGTGGTTTGCTTGCTTTAGATCTAAGGACCAGTTCATGGAGCGACCATCCAAGATTTACAGTGCCACCACAAGGCCAAGTATGGGTGCGGCGTAGCTGATTAATTAGGGCTTTGCCAGTGCTATTTGGACCATTAGAGATGCTTGGGGAAGGGGTAGCCGGATTGGGTTTGTTGATGATTGGTGAGACTGCCCTGGGATCCGAATGGCTCAAGAGGGGGCCCTTGGTTGAAGATGTGCTCAGTTGGAGGCATCGCCACCAGTGAAACCTAAGTGGGGTCTAAATAGGCTAGTAATCCCTTTGTAAAGGCTATTTTGTGATCTCATGGCCAAACACCAAAGGAAGTGTAATTGTCATAAGGGAGGTTCTTCAGTCGCCGTCAGGTGATAAAATCACGAACACGTGGGTAAAGTGGTACAAAGTCTGGAGAGTCTAATAAAACTATCATGATAGTCGTGCTCGCAGTTATGAGCAACCTGGACCCTCTCATGATTAGGGGAAACTTGGTATTGGGATGGTTTTTGGGATGGTTATGGTTAATAATATGGTTATGGCTGGTTATGAATTAAATTCTGGTATTGGATATGATTGATGGTAAGAATCTTGAATATGGATGATGGTAATGAATATGGACTGGTATTATGATGATTACATGGTTTATGATGGGTTTATTTCACATACATATAATGTTGCTTTTCAAATGTTTTAATGTACTTTTCAGTACTTAGCCATTATTATATTCGTCATTTGTATCACCTACATGTCATACTTTCCAGACTTGCGGAGTACAACATGTACTCACCCTTGCAATTTCCCCATCAACAGTTGCATGTCAGAATTGGGAGTTTAACGATGATAATGCGGAGTTCTAGGCCGTGTCTACCGTCAGCTTTGCCTGTGGAGTGTTGGAGCTGCACTATACCCTTTTCTTATGTTGCTTAGTTGCTTAATTAGTTTAATTCCGCTGCATTAGTTGAAACTTGTCATTAATGTTCATTAGAGCTTGTATTCGAGGATATTATAACTTGTGTAATAAAAGTGGTTAACTAATATTTTTTTGTGCTATTTTTGTGTATATCCTTTTGTGAATGCACTCGTGTATGTGTGTTGTACGTCCTGGGCACACATATGCGTTCACTTGGTTCATTTTCAGAATCAGGTGTCACAAATGTCGATGTCAAAAAGTTGATGAAGATTGTCCTTGATTGGTCCTCCTCCTTCTTGTCCTCCTTCTCCTTACTGCTGGCTCTCTTCTTGATGGCGCCACACGGTAGAAGGCAGCAGCAAGGGTTTTGTCAAAGGGTTGGAGAGTAGAGGGTATTGGGTTACTTATATAGAGGTCAGGTGGTAGGGTTTGGGTTGGATTTGGAGTAGAATTCGGTGGAGAACCAATAGGGCCCGTGGTGGGGTCCACTTGGGCCCCTCTGGGGTCGGGCACGAAATTCTTGGGCCCAATTAAGGCAATAACCCAATAAATTATCATGGAAGAAAAATAGAATTTGAGATGGACTCTGAAGACTGCACTAGTTTGCAAGGTGTCCGGACAAATCCGTTTTACAACAGAGGTGACTTCGGACAAGTCCGGTGCTGGTCGTCGGAAAAGTCCGTGGCTGGCAAGAAAATTGGTCCAGAATAATACAACATCGGACTAGTCCGCTAAAAGTGGGATAAGTACGGACAACATCGGACTAGTCCGTGCTGTGTGTCGGACAAGTACGTAGTTCTGAAGATTGAACTTTCTGAAATAGAAGAGGGACACTGGACTAGCCCGGGGTTTATGCCGGACAAGTCCGCTCCTTGACAGGATTAGAATGTTGATTAGCCCTAAATTCATTTTAATATTGTTCCTTTTTATGTTGCTTAATGTTAAACTTGTATGAGGATGCATGCAATGCATTATGCATGAAAATGAGGGTGTTACACTTAGGCACTTATTTTGATACCATCATATGAAGTTCCTTTGTCAAATAATTTGCGACTCACTGGTGTAGGTAAGTCCAGTAGAGTCACTAGTCCATCCCCAGGAATTTAATCTCGTTTAATTAAGCGATTTCAGGTCATTTTGCCTATTCACCCCCCCTCTAGGTGACTTTCAGCAATGTCATTGCGTTTGTTTATCCCTGAAGCTTAATTGCAATGTCATTGCATTTGTATCCCTGCAACAGATGCTCATGATAAAGTGCGAGTGGCAACTGACGCTCACGATGTTGGGCGAGTGGCCAAAGGGAGACACACCTTACTCGGGCGTGTTTCTGATTCGTGCCGAAGATCTTTTGTCCCACCTTGGAAATCTGAGCGCGTTGCAACGATCATATAAGTTACTGCGCATTGTTTCCAGTTGGACAAATCCGCATGCGACAACTGTTGTTCATGGTAACAACAGTTGTTGCATGCGGCTTGCTCGTACGGCGCAAACATAATGAGAGACTCGTCTTACATTGCGCGCGTCTTCGATTCATGCCGAAGATTTTTGTCCCACCTCGCAAAGCTATGTGAGTTGCAACGATCATATAAGGCATTTCGCACTGTTGTCAGTTGGACATGCCGGCATGCAAAAGATGGTGTCGCACCCACGAACAACATCTTTCGCAAGTTGCATGCCTGTTCGGCCACAAAATAACGCAAGACGTGCATTATATATGTCCGTCTCCGATTTGTGACCTATGCTCTCGCGCGCTCTCTGGTGAAATTTTTTGCGCAAAACTTACTCGCGCTCTCTCGACTAAAGGGAGATGCTGAAATGAAGGACACGTGTTAGAGAGGCCTGTCTCCGAGTTTTGCTATTTTCATCTCTCGCGCGCTCTCTCCCAACAGTTGGCAAAAAAAATTTAGCTCTCGCGCGCTCTCTCGACCTAGAAACCGCAGCTCCTGAGCACGCCGCCGCCGTCCCTATTCCTCAACTCGTTCTTTGTCATTTTTATGCTGCCGCCGTCGACCCCGACCTTCGTCATTAGAGATTTGAGTACACTGGAGCACACCGCCTCGTCCCCTGTCCGCGGAGCACGCCGCCACCTCGACTCCGACATCAGCAATCGGTATGAGCACGCCGCAGCCTTCACATAAGTGGAAATGTTCTCCGTGTCCCCGGAGCACGCCAGCCTGCTGTCATCAGAGAGTTGAGGAACCGCTGCTCCGGCGCCTCCGCCAGCTCGTACCGGAGCACGCCGCTGCCTCGTCCCCTGTCCCCGGAGCATGTCGTTGCCTCGATTCTGCTCTTAGAGTGTGCATTTCAGTGATTTTATTGATTTTATTGCATTTCAGTGTTCTCCATTCACTAACAGTTCTTGTGTCTATTACAATTGTGTACCAATTTGTTCCTAAGCCTTCAGATATCTGCTCCCTTATGTGACTGTTTAATGCGAATGTGACTGCAGTTTAATAATGTTTTAAAGATTACAGTGATTTATTGAATTTGAGGATGTCTCAGTTGGAGCATTAGAGGCTATGAAGGTTCATCGTTAATGAAGTTATTGATCGGGAGAATTTTCATTATGATATACAGGATTAGATGATGACAGTTATGATGTGTGTAATTAGTTACTTTGTAATCAGGATGAACAGTGTATTTGATTGGTCAATATAACTTAAGGTGTGATCTTTTTGGATATACATATGTTTCTATATGTGTATGTTGCTGACACTGTAATGCGGCTGCCAAATCCTGGCTAGCTCGAGGATGCAATCGGCAACCAGGATAATCAGGGATGTGGGGGCACCTAATAGGAGACTTTGCCTCAAAACAATCCACGAAGAGCTGTAATAGAGAACGTCTTGGATTACCTTAATAAAGGATACAAGCTTCCTTAAAGCCTATCTCAGACTAGTAAACAAAACTGCGACGCGCTTCAATAAAGAGCGTCTCGGATCAGTCAATAAACCTTCGACGCGCTATGTTAGTGCATGTCTCGCATATATGCTGATGGGCGACGTGTAGAAAACCTATCTCCAATGACATAGTAAACAACGTCTATTAAGACTAAAAAAGGAGATATGCTACCTTTGAGCATGTCTCGCACTTTGGCTGATCGGCGACGCACTTGCTGCTCATCTTTGATGACAACGTAATGCGAGATGCGATGACGGAGACACACAATTTGTTCGTCTTCCTTCTTCGTTCGGGTGCGTCTCATATGAGCCTTTCTTACGTAGGGTAGAGTATGCTCTAGAGGGTGTGGGTGCGGATGGTCTAAGAGTTGCAACTACTAGTGATAGTAACCATATTGAGGTAGCCCACTGTCGAAGTATTTATGCGACACTTCCCCCGGATCTGCTAAGGAGCAGCCCGCGGAGGTTCTTGTTCGACGGGGATTAGGCCTCAATCAAGTGTACGCGCGTATGAGAGTGTATGAGATGGTGGTTTTTACGTCGTTCGGACCGCATGGAGCATAACACCCTACTCCACAGTGGATTGTATTGCTAGTGTGTGTATGCGTGTGTGTGTGTGTATCGAGGATTCGATGTTGGGTTTTTTGTAACGGTGGCAGTACGGTCCTTTTATAGACAAGGTCGAACGCCTTACAAGTAGGGTCTAGGGCCCGACAGGTGGTCCCAAGGAATTATTATCCTGAAGATCTAAGGCTTCTCGCATAAGCTTGCTTCTGACCATGGATTTCAAGACTCGTCGTCTTGTTGCCTGAGTCGTCAGTAGCTTGCTGTTGCTGACAATGGCATGTGATGTCCCGTCCAACTGTATCTGTCATCATAAGCTACCCAATTGGCGGAGTGGGATAGGTATGTGGCGTCTTCACTGCGATGCGATTGGTCGTAGTGGTACCTAAAATTTGGCGTGTGCGGTGCCATGCATCTAGGGAAGCCGCGTATCTTCAATCCTTGACAAGGACAAGGCACACAACCCTCTTAACTCCCGCAACTCTCCGTCCAGGGCAAGTGTATGGACTACTTGATAGCTCGGGAGCTTATCTCTGTGGAGGAGGTCAGGTCTCGTCTTATGGACCACGTGGCGGCTCGGGAGCTCACCTCCGCAGAGGAGGTCGGGTCCCGTCTTATGGACCACATGACAGCCCCGGAACCCGCTCCTGAGTAGAGCGGGGACTCTAGGGCCGCGGGATAAGTGGCAGCGCCAGAGCCCACCTATACAAGAGGTGACCCGTATGATGCCTCAGACAGCGTGGTAGCTCCAGAACCCTGTCTCATGGGGGAGAGGGATCCTTACCTGCTAGACACATGGATGCATGGGAGCTCATCTCCGAGGGAGCGTTGAACTCTCCTTCGGGGTCTCTTGTGGGTACCTCGGACCCCGCATCTGAGGCAAATGGGTCCGAGTCTTCTGAACACTTAGTGCCCTCTAACCCTGCCTCTGCTGGAAAGTGGGGTACCTAGGCAGCTCTAGCTTCTGCGCGAGGGTACCTGATATGCCGGGTACGGACAGTGGCCCCTGGGTTCACCCTGGGGGGAGGCGACGAGCCTGAGGGTGGAGTCCTATCCTACTTTCCCGCACTGCCCTTTAATTTTTTCTTGACCAGCCGAAGCGGTGCGCACCTCTGCCGTTGTGGCCACGCGTCCCTCTCTGGTTGAGGGATCGCAGTGATGGGATCTTTGCTTGATGCAGTTTCTTTACTGCGATGGTTCCCAGTGCAGCTATTGCACTTCTGCTCCTTCTACTCCCACCTTTATGGGAACTGTCGAGTTTCCTTCTCGGGTCGATGCCCCTTCAGATCGATCTCTCTGACAGGGGTCTGGGCCCCGCCATCAGGGGCGCTATAGGTTGAGCGGTGGGTTTCGACCCCATGCAATTTGCTCGATGCGCTCGAACGCCTAACAAGGAGTTAAAGGGATACCTTTAGGAGCAAAGGTGGTTCTTCCTTATGCACTTCCTAATGTTCGAGCCTTCGTCTTCCACCTTGTGCACCCACTCTCTTTCCACCTTCGTGGTTCTCGACTCCTTCCCCAATGGACTCAGCCTTGCCTCCTTCTCGCATAGTTGACGTGGCACCTGTGAGGCGCCTGTTTAGTTGGGAGGACGAGGCGTGGTGGGATCTGATCCGCCCGGGCACCCTGCCTCTGAAGTTTGTGGAGAAGGTCATCTTCTTCCAGGCGTATGCGTACTCCGGGTTCTTCTTCCCGTTTCCTCCTTCCTGGTGACTCTCCTGGAGGTCCTCGGGCTCCAACTTCACCACTTATCGCTGAACTCTCTAGTGGCAGCGGCGGTGTTCTCACACTTCTGCGAGATGTTCGTCGGGGTGTTCCCATTCGTGTCGGTGTTCCGATAGTTCTTTGTGTTGAGGCGCACCAAGAAGAAGAACAAAGCAAACTTCCTCGGCGACTACTGCTTCCAGCATCGGGCCAACAGCCCCTTCAAGTACATCACCCTCTCTCCTCAGCGAAGTGGGCCGATTGGAGGAGGGACTATGTGATAATACAGGTCGACGCCCATGATCGCATAGTCATGCCCACCGGATGGGCGATACTTAGGAAGGAGACTTGGGAGGAGCGCCCGGAGTTGGAGCAGGCCTACACCCCGGTGATGGAGAGGATCCAATTCTTGGCGGATCATGGCTTGTCAGAGCTGATGGTGATGGCGGACTTCGTTCGTCGACGCCTGGCCCCCCTCTAGCACCATCGTCGTCCTGCATAGCTTTACTTCGAGCCACAGGACAGCACCCGGCTGGTGCGGGGTCGCGACAAAGATACAACCCCACAAGAGGTGCTCGATGCAATGTCCAAGGCGTGCGACAACCTGCTGTCGCACGACGTCTTCATCTTCCCACAATCTTTCCCTCTGCTTTGCACGGATCGGTACCTTCGGACAAAGAATCTGAAGAATATGCCAAACCTAGACGCGCTCAATCTTGCGTAGTGGCAGGTAGGTGACGAGAGCTGTGGGTTGGCCATCGTCGACCCTCCACAAAAGTCTGCACCTGCTCGAGGCTCCGAAGCTTCAAGGTCAGAGGACACACCCTTTGTCGAAGAGAAGGGCAAGGCGTTGTTCCTTGACGCAGGCAAGGGGAAGGCACCTGTGATGGTTGCAGGGCAACCTTCGTTCAACATCGCCGCCGCTGGCACAGTCCAAGATGCCAAAAGGGGCTCTGGGAGCGTTATGCCTACGGTGCCTCAAGCCAAAAGGCATCGGGCTGCCGTCGGCGGCAACTCAGGAGGAGGCTTCGAGGGTGGCTCCATTGGAGTCGGTGGGGGTATGCCGACGCAGGGTGGTGGTGTCCCTGTTGGTTTCGGTGGAGGCACAGTCCGGACGACCTCGCCTGCCATGTCGTTGTTAGGGCCCGCAGCTTCAGGGCCACTGAAGGTGGAGGCCCGTTGGAGTTTTCGGGGATGTCGGTAAAGCATTCTTACCAATGCTTGCTTCATTATCTTGCCAAATTTTGTTGATTGTTCAGTCCTTGGTTTTGATTTGCAGGGCCACGTCAGCCGTTGTGAGATCCTTACCGCCGGGGGTAGTGCCCTAGAGCACTTCAAAGTTGGCTCAGGAGGCTATGTCTGTACCGGTGGGGTAGACAGCCAATCCTGCTTAGGAGACCGTTGCTCTGGCACCCATACCCTGCACTGGAAGCGAAGCATCTCTGGCTAGATCTCCGACTGTAGTGTCGGAGGCACCTTCGGCCGTCGCGCCAGAGGTAATGTTGGGGACGGCTCAGGGGGTTGAGGGCTTGGCCTCCGCTTCTGCTCATCCGGCGGGCGGCTCCTTGGGTGATGGTGACGCTACCACTTCAGGTTGCACCACCACTCCTGCTCAGTCTCCAGGGACAAGGTATCCGGTACTGGTGGCCTCGCCTTCACCGCTTCGGGAGGAAGAGATCCTCGAGATGATCGTCGGGAGGCCTTCCATAACTTTGGTGCAGCTATAGCGTCTCTCTGACATCATGGACTCGACGCAGTCTAGCATCCTCCTGGTGCAATCCAACCTCCGCCGGGCATAGGGGGCTCTCGCCCTGGAATGGGAGAAGCTGCGTGCTGAGGGAGAACGCCTCCATGGCTAGGAGGACCTTCTGAGGTCCAGGATCGCCGAGGCGAAGGCAAAGTACCAGAAGGAGAGCAAGGAGTTGGATCTAAGGCACTGTTTGGCAAAAGCCATGGACACAGTGTCCCAGAAGACCCTGGCCGACGCCAAAGTGGCCAATGACACGGCTGATGCCCGCTTGCGCGCCCTTGAGGAGGTTCGAGAGGCCCTGGATCACCGTGAAGCTGCTATTGCTGAGCGGGAGGATGTCATCACCGACCAAGAGGTGGCGGCCTAGGCGATGATGGCTTGGGCTGAGACAGATAAGGACAGGCTGCAGTCCCGCCTTGAAGATCTTGAGCTCCAGGAGAGGGACATGGCACGAGATCAGGCGCAACACTTAGCTGAGCGTCAAGAACTTCTTTGCGTGATCTCGACGTCCAAGCCCGGGAGCACACACGGAGTGCCACGTCCAGAAGCTCGATCTGCAGGAGCGTCAGCTGGCTCAGTGTATGGAAGCCGAGGGTAGGGCGATGGCAGAGACGGTTGCATCCCATGTACTGGTGTGCCATTGGAGCCGGTTCCCTGATCTGCCACTGGAGCCTGTTTTTGAAGGTCTCGTTCAAGAGCGCGAGGAGACGGTGGTGGTAGAGGTCAAGAATGTCACCAAATATGTCGTTGCGCAATTTGCTAGGGATTGAGTCTGGCGGCCCATCTTTGTATCCGGGGTTTGCCCCTTTGTAAATATTCTTCAATGAATTTGGATTTGTGTTTGACTTCTTGGCTTGTCTTTGCGCTTCTCAACTGTTGCTCTGAGTCCTCAGTTGTGTAAGGGTTCGAATAACCTTCCTCGAGCTCGTTAGTTTTTTAGGGACGAACGATTGCACAATTGATATGGCCAAAGTGTTGTCTATTGAGTTTCTACATTTGGAACCCCCTTAGAGGCCCTGGTAGATGTGGTTCATTGGCTGGGCACATCTACCACTTAATCGCAGAATGTCTTCGACGGGCCCCCAGCGAAGAAGAGGAGTTGGAGTGGATTGCTTCAGTGTCTCCCACCATCATCGACGGTAGCGTCGACAGCACGCCCCTTGGGAGGTGCCAGAGCTGGCTGCTCCGGCGTCGCCCACAATCGACATAAAGACGTCAACAATAGGCCCATTGGGAGGTGCCGGAGCTGGCTGCTCTGGTGTCATCCACCATTGTCGTAGAGACGTCAACGGCAGGCCCCTTGGGAGGTGCCGGAGCTAGCTTCTCCGGCGTCGCCCACCCTCGTCATAGAGACATCCACGGCAGGCCCCTTGAGAGGTGCCAGAGCTGGCTGCTCTGGTGTCGCCCACCAACATCGTAGAGAAGTCGATGGCGGGCCCCTTGGACGGTGCCAGAGCTGGCTGCTCCGACTTCGCCCACCATCATCGTAGAGACATCGACGACAAGCCCCGTGGGAGGTGTCAGAGCTGGCTGCTCCGGCATTGTCCACCATCACTGTAGAGACGTCGACGGTTGGCCCCTGGTGTACAGGATATTACAAGAGAACCCTGTTAGCAACAAGACAAGAAAAGTATAGTTTACTCACTTATCCACGCTTGTAGTTGTTGTCGATGTCCTGGGATGTCGACGACAGGCCCCTTGGGAGGTGCCGAAGTTGGCTGTTTCGATGTCGTCCACCATCGTCGTAGAGTCATCGATGACAGGCCCCTTGGGAGGTACCAGATTTGGCTGCTCCGGCGTCACCCACCATTGTCGTATAGACGTCGACGGCAGGCCCCTTGGGAGGTGCCGAAGCTGGCTGCTCCGGCGTCGCCCACCATCGTCGTAGAGACGTTGACGGCAATCCCCTTGGGGGTGTCAGAGCTGGCTGCTCTAGCGTCACCCACCATCATCGTAGAGACGTCGATGGCAAGCCCCTTGGGAAGTGCGGAGTTGGATGCTCCGACGCCGTCCTTCATCGTCATAAAGACATCGACAGCAGGCCCCTTGGGAGGTGCCAGATCTGACTGCTCCGGCATCGTCCACCATCGCCGTGGAGACATTGATGGCAGACCCCTTGGGAGGTGCTGGAATTGGATGCTCCTGCGTCATCCACCATCTTCGTAGATTCATCGATGGCCGGCCCCTGGTGTACGGGCAATCATAAGAGAACCCTGTTAGCAATAAGAGCAGGGTAGCAGAGTTTACTCACTTATCCATGCTTGTCGTTGTTTTCGACGTGCTGGGACGTTGACGGCAGACACCTTGGGAGGTGCCAGAGCTGGATGCTCCGACGTCGTCCACCATCGCTGTAGAGTCATCGACGACAGGCCCCTTGGGAGGCACCGGAGCTGGCTGCTCCAGCGTCGCCCACCATCATCATAGAGACGTCGAAGGTAGGCCCCTTTGGATGTGCAAAAGCTGGCTGCTTCGGCGTCGCCCACCATCATCGTAGAGGTGTCGACGGCAGGCCCCTTGGGGGGTACCGGAGCTGGCCACTCCGGCATCGCTCACCATCATCGTAGAGACGTCAACGTCAGACCCCTTGGAAAGTGCCAAAGCTGGATGCTCCAGCGTCATCTACCATCTTCGCAGAAGCGTCAATGGCAGGCCCCTGGTGTACAGGCTATCACAAGAGAATCCTGTTAGCAACAAGAGTGAGGCAGTAGAGTTTACTCACTTATTCGCGCTTGTTGTTGTCATCGACGTGTTGGGACGTCAACGGCAGGCCCCTTGGGAGGTGCCGGAGCTGGCTGCTCTGGTGTCGCCCACCATCGTCGTAGAGTCATCGACGGCAGGACCCTTGGGAGGTGCCGGAGCTGGCTGCTCCGGCATCGCCCACCATCGTCGTAGAGACGTCGATGGTAGGCCCCTTAGGAGGTGCCAGAGCTGGTTGCTCTGGCGTTGCCCACCATTGTTGTAGAGACGTCGATGGCTGGCCCCTTGGAGGGTGTCGGCGTTGGCTGCTCCAGCGTCGCCCACCAACACCGTAGAGATGTCAACGACAGGCCCCTTAGGAAGTGCCGGAGCTGGATCCTCCGACATCGTCCACCATCTTCGTAGATACATCGACAGCCGGCCCCTGGTGTACAGACTATCACAAGAGAACCCTGTTAGCAACAAGAGCAGGGCAGGAGAGTTTACTCACTTATCCATGCTTGTTGTTGTTGTCAACGTGTTGGGACGTCGACGGCGGGGCCCTCAGGAGGTGCCAGAGCTGGATGCTCTTGTGTCATCCACCATCTTCGTAGATACGTCGACAACCGGCCCCTGGTGTACAGGCTATCACAAGAGAACCCTGTACCAACAAGAGCGAGGCAGGAGAGTTTACTCACTTATCCATGCTTGTTGCTGTTGTCGACGTGTTGGGATGTCGATGGCGGGCCCCTTGGGAGGTACCGGAATTAGCTGTCCAGCACATATGATAGAAAGAGGGGGGACTATTCTTGCTTGTCGGTTCTACCTGTTCCTCTCCTTAGCTCTATCATGTCTTAATGTTCAGGACTGACGCACGGGGCTTTGGTAATTCGCCGCGTTGGTGCTGCGAGGTCCGGCTCCCGCCGTCCTCAGGGTGTGAGCTTTCTTGCCCCAGTACCGGGCCGTAGCGTTGGGATGCAGGTTGTGTATGCTTAGGGTACAGGACCAGACTAAGCAGTTTACAACCCCTGGACCTCCTGCTCGGCATAGGCCTTTCCTGGGAAGCCTTATGTCACCACAGGACCCAAATGACGAAAGTTGTCAAAAGAACCCCCTCACACACTACAGGTACCTCAATCGAGCCCACCTGCAGCAGGACTACATGACTCCAGCTTGGGTGAGTTACAGAGCATACAACCGTACATATAAAGGTAATATACAATAAACGAGTCTAGTATGGCATGATCATAAAATTAATGTGTAAATAAATGAATAATTTTTTTTAGGAAACATGAAGTAAAACAATGGTTATTTTTTATCAGTGTTCATAGGGGGGACAATCTTTTTACAAAAGAGGGCAGCGGCTTGCTTCTGGATGATGAGGGAGGTAGGGTGTACAGGCTTAGGGTTTGGGACCAAGTCAAGCTAACTGTACACTCTGGACCTGACCCTCTTGGAGCTCGGTTGTCCTTAATGCTGCTCCTAGGTCCTATGAAAACCTTTACACTATCCTACTAAGCTTAATATTTACAATAGGGGTGCACAAAGCTCCAAGGGTAGCTGTGATGGTTGCAGGGCAACCTTGGTGTCTACAGCTACTAGAGGGACGATGAGTGGGCGTCCCTACTTCCTGCCTCGACCACACACCTTGCAAGGGGTCTGAGCAGAGCCAGGACTGAGCTCGGCAGCTTTGACGGGGGTGTCGATGCTACCGGAGGGATGCAGCTGGGGCGCAGTGGATGCTCCATGCTGACGCGAGTTCGGCGGAGGCTGACTTGATCCAACGCCGCCCGGGGCAGGTGCTAGGTGGTCTGTGAGGGCTTGGAGCTGCTCCAAGGCCAACACCACAGCAGTGCGGTCTTTGTGGATCCTGAAGATGCTGGAAGGGGTTGGCATCTTCAGGACAAGGTAGTCGTAGTGGGCTACGGTCATGAATCGACACAGGGCGGGCCTACCATTGACGGCATTGAAGGGGAGGCCGACATCCGCAATGTCGAAGAGGATGCTCTCCGTCCTGTAGTTGTCGGGCGTCCCGAAGGTAACCCAGAGATGGATGTTGCCGTATGTGATGATGCTCCCTGGTTCCACCCTCGAGAATGGGCTCGAGCGTGCGAGCTTGGACACCGGGATCTGCAGCTGCTCAAAGGCTGCGCAGCTGAGGAGGTTGAGTCCTGCCCTGCCATATATTAAGACAGAGTAAAGCTTGACATTGGCAATGGTGGGGGCGACCAGAAGAGGTAGAATCCCTGCCCCGGCCATGTTTTTCGGGCAGTCAGAAGCTTCGAAGCTGATCGGCGTCTCCTTCCACTGGTGGTGCAGTGCCGGAGTGGGGGCAAGGGCTATTAAAGCTTCTGCACAACGAAGGGTCTTGATCGCGTTCCAGGACGCGGGATCCCAAGAACCTCCAAAGATGACGTGGAGTGTCTTGCGACGCTCGTGGTCGCCGCTGGCATCGGAGTCCTCGTCTTAGTGGACCACTTTGATGGCCCGCTCTTGCTTCTGGTACTCCATCTCCTCGTCATCGTCGACCTTGGCGTCGACCTTCTGCTTGCCCTCCCACTGGCGGAAGGGGCCGCCGTCCGGGCACTGCTGCGCCCACTCTTGGTAGTGTTCGACGCATCTCTTGATCTCCCGGCACTCGCTCGTGGTGTGGTCATGAGTCTTGTGCACCGAGCAGGACTCAACGCCATCGTCAGCAACAGATGGCTGATGTGGGTGCCTCTCGGGGTGTGGGGGTTTGCCACCACCGATCGCGGCTAGTGCCACGGCAAGGGACCCATGCAGCGGCTTGTTCTAGCCACCACCTCGGTTCTTGTTCTTCTTTTTGCCTCTACCAGGGGTAATGGTACCTTCACCGGTCTGGCCAGCCCCACCCGCTCCAGGGGCGGGCTGAGCATGCCAGTCGCGGCCTTCTGACGCCCTGGCGCACCGGTCGGCGATGGAGAAGAGCTTGGAGACGTCTTGCATGTTGTGCGTGGCTAACTTCTCGAGCATCTTGCGGTCACGCACTCCCTGGCAGAATGCCACTATAGCAGACACACTCGAGATGTTGGGGATGGAGTTGCGTACCTGGGAGAAACGCTGGATGAATGATCGCAGGGTCTCCTTGGGTTGTTGTCGCACGGTGTGGAGGTCGAGCTCGGTGCAAGGGCGCGTGTAGGAGCTGTCGAAGTTCACCGTGAACTACCGGCACAACTCATCCCAAGAGGTTATAGACCCCTCGGGTAGGTTCATCAGTCACGAGCGGGTCGATCCAGTCAGGGCGACTGGGAAATAGTTTGCCAGGATGGTCTCATCCGCTCCTGCAGCAAGGAGCGTCGTGGTGTAGATCTACAGGAACTCGATCGGGTTGATGCTTCTGTCGAACTTCTCCGACATATGTGGTCGGAACTTGCATGGCCACATCATGATGCAGAGGTGCGGAGTCAACACCACACAACCTCCGATGGGCTTCGCTGGTGAGGCATACGGGGTAGCATACCCTAGAGTGGTCTGCTACACGACGTGCGACGCTTGCGGGACTTGCGGTTGTGGCACCAGCTGAGCCATGTGTTGTTGCAGTGGTACTGGCTGCACCAAGTACTGCTGTTGCATGTCCTGCTGCATCGAATACTGCAGGGGGGGCAAAGAGCCAATTTATTCCTCATTAGGTGGTGGAGGGTTTACCTGCAGTGCACCTTGGACGAAGGATGCCTCATGAACGGGGCACTGAGGGCCATATTCGGCATCGAGGTTGTGCCGCCTCTCTTGCTGGCGCTCGATGATGACTTGGTCGTCCATGTGAGGTTGACGACGGTCAAGCTCAGCCCTGAGGTCCTCCTTCGAGAGCCGGCCAGCGCTCGTAAGCCTGGAGGAGCGGGAGTTGGCAGTGCAACGGTCGATGGATGGCATGCGCGACAGTGACACGTGATGCCTTCCCCTATTGGGGGAGTTGATGGTCTATGTCTTGGACCCACTGCTAAGCCACTCCCTGGGAAGCGTTCAACAACAGTGGGTGGTGGAGAAGAGCCCTGGCCGCTGCCAGAGCGCTCTCCGGGCTTGCTATTGGCGGTGCCGGAGGAGTCAACTGGGCTGGGATGTGTCCCGGCGCGTCGTCCTGGCCAGCTATACCTGCATAGGTGCGTGACGGACCAGAGAGCACCGCTCGAGCGACGGATCTGGTCATCGGATGATGGCCATAGAAACATCTTTCCATGGGCTTGATGAATACCATGGTGGTGAAAGCCCCTACCTGGCGCCCCAAATGTCGAAGTGTTTGTGCAACACTTCCCCCAAATCTTCTAAGGAGCAGCCCATGGAGGTTCTTGTTCGGTAGGGCTTAGGCCTCAATCAAGTGTACGCGCATATGAGAGTGTATGAGACGGTGGTTTTTACGTGGTCCGAGTCGCAAGGAGCGTAACACCCAACTCCATGATGGATTGTATTGCTAGTGTGTGTATGCATGTGTGTGTGTATCGGGGATGCAAAGTTTTGTCCTTTGTAACGTTGGCGGTCTGGTCCTTTTATAGACAAGGTCGGACGCCTTACAAGTAGGGTCCGGGGGACGACAGATGGTCCTGGGGCGATCTTATCCTAAAGATCTAGGGCTTCTCGCATAAGTTTCCTTCTGACTGTGGCTTTAAAGACTCATCGTCTTGCCGCCTGAGTCGTCAGTAGCCCTTGCGCTGTTACTGATAATGGCAGGAGATGTCCCGTCCAACTGTCTCTGTCGCTGTAAGCTACCCACTTGGCGGAGTGGGATAGGCCTACGACGTCTTCACTACGATGCGATTGGTCGTGGCAGTACCTGACACTAGGCGTGCGCCACGCTATGAGTCTGGGGAAGTTGCGTATCTTCAATCCATGACAGTGACAAGGTGCACCGCCCTATTAATTCCCGCAACTCTCCGTCCAGGGCAAGTATCTCGACTACATGACAGCTCGGGAGCTCATCTCTGCAGAGGAGGTCAGGTCCCGTCTTACGGACCACGTAGCGGCTCGAGAGCTCACCTCCGAGGAGGAGGTAGGGTCCCGTCTTACGAACAAGTGGCAGCCCCAGAACTCGCTCTTGAGTAGAGCGGGGACTCTAGGGCTATGGGACAACTGGTAGCGCCGAAACCGCCTATACAGGAGGTGACCCGTTTAATGCCTTGGACCACGTGGCAGCTCCAGAGCCTTGTCTCACAGGGGAGAGGGATCCTTACCTGTTGGACACGTGGCTACTTGGGAGCTCATCTCCGAGGGGGAACTGAACTCTCCTTCTGGGTCTCTTGCAGGTACCCCAGACCCCGCATCTGAGGCACATGGTTCCTGGTCTCTTGAACACTTGGTGTCCTCGTACCCTGCCTTTGCTGGAAGGCGGGCTACCTAGGCAGCTCTAGCTTGTGTGCAAGGGTACCTGTTATGTCGGGTACCTACATCCACAGTAGCTGTCGAGCTAGATTTCAAAGGGGGGCTACAGTGCATCTTTGAATTGAAATTTGAACTGGAAGCATTAAATGAGGTACGTATCGTACCCAGCCGTAGAGCTTTTCTAGACAACAATGGCGACAAAGAATTATCTCCCTGATCACCATGAGGGGTAGCCTGAAGCACATCGAACAATGCCGAGAAGGAGGTCCCCACTGGAATGTTATGATTTGATCACCGATCAACTGGGCTTAATCCCCCAATCCAGTAATCATTCTTCGAGATAATGGAAATCCTACCCGGGGATGGTATACGGAAGGGCAAAGAGAATGTTACCTTCTTGCATGACCTGGGTTTCATGAACTTCTTCTTCCCTGAGACCAGGGTCCAGCTTTTCCTCTCATCCTCTTCCCACTCCATCCCGCCAAAGGTGAAAGCAAACATCGAACGAGGGTGCGATGACCCTTCACAGGGAGCTCACCAGAAGGCCGACCTCCTTGCTTGCCACTGAGAAACAGAAAAAGTTGTTTTTGATGTAGTGTACGTGAAAGCCTCCTGGTGAGCCTCCAAGAACTGAATGGAGTGTCCACCCCACGTCCGACTCTGTTAGACAGAAAGTGTAGTGGTGGAAAACCGCAAATAGGAAGAAAGAACTTGAAGCAAAGAAGACGAGTGATGAATGGAGGAGCTGAACCTCCATAGAACTTCTTGCTCAAACTTTCTCCCCCGGTTAAAGTCCCAATGTGCATTTGTGGCCGCCGAACTATCTCCAACCATTGTCAGAGACGACAGCCCACAGTGATTGACAGAACGGTTACCAGGCACTGCATGACGATGCAATAGTGGTCAAACAATGGATTTGGCTGGCAGTAAGGCTGACTCCAACAGAGTAGCCATACTAGTAGACAAACCCGATATGCGTCATCCGAAGCCACTATCGTGTCTCCAACTGAGTTGCTAAACAGGAGACTGATTTTTTGTAGCCTGTGTCACATGACTCAAATATCGGTAGTTGAAGAGCAGCGACCGAACACTGTGCACTGCTATTTTTGCGAAGGGGCATGCGCACGTGCGTGTTTTCACGCGAGGTCAGCTCTACGCGCCGTGTTTTTGTGCGGGAGACATGCGGGAGCGGAAAAGTTATATCGGTTCTGCTTTTCCTTCTTCCGTTTGAGAACAAAACTTTTGAGTAGCACAGAGACCTCCTCAGTGGCACCCTTTCAGAGGTATTGGTCTTCCTTTTTAGGTGCCTCCGTTGGAGTCAGCCTAAGTGCTCTCATCCACTGAGCCCATCTGAGACACGCTCCCTTCGGCAGCCCAAATATAGGCGCCCGAGCGAGATGCGGAAACCAACTACCACGACTCCTGAAAAAAAAACATATTGCAACAGTCGAAAGCCCGTGCATTGGAAGGTGTGGGCGGCAGCTTCTCGTCTCGTTCCAACGGCAGCCGGAGACCGGAGTTGATTCGCTGATGAAGGAGATCCCCAGGCACTCGCTCGAATTGGTTCCCCAAGAAATCCGCCGTCTTTCTTCAATTTGCCGTCGCACCATCGTCGTTTCTTTGTTCACCGAGGAGTGGCGTCGCGCATGCCAATCCTGACCACCGCTGCTGCGCCTGTACTTAATCGCTGCTGTCATTGCTGCCAAAACTTCGGTCCTCTCCGCCTGCAAGTGCACGTATCATCAAATTTCAGATCCGCCCTCCATACCTCGGATCCGCCTGCACCAGGCCGTGTACCAATAGTGTAGTCCGCTTAATGACAGCCAAGTCCCCTGCTGGTGTTTTGTATTCCATGCTTGATGATAGATGTTTGAAGCACATGATTTTCGATTAAGTGAGGTCGTTGATGATTTACTTGTTGGGATTTGGCCCTTTAGTGCAGCCCATTTATGGGCTTATTTATTTGGGCCAACTCCCCTGGAGGAAAGCCAATGTGGTGTGAAGAGGTGGCTGGGAACTTTAGTCCCACATTTCCCACCTAGATGGGTGTTCCCCAAGATATATAGTGGCCCTTGTACAGGTTCTCAACATGAGAATAATGAGGGTTGAAGGCTGCTGCTATGGACACAAAGACACACACGCACGCGCGCGCGTTTCGCGATTTTACGCGTGATTATCGCGTGACTTGTGACTTGCGACGTTGCGCGTTCGCGTCGTGACGAGTTGTGTTCTTCTAAGCAGTTATTATTTTCTACCACTCATATAAAAGGGAATATTTATCAACACCTAGACTGCCACGTCAACAAAGGATTAATAAGAGGCGTAACTGCAGGCGCACATTATCAGTGCGTAATGCCTCATAACTGCTCCCATTAGTTGCACGTTGAGAAATTTCAGGGGGCGGTTTCTTGAAATTATGGCAGATCGAATCTGAGGCTACTGGAAACTCAGGTATATAAGGAGACGTCCTGTATGCTAGAGGAAGATATACACACAACACATAACGCCTCTCTCCGTTACTGCTCTGCGCTGCCGCATTTTTGCCTTGCTGTCCCTTCATCCGCCGTGCAGCGGATTGAGGGAGAGCGGTGTCTCCGAACCGACGCCGGCGATCTAAAGACCTGCACAGGTGCCAGCGATCAGGTTTCTGGGAAGTGTGTTCGCACGGCCGCTCGCTGCACTTCCATCTTCCTCAACAGTTTCATCGTCTACTTCATAAAAGGATGATCTGTAAGTGGATCTCTCGAACTATGGCTGGTTCGATTTACTTGTTGAGCGATTTATTCGCATTTGTTTCTGTTCTGATTTGTGTAGTACTAGCATTGTTTATGTTAACTTCTAGTAGATCTGCTCTGGTCGTTTTGCTGTTTCGGATCATCAAATTAATTGCATGCCATGTCTATTCTCCAACAATCTAGAAACCTGATCGAATTAACATGGTTGGACTTACTGATGCGTTGAAACCCGAGCAATTTGTTGGGGGTGACAATTTTAAGAGATGGCAGACACGGGTCAAGTTCTGGCTCATGTCGATGAAGATCTGGTGGGTGATTTCCCCAGTTCTTCCTCTCACTGAGGAGCAGCACCGTGACTTTGACCTGGACAATTCTACTTGTCTTGGCTGCCTATTGTCACTTTTGTCAGATCAGCTATGTGACATTTACATGAACCACATTTCGGCTAAGGAATTGTGGGAGGCCCTAGACCGCAAATTTGTGGAATCAGATGCTGGACGTGAATTATATTTTAATGACCAGTACCACGAATATAAGATGGTCGATGACCGATCTATCTTGGAACAGACTCATGAGATCTAGCTTTTGGTGGGGGAACTGGCGCATTTTGATACGGTCTTGCCTGACAAGTTCGTGGTTGGTGGAATTATTTCTAAACTGCCTCCATCTTGGAGAAGTTTTGCCACGAGCCTGAAACACAAGAAAGAGGTTATGACTGTTGAGAGTCTGATCTCAACTCTTGATGTTGAGGAGAAGGCAAGATCAAAGGATGTGCCTCGTTATGTTCCGCGGAAGGGACTCCATCTAATGCCAATGTGGTGGAAGGTAAATCTGGTGGCAATAAGAACAACAAGCACTGGAAAGGAAAAGTCAAACAAAATACTAGCTTTAAGAAGAAGAAGAATAAAGAAGACCTGACTTGCTTTGTGTGCGGCGAGCTTGGCCACATAGCCAGAAAATGTCGCAATAGAAAAAGGCAAGAAAGGTGGTGGTCAGAATTGTGTGAATGTCACCATTAGCGAGGCTGGAGGAACGTCTGGATCAAGGTATGTTCCAGAAGTTTTTCTAGCATGTCAATCCACCGATTGGTGGTTAGACACGGGAGCTAATGTGCATGTTTGTTCTGACTACAATTTATTTTCTTCTTATCAGGCTACCGACAATTGCTCCGTCTTGATGGGCAATGGTTCTAGGACTGCTGTACATCGAATTGGAAGAGTCGATCTGAGGTTGACCTCCGGAAAGATTCTATCTTTGAAGAATGTGCAGCACGTTCCTGGAATAAATAAGAACCTGATTAGTGGCTCTCTATTATGTCATGATGGTTATAAGCTAGTGTTTGAGTCGAACAAATTTATTGTTTCAAAGTTTGGTTTATTTATCGGAAAAGGCTATGATAGCGGAGGCCTGTTCTGCCTTTCAATTGCTGAAGATTGTAATAATCTTGTAAACTCAATTGCTTGTTCTAGTTCTGAATGCAATGGACGAGAGGCTACTGTTTGGCACTCTCGGCTTTGTCACATTAATTATGATCGCATCATTAAATTGTCTAAACTTAATTTGATTCTGAAAATTCCTGTTGAAAGAAGATCTAAGTGTCATGCATGTGTGCAATCTAAACAGCCACGTAAGCCTTTTAAAAGCGTGGAAGAGAAGATCTTGTCACCACTAGATCTTATTCACTCAGATTTGTGTGAAATGAATGGAATTTTGACTAGAGCAGGGAAGAAATATTTTATATCTTTTATTGATGATGCTACTAAATACTGTTATCTCTATCTTATTAAAACGAAAGATGAGGCATTGGATCATTTTCAAATTTATAAGGCGGAGGTTGAAAACCAACTAGAAAGAAAGATCAAACGTGTTAGGTCCGATAGAGGAGGAGAGTATCTTTCTAAAAATTTCAGCGAATATTGTGCGGAGCATGTAATTATCCATGAGACAACGGCTCCCTATTCACCCCAATCTAATGGGGTGGCTGAGCGAAAAAACCAAACATTGACGGACTTGGTTAATGCCATGTTGGACAGTTCGGGTTTATCCAACTCTTGGTGGGGGGAAGCCATTTTGACCGCATGTTTTGTGCTGAATCGAGTTCCATCATCCAAGGGTGAAATAACACCATATGAAGGATGGAAAAGAAGAAAACCTTCTCTCGGTTTCTTACGTGCATGTGGTTGTTTGGCCAAGGTTAATGTGCCTGAGTGTAAGAAACGAAAATTGGGACCAAAGACCGTTGATTGTGTCTTTCTAGGATATGCACAACATAGTGCAGCCTATAGATTTTTAGTGATTAGATCCGAGGTCCCTGACGTGCATGTTAACACAGTGACTGAATCTCGTGATGCCACATTTTTCGAGGATATTTTTCCAATGAAGGATAGAGTGACAAGTCATAGCGAGGCATCTACTAGTTTTACTCCTGATCCTTCTCTAATATCCGTACCTTGTTCTTACACTGGAAAACCCGTTGAGGATGACAGTACAAACATTGTTCCTCGAAGGAGCAAGAGACAAAGGATTGAAAAATCCTTTGGTGATGATTTTATTGTCTACCTCATTGATGATACACCTAAAACACTTTCAGAGGCATATGCATCACCAGATGCAGAGTACTGGAAGGAGGTAGTCCATAATGAAATGGAGTCCATTTTAACTAATGAGACTTGGGAAATATGTGACTGTCCTGTTGGGTGTAAGTGGATATTTAAAAGGAAGATCAAACCAGATGGTACAGTCGATAAGTATAAGGCTAGACTTGTAGCCAAGGGATTTATCCAAAAGGAAGGCGAGGATTTTTTTTGATACTTATTCACCTGTTGCTAGACTAACCACAATTCGTGTGCTTGTTGCACTTGCTGCATGTCATGATCTCCTTATCCATATAATGGATGTGAAAACGGCTTTCCTAAATGGCGAGCTCGATGAGGAGATCTATATGAAGCAGCCTGATGGTTTTGTGGTGCCTGGGCAAGAGAACAAGGTGTGTAAGTTGCGGAAATCTTTGTATGGCCTCAAGCAGGCTCCAAAGCAGTGGCATGAGAATTTCAATAGAACTATGACCTCTGCAGTCTTTGTGGTAAATGATGCTGACACTTGTGTGTACTATCAGTTTGGTGGGGGTGAGGGAGTAATACTGAGCTTATATGTTGATGATATATTAATTTTTGGGACTATTTCCGATGTGATAAATGATGTAAAATCATTCTTGTCCCAAAATTTTGATATGAAGGATTTGGGAGTGGCTGATGTTATTCTAAACATCAAACTGATTAAAGGCGAGAATGAGATTACTTTAAAGCAATCTCATTATGTGGAGAATATTCTGAGTCGGTTTGGGTACTCAGATTCTAAACTTTCTCCAACGCCATATGATCCCAGTCTAAAGCTTCGCAAGAACAGAGGACAAGGGATTGATCAGTTAAGATATTCCCAAATTATTGGTTCTCTCATGTATCTTGCTGGTGGAACCAGACCCGACATCTCATTTGCACTAAGAAAATTGAGCAGATTTACTTCCAATCCTGGAAGAGATCACTGGTGTGCACTAGAATGTGTAATGAGATATTTGAGAGGTACATCAACATATGGACTTCACTATACAGGGTACCCAACTGTACTAGAAGGGTATAGTGACTCAAATTGGATCTCAGATGCTGATGAGATCAAAGCCACTAGTGGATATGTTTTCACTATTGGTGGTGCTGCAGTTTCGTGGAGGTCTCATAAGCAGACTATATTGACAAAGTCAACTATGGAAGCGGACCTTGTAGCACTTGAAACAGCCACTGCTGAGGCAGAGTGGCTAAAACAGCTCTTGATGGACTTGCCTTTGGTCGTTAGACCTGTGCCAGCCATTCTTTTGCATTGTGATAATCAAAGTGTGATCACAATTGTAGGCAATGCAAAAGAAAATTTGAAATCATCAAGACATGTGAAACGGCGAATCAAATCCGTGAGACATTTGAGAAATACGGGTGAGATTGCCGTTGAGTATATTAGTACTAAAAGAAACCTTGCAGACCCTTTTACTAAGGGATTAGCACGTTCTATAACTCAAGAAGCGTCAAAGGAAATGGGATTGAGACCCGCATGATGTTATCATACAATAGTAACCCAAACTATGTGATCGGAGATCCCGTGAAGTAGATCTTGGGAAAAACAAGTTGTATGGATAACTGGAGAGTACATATTTATTACTCATTTCCGCTAGTAGATGCGTACTCTTTGTACTGCATGGAAGGTTGACTTTAATGTCTTAATGTGTTCTGAGGCCTAAATAGGCAAGGTACCGTCCAGCAGGGTATACCTGTAAGAACACACCTATATGAGTTTGACTGTCAGGTCGCAGTCTATGAGATGTGGGTAATCTCAAATAAACTCATAAACAGACACGGGAGAAGACCGTAATGCTCCAACCTGGGGCATGGCTTTAGGCGGCCTAGTATCAGCGATGCTTTCATGTGAAACTTGCTCACACAAAACTAGCAATTCAAGGTTATGTCCATTGCAAAGTTGTGAGTATGTGAATCATCGAATGCTAGGTGCATGTCAACCCGTATCGGGTCTGCACTACAAAGCTGGTATATCAAAGCGCAAAATTGTTACTTGTAGACATTGGCTTTTGGTGGGGATTGTTGGGATCTGGCCCTTTAGTGCAGCCCATTTATGGGCTTATTTATTTGGGCCAACTCCCCTGGAGGAAAGCCAATGTGGTGTGAAGAGGTGGCTGGGAACTTTAGTCCCACATTGCCCACCTAGATGGGTGTTCCTCAAGATATATAGTGGCCCTTGTACAGGTTCTCAACATGAGAATAATGAGGGATGAAGGCTGCTGCTATGGACACAAAGACACACAGGCACATGCACGCGTTTCGCGATTTTACGCGTGACTTGTGACTTGCGACGTTGCGCGTTCGCGTCGTGACGAGTTGTGTTCTTCTAAGCGGTTATTATTTTCTGCCACTCATATAAAAGGGAATATTTATCAACACCTAGACTGCCACGTCAGCAAAGGAGTAATAAGAGGCGTAACTGCAGGCACACATTGTCAGTGCATAATGCCTCAAAACTTCTCCATTAGTTGCATGTTGAGAAATTTCAGGGGGCGGTTTCCTGAAATTATGGCAGATCAAATCTGAGGCGACTGGAGACTCGTGTATATAAGGAGACGTCATGTATGCTAGAGGAAGATATACACACAACACATAACGCCTCTCTCGGTAACTGCTCTGCGCTGCCGCATTTTTGCATTGTCGTCCCATCATCCGTCGTGCAGCGGATTGAGGGAGAGCGGTGTCTCCGAACCGACGCTAGCGATCTGAAGACGGGTGCCGGCGATCAGGTTTCTGGGAAGTGCGTTCGCACGGCCGCTCGCTGCACTTCCATCTTCCTCAACAGTTTCATCGTCTACTTCATAAAAGAACGATCTGTAAGTGAATCTCTCGAACTATGGCTGGTTCGATTTACTTGTTGAGCGATTTATTCACATTTGTTTCAGTTTTGATCTGTGTAGTACTAGCACTGTTTATGTTAACTGCTAGTAGATCTGCTCTGGTCGTTTTGCTGTTTCGGATCATCAAATTAATTGCATGCCATGTCTATTCTCTAACATTACTTGGTGCAATGAAGCTTCGGTCTTGAATGTGCTTGTATGATGATTGTTGATGTTTGCTGTAATTTTAGATTTCTGCATTGTTGATTCAGTAATCTTATGCGATAGTACTGTTAATCATTTTAGTTTTTTTAACACTTAACTGAATTGAAATGAGCACTCAACATTTGAGTTGATCCAGATGTTCCTAAGCTTCTCTAGCTAGGCCTGGCATATGCGTGAAACTTTACATTTACCAGAAGGCTAAGTTACCAGGCGGCCATGTCAAGCTCTGAACATAGTTTCTGTAGTTTCCGTCTTGGTACATACATAGTTCTAGTGACTTTTGTCTTGTTTCGTATGTGAGAGTTTAAGCGTTCTTTTAAACTGCCTGAAGTCTGATAATATGCAGAAACTTGCATAGAGGTCAGGGTTTGACAAGAATGCTGCATGCTCTTCTAGAACTCTTTTTATGGTGGTTCAGTCTCCATTTATTCTGAAATATGGTTTCTTTTATGTGATAGTATTGTTACTTTAATTTGCGCAGTTCCCCAGTCACACTGTCTTAACTACATGTGAAAAATCCTGTTACATTACATGAAGGTAAACAGTAAAGTAGCAATCTTTTAGAGAATTACCTTATCATGTGCATTCTTATACTTATGGACAGATACTTGTTACTCACATTAATGTAGCTCGAAAATAGTGTTATGTATTTATTTTGGTTACTCAAGATATCAATCACGAAACTGAGTATGCCTAATATTTTCATGTCTTTTGTATAGGATGGATGACAATGCCCCGTGTTGATGATTTTTGTGGACAGCAACCGGAGCAGTGCTACGGGTAGAACGAGTGGAACTCTCAATACTCAGCCTCTATTGAAGAGATAGACCGAATGACTGCGTTTTAGGTTTCTTTAGTACTATTGTGTCATGTCTTTAGTTTAGCGTCTAAGTGTATCTCAATGAATGTACTTGTTTTTTGTATAGTGTATGAATGGGACTAAAGCTAGTATAGTTGAACCTTCTGCTGTGGGCCAAATATCCAAAAAAGGTACTAAAAAAAGTGAAGTAGAAAAACCTTCCCAATTACGGAACTTCCTTCACACTAGAGGAAAATAGGATTTTATGCTCATCGTTCCTCAACATTAGCAAGGATCTTATAACTGGGGTGAATTAAAGTACAGGTGGATACTATAAAAGAATTCATTATTATTTTTGTCAGCATAAACCCGAAGGTTCATCAAGAACCCAGCTGGCCATCCAACATAGAGGGTTGAATATCGAAAAGGCATTAACAGATTTTTTGCATGCAAATCAGCAGTGGATAGGAGAAATGATAGCGGCAAGTGCGAACAGAACAGGGTTAGTATACTGCAATTTGTTCTTTCATTCATGTTGTACCATTTGTTCAATTTGCAATATTTTTTTAAAACAGATAGAAGATGTTATGTTGATGTATGAGAAGACAGAGCTTTTCCATTTCATGCACTGTTGGAAGATACTTCACAAAGAGGCAAAGTAAAGCGATTGGATGCTTGAACTTAACCGACCATCACCTTCAATGAAAGTTGCACCAATACCTGCAATCCCCACAGAGAATGAGAATGATCCTATTACAAGGCTTGAGGGGCGTGACGGTGCAAAAAAGAGAAGCTCCAGTGGAGGAGACACTGCTTCTTCTAAAACTGCGGTCGATGTGTTGCCAAAAATTCATAAAAGGAATGGGAAGGCGGAAGAGAAGCAAGAGAACAGATGAAGGCAATTCTTAGCATGAAAGAAGAGAAAATGAAACTGCAGAAGGAAGATATGGAGAAGAGGAAGGAAGATATGGAGAAGAGAAATAAATTAAAGGAAGAGCAACTTATTCTAACTAAACAAGGGCTGCACAAAATGAGAGACTACTGCTAATGGCTGAACTCGCATTATGGGAGTTGACTTAAAGAAGTTTTCACCCTCTGTGAGAGCCTACTACATTGCAATGCAGCAGAAGCTTATGGAACGACAAGGCATCTCAGTTATAGAAAACTCCAACAATTAAGCTGTTGTGTTATGTTTAATATGTTATGATCAGACATTAATTTCCTTTTATTTTCAGGTACGCAGTTATGTGTTATGATATGGTATGGCATTATCAGAAACTAGATTTTATGTTATTTGATGAGACTATGATCGGACATTAATTTCCTTTTGTTTTCAGCTACTCAGTTGTGTGTTATGTTGTGGTATGGCATTATCAGAAACTAGGTTTATGCTATTTGATGAGATTATGTCTTCCATGTGTGTTTCCTTGGCGATCAAAACTGATACTACTTTCCTGTAATCAAATCAACTCTAAAAAAATTGAACCCAAGCATAATCATCACCCATGACTGTAGCATAAGGTCACATGAAAAATACACTTCCATCATTGTTTTATATTAAAAGATAAGCATGCTGCTGAGAACATTCAGATGAACGCCACAAAACGATTAGATGATGAACCTTCAGATGCATTAAGAAATCGAAATAACATATAGTCTGAATATGAAACTACCATATGAAAATAATAGAACACTTCAATACTGTTTTTTATGGTGTCGGTACCCTGCGTACCGGATACCCCATGATACCGCAAGAAAAGCTAAGGAGTTCCACCCGTTCAAGTTGAAGACCTCTGAAGGTCGCACGTGTTACACAGTATTGGACCCGCCTCCCTTGTTTGGGTAGCTCCGTCACTGACACGTGTAACACAAGGCCAGACCTAAATCCCTTCATTGGGAAGCTTCAGTCTTACCACGTGTCCAGTGATCCCAGACCTAACCCCCGTTAAAGGGAAGCTCTAGCGCTGCCATGTGTTGAACCTCTGGAGCTAGGACTTCAGCGGAAGACTGAGAGATCTCCAACGGCTCGGTCTTTCAAGGGACAGCTAAAGCGACAGTTATAAGACCTGATTACATGTCATTAATGCTATATTAATGACACATGATCAGTCGGCTGTTAATAGAAGTAACGTCACCATTGAGGCGTGTTATCACTCTATTAACAACACTTAATACTCGTCAATCGTGTATTAGATAGCTAACTATGTCAGGGCCACATGTCGGGCCAGGCAAGTGATGTAACGGGCAGTCCTTAGACTATAAAAGAGTTGTGTCACACGATTCATGGATAAGCAAGCTCACATGCTCACAAGCGCCACACAAATTCATACATACAACACACAACCCGTGGAGTAGGGTGTTACTCTTAGGCGGCTTGAACCACATAAAATCCCTCATGTCATCATCATGTTCGTAATCTCACGCGCGCCCCAACCAATCAAGAACCTCCGTGGGCTACAATCTAGTAGTGTCGGGGGAAGTGTCGATCGCACACTTTGACATTTGGTGCGCCAGGTAGGGGGCTCGCCTTTGAGATTCCAAAATGGTGAACTCCGCCGCAGGATCATACAACGGCAATGCTGCACAACATGATGGGGGGAACCCCTCCAATGTGCTACAACTAGCAGGTGTTGTTGTCCCAGTGGGCGTCGCACCACCTCAACCTGCTCAGGCCAACAATGCTGGACAGCAGGATGGGGTCCTCGTGTCGGTTACTGCATTGACACACAACAACCCCGAGAATGCGCTGATTGCTGTGCGAACTCTTCTGGAGCGCCCACCTGCGCCCGAAGCACCTCAGGGTGTGATGGAGCAGTGGCGCGTTGATGTGCAGCATCTGGTTGCAGCTGCAGCCGATGCCATCAGCAACCAAGGTCCTGCCTCTTCGGGGCAGGCACCTTCTCAGTGTAGGACTTTGTCTGGAAGACTTTGTCCTCACGTATCACAGCACCAGAGACGTGTTGTGTCTCAACAGGCAACGTATCTGCCCTCTGGGGCGCATCACACCCATACTGCATCAAGACTCTCGATGCATGATCTGCGGTCAGAACTCGACTGCCGCTACAGACAGCAGGACGACTGTGTCCCCATCGAGCGTGCTCGCGAAAGGCGGGAGGCTAGGGAAGACCCTCCTCCTTCGGGAGTGGGGGTGGCTATTCAGCCTTGGCCATGCACTTGTGCATGGTCCGTTGGCCCCAGAAGTTCCGGCCTCATCTGCTAGAGGAATTCGATGGGACCGTCGACCTCGCCGAGTTCTTCCAGATATACTCCACTGCCATTCTAGTTGTGGATGGCAATGATGTTGTGATGGCAACCTACTTCCCGGTGGCTCTGACTGGGACTGCCAGGTCCTGGTTCATGAGTTTACCGCCCGACTCCATCAACAGTTGGGTGGAGCTATGCCAACAATTCACTGCCAACTTCAGGAGTTCCTACACCCGGCCCGACACCGAACTAGACCTTTTTGTTGTGAAGCAAACATCAGGAGAATCGTTGCAGCCCTTCATCCAGTGATTTTCTTAGGTACGAAATATCATCCCTTCCATCTCCAATGATTCTGTCATCATGGCATTCAGACACGGTGTCAGAGACAAGAAGATGTTGGAGAAGTTGGTGATGAAACAAGTCACCAGTGTCACAGAGCTATTTAGCCTGGCTGACAAGTTCGCTCGAGCTGTTGAGGGTCGGGAAATACACTCCAAGCCAGCACCGAAGGATAATAAAAAGTCCTCCAAAGTTGAAGCCACTGCCTCTGGAAGTGGCAAGAAGAAGAAAAAGTCCTACGGCAAGAAGAAGTCGTCGGCCGGCACGCCTACTGCTGCAGCAGCTGCAGCTCCGGGTGGCCAGGGGCCACGCCCTGAAAAGCGACCTCGACCATCATCTGAATATGGTAGCACTCCCAAGGTGTGGTGTCCGATCCACAAAATGGACAAACACAGCCTAGAAGACTGTCGGGAGGTCCAAAACCTTGTTGAGCGCTACAACAAGTGCCGAGAAGAAGCTCCTTTCCATCAACGGGAAGGAAAACAAAAACTCAACGAAGCTCTGGCTGATACGAAGCTAGGCTTTCAGGACCCCAAGAAGGTCCTGAAGGCTGTCTACAACACAGTCGACGACGACTCTAACGTCTCTGACAATGAGCATCGCAAGACCCTCAATACCATATATGGTGGATTTCAGGATATCACCTCTCGTCGCGTCCTCAAGACTATGCGGCGGGAAATGGCTTTGTTAGCTCCTACCGCCAAGGCAGAACCATATCGGAAGTGGATAGACACTCCCATCACTTTCGATGCAACAGACAGCCCCAAGAACATGGTCAGAGCTGGCCAACTGCCATTGATGGTGTCTCCAACCATCAACAACGTCCAGGTCTACCATGTCTTGGTAGACGAAGGCGCAACGCTCAACCTCCTGAGCTTTGAAGCATTCATGAAGATCCAGCTCCAACTCTCGGACCTTCACCCCTCTAGACCTTTCTTCGGGGTAGGTCCGGGGCCATTAGCCCTCTCGGATCCGTTACACTCCCAATGACATTCGGGGCTCGAGAGAAGTACAGGACCGAGAAGTTGGTCTTCAACGTCGCTCACATCAGTCTGCCCTTCAACGCCATCCTGCACTGTATAAGTTCATGGCTGCAACTCACTACGGCTACTTGGTGTTGAATATGCTGACACCTTCAGGCGTTCTCCGGATCTGCGGAGATCGTACTGCAGGAGTCATCGCGCTGGAAGAACTCCATGCGCTAGACACGGCGCAGGAAGGAGCCTCCGGCAAAGAGCTAGATGCTCAACCTCCGAGCACTCGCCATCAAGGCTCGACCTCTGCACCACGTGTGCAACCAAGCGGCGACACCGATGTTCCTATCAAAGTCATCCAAATTGGTTCTAATGCTGCCCAGACCACCCGTATATCGGGAGGTCTGGACAACAAATAGGAACTCGCGCTCATCACTTTCATCAGGGTGAATGTTGATGTGTTTGTGTGACAACCATCACAAATGCCTGGGATCCCTAGGCAGGTGATTGAGCACAGCCTGAAGATATATCCCGACACACGGCCAGTGCACCAGAAACCTCAGAAGCAATTAGTCGAGCGTCAAAACTTCATCCATCAAGAGATCAAGAAGTTGCTCGAAGATGGTTTTATCCAGAAGGTTCATCACCCAAGATGGCTGGCAAACTCAGTCGTTGTACCTAAGGCTGGTGGGAAACTTTGGATGTGTATCGACTACACCATCTTAAATAAGGCGTGTCCAAAAGATCCATTCCCACTACCTAGAATAGATCAAATAGTGGAATCCACCTCCGGGTGTGAGCTATTGTGTTTCCTAGATGCACATTCTGGATATCATCGTATCCAAATGTCTAGGGAAGATGAAGAGCATACTGCCTTCATAACAGTACATGGATTGCATTGTTATACTGCCATGCCCTTTGGTCTCAAAAACGCTGCTTCAACTTTTGTGAGACCTATGCACAAAACCTTTGGAGAGCTTATCAGGGACTTGGTGGAGGTGTACGTCGAAGACATCGTCGTGAAGGTCAAGAACAAGGAATCACTCCTTGACAACTTGTAAGCTGTCTTCGGCAAGCTGCGCATCACGCGCACCAAGCTGAACCCGGATAAGTGTGTCTTCGGGGTTAGCTCCGGGAAACTCCTTGGATTCTTGGTGACTCACCAAGGAATTGAGGTGAACCCGGCGAAGATCAAGGATATTGAAGATATGTGGCCCCCAGCCCGCATCAAGGACGTCCAGAAGCTAACTGGATGTCTAGTTGCGCTCAGCCAGTTCATCTCAAGACTGGCAGAGCGGGCGCTACTCTTCTTCAAACTCTTGAGGAAGTCCGAACCATTCCATTGGTCTGAAGAAGCAGGAAAGGTGTTCAAAGAGCTCAAGCAGATCCTAACCACACTACCAATCTTGGTAGCTACAAAACCTGGTGAGCCTCTTCTACTTTACGTTTCTGCAACTACGAAGGTTGTCAGCATGATTCTGGTCACGGAAAGACCGGAACCATCTCCAATTTAGTAGCCCAGACACCTCTGGGAGGGTCCGGAGCTACCTGAAGGCGAGTCTGGGTCCCAGCCCCCAAGCATGGATCTTCAAGCTGAAATGCTAGAGGATCAACCTCTCTCATCTGAGGGAGTTCACATGGCCGATCAAGAAGATTCGGACCCCTTTGGGAGGGTTTAGATTGAACAAGAAGAAGTTTTGAACTCCTCCGGGAAGGTCCGGGAAGATCAATAAGAAGGACCGGACCCCTTCGGGAGGGTCTGGGTCAATGGGGAAGAAGCTTCGGGGCCCTCCGAGAGGGTCCGTACTGTCCAGCGCCCAGTGTACTTCACCAGTGAAGTGATCCACGATGCCAAAACTTTATACATTGAGATTCATAAGTTGCTTTATGCATTTCTTATTGCCTCAAGGAAGCTTCGTCACTACTTCCAAGCCCACAACATATCAGTGGTAACTTCTTACCCATTGCGTTCTATACTGCACAATCCCAACTCTACTAGGAACATCGCCAAGTGGACAGCGGAGCTGGCAGAATTCGATCTTGAATTCCTGCCGCGACAAGCTATCAAGATTCAATCTTTGGCTGATTTTGTGGCAGAGTGGACACCTTCTCCATCAAATCCTGGGGGCCCCAATGAGCAGAAGCCGGAGCTCAAGGTCCCGATCTTCACCGAGCCTCATTGGACGCTCTACTTTGATGGCTCCGTGCAGTAGCAGGGGGGTTGGAGCTGAATACTTCTCCTCGCTCCGACTGGGGAGAAGGTCAAATACACGGTGCACCTTGATTTCAAGGCGACCAACAACATGGCGGAGTATGAAGCTCTCATCTATGTGCTCAAGGTGGCGCTTTCATATGGCATCAAGCAGATGCTGGTCAAGGGTGATTCGTAGCTCATCATCAAGCAAGTCAAAGGCGAATGTAGCTGCAACAACCCTCAACTTGCTACTTATCTCCTTGAAGTCCAAAAGTTCCAGAAGGACTTCCACGTCCAGGACCTCTGCCATGTCCAGCGTCTCAACAACGCAGAAGCTGACGAACTCTCAACGAAGGCTTCAACCAGAGCTCCGGCTCCTGACAGAGTCTTTGTCCGGAGACTGTCAAGACCAAACGCTCAGCCCGTCAAACTGAGTGAAGGGGGCGAGACCGGCACCTCGAAGATGGCAGTCCCGGTGGCCCTGTTACCATGGCGTCCACCAAGGATCGTAGGTGATGTAGGAAGTTCCGAGAAACCCAACACGCAAGACTCAGAAGCTCAATCTAGCTCCGACGCATGGATCTCAGAGATCCGAAGCTACTTGAAAGACAACCACCTTCCTGGACGGTGCATCCGCTGACCGGATCATCAGATTGGCTAAAAGATACACGTTGGTAGAAGGGGATCTCTATCGGCGCGGTGCCAACAGCGTCCTAATGCGGTGCATAGCAAGGGAAGAAGGCCGCGAGTTCCTCGCGGAGATCCATGGAGGCGAGTGTGGGAACCATGCGTCTTCCCGCACGCTGGTCGATAAAGCCTTTCGACATGGCTTCTACCAGCCTACAGCACTCCAGGATGCAGTTGAGTTGGTGAAAAAGTGTGAAGCGTGCTAGTTCCACGCAAAACAAATTCACAATCCAGCTCAGTCACTGCAGATGATACCTCCTACATGGACATTCGCTGTGTGGAGCATTGACATTTTGGGACCTTTCCCAAAGGCCGTCGGAGGTTGCAGGTTCTTGTACGTTGCCACCGACAAGTTCACCAAGTGGTCGGAAGCAACTCCAGTTGTGACTATCAATAAGAAATCAGCTATTAAGTTCTTGAAGTCCATAGTCTGCAGATTTGGAGTTCCAAACAGAGTCATCACTAACAACGGAACCCAATTTACAAGTGCAGCATTTCAAGAATATTGTGAATACCTCAGCATTCAAGTCAGCTACGCATCAGTAGCTCACCTGGCAAGTAATGGCCAAGTCGAGAGAGCAAATGCAGAAATACTAAAAGGACTCAAAGCGCGCACTTATGAGCACCTGAAAAAACACGGAGCTAACTAGATCGAGGAGCTTCTGTCCGCACTGTGGGCAAGCAGGACAACACCTAATCGGTCTACTAGAGAGACTCCTTTCTTTCTGGTGTACGGAGTGGAAGCAGTCCTTCCTCCAGAGATCACCATGTGGTCACTTTGGGTCCAAACCTTCGAAGAATCCGTGCAGGACCAGCTCCGGCGTGAAGACCTTGACCTCATCGACGAGGAAAGTTGTCAAGTAGCTGTTCGGAATGCACGTTATCGCCAGGCGCTCCGGCTCTATCATCAAAGGCATGTGCGCAACCGACAGCTCGAAGAAGGTGATCTGGTGTTGTAGAAAATAATAACTCGTGAAGAGATGAACAAACTTTCCCCCAGTTACGAAGGTCCCTTCCTAGTGATCAAAGTATCCCGTCCCAGATGTGTTTGCTTGGCAACTAAGGATGGGGCCCCGCTTCCTAATATTTGGAACATCGAGCACCTCCGTAAGTTTTAAGCTTAGTATCACGGAGGTGAGTTTGTAATTACATGCAATGAAAATTATAGAGTCTATACACAGAGTTGGGTAGGTCCTCCGGGAGAACATTCGGACCCCTCCGGGAGGGTCCGGGAAGTTCAAGCAACACTTGACATAGTCACAGCACTAAAATTGTAGCTACCTACCCTGGGTTTGTACAAGATGTATAGCACACTTAGCTTGGTTCCGTACCCTAAGTGTGTCCTTGTCTCCCCTGTAATCAGGACCTATAATGAAACACATTGTTTTGTGAAAGCAGACTCTATGTGCATTAATTTTGTACAGGCTCATTTTCTTTTATTTATCCTTCTCCTTATTGTCTATAGCAAAGTTGTGCAATTCTTTTTGACCTTTAGTCTGAGTTACTCATATGTTGTACATGTTACATTGTGGGTTTCTTCGGATTTTAGCATTGCTAGACGGTCTACTCCCCTGAACGCCAAGCCAACACAGGTTCGGGGTGCGCTATCGACTTAGCCTTGTCCAGCACCCTAAGTGATGAGGACATCACTCCTATGCATATACACAACACTCCATTCAACATACAAGATGCAATCAATAGGATTCACACACACCAATTAATTTCAGAGGTGAGCTCGTTCTTATATGTTTCCTTATATATTTTTGAGAATAGATTGCTACCTAATGACTTAATTGTGATTAGGATCCATGGAGAAGTTAAAGGAGTAATTGGATGAAGATTTAGGGGTGTGGAGTACCATAGGATACGTTCAAAGAGGATGGAAACCAACCCCAACTCAAAATCATGTTCAACTCGGAGTCTAGGAGTACTACGCACTAAAACGGACGCCCAAGACGCATATGTACTCCGTTTTGGACGTTCTACATATGCACAGAAAAGGGAGAGTATAACCTTTCCAATGGAGCTGGTCCCATGTCAAAATTCCTTTGGAGTCGACGGGAATCGTCGAAACAAAATCAAGTTCAGAATCTGTCACGGTGCTGCGCCACCGTATTGGGCCTTGTATCAAGTTCAAGTCTATTATTTTTGTGTCTTAGGGTTAGGTCACGACCCCAACACCCCCTTGGACGTCCTACCACCTATATATACTCCATAGTATCTGTCATAAACAATTGGGTTAGATCAATCTGTTATACACAGTTTTGCCTTTCATCGGTTTGTGAGACCCCAACTTAGCAATTCAGATTGCTTCTACCTTGTTCTTGCTTGTGTTCTCGGTTGCACTTGCAGGTATTAGCCCTCTTAGCGAGGTTAATCGTGTGTAGTACAGTTGATAATCAACGGATCGGTGGTGTAGTGATTGCAGGAGTTTTAAGTGTTCTACTCGAGAGCCTCGGATCATCAACGTCGAGATCTCCATCAATCGACTTATCCATTACATTTCGGAAGATCAGGACTCATCCTTCTCATCAACTGATATCAGATTTCCAGGTTTTCCGTTAGGTAATTCATGTATCCTTTCCATTTGTTTGTTTTTCATACCTAGAGTCCACAAAAAAAACCACAAAAAACTTGTAGTTTAGCATATCTATTCATGACTTTGTCCAAACCACGATTGAGCCTTTGCAACTTTGTTATTCAGTTTGGTTTTGTTGAGTTTGTGTCCGTGGTTGAGTCATATTGCTGGTTTAGAAAGTGTTTTTGGTCTTAGTTTGAGTTTTGCATTGTGTGATTTATCCTTTTGAATCACGTCATCACATCCAGATTAGATTCATCTCTGTGCAATTTGGTATTTTCATCATATATCGCCCATAAAAACTCAGATTTTGGTGTTCTTATACTTTATGGAAAGCATAAGAAGTTCTTTATAACTTTTGTATTCATCAGTTTTCCAGAAAATATAGTTATCAATGTCGAAATTGCATTAGATCCGAATATGTTATTGACCTAGAAATTCTGAACAGTTTGTATTTTGGGGGCAATATCTCCTACTGTTTTTTTCTAAAATAGGTCTTCCATATATTGAAATTAAAGAGGAGAGATATATCTACAATCTAGCTGTTGTTAGTTTTTCTATTTGGAGCCTCTAAGTGTGCCTATTTGTCCTTGGAAGATTGAGCAGAAAATCTACGACAGACACACAAGATATCTTTAATAACTTTTTATTGTGTTCTTCTTTTGCAGCACATTCTGAGAAAAGGAAGAAAAAAAGAAAAAGGAAAGTGCAAAAAAAGATACAAAATCCACACACAAAAAAAGAGGAGAAAAATACAAAAAAAACAGAAGTGCTTGCATCCTTTGTGTCATCTAGTTTTGTCTCATATCTTGCTTACTTGAACTACTAGGAACACATTTAGGCCAGCAACATTGACAAGTACTTTGGACACTTATTCAACTTTACTATCTGATTTTTATTGTTGCTAATCCTTGCTACATATAAAGTGTCATCCAAGCTACACCTTACTCTTGAGCAGAATTGATACACCTTTGCAATCATCCCACACCTCATTGGTTTCTTCATACCGTCCACCGTTTGCCACCTGCAGCGTCGATAAGAATACTTGTAAGAGCGTGGTAAGACGCTTGAGAGTGTGTGATTCCACTTCCACTTTGACATTATCCTTTGTAGTTGATAGGGATAACATATTTTTGTTGTCTTTTGTTTGCTACTAACAATGTCAGGTAAAAGCAAGAATCATGCATTATATGCTGAGATGATTGACATAATGAAGACGGCGATGGAGTTGCTCGCTAAGAGTCAAACATCAACCAAGGTTTCATATGACATTCAGACCATCTTTACAACTCCTTACACAGAAAGTAATTACATTCTTCCATCTCTTCCTTCTTATGATGGTTTTGGTCACGATGAATATATTGCTTGGGAAATAGAGTTGGATAAAATTTTTGGACAATGTCATATGTGTGAGAGGAGAAAGATTAGAAATGTTGCAAGTGCATTAGTAGTTTGTGCATTAACTTGGTGGAACAATTTAAATGGTTTATAAAAACCTCGAACATGGAAGGATATGAAAATTTGTATGCGAGAAACTTTTATGAATGTATCTAATTGCAAAGATGAAGTGCATCAATTTGAGGAGAAATTTCTTGTTGTACCTCCTTTGTGTCTAACATTTTGCGGGACAAAATAGAAAATAATATAGATGATGCAAAAGAGAACGAGGCTTTCGACAACACTTGTGAAATTTTAGATGGATCAACTCATAATGAACTCGAAATCACTGCTGAAAATGGTAAGGCAAGACATTCTACAGATACAGAAGGTGAGAAGTTTTTGGATGTTCTGAATTTTTCCACCAATCATGCTATTTTTGAGGAGCAACTATTAGAATCGTTTATTTATACACCATTGTCACATGTTAATTTTCCTGCTGATCGTTGCGCTAAGAAAGAGTTATGTGCTGATAATTATATTGTACCTATGCTAGAACAATCAAATGAATTTGATACTTTATCACTCAAATGTGCTGAAATTAAGCATTTGATTTTAATTACATGTGAAAGGGATGAGCTGAAATTGTTGTTTTCTCTAAATACTTTGGGTTATATTGAATTTGACACTCTCTGTGATCTAGATACTGTAGAGAGAAGAATATTTTCTAAAATTGAATTATCTTTGTTGGCAAAAAATAGTTGTCACGTTATGGTGCATAAAGTTTACATATGTTCAAATGTGCAAGCTCCTTTTGTGCTACAACAACATGGTAAAGTAAATGAATGCATTAACGCTAATAATGCCTTGTCAAGTTTTTCTAGTATTTTTTCCTTGCCACAGAGACAACAAAAAAAGAGAAATGTTGTTCACTGTGATTGTGCAATATGTACAACGCTCACTCTATCCTCAGAAGTCTCTTTGCTGGACATACGAGCAAGCCGAGGACGGCTTGTCATCAAGAAGGGGAGAATGATGAGATCAAGCACATTGTCATTGCACATAGAAGCATGGCACGATGTTTATTTGTTTGGGATCCTGGATCGAGTCAATGTGCATGTGTATTTCATGAAGAACATGGAGATAGTGCACTATGGCATCCACCACCTTGGCCTCCTCCTTTGATGCACATAAGAGGATTTGATGGTGTTGCACATATGGACCCACACATGAGAGAAGATGAACTTGAGTCCAGGACGACTCCAATTCAAGAAGGGGAGGATGATGAGGACATCACTCCTATGCATATACACAACACTCCATTCAACATACAAGATGCAATCAATAGGATTCACACACACCAATTAATTTCAAAGGTGGGCTCGTTCTTATATATTTCCTTATATATTTTTGAGAGTAGATTGCTACCTAATGACTTAATTGTGATTAGGATCCATAGAGAAGTTAAACGAGTAATTGGGGGAAGATTTAGGGGCGTGGAGGACCAGAGGATACATTCAAAGAGGATGGAAACCGACCCCAACTCAAAATCGTGTCCAACTCGGAGTGCAGAGCAGTATGCACTAAAACGGACGCTCAGGACGCATACGAACTCCGTTTTGGATGTTCTACATATGCACGAAAAGGGGAGAGGATAAAAATTCCAATTGCGCTGGTCCCATGTCAAATTCTTTCGGGGTCAACGGGAATCATCGAAACAAAATCGAGTTCAGAATCTGTCAGAGTACTGTGTCACTGTATTGGACCATTGGGCCTTGTATCAAGTCTAAGTACATTATTTTCGTGTCTTAGGGTTAGGTCAGGACCCAACACCCCCTTGGACGTCCTTTCACCTATATATACTTCATAGTATCCGTCATAAATAATTAGGTTTTGCTTAGATCAATCTGTTATACACAGTTTTGTCGTTCATCGGTTTGTGAGACCCCAACTTAGCAATTCATATTGCTTCTACCTTGTTCATGCTTGTGTTCTCGGTTGCACTTGCAGGGATTAGCTTTCTTGGCGAGGTCAATCATGTGTAGCACAGTTGATAACCAACGGAGCGGTGGTGTAGTGATTGCAGGGGGTTTTCGTGTTCTACTCGAGAGCCTCAGATCATCAACGTCGAGATCTCCATCAATCGACTTATCCATTAACTTTCGGAAGATCGGGACTCATTTTATCATCACTAAGTACGCCACTCTACTTACATTCTGGCAGCCTCAGTAGGGTAGGTCCTAAAAGCATTCGGATCTGGAAAGATTACATCAATGTGCTTGTTGTCACATCGAGTTTCTTCGGATCTAAATTCAAATAAGAACAGTAAGTTGCAAAAGAGTTATAGACGAGAGGATGAATTTTACTATTTTTCTTGTCTTTAATGCGCGGGAAAAATAAGAAACTCATGGCAATGGTGGAAGATGTCGGAGCTACTAAGCTCTGACATCCCCCAAGGGGGCCCGCCGTCGATGTTTTGGACGTTGAAAGTGGGCGCCGTCGGAGCTACAAAGCTCTGACAACTCCTAGGGGGGCCCACTGTCGACATGAAACACGGTGACAATTCAAACGAAGATGGTGAAGGAAACAACCCGAGGCGATTCATGTTGATAGTGGGTGCCGTCGAAGCTACCAAGATCCAACAACCCCAAGGGGCCCGCCTTCGACGTTCTACGCGTTGATAGTGGGTGCCGTCGGACCTATCAAGCTCCGACAAACCCAGGGGGCCCGCCATCGACGTTCTACGCATTGACAGTTTGTGCCGTCGGGCCTATCAAGCTCCGACAACCCTAGGAGGCCCGCCGTCGATGTTCTGTGCATTGATAGTGGGCTCCATCGGATCTATTAAGCTTCTACAACTCCCAGGGGGGCCACCATCGACGCAACAAAGGGTCCCTGGAGATGTCGGAGGTGAACTTCGGGCCTAAAAGCTAAATGTCTTGGCTACAAGTTCGAAGTGTTCAAGTCATCAAGACATTGTCAAAACCTTTTGGTACATGTTCGCAATCAAATTGTGCACATCTACCAGGGGGCCAACAAGATAAAGGATAATGTATTGAAGACAAACAAAAATGGAATTATTCATTCAAAGAGTGGATTTCATTCATTGAAAGTATTGGATTACAAAATGAGGGTTACAACAAAAGGCAAAAGGAAAAGGTCTAGCTACTGGAGGCTCTAAGTCTTGCGAAAAAACAAGGCAATCTTCTTTGTAGCTTCTTGCACGCTAGCCCTGGCGGCATCTTCCTCTTTGACGATGGGTCCTTCGAAGATCGGATCTAAAGAAAGTTGGGGGTCTCGGCTCTTGTAACACGCCAGAAAATATTTAGCGATGTTCTTGGCCAGAGACTTCCCTTTGTCTCCAGTTGGTCGGCGATGACATCACCCATCGCGTCGAGTTTGCTGCTAGCAGAGCTAAGTGCCGCCAGTGTCTGGTCCAGCTCTGGTGCCGGGTTCTCCGGTCATACTGGGATGAATCCAAGCGGCACCAAAGCTCTATCTGCATGCCCCAAAAAATCCCACACCTGCGGGGACTTAATTACCCTCGAGCTCCGCAACTCCTCCAGTGAACTTCTGGCCGCCGCAAGCTCCGAACCTTCCCGAGCGAGGTGCTCAACCATTTTGGCATGTTGTTGGATACACTCAGCTACTTGTTTTTCGTGGTCGGCAAGCTCCGTCTTCGGAGGTGGATGCGATTCCACCGTTCAGCCAGGTCATTCTCCCTGCCTCTTACTTTCCCATATCTGGTGGCAACATCAGCTTCTCTTTTAGAGAGCTCCTGCCCCAGCTTCTTGTGCTTCTCTTCCTCTTCCTTGCACCACAGATCAAGCTTTTTTGTCCGGTCAGCCAAGTTTTGCTCTCCCAGCGACGCTTTAGGAGAATCTCATTCAGCGTATTGAGGTTGTCTTGACGTTCGTCAGCAGCATCATTGCTTTTTATAGCATGCTCGAGAATCTCTCGAGACTTAACGTCAAGGGCCCTGATGGAGGCCTCCCTCTCTTCTAGCAGCTGGCCCCAATACTCCATCTGGGCCTTCTCCTTCTCGACCCACTCCTTTTGATCCGCAAGCCTCGTCTGCGTCAGCTTGGTTCTCGAAGTGAAGTTGTTGCGCCAACGCCTCAAGGTGTGGTGCTCTTCTTTGAGGACTTTGTTGTCATGGTCGAAGGCGAGCTAGACTTGACGGAGGATCAAGCAGGAATTGTCAATAGACAACGCCAAGGGAATAGGCTTTGGGCCCGCCAGAGTCTTCTCTGTCGGCTCTAAGGGGTCTTCAAGAACAAAAATCGGATCCCACGCCACTAGTGTGGTCCCCTGCGGTCCTGCAGCACTAGGGACACCTGTGGGAGCTCCTCACCCTTCACTCCCGCCGAGGGAATTTCAACCTCCGGATCTGATGTAGAAGGTTCCCTTGCTGTAATTTCCACCAACAGCTCCGCGGGTGGAGGGCCTGTCGCAGACTCTTCTCGATGCTTAGGCTCATACATGGATGCCTCCGGAGCTATCACCTCCAGGGCGGACTTTAGAGCTTCATCTGGAGCCCCCACCAACTCCGGATCAGGCGCCGGTACATCCACCACATTCGGCTCAGGTGCCAGAGCTTCAACTACCTCCGGCACAGAGGCCGGAGCTTCGGGCATCACCAGCTCACTCGCCGGCTCTTCAACAAATTCTGGCACAGGCGTCGGAGCTTCGGTTACTTCTGGCTCAAATGTCAAGGCTTCCGACATCTCTGTGTCATGATTCGGAGCTTCAGTCACCAGCGCTACTGTTGCTGACGCGTCTTCACAAATGTCTCCCCTGTGGTCCGGCGCTACCACGGGAGCTTCTGGTGTCGCTTCGGGATCCAAATCCACGATAGCCGGCGTAGGAGCTGTCGTGACCTCAGCCACCACTTGGGGAGGCGCAGAAGTTAGAGTTGGAACTTCTGCCTACACAGCCTCAGTCGCTGTGGAGGGTGCCAGAGCTTCCATGCCCTTACTCATTGCCTTAGAAACAAGTAATCAAAAGATTCAATAAATGACAAAAATAAAACCAACAACTCAAGGTGTGGACGTAATGTTTACCTTGGGAGGTTTCTGCTCCAACTAGCACGGAACTTCTTCATCGGGCAGTCAGAGCCAGAGCCCACCGTTGTTGGTGTGGCCGGAGCTCTGGATTGCTGCCCGGAACTTGTTGTCGTCTCTAGCATCGCCTCAGCCAGGACATCCCTCTGCTGGGAAGGACCTCCGAACCTGGATCCCACGCCCGACACTGGGATAGGAGTTGATCTGCCGGAGCTAGCGCCCCTTAAGGACACATGCACTGGAGGAGGTGTGGCCGCCGAAGATCTCCCTCGCTGGGGAGAAGGAGCAGTTGTAGATGGATCTGGCCTGACATGGCTCCCATCAGCGTGCTTCAACTTCCTCTTCTGGCTAGAAGATTCGACCGGCTCCTTGCCTTTGCCCTTGCTCTTGTGAGCGTCATCCACCTTCTGGCTTGGGGCAGTGGGGGCCACCCACTTTGAAGCCTTGGAGATTTCTACCCCGGAGGTTGACCACCTCTCCACCATGCCAAGGTCGTCCAACAATGGCATTCTTCTCCAGAGCTCCCTACTGATCTCTGGAATCACATTCAGAGGCAAGAGAGCAGCCGGTAGAGCCAAGGCTTCGGGGGAGATGGCTCGATTTTAAAATTTCTTGAGGTGGAGCTTCAAAGCCTCATCATCCAAATTAGTGTTCAAACCGACTTCAATTTGGTTGTGATCCATTTCACTGTTGAAAGCCCATGCGAGCCACTCCCTGGTCTTCTGGGGAGCCCACCTGTTCACCAAGAAATTGCCAAAGACGATTTGAGAGATCAACCCTCCTTCTACGCATTCTTGAATCCTTTCCAGGATGGGCTTGTACGCATTTGACAGCTCTGGAACTATGTTCCAGGCGTCAGTGTTGACGTTGGGAAGGCCCTTGGGCATCTCCATCCTCTCGTGCTCCTCCACAGTGATTATCACCGAATCTTTCTTCCAATCGTCCCACTTGCCAGAGAGGAAGGACTTCAAGTACTTGAAAGGGCAGTTCTTCAGCTTCAAGAAGTATTAGAAGCTGATCAACTTCGTCCCCTTTTCGGTGGTGTGGACCATGAAGAAGGTCCGGAACAGCTCGATGTAGGGAGGCACACCCACCCACATCTCGCAGAAGTGGACGAAAGTCACCACTAGCAAGAGTGAGTGGGGGCCGAGGTGATGCAACAGGAGGCCATAGAAATCTAGCAGCATCAAGAAGAAAGTTGAAAAAGGTGGGATTAGACCCACCATGGCGTATGTTGAGAAGTACATCATGTCTTGGTTGCGCTCCTTCTTGAAGGGGAGCTTGCCGAAGCGGATGTCGCGGTTGAAGGAATCACTGGACCACCCCATGTAGGTCCAGACCTTCGACATGTTGTCGTTGGTCTTGATCCTGCTACGAGGAAGACCCAACTCCATTGCGGCAAAGTGGAGCGAAAGAAGGGAAAGCTGTACGAAGGCTGGGCAACTCCGAGCGCAAGTTTGATTGAAAGTGTAAAGAGTCCTCAAAACCGTGCGAGCTTTCCTTCTTATGTAAGCCTCTGCAATGCTTGGATGGAAACCGCAATGGGACCGAGATCACATTTTCAAAAATCTACCCTGCCAATGACAAATGGGCATGGGTCCACTTTGGCAGAGAGGCCGAAGTTATTACCCCAGGTGAATCGTTGTCATGATGGGGGGTTGGAAGCCCGAGGGAGGCAGCCTGACAAGGCGCGTGGACCCGATACGGTTTTTGCATTGGGAACCGGCGAACTTCAATTACGTGAGATCTGCATACGAAGATCTCATCTATCGCATTCAAAATAATCACGGACCATAGTTTAACCACGGACCATCGACCCAACGGCACATCAGAAGACCTTTGAAGTCACAGTGCGAGAATCGGAGATGGCCCCACCTTTAGTAGAATAACTTAACCCAAAGGGTTTCTCCTAGAGGTGGGCCCGAGGGCCACTGTCGGTACCCTTCATACCAGGTATCCCATGATACCGTAAGAAAAGCTAAGGAGTTCCACCCGTTCAAGTTGAAGACCTTTAAAGGTCGCACGTGTTACACAGTACTGGACCCGCCTCCCTCGTTTGGGTAGCTTCAGCACTGACACGTGTAACACAAGATCGGACCTAACTCCCTTCATTATGAAGCTCCGGTCTTACCACGTGTCCAGTGATCCCAGACCTAACCCCCAGTAGAGGGAAGCTCCAGCGCTGCCACGTGTTGAACCTCCAGAGCTAGGACTTCAGCTGAAGACTGAGAGATCTCCAATGGCTCAGACTTTCAAGGGACAGTTAAAGCGACAGTTACAAGACCTAATTACATGTCATTAATGCTATATTAATGACACACGATCAGTGGGCTGTTAATAGGGGTTAAGCCACCATTAAGGCGCGTTATCACTCTATTAACAACACTTAATACTCGTCGATCGTGTATTAGACAGCTAACTACGCTAGGGCCACATGTCGGGTCAGGAAAGTCATGTAACGGTCAATCCTTAGACTGTAAAAGGGATGCGCTGCACGATTCACGGACAAGCAAGCTCACACGCTCACAAGCGCCACACAGATCCATACATACAACACACAAGCTGTGGAGTAGGGTGTTACGCTTAAGCGGCCCGAACCACGTAAAATCCCTAATGTCATCATCTTATTCGTAGTCTCACGCGTGCCCCAACCAATCAAGAACCTCCGCGGGCTACGATCTAGTAGTGCCGGGGGAAGTGTGGATCGCACACTTCGACACATGGAAATATCATCTGAAAATGGGAACTACAAAATACAGTAATAGCATAATTCATAACAAATATTCACTTGGCAGCAAATGGTCCAGATGCAGCTCCATAAAGTGCCCACATGTGCTCAACAAGATCATTTTTTAATGAGTGTGCAGTCACTTTATCTTGTATTATCGAGTATGCCTCAATGAACTCTTCAATTCCAGCAACATGTCGTAGTGGTGTGATTTCAGGGTTATCATTTCTTGGCCACTCTGGGGGTGCATATTGGACAGTTGGAGACCTCTTTCATCCTCTACTATCATATTTTGAAGAATAACACATGCATGCACAATGGAGTTCAAGTCTTTTTGATTCCATAGACGAGTTGGTCCATGCAAAATCTTTCACTTTGACTGAAGCACCCCAAAAGCTCTTTCAACATCTTTTTTGCAAGCTTCTTGTTGTGTTTCATATACCTTCTGCTTATTACTAGCTGACACACTAATACTCTAAACCAAAGTGATCCAACCAGGATAGATACCATCAGATAGATAGTATCCAAAGTTCTATGGGTTCCCATAAACAATAAAATCAACCGGGGTTGTGTTACCATTAGTCAAATCATCAAAAATAGGCGACATTGCAACACATTTATGTTATTATGACACCTAGCAAGGCCAAAAAATGCATGTCAAATCCGTAGATCTTGAGTTGCTACTACCTCCAATATGAGCGTTGGCTTGCCCTTATGGTCCTTGTACATCCCAGTCCAACCCGTCCGACAGTTCGCCCATTCTCAATGCATGCAGTCAATGCTACCAATCATACCAGGAAAATCACGAGCCTCATTGATGGAAAGAATGTGTTATAATTCAGATTCTCCCGACAGTCTAAGAAATTCATCTCCAAACTCCAATATGATTGTAGCAACAAACTCTTGCAATGTTTTTAGCACTGTACTTTCTCCCATACGTGTTCATCATCTAGAGAATCTGTTGTCCCACCATATGTCAGCATCTTCAATGTCACTGTACACTTTTGTAAAGGTGAGAAACCCAAGACACTTGCAGTATTCCTTCTCTTTTTGAAGAAATTATACATAGATGTCACCCGATCAACGATTCTCAAGAACAATGATCGTTTCATACGTAACGTGTATAATATTTACAAAAAATCTTATATCAGTTAAAAATTATTATAAATGTTGGTATAACATGTTGTGATAGAACATACCTTCGACGAAAGTGCTTCTCGTTGTACAGCGGCCTAGGAATGAAGTAATTATTTTTCAAACGAATATCAGCAGCTATTCGTTCATAATCAATTGTTTTATGGCTATGAACAAAGCCTCCCCAATAACACTTTTTCAGTAACATGGCTATCAGAACTGTACATGCTTCAGTTTCTTCATCCTTTCGTGATGACGTTGATGTACTTCCACACCAATTTGTCATATAATATTTAAATATTATAGATGTAAATCCTGCATATATACATACATGACAAGAGATATAAAAAACATATTGTCTGACGCTGCAATCATTATATATGGACAACTCAACAAAAAACATATAGCTAACTAATCAGATAGGAAACTTGTACAAAAATTTATTTCATTGAAACAGCGATAGCAACCTGCAATGTACTTAATGAAACTTGTACAGAGACGAAGGTTTCAAAAACAATGAACAGGGAGGTACAAGCATGCGAAGCTGATAAATCAGACCTACTTTAATGGAAAGCTGATGTTCGCCTGTGCTTTCTGCTGGTGGGAATGAGGACGCCTGCAGCTAGACGGACGCGGTCCCGTTCCAGCGGCTCAACTAGCATTGCCCACCGATAGTTCTCATTAATTAATATTGTCTAAGGTCGTACGACACTTTCCTTGGACCTGCTTAGAGAGCAGTCCGCAGAGGTTATTTGGATTCACGAGGGCTAGTCCCAGGAGATTGAGCGCAGCAAGATGGTGAACACAGTGGGTTTACGTGGTTCGGGCCGCCGGAGCGTAACACCCTATGTTCACGGGAGTGTCTGTGTATTGTCTTGCTTGAGCGTGTATGAGCCTTAGTCCGATTATTCGATCCCCCGTGAAGGTCGTCTGCTGAGTCCTTTTATAGCTCAAAGACTCTACAGTCACAAGATGGGCCCTGGGGCCCGACAGGTGGTCCCGGGGAGATCCAAATCCTATACAAGATCTTAGGATTAAATGTTATCTACTTCCCTTTGTCAGGGGCTTCAATGTGTCGTTCCGCCGCGTCATGCGCCAGGGCTACACATAGTTAGTGATGATGGCGGTGCACGTCCCGTCCGTCCTGTCCCTGCGACCCATTCGTCCGCCTTGCGGCGTGGGTCTGTACCGGCTACTTGGACAAGATAGGACACTCGAGCCTTGACTTACTCCTGTGCGACTCCGCTTCGCCTGGGGAAGGCGCGCGTACTTTAATGCCTGTTGGAGCAGCGCGCACCTCCCTTTACTGCGGCCTCCTACCGCACTGAGTTGGTCGCATGCCACGTGGTCGCGCCGGAGCCTGCCTCCGCGGGGAGTTGAGCACTCGATGGTACAGTCCACGTGGCGCATTCGGAGCCCACCTCTGCGGAGGGGTGAAGGCTCAGCCCTGCGGGCCACATGGTAGTTTCGGTGCCTTTCCCCACGAGGAAGCGGGCATGGTCCCGAGGTCCCGATTGGCCACGTGGCAGCCCCGGAGCCCGCCTCAGCGAGGGGGCAAGGTTCCAGTTCTGCCGGCCACGTGGCAGCCTGGGAGCCTGTCCCGGTGGAGAGGTAGGATCTGGTCCTTCCCTCCACGACGTGGCAACCTCGGATTTGACCTCTTAAATAGAGGTCGAGTCCTTAGCCGTTTTCTCCTTGTGCGCGGGGGTACCCGGTCTGCGGGGTACCGACAAATATGTTTCTTATATACATGTTCAATGGACAATGGTGCTTGTTCGGGATGGAACCGCCGCTGCCGTTGTGCCTGTTCGGGATGTACCCATTGGAGAAGGAGTAACCACCGGCATCTACTGTTCACATTTGTAACTGTTTATTCTTAACACTCCCCCTTAGACAGTTGATGCCCATTTAACATATGTTATATTGTATTATATTAACATGTCTATATGTCTCCTTTAAAAACCCTTTGAGAAAAAAATCAAGAGACAGACATAAAACTTGTGTGCACATTGCCTCGTTAAAAAACTTTCAATGAGAAATTCTGTAAAACTCATAAAGGGAAAAAGAGTACAATGTGATGCTTATTCGGAATACTTTATAAAGGTTCTCCCCCTAAACCTTGCAAGTCTTTGAGTATTTTCATACCAATGCCCTTGACACATTTGTCAAATATAGCTAGAGGTAATGACTTTGTAAATAAATCTGCAAGATTATCACAAGACTTTGTTTGTACAACATCTATTTCTCCATGTTCTTGAAGCTCATGTGGATAAAATAGATTTGGAGAACTATGTTTTGTATAATTAGTCTTAATGTATCCTGTTTGCATCTAAGCAACACAAGCCGCATTATCCTCATATATAATCGTAGGTGACTTTATTTCACCTATACCACATAAAGTTTCTATGTAGTTAATCATTCTTCGTAACCAGACACACTCTCTTAATGCCTCGTATAGTGCAATAATTTCTGAGTGATTCGTAGATGTTGCTATTAAAGTCTGTTTTGAAGACTTCCATGATATAGCAGTCCCATTGTATAAAAACACAAATTCAGTTTGTGATCTACCATTATGTGGATCAGATAAATAGCCGGCATCGGTATATCAGACTAGATCAGATTCTTAATTTATTTGAAAGAATAAACCAAGATCTATTGTGCCATTTAAATATCTTAAGATATTCTTAATGTCTTTCCAATGACGCATTGTAGGTGTCGTACTATGTCTAGCAAGACAGTTCACTACAAATGCAATGTCGGGTCTTGTATTGTTTGCTAGATATATCAATGCACCAATGGCACTAAGATATGGGTATTCTGCTCCCAATACCACTAATCCTTCTTGTTTTGGCCTAAGCGGATCTTTATCCTTTTCTAAAGCACAAGCAATCATAGGAGTCATTTGGGGATATGCTTTGTCCATATTGAACTTTTCTAATACTTTCTTGACATAAGCAGGTTGATATAGAAGGATACCCTTCTGTAGATGTTCTATTTGTAGTCCTAAGCAGAATTTGATTTTACCCAAATCTTTCATTTCGAAATATTTCTTAAGATGATTGTGTGCTTCATTAATATCCTTTTCATGACCAATAATAAATAGGTCATCAACATATACTTATATTATACAAAACCCAGTATTTGATTTTCTTATGAACACGCATAGACAATCATCATTATTTGAATATCCCTTGTTTAGAAGGAATATTTTTAATCTGTTATATTACATTCTATCTGATTGTTTTAATCCATACAAGGATTTGACAAGCTTTACACAATACATATTACGATTCACATTTGTATTCAGCACAGGAATTCCATCAGGAACTTTCATGTATATATCTGAATCTAATGACCCGTATAAATACGCGGCCATGACATCCATCAATTGCATGGATAGATGCTTTTTCATTGCCAAAGATATTAAATATCAGAATGTTATTCCATTCATCACTGGTGAATATGTTTCTTTAAAATCAATTTCAGGTCTCTGCGTAAAACCTTGTGCAACCAACCTCGCTTTATATCTTACCACCTCATTATTTTTGTTTCTCTTTTGAACGAAAACCCATTTGAACTCAAATGGAAAGGTTCTAGGAGGTGTAGGTATCACATCAGTGAATACCCCTCTTTTCTTAAGCGGGTTAATCTCAGTTTCAATTGCTTCTTTCCATTTGTTCCAGTATGAGCGTCTCTTACACTCTGCCATGGTCTTAGGATCTGGATCATCTTGGAAATTTTCAGCAATGACAGTTGAGAAGCATAGGTCTGCAATTGTAGTACTACGATCATAAACTTTCCCCGAACTAGTATAATTAATGAAAATATCTTCTATACCATTTGACATCTCATGATTTCCCAATACGAGATTGTCGGAATTTTCCAATATTTTAGTCTCATTTATATTGCACGCTTGAGAACTCGATTGTGGATCATACATTCACATGATGTTGTATACCTTTTGGTTTCATCACATACTTGGATTTTCTAGGAGCTTTTGCTCTCTTTTCTTGGCCGCTTTTCCGAAGCGATATTCTTTCCTTTAGGTTCTACCCTCTCCCTCTTCCTTACAGAAGGGGCTAGAGTGGTTTTCTTTGGTACCTCCACTCTTGCAGGTGCATTAACCACAGGATTCCAAGATTTCATAACACCATTATAATTTGTGAATGCATCTGGCAAATTATTTGCAGCATTTTGCAAATTTATTATTCTCTGAACTTGAAGCTCAGTCTCTTGTGTACGTGGATCTCAGAATATCATGGATTTATCATCCCAATTTATTTCCTGGCATTCCGAATTATTCTTAAACTCTCCCCCTAATGTCGGGAAATGTTCCTCATTAAAAATACAATCAGCGTAACTTGCTGTAAATAAATCTTAAATCATAGGTTCTAGGTATTTTATAATCGAAGGAGAATGATATCCTACATAAATACTCATCTTTCTAGGAGGACCTATTGTTGTACGCTGCGGTGGTGAAATTGGTGCATATATTGCGCACCCAAATTTCCGCAGATGTGAACTGCTTGAAGCATTACCACATACTAAACATAGTGGGGAGACACTATGATATGCAGTTGGTCGCAATTGTATTAAGTCTGTAGCGTATAAAACTGCATGACCCCAACATATAATAGGTAGATTACAATTATGTAATAATGGTCTTGCTATCAACTTAATTCTCTTAATAAGTGATTCAACCAATCCATTTTGAGTATGTACATATAGTACTGAATGTTGCACTTCAATTCCTTAAGCCATACAATAATCATTGAAAGTCTTTGAACTAAATTCTACAGCATTATCTAATCTTATAGATTTTAGTCAGTGCTCAGGATAATTTGCTTTCAATCTTATGACTTGCGTCATAATTTTAGCAAATGCATGGTTTCGTGTCGACAGAAGACACACATTCGACCATCTTGTAGATGCGTCTATTAAAACCATAAAATACTTGAATGGTCCCGATGAGGGGCTTATAGGTCCACAAATATCTCCTTGAATTCTTTCAAGAAATTTAAGTGGTTCTACTTTAATCTTGAGTGGTGAAAGTCTCAAAATTAATTTTCCAGTTGCACAAGCTGTCCACATAAAATTTGAAGATTTTGGAAATTTGGCTGAATTAAAATTGTGACCATAAGTATTACCTATAATCTTCCTCATCATTCCAACTCCTGGATGTCCAAGTCTTTCATGTAAGGTTTTGAATGCATCTACTTCTTGGAAGACTAACTTGTATGTAACACGTGGTACAGGTTGTATGTATGTATAATACAATCCAGACGGTAGGCATGACATTCTCTCTAGAATATCATAGCTATCACCGTTTTTCTTAATAATGTGGAGAAATTCCTCATTATTTTCTTCATGGGTATTTATATGTAACCCATTCATACGGATATCTCTATAACTTAGCAATGTTCGAGTAGAATCGGGATACAGAAGCGCATTCTCAATAGTTATTTGTGTATCCATTGGTAGGACTATAGTAGCTCGTCCAGAGCTAAGTATATTCGTATCATGTCCAGCAATAGTCAAAATATTTTCAGTTCTTTTTGTAAGAGTTTGTAAATACTTTGTCTCTCTAAGCATAGAGTTGTTGTGCCACTGTCCACAAGACACAATTCTTGTTCCATAGGATTGACTTCAAGTATCTATAGAGAATAAGAACTTTATTCAATATAGAATACATACATATTTGTAATATCAAAGTATTTACATACTTATATTTATATTACATATCACAATCCTTAGTGTCACTAATATTTACAAAGATGATAGATTAAATCTACTAAGATAAATGAAGCCTATTCTTGGTCTCCAAACACATCGTTGGTATATTCAACGATCATGTTCTCATCGTCAATGTATTCATCATTTGATGGACTTTGCTTTATTTCTTCATCAGGTACTTTTCCCGAAGTTGTAGCCTCATCGGATGTAGCATTGAAATGTGCTTCATACGGTTCTTTTGCTTTTTCTTCTTCTTTGAGGGATTTCTAGTATAAATCAACCAAGTGTTGGGGTGTTTTGCACTTCTTTGCAATATGGTTAGGACCACCACATCGGTAGCACTTGAATGGTTTCTTTCCTTTCTCTTTTTCTGTCCTTTGGACTTGTTCTTCTTGTGCATATTTTTCTTGCTTTTCTTGAATTTACCAACATTCTTAGATGATTTAGTATCATCCATTTTTCCTTTACCCCTTGAACTATAATTAACTTCAGGCTGTGGAGTCGTACCAACAGGACGTTGGTGATGATTTCTCATAGTGAGTTCATCATGTTTCTCTGCTTGAAGAAGATCTTGTATTAGTTCTGAGTAACGTTGGTAATTTTTGGCACGGTATTGATGCATTAAGATCCTATCTGATGGAAGCATAGTTGTGAGATTTTTCTCAATCTTTTCTTCGTCAAATGGTTCCTTCTCACAAAACTGTAATTTAGCACAAATATTATGGACAACATGATTATAATCTCCAATGGATTTATAATCCTGTAGGCGTAAATGTATCCAATCATGATTGACCTCTGGTAGAATTACTGCCTTTTGCTGTTCATAACAGTTTTGAAGAGCATTCCAAAGAACAATTGGTTCTTCTTCAAGTACATATTCTGATTTCAAATTAAGATGTATATGATGCCTTAAGATATATAAAGCATTGTACTTGTATGTAGGAGGCAATTCTTGTTGTCGATTTTCTGGTGGGAGTATTGCCTCATACATCCCTCTAAGGGCCAAGCTTATCTTGACGTCCATCGCCCATGTAGGATAATTATGCACATCAAGAGCAAGTTCCTCAAATTCTGGAGTCATTAGTCCTACAATATTTAATCAAGATTTTGTGAGAATCTAGGTTTCATTATGACATACGCAAGTATATTTGCGTTCTTGTGATATTTGAATGATAAACATTCATCCAACAACATATGTTGTCATTTATAATCTTTGATTTCATATTAAATGAAATCTATCAAATTTAAATTTAGTGTTATAATTACGGTTCATGTAAAATAAACTCCATGAGTTTATAATTTTGTGTGTAGTTCATCTTTATGAACTCCATGAGTTTGATGAATTTTGCAAGAAATAACACTGATTTCATGCCTCACATAAAATTATGGTTAAAATAACTATGTATTAACCATATCTTCAAATTCCATAGAAATGGAAAATGAATAATTACATGTACAATACCATAACTATAATATTTTCAATGCTAAACTGAAAATTACAGGAATTTAAATACCAAATACATACTAATTTTTCTTGTATTCTATTAGAAATTAATCTGATCTACAAGAAAAATATTAAAGCAACTAATAAAATTGTACATATAAAAATTAGCCCTATTGGGCTCTTTTTTCTTTCTTTTTTTCCCTGGTTCAATCAGCCATTCGGCCTGGCCCATTCATCTGAGCGGCCTGGCCTCTTTAGGCGTTCGGCCATCTGGCCCGGCCCATCCTGCGGCATAGAAACGGGGATCGGAGTCTAGGATTGCCGACACCCCACTCTCGTCCCCCTCGCGCCGCTGCTCCTCTCCTCCTCGGTTCTTCTGCCTCGGTCCACCTTCTCCCGTGCGACGCCGGCGGCGCCGCACCTTCTTCGGTCCTCCTCCTTCCCCACCCCTACCCCCCATCTCTAGGTCCTCAAGACCGACGAGGGAAGGACCAAGCCCCCGGGTGACTGCCCGAGGAATTCGGTTTCGCTAGGTGAGTGAAACAGCGAAGGATTCGGCCCCCGTTGGGGCTCCGGAGTGGTGGCTCTTCATTTCTTGCGGTTGGATCCGAAGGATTTGGTGTTGGTGACGGTAGTTGAGCCCCAGATTCGGTGATTGTTGCACTTTGTTCATCTTCTTTTGCAGATGTTCTTGGTGCTAGGGGTCCGATAGGGCGTCCCAGTGGCCCGATTTGGATCCTTGTCGTTTTCTTGTATGCCGGACTTGAGGTTGGTGAGTCCGGTATTGGTATGAAGTCGACCGGTTGGTCGTCTTCCTCGGCAACAGCCACCACGAGCATGTCGCCTTCTTGTTCGACGACGGTGACCTCCGTGTTACCCACACCATCGGTGAGTTCTTCTTCTCCCTCTCCCCTACCTGATGATGATAACACCGATCCTTGTGCAACCGGGTATGGGAAAGGGCCCATACCGTGGATGGCGCAAGGCTTCTCTCGGCGGCTCCATGGGGAGTTCGCCGGGTCTGAGGGTTCCATCGGCCAATACGCTGGTGGATTTGGGGATGGGGACCTTGGCCGTTTTTCAATCCTAACCCTAGGGTTAGAGGCTTGTTGTGGTGGTTGTTGTGAGGATTCCGGCACCGGAATCCCTCCATTCTGATGGCGTCCAGATCTCCGCCGCCGCCTGTTGCGCCGCCGTCGACTTCTCTGTACTTGATTCTATCGATTGCCTCTACTACTTCTTGTTGCAGGGTGTTGCCGGCGATGATTGCGGTGAATACCACTTGATGAACCAAAACGGTTCAATACTTGACGAAAATTGTTGATCAAAAACTCGGTAAGATCATTCTTCACCATTTTTTACCTTCAATTCTTGAAGCCTATGAACTCTCCGGTTGATCTACGTGCTGATAACGTGTTATGAAAGTAATAGTAGTGTAGAGAATAGAAGTAGACAAATGTTTGAGATAAATAAAAACTTGTTCTTCTCATTAATTAATTTGTTTCTTATATACATGTTCAATGGACAATGGCGCCAGTTCGGGATGGAACCGCCGCTGCCGTTGTGCCTGTTCGGGATGTACCTGTTGGAGAAGGAGTAACCGCTGGCATCTACAGTTCACACTTGTAACTGTTCATTCTTAACACCACCGATGCCGATGGTACACATGCGTCACTCGGCCAGCGATAGCGCCTTCGTTCGCGACTCCACGCGCCAGGGACGTAGCTCACGGGCACTCACTGGGGCTGGTTGTTTCGATCGTGCGCCGTTGTGTCCCGGTGTACGCGGGAATAGATGTCGGGATATTTTTCCAGCTATAAACAGTTGTTATCTTATAAAATGGGTTGTACATGATTCCATCTACACAGCCCAAACAACTTTCTATTTTGAGATGTATTATTGAAGATAGCCTAAGATAGTGGAGCGAGGAGAGTTTGCGGAAGAAGTGGGTGCGGAGGGAGAGCGAGCGAGCGAGCGGGAGAGCCATTTAGTGTACCCAATATTAAAAAGGCCCACACAATATAGGGTCTGGAGAAGTAAATTTCTGGATAATCTTTCATTTTTGTTTAATTGGTAAAGATGCTGATTCAGACCTAGGACTCTGACTCAACACTGCGTAGACCCATCCTTCGAAGGATGCGGACTTAAAAAATTGGTTTGTAAGCTCCTCTAAGGACGTCGACACGAGCGTGAAAGACTTGAGAGACATGCTTGTGTTACAATTGACTTTCAAACTGCACGCTCTCGTTGCCTTAAATATCAACATTGTTCACCCTCAAAATGTCCCAAGTGACTCGGAACAACCGGTATTCATTGTTGGACTGTGTTTGGGCCTAGCCTGTATGGCCCATCTATGTATCTATAAATATGTACCGAGACCCTATGATTAATCAAGCAATCAATTCTATCATGGTATCATTAGCCAAACCCTAATCCCACCCTAACCCTAACCCTAGCCGCCCCCCCCCCCCATGGCCGGCGCCCTCCCCTGCGCCGCCGCCGCCGCCGCCGCCGGCGAGGCCGCCCCCTCCCTGGCCGCCGCCGGCCGCTCTCTGGCCGCCCCCCTCCCGACCACCTCCCTCCCCTGCGCAGCCGCCGCCGCCGCCAGGGCCGCCGCAGGCGGGCTCCCCCCCTCCCTGGCCGCCGCCTCCCTCCCCTGCGCGACCGCCGCCCCCCGCCAGGGCCGCCGCAGGCGGGCCCCCCCCCCCCCCCCCTCCCTGGCCGCCGCCAACGCCGCCGCCGGCGGCCCCTTCCTGGCCGGCACCCCCCACGCCGCCAGTCCCCTGGCCGCCGACGCCCGCGCCCCCGCCGCCGCTGCCGGGGCCGCACCTCCCCTGACCGCCGGCGCGGCCCTGACCCAGCCGCTGCCGGCCGCCTCCCCTCCCTGGGCCGGCGCGCCCATCGCCGGCGCCGTCCCCTCCCTGGCCGGCTCCCTCCCCTGCGCCGGTGTGCCTGCCACCGGTCCTGCAGCGGGCGCTCCCCTCATCGCCATGACCCGGCCTTCGTACGGCGATGCAACTGGTCCCTCCGCCGGCGGACCACTTGCCGGCCCCACTGTCGTCGCCTTCGTGACAGGCTCCGGACCTGCTACTGCTCCGGCCGCGGACACCTCCAGTGTCTTCGCGGCTCTGGCTGCCTCTCGCGATCGCGAGCGGGCACTCGCTCTTGCCTTAGAGCAGGAGCGCGCCTCGGCGGCTGCTCTCTCGCACCAGATCCAGGAGAGCGCTCACCGACCGTCGGGCGCGACGTACGAGCCCGCCTTGGACACCGGTGTGCACTCCGCATATTCGGCGTCGCTCACCGCCGCCCTACACGCCCAGGCGGCTGGAGTTCAGAACATTCGGACCCTAGTGCCGACTGTTCTGAGTTGTACCTCTACCACCTACGCCCGCTGGCGTAACGAGTTCCTCCTCACGTTACGGCGGTACCAGCTTGCGGACCACGTCCAGCAGGACGACGCCCCGTGGGATGACTCTTGGATCAGCATGGACAGTCTGGTCCTTGCTTGGATCTTTGGCACTCTCGCCGATGATCTGTACAAGCTTGTCGGACAGCGCGGTGGGGGGACCGCGCGCCAGGCTTGGCAGATCCTGGAGCACCACTTCTTGGGGAACCGTGCGACTCGGGCTCTTCACATTAACGCACGGTTCCAGACTACAGTGCAGGGTGACCGCTCCATCTCGGCCTACTGTGGAGAGATGAAGGGCATGGCTGACTCCCTGCGCGACCTTGGCGAGCCGGTCGCTGACAGCACTCTAGTTCTTCGGGTCCTTCACGGCCTAAACGAGCGCTTCAGCCATCTTCGCTTCTGGCTTCTCCGGATGGAGCCTCCACCGACCTTCGAGAAGGTCTGGTCTGATCTTGAGCTTGAGGAGATCACGACGGGTGGGCCTGCTACCTCTGGGTCTGCCACAGCCTTCTATGGCTCCGGGCAGCCCCCCCGCCCACCGTCTTCTGGGGGACCACTACCGCGACCGCCTACTCCACCTACCGCCCCGGGTGCCTCTGCTGGCTCTGGGGGTGGTACTCGTCGACGTCGCGGCGGAAGGCGCACAGGACGAGGTGCTGGCAGCACTCCTACGTCCACTGCTCCTACTGGTGGTGGTACTGGTGGCACTGGCCAGGGAGGTGCGCCCTGGCCCACACCGTATAACCCGTGGACTGGCCAGATCTCTATGTGGCCTGGACCGTCTCCGGGTCTTCTTGGGGCGCCACCGACTTCCTCCACTCCGCGCCAGCCTCGTCCTCCGGCTGCGTACGTAGCCCATCCGGGCTATGGTGGACCTGGTCGCCCTGTGGCTGGATCGCCCACTCCAGCCTACGGCGGTGCTTCCTACCCCGCTGGGCACTCGGAGCCACCAGCACCTCTCCAGGAGCCGCCCATGTGGTGGGACCGTCAGGACTTGGCGTCTTCCTTCAGCACCATGCACCTTACACCACCGACTACTGATTGGGTGGCTGATTCTGGCGCCTCCTACCACACCACCCCAGATGCTGGTATTCTCTCCTCTACACACACACCTCATCCGTCTTTTCCTTCATCGATCGTTGTTGGAAATGGATCCGTTCTTCCAGTCACCTCAGTAGGTGACTCAGTTTCTCCGGGTTCATTCCATCTTAATAATGTTCTTGTTGCTCCAGACATTATTCAAAATTTACTTTCCATTCGTCGTTTCACCACTGATAATAATATTTCTGTTGAGTTTGATCCTTTTGGTTTGTCTGTGAAGGATCTTTCCACCCGGCGTCTTCTTCTTCGATGTGATAGTCCGGGGCCCCTGTACACTCTTCGACTTCCTTCTTCCGCTGCGTCTTCGTCTTTTGCTCTGGCTACGACAGCTTCGTCCGCTACTTGGCACCGTCGGCTTGGTCACCCTGGCGCTGATGCTATGTCGAAGTTGTCTAGTAGTTCAGTTATCTCGTGTACTAGGGGCACACATGAGTCATTGTGTCACGCTTGTCAGCTTGGTCGTCATGTTAGGCTTCCCTTTTCCACTTCTGTGTCTCATGTGCAACATATTTTTGATCTTATCCATTGCGATTTGTGGACATCTCCTGTTACAGTGTCTCGGGGTTTAAATATTATTTGGTGGTACTCGATGATTTCTCACATTTCTCTTGGACTTTTCCATTACGTCTGAAATCTGAGACTTTTGATACTCTCTCTCACTTCTTCACTTGGGTTTCCACACAGTTTGGGTGTACTGTTCGTGCTCTCCAGTGTGACAACGGACGAGAGTTTGACAACTCGCGACTCCGTGACTTTCTCCTTACACATGGCACACAGCTACGCATGTCTTGCCCATACACATCTCCTCAGAATGGCAAGGCTGAGCGCATGCTTCGCACCACTAATGATGTCATGCGTTCCTTGATGTTTCAGGCATCCATCCCCGCTCGCTACTGGGTAGAGGCACTTCACACTGCCACCTTCCTCCTTAACCGCCTTCCCACCAAGGCGATTCGGGCACCGACTCCTTTCTTTGCCCTGTATGGCACTACCCCTCTCTACGACCACCTCCGTGTCTTCGGGTGCGCCTGCTAACCTAATCTTTCCGCCACTGCTCCACATAAGCTTGCGCCCCGCTCTACTAGGTGTGTCTTCCTTGGGTACTCCCTTGAGCATAAGGGATACCGGTGCCTCGACCTCTCTACCCACCGCATTTTGATCTCTCGGCACGTCGTCTTCGACGAGTCATCCTTCCCCTTTTCTTCCTCCACCTCTAGTTCAGCTGCAGAGCTGGACTCGCTTTTTTCTACTGACACCGAGGCTGCCCCACCACAGCTGCCTTGGCCTTTTTTTGCAGGTACATCACCCACCAGCCCCCAGGTGGCTCCCACGACGTCGCCAGCTGCACCTTATGCAGCACCGACACCTGTGGTGACTCCGGCTGTGCCTCCTACGGCCACGACTCGGCGGTTCACTGACCCTGCTCTCGTCTACCAGCGACGAGTGCGGGTTGGTGCCCAGGCTCCGTCGACCCTGGGGACGAGTGCCGCACCACGTGTGGCACCGACGTCTCCTGCTGCGCCACGCGCGGCCCCGGCGTCACCGACCTCGTCTCCTGCACCACATGAGGTCCTGGCGCCTTCTACAGATGCGCCACGCGCGGCAACGGTGTCTCCGACCTCGACTCCTGCGGCACACGAGGTCCCTGCGTCCCCTACGGCTGCGCCACGCGCGGCCCCAGCGTCTCCGGCCTCGACTCCCGCGCCACGCGCGGCCCCGGCGACCCCCACAGCTGCGCCACGCGCGGCCTCGGCGTCTCCGGCCTCGACTCCTGCGCTGTGCGGGGACCCGACGACTACTCCGGCTCCCGCGTCCCCCGCTGCGCCACGCGCGGCCCCTGTTCCACGTTTCGCCGATCCTGCTCTTGTCTACCAGCGACGAGAGCGGGTTGGTGCCTCTACGCCTGCGCGTCCGGAGCCCTCGGTGGACCACCCACCGTTACTTCACCGGGACCCAGGACACGTTCACCCGATGGTGACTAGACGTGCCGCTGGGGTTCTCCGGCCTCTTGAGAGGTTCTCCGGAGTGGTACTCTCTTCGACGACACCGACACCATCCACTTCCTCTTCGGTTTCACCTATACCGACCTCCGTCCGTAGCGCACTCGCTGACCCTCACTGGCGTCGCGCTATGGAGGAGGAGTATGCGGCCCTACTTGCCAACCGGACATGGGACCTGGTTCCCCGTCCTTCCCGTGGCAACGTTGTCACAGGCAAGTGGGTTTTCACGCATAAGAGGAAGGCGGATGGCTCCCTGGAGAGATATAAGGCTCGTTGGGTACTTCGGGGCTTCACTCAGCGCCCTGGAGTGGACTACGACGAGACCTTCAGTCCGGTGGTTAAGCCAGCGACAGTACGGACTGTTCTGTCGTTGGCTCTCTCGCGTTCTTGGCCTGTCCACCAGCTGGACGTCAAGAACGCCTTCCTTCACGGGACGCTGACAGAGACGGTGTACTGCAGTCAGCCGACAGGGTTCGTCGATTCAGCCCGTCCAGACTTGGTCTGCCGGCTGAACAAGTCTCTGTACGGGCTGAAGCAGGCGCCTCGGGCTTGGTACAGCCGGTTCGCCTCCTTCCTGGCCTCGCTTGGCTTCGTCGAGGCCAAGTCGGATACCTCGCTCTTCGTTTACAGGCATGAGGGTGACACTGTCTACCTCCTCCTGTACGTGGACGATATTGTCCTCACGGCGTCCAGCTCGGCTCTTCTTCAGCGCACGATCTCCGCACTGCAGCGCGAGTTCGCGATGAAGGACCTCGGCCAGCTCCACCACTTCCTGGGCGTTACGGTCGAGCACCGTCCGGACGCTCTGTTCCTCCACCAGCGCCAGTACTGCCTGGATATCCTCGAGCGAGCGGGCATGGCTGATTGTAAGCCGTGCTCCACTCCCGTGGACACTCAGGCGAAGCTGGCTTCGGCTGACGGCGCCTCGGTCGCCGACCCCACCTCTTACAGGAGTCTTGCAGGTGCCCTGCAGTACCTCACCTTCACCAGGCCGGATATCTCATACGCGGTTCAGCAGGTGTGTCTCCACATGCATGATCCGCGGGAGACGCACCTCACGGCGATGAAGCGGATTCTTCGGTACCTGCGCGGCTCCCTCGACTACGGCCTTCTCCTTCGACGTGACTCGCCTTCAGAGTTGGTGGTCTACACCGACGCTGACTGGGCGGGGTGCCATGATACCCGCCGTTCCACCTCTGGCTACGCCGTCTTCCTGGGGGGGAATCTTGTCTCCTGGTCCTCGAAGCGGCAGCCCGTGGTTTCTCGCTCCAGCGCTGAGGCGGAGTACCGCGCCGTGGCTAACGGCGTAGCAGAGGCGTCTTGGCTCCAGCAGTTACTTCAGGAGCTCCACTCCCCTGTCGCCCGGAGCACGTTGGTCTACTGTGATAATGTCAGCGCCGTTTACCTCTCCACCAATCCCGTTCAGCACCAGCGCACGAAACATGTGGAGATTGATCTTCACTTTGTTCGTGAGCGGGTTGCACGCGGCGAGGTTCGAGTTCTCCACGTGCCGACGACGTCACAGTTTGCCGATATCTTCACAAAGGGACTCCCGTCGACTTTATTTTCTGAGTTTCGGTCCAGTCTCAACATCTGTTGTGGCTAGATGTTGGGACTGCGGGGGGTGTTGGACTGTGTTTGGGCGTAGCCTGTATGGCCCATCTATGTATCTATAAATATGTACCGAGACCCTATGATTAATCAAGCAATCAATTCTATCATTCATCATTCAGGAATCCTTCGCGCTAACCATGATACCATTTCCGCGTCGGATGCAGACATGCTATCATACAATTTGCCAAGCCGAAGGTAGCTGAATCCAGCAGCAGAACATAGCACGATGACTGAGTTAGCTTCTCATGCCATAACACTAACGAATAAATAATACTACCTCTGTTTCTAAATAATTATCGTTTCAGGAAATCAAAAGAACTAAAAATAAACTAATAGAAGTTGTCCTAACGACAAATAAATTGAAACGGAGTACAAAACTATATAGGATTCACTAATTGGCATGTTTTCAGGAAAGTGAGCCTTGTATATATTTTGTTGTATTAAAACGTAGTTGTTCCTACCCATTTTATGGAGATGAAACCCAATATAATAAAACATAGTTGTTCTAACTGAACAAGCCACTACCTAAAACCAGAAGATTAAAATGGTTTACAGTGAGGTGATACAAAAGATTGGCAGGGTGCGAAAAGAGTGTATCTATGACTCTATGTACGTCTTTATTTCCTAACTACAAGCTACCACAAGCTCTACCTTAACCTACAGACTGTGTATATCATTCTCCCATATCTGTACATTTGTCATTTACTGGCCACCAAAGGCTGGAACTGCTTGGTGCCTACCAGTACAGTCAGTTCCCTTGTCAGCCGCTCGCCTCTTCTGCGACCTGAGTTTATACACCTCACCAATTTTTGTTCTTACGTATACTAGGAGCAAGGTTTGTCAAAAATAAGAAAACAATTATAATTCAAAGATGGGCAAATTGTGCATATTGAAATGTTAATATTCACAATGAAGCTGTAAAGAAATAATAGCAGCTAGCTGAACTTAAGGATAACAACGTCTGACCAATAAAAATACTAGTGAAATTGCAGTGAAATAAGGCCACAGAAAAATTTGGTAGCTCCCAACGCAAGCACAGAATACTAGTAATAAATAACAATTTTCTGCTATGATGTGAGATGTATGGTTAGCTGTAATACCAAGTAATATAATATTTGCATAGGCATGCACAAAATGAAAATATGACAAGTTGCCTGAGAATTAAACTATAGTGAACACTGGAAAAAAGTGAGATCAGAAGAAACATATACACTCAGTCATCAGCATTTCTAATAAAAACAAGATAAACTAACCATACAGAGGTACAAATAGAACTTACCAAAATTTTGACAAAAAGCTCAATGAACAAACCAACAGGGCCCCAAGCTTGATTGACAAAGCAAATGGGTAAACAGTTGTTAACTGATATCACTTTCAGGCCTTGAACCTAATTGTTGAGGCAGCTTTTTTAATAACTCAGCTTCTCTTGAAATTTGAATATCCGATGGCCAAAAGGTCTGATATAGTACTTTGCAAAGAAACCGAGGAAGCAACCCAAGAACTATTATAAGACAAACACTCAGCCAATAAGTCCTTGAAGCAGCCATGTTGTATATTGTCCTGACAGAAATAAGAAAATAAAAGCTCAGGTTGTGTTTCAGGCAATAAGAGATAAAAAGTCGGTCAGAACTTACCCATAGTTAGGGAAAAAGTATATAGAATCTATTAACACCATGCACAAAAAGGTGGCAGCTATAGAACCCCACACAGCAAGATGGGTTATAAGCACCCAACGTTGAATGTCCATGGCCAGATGAATATTGACAATTATAACCACGGCAATTGTCCACAAGCTTCCCAAACTCCAGATGTCCATCGTACTGATATTATACGTGAAGAAAGGAACATAGAAAAGGACAAGACTTTGCCATAAGGTATCTAGCATTGTGATCCAGAAGAGTCAAGTTGTAGCCCTCATTTCGAAGCCCTGCCTCATACAGCCTTGGGTAATAAAGAAGTGTATTATGACTCAAGTTCTTGTCCAGAATACCAACTACTACAGTGGGGAACAGGTGAGGGGATAGCAGGTACGTCTCACACAACAGTACTGTGAGCAATTAACTGAAAGTGAAAAAGATGGCGGCGCTCCCGCTCCCCACCCCCCACCCCTCACCCACCCACGGCCTCTCCATCGTCGAGTACTCTCCCGCCTTGCCGTCGGCATGGCTCCTCGGCTGACCCCCTCCCGCTACAGACGACCCGGCGCCTCCGCGGCGCCATGGACGGAGACGGCGACCGCCCGGTGGTCGACACCAGCAGCTGGAGCCTCGCAAAGGGGAAAATATCCCCACAAAAGATGACCCGGCACCTCCGCGGCGCCATGGACGGAGACGGCGACCGCCCGGTGGTCGACACCAGCAACTGGAGCTTTGCAAAGGGGAAAATATTCCAACAAAAGGTGCTCCACATGCTCTCCTCTTCGGTCCACCATCCCTCCTCTTCCATAGAAGGTGCTTTCTTCCTCCTAGCCATCTTCCGGCGCTTCACATTCCGGCTTACGGAGGAGTCCGTTGGTTGGGCCCTCCACGCCGCCCTTGGCGGGACCCCGGGGGGCTTCCATGTCACCATGGCCCGGGACTGCCACTTTTGATTTGCGGTGGCATCACGCCATGTAGGAAAGTTGGTACGCTCCCTTACTAGGGTTACCACACCGCACTTTGACGTCTACTTCTTCCCTTGGTACGACGGTGACCCAAATTGGATAAGAGACCCGCGGACCTGGCATCTCGAAGAACAAAGGTCCTGGTCGACCGTCCCCAGCAAGCGGAAGCAAGTATCATTTGCCAACCCTATCAAACAAACACGGCCTTCATTCCCGAACAATGCCCCACCCAAGATGAATCCCCCCATTCTCAAACACCCACCGCACCGACAATCCGTCAGAGTCGGCCGGATAGATTGTCCGATCAGGCCTACGGCCAACCATAACGACATCCCGATCACCAAGGTCTTCCACAACATCACCCGAAAGTTCCACACAGCCCCACTAGGGAGGACTTCTTCGCCGGCTTCGGCCGCCCGACGTACGGCGACTAGCCGCGCTGCGCCGTCCATCCTGGGAAAGGGCCCACAAGTTCAAATTCCAGACAGACAAAGGGCCCACCAACCAGCCACCTGGCCTCGAACCGAAGACATACATGGAAAGGGCCCACATGTCTGTCACATTACTCGTACAGGCTCGAAACAAGACCCGCATACAGAAAGAGGCCGCCACTATTATCGCCCACAAAAGATCAACCCAAACCGCCTGTCTTCCCTGCAAACCCACCACCCTGCATTTACTTCCAAAGTGGACTTTCGACACCCGGGCCACATTCAAACTACGCCGCCGAATGAATTAAATCCAATACTCGAGTGCCTGCCCACTAGCAACGACGGGACATGCTACACCTATAGGAAAAAACATACTAAACCCCATCGCACCAAAGACACCTACAACCTACGCAAACTAGTCCCTCACTGCTGCTGCAAGCGCTGCTTCAGTCTTAACCATCGCACCCATAATTGTCGCGCAACAGCACGATGCCTACGCTGCCTTCAAACTGGTCACAGAGCCAACGTCTGCTCTTCCACCATCAGACATTGCCTTGCTTGGGTACCCAAAATCGCACAAGGATCGAGGAGTTCCACTGCAAAAACCCGGGTATACCGCCGCGTGGAATCCCAAAAGACTTCCTGTCCCGCACAAACGGTTGGAACGAAGCCCCTGTAGCTTCACAAGGACGGCCTTTCTGTTCCACCACACGTGTGCACAGGGGACCCAACCCAACAAACACAAACCCCCCATCAGCCACCACCATATATAGCTCCCACCAGGAACATCTCACCTTCACTCACCACTCCCCAACAGAACACACTACAACTCACCACCTCCCATACACCCTCGCACCCCATGGCCAACATTCCAGTCGACTCCGAAAGGTTCCTCCCCCATGGCCACCACTTCATCAACGAAGGCGGCGAGGAGAGAATCCCACGCACCAACGTACACTTCAGCACCACCGCTGTCCGAAGCCATGAGGGTTTCGTCATTGCGGAAGACCGAGAAGGCCTCATCCACCACGACCAGTACAACTGGTTTCGAGTCCGCATTGCCCAAACCCTCGAAGAAGACTTTGGCTTGAGGGTAATCTCATCCTGCATCACCCCTCTGGGGATTGGCCTATACAGGCTTGAATCCGGCTATCACCGAGACATAGTGCTCCGTGACGAGCCCTTCTTCGTGGAGAACCACCTCATCGCCCTCTCCCACCACGACCACAGCATTAACAGGCGCCAAGCCAACTACTCACACAACAGCTGGATCATGATTCTAGGGTTCCCCCTAGATTATCAAGACGTTCAACACATCGACGCCGCGGTGGCCACCTTTGGCTACCTCGTCTCTTGGCACAACGTGCCTGATCAGCACGGCTACGTGCTATGCTGGTGCCTCTACAATGGCGCCAACAACGTTCCCCGCAGCATCATCATCCGACACTGCGATGCGAACGACCAAGGTTTCTCTTGGTCCTGCCCGATCGTCGTCCTCAATGGGGCTTTCATTCTCCCCAACATCCCTCCGGGCGAAGATGATATACCTCCAGGGGGAAACCCCCATCCCTTCCCCCAGCCACCGCCAAACAACGACAACGCCGACGGTTTCAACCTCCCCATCCTCCCCCCTCCCCCGAACCCTGACCCGGCTTGGGACGCAGCGGCGGCGGAGATGCAGCATAACCAGGAGAACCACGTTGCCTGGGGAGCCTGGCCTGTCCCGCCGCAGGACCTTCTTGACCCGAGCGCTGTCTCCAACCTTGACGGAGATGCAAGCTCCGTCTCCTCCAATGCCAACATCATCCGGCAGCACACCCACTACAACAACACCAATGGCCAACCGCTACAGTTCCTGGAGGGAGATCCCTCAATACAGCCAGATTGGCTGAGACCCTTCGACTCGGCCTCCTTTCGTCGACTACTAGCTGCAGCCTTCCCTGCAGCACAAAACCCCTGGTGGGTGCCCCACATCCAGGGACCTACTCCAGGACTGCCTGTCCAGGACCAAGCGGAATCCTCCGCCATGGGTGCGCGCCGAGGCCAAACGCCAATAGCAAGGTTCAGAACGCAGGCTCCTACCCAAGCCCCGCCGGTGACTTCCTCTCTGAGGCGCCCAACAAATTGCTTTGGGAGAGTCTATCGGCGTCGCACTCGCTCCGAACCAAGCGGCCCCGCCGTCGAGGAGCCCGAACACAGCAACCCTCAGCAGCAGCCCATCCAGCCCACACAGGTACCTGCCGCCATCAACACCTCACTCCACAATACAGTCTGCATTCCCTCCAAAAAAAACAGTGCGCAGACAGGCACCGGTTTCGCAGGACCAAGTTAGACGCAGCCCTCGCATCTCCGCAGCGCGGGAAGGAAGGCGTATGCCAACCAGACTCACCAGGGAGATGATCGGCGCCTCGCATTCTGCCCCAGCATCCACGCCAACTACAAATCCAAGTGGTAAAACAAAGCGCAAACTGTTCCTAGGCCCAATTAAATTTCCAACCGATCAAGACATTGCAACCGCTATAGAACCCATCCCTCACATTCCTCTTTCGGAACTGTAGGCACAAGCGCTCCGCTGCGGCGTCCACGCGACGATGGTGATCGCCACCTTTAGGACGCCAGAGGGACCAGCGGGCGAGACGTCGATATTTGATCAATGAGTCCCCGCAGCTTTTGCTTCCTGTGGCATACGTCAGCTAATGCCACCTTCAAAAAACCACTTAAACCACCTAGCTCATGTAGTAGAAAGAACAACCCTCCAGCCAAGAGCCGTAAACATTGCAGCGCGGCTGCATTCTGTACTACCGTTAATCCTATGCATTTCTACCCTTTCTACTTTGCGCCTGCACATGATTTGTCTCCTCCTCAGATTACGTCTGAGGCAACGTCTAAGCCACTCATTACATCCCAATGCATAATACAACATCACAGACATGGTCGTTCCTAAACTGGAACATACGGGGCCTTAACGACCCAACCAAACAACAAGCAGTTAGAGCCAAAATAGAAGAAACAAACTGCATCATCTACTGCCTCCAAGAGACTAAATTAGACTCAATACCCCGCTCACTAATCAAACAAATAGCACCTAAGCGCTTTGATCAATACACCTTCATGCCCTCACAAGGAGCCTCGGGTGGAATCCTAGTGGGATGGAACGGCAACCTCCTACATGGGATTGTGGAACAAACACGGCCTTTCGCAATCACCATCAAATTCACATCAAACACAAATGGCAAACAATGGACGTTCTCTACAGTATACGGCCCGTGCACAGGCCAACCAAGACTTGACTTCATGGATTGGTTTACCTCACTAAATATCACCGATGTTCAGGACTGGCTCATTATCGGGGATTTCAATCATTACCGATTAGTGGATAATAGAAATAGACCAGGGGGAAACCACACGGACATGCAAACTTTCAATGCAGCCATAAACCAGCTAGGGCTTGTAGAAATCCCCCTTAAAGACAGGAAATACACCTGGAACAATATGCAGGCCTCCCCACTGCTACAACAATTGGACTGGTGTTTCACCTCGCCTCATTGGACGCTGTCTTTCCCTGCCACACTACTGATACCACTAGCCAAAACAACATCAGACCACATCCCCTGCATGGTACAACTGAGTACTGTTATCCCGAAGTCCCAACAATTCAGAATTGAGAACTACTGGTTCGACATGCCAGGCTTCAGAGACCTAGTAACCAATATATGGAATGGGGCACCAACACAAGGGCTAGATGCTGCGAGATCCCTCTCAACGAAATTCAAAATTCTCAGAGCTGCAATCAAAAGATGGAGCAAGTCAGTGGGCTCACTCTCCAAGAAACTGAAAATATCAAACGACTCCATTCTCATCATAGACCATCTGGAAGAAAAGAGGCCCCTTAGCCACCTAGAAGACACTTTCAGAACCCTCATCAAGAAACACACTGAAACCCTACTGCAACACCAACAAGAATATTGGAAACAGCGATACACGGAGAGGTGGACAAAACTGGGGGATGAACCAACTAAATTCTTCATCTCTGCAGCTACTACCAGATATAGAAGAAACTTGATCACAAGCCTCACAGATACATCGGGAAGGACAGTAACGAACCACGCAGCCAAAGCTGCAATACTATGGGATGATTTCAAAACCAGAATAGGATGCACAAATGCTACATCGCTATGGGAAGGTCTGCAAAACATAATCACACCACATCCAAACCTCCAATCCCTCATAGAGCCAATATCGACTGAGGAGATCGACAAAATAGTTAAACGTATGCCACCCGACAAAGCCCCGGGCCCAGATGGGTTCAACAACAGATTCTATAAAAAATTCTAGGACATCATCAAAAACGATGTATACAACCTCTGCAACGCATTTTTCAACAATGGATGCAGCCTACAACCTATCAACAGCTCCATTATCACACTCATCCCAAAGAAACCGACCCCGGAAACCTCGGCCGACTATAGACCAATTTCCCTTCTTAACTCAAGCATCAAAATCATAAGCAAAATCATGGGAGAAAGAATAGAGACCATCCTCAAAGATATCCTACACGCCAACCAATACGGCTTCATCAGAACGAGAACAATCCAAGATTGCATTGCATGGAACTATGAGTTTATACATCAATGCAAGAGATCAAGGAGACCCTTAGTGATGCTGAAACTAGACTTTGAAAAAGCCTTTGACATAATGGAACATGATGCCATCCTCAGGGCATTAACCAACAAAGGGTTCCCACAGCAATGGGTCAACTGGACAAGCAACATACTATCTACAAACACTTCAGCAATCTTACTCAATGGAGTACCAGGTAAATTCTTCCACTGCAAAAGGGGGGTCCGACAAGGCTGCCCACTCTCGCCGGCTCTCTTCGCAATCGCAGCAGACCTACTCCAACATCTCACAAACCACGCCAAGCAAAGAGGCTTACTGATACCCCCACTACCGCACCTTTCCAATCACGACTTCCCGATAGTCCAGTATGCCGATGACACAATCATCACAATACAAGCGTCCCAGCAACAGATATTCTTCCTAAAAACCTTACTCTCAGCCTTCACAGCCGCAACAGGCCTCAAGATTAATCTAGAAAAAACATTCTTAATCCCAATCAACCTTACCTCAGATCAAGCAACCACCATGTCAGCCACCTTTGGGTGCCAACTAGGCACACTACCCTTCACCTACCTTGGCATACCCCTAGGAAACACAAAACCAAAAAGCACTGACTTCCTACCACTGACCACTAAAATTGAGCACACACTCAACACCACATCTGCTTACCTGTCCATGGCAGGAAGGTGCACAATTGTAGACACCCTACTATCATCAATGCCAATATACACAATGTGCACCATCAAACTACATACCAAAACAATCCAACAAATAGACAAGTACAGAAAAACCTGCCTATGGAGAGGTTCGGACATCATGGCCAAGGGAAAACCCTTGGTGAAATGGGAAGACACCACAACACCAAAGAAAAAAGGAGGAATTGGGCTCGAAAACCTACACCTCATGAACCAGGCCTTCATACAGAAATTCCTCTACAAACTCTACAACAAAAAGGACACGCCTTGGGTGCACCTCATCCTCGACTCATATTGCGCAGATGGCACCCCACCCCATCAACTAACAAACAGGGGTTCCTTCTGGTTCAAGGACATCATGAGCCAGTGGGAAAGTTTCAAACAACAAACCAAGGTAAACATCGGAAAGGGAGACACGGTATCGATGTGGCACGACAAGTGGTATACAATGGTACTATTTTCGACTTTCCCCAACCTGTATACACACGCAAGACACCAAAATGTGTCCATAGCCCAATACATTACAACAACAGACATACACGCCAACTTCCACACCCCAATTTCGACACAGACCCTACAGGAACTAAACCTACTCACCAACATCATCCAAGGCTTACAAGACACCAATGACACATGGTCATACAAGAATAACAGCAAAGGCTTCTCATCCAGTTACATCTACAACAACAACTTCAGATTTAACACAACACCGCCTCCACCATTGAACTGGATCTGGAAGACGAAGCTAACAAAGAAGCTCAAAATATTCTGCTGGCTCATGTTCTTGGACCGCCTGAACTCCAGAAATCTACTCAAAAGAAAGAACTTCAGCATAGAAAATGACGACTACTCCTGTGTTCTATGCACAGCGGCACCAGAGGAACAGACATATCACCTATTCTTTCAACGTGAATTCAGCACCGCATGTTGGGCAGCCATACAAATCAACTGGAACCACAGTGTACCGTTCTTCACAATGATTCAAGAAGCAAAAAGAAACTGGACCGGTCCACCGTTTATGGAAATATTCATCAGAGCAAGCTGGGAAATTTGGAAACAACAAAACGAACTCATCTTCAGAAGCAACGCACCATCACTCTCATCCTGGAAGCACAACTTCCATACAACTATGTCACTTCAATGTAATAGATTCCCAACCTCCATCAAAACTTGTACTCAGCTGTGGCTATCGGCCATAAACCTCATCATTCCCACCTCGGGAATATGATTTTGTTTATGCTGATATCCTCACCTGCCTGTCTTGCAACCCTCGGATTGCAATCTATATATTAATATAACACAGTCGGGGCATCCCCTACTGTTTGCCTTCAAAAAAAACTACTACAGTGGGAACGGAGGTATATATAAGCGAATAGAAGACACTACTCCAATCTGTCAGTGCAAGAGTTGCTGAATAAGCTGTATATAGGATATACCTACAAAGATCAGGGAGCAACAATTAGATCAACCGGCACATTTAAATGAGAAAGAATGGATTGGAATGGAAAATGAGAGATGCACGAGACAGTTCCATGCAAATTCCAGTAACAGTTCTTGTTAACACCTTCCAGTTCTTTCACTTTTCTTTAATGCCTCTTCCCTTAATTTAAATATGGTGACAATTGATGCCCAAAGACCCAAATGCCAAAGAATTCAATAGAGGACACACGGTCAAACAGCAAAAAGAAGCATAGAGGGGTGGGGTGTTGGTACCAGAAAAGCATCAGCACAAAAACAGCATTCCGGTAAAAGTTGTAGAGAATCATGTATGCCATATGCTGATAATTCCAGTGTCCGTGTACAAGAAGTAATCTCTTTAGAAAGCAGAACTGTCCCATTGCAAAATCTGAAGCCATCACTGCTTGACGACCTTCTTGACCGCATATTCCAACACCAACATCTGCCATTTGTATCATTGAAACATCATTTGCCCCGGGGAACAGACGAGAAAGGGAATAAAAATCTTAGTCTACTTTATGGCACTTTGAAATGCCAAAGAATGGGAAAAATATATATATCACGAAAACTCAGTAATATAAAGGAAAATGGGCCAGTATTAGTTTCTTTATATGTAATCAAATTATCTATTGAGTGGCTGAAGGAAAAGCTGAGTTGGTTGTTACTCCATCCAACCCGAAATATAAGTATTTCTGGCTTTGGTCAAAGTCAACATTTTTCAACTATGATCCAACTATAAAGATAAATTGTTTTAAAAGAGTTGTGTATTATGATGTTTGGTAAACCATGAATCTAGCATCATTCTTATCTATGAACAGTCAAAGTTAAATGTGTTCGACTTTGAAAAATCCAGTAATGCTTACATTTCTGGACAGACCAACAGAGGTAGTAGACAATATAAAAAGAAATGGTTCATATGAATTCTTATACCAATATGAATTCAGATTGAGATCGTCAAATATTTAGGGATGCTATGATATTAAAACTGTAAGTTACTTAAAATAGATTGAAATTGAAACATATACCACCAATGTTTTGAGTATTACTACCTGGTCATGTAGTTATAAATTATTTAGGACCTGTCGCTGATAATGCAATTCAATTACAGCAGAAAACTAGAAAGAGACACTCATTACTGCAAATTTCAATTCTAGTTCAAGGTTACAATAAATAGCAATTTGACAAAAAAGTGTTAGTCAAGGAATAGGCAGGAACATATGAAGAGCTAATTAGTAATAGGAATCAGATGCAGCATCTCACCATCACCGATGGCCAGGGTCATGTCACTCGTTCTGCTTTTAATCAAATCAACAGTCCCAGCCTTTTGTAGAGGAGCAACACGGCAGCAGATGACAACTTTACAGGAAGTTGCCAGGTCAAACAACTGTGAAATGAAAATTACAAAAAAAAAATGAAGAATGAGGATGGAACAATCATAATTGAACTTAATGTTTATATGTTCAGCTATTGTATGTGCATTAAGGTAGTAAACAACAGAAGTTTCTGAAATGTGAAGTTATTTAATCAACTGATATATCAAAAGAATGCTGCATCACTAACATGAAAAAAAGGATGAATCAAACCTCAGATTCAAGGTCTTTCTCTAGAATATACACAAGCGAGCTCCCATCAATTATAAGTGCTAGCTCAGCGTCATCAAAATTTGTCACTTTCTCGCTGTGCTCTGACTTGTCGCCAGCATCAACTCCAATTAATTGGAAATTTTGTATGGTACTTTCAGGTTTGTGACCATTAGAAGATCTCAGTTTAGAAAAATCTTTTCTACCTTGTGAATCCCTTTCAAAATCAGCTGATTTTATTCCAAATTTGGCTTTAGCATCAGCTAGAAGACGTCTGCATTCAAACTGTGAGGAACCATTTATGATAATTGAATGCATGTTTTCACTCAAAAGTCGGCAAGACAAACCAATCGATATAGCAGTTTCCTGCTTATCCCCTGTGAGAACCCATACTTTGATTCCAGCCTGCCGAAGGGACTCAATAGCCTCAGGAACACCATCCTGCAACTTATCTTCAATTGCGGTTGCACCAAGAAGAGTCAGATCACACTTGTGACGTCCGGTTCCAAAAATGAACCAAGCTAACGCATATGTGTGCTCAGGATGTTCATCACACATACACGAGTGCAATCACAAACAATATACAAAAAATTACCACATAGCAGATTAATTAACCAAATTTTATTACACAAATCAGATTATCCTCGAATACAAGCTCTAATAAATATTAAGGACAAGTTCAACTAATGCAGCGGAAATAAACTAATTAAACAAACTAAGCATAAGGGATAATGCAGCTCCAATCAACACCACAGGCAAAGCTGACGGTAGACACGGCCTAGAACTCTGCATTAGCACCATTAAACTTCCAATCCTGACCTGCAACTGTTGGGAGGGATTGCAAGAGTGAGTACATGTCGTACACAGCAAGTGTGGAAAGTATGACATGTGGCTGATTCAAATGACGACAATAATAATGACAAAGTGCTGAAAAGTACATTAAAACATTTGAAAAGCAATATATTACATGTATATGAAATAAACCCATCGTAATCATAAGTAATATCATAATACCAATCTATAATTCACCATCCTCATCCATATTTCCAGATTTCACTATTTGCCAATAACCATATTCAATACCCGAAATTAATCCATAACCAGTCATAACCATTACCAAACCATAACCATCCCAAATATCATTCCAATATCAAGTTCCCTCTAATCATGGAAGTTGTTCAGGTGCTCATAACCGGAAGCACGACTATCATGATAGTTTTATTTAACTCTGCAGAGTTTGTACCACTTTACCCACGTGTTTGTGATTTCATCACCCGTCGGCGACTAAAGAACATCCCTCCCGCCAATTACACTTCCTTTGGTGTATGACCAAGAGATCACAAAATAGCCTTTACAAAGGGATTACTAGCCTATTTAGACCCCACTGAGGTTTCACCGGTGGCGATGCCTCCAACTGAGCACATCTTCAACCAAGGGTCCCCTCTTGAGCCATTCGGATCCCAGGGTAGTCCCACCAATCATCAACAAACCCAATCCGACTACCCCTTCCCCGAGCATCCACAATGGTCCAAACAGCACTAGCAAAGCCCTAAGTAATCCGCTACGCCGCACTCATACTTGGCCTCATGGTGGCACTGTAGTCCTGGCTTATTCTCGCATGAACCGGTCCTTAGATCTAAAGCAAGCAAAACCACCATAACATCCAACCCATCCACATATGAGGCTTACTTAGATCACCCATTATCATGTCATATTATCCAGTTCATGTTAATCATAATCTCATCCATGCATAATTAAATTGAGTGATATAGTTGTTCCCATCTCGGTTGATTAAGCGAAGCAAAAGGTAAAAAGCCCTTTCCGACTCTCTACCATATATTTCAGGTGACAAGGGTGGTTAAACAAAGCTAGTAAACTTCCTATCATAGGGTTCCCATCAAATTGACACAAACATGCAATTTTGCAAACAAAACATTTATTTAAAAATAGGATCAATATGCTTCAAAGACACTTGCCTTGCTCTTGCTGTTGATTAGGATCAAAGCCTTCAAACTCTTGGTGTCGGAGATCCTCCGCGACACTCTCTAGCGCAAATCCGTCTAATCCACACAATAAACATACAAGACAAGAAACACAATCAAAGAGTGCACAAATATTACTCAATATGACATGACATGCATGATTAATGCAAATGCAAGGTAGAACTTGTTAATAGATTGCTTTTAATGATAACTAACTAGTTCTAATAGCTTTTAACAAGTTTATACAGTTTTGGATTCGATTAGATCAAATTTTAGAATCAATTTAACCCAATTTAACCAGAAAGGTCGGACTACTCCGCTAGAGACCGGACAAGTCCGCACTCCGCGAGATCAGCAGATTAGGATTTTCTAGATCGACGTAAATTCAGAGATTAGGGGTTGAATTCTTGTAAGGAAAAGAGAATAGAAGGTATACCAGGTGTTTAGAACTCCAATGAATCAAGAAACTTGGAGGTAACACTTGGATCTTGGTGATCTAGGGTTGGTGATGAACTTGGGGATGAATTGATGATGAAGATCAAAAACTTGGTGGATATCTTGATCCTCCTTCGTTTCCTCCTCTTCTTCTTCTTGCTTGGGATCTTATCCTCCCTCCTTGATGGTGGCTCTCCACGAACTAGGGTTTGGATGGGTGGAAAAGTGACAAATAGATGTCAATCCAAGGGGTGGGGCTGTTTATATAGAGGTGGAGGCTAGGGTTAGATGGATTTCGAGTTTTGGGATGAGTAGAGGCCGGTTTAGAGTCCCACATGGGCTCTAAAAGAGTTAGGCACGACGTCCCTAGGCCCACTTAATGTGGAACCCAAGAAACAAGTCGTAAAACAAAAGATCAACTCGGAGTCACGAAATATCGGACAAGTCCGAAAAGGACCGGGCTAGTCCGAAGTCGTCCAGAGAGAAAATCAGACAAGTCTGGCCAAAAATCGGACAAGTCCGACTTTAAACAGAGAGGAAATCGGACAAGTCCGCTAGAACACCGGACTAGTCCGGAAAAGTCCAAGGACTAAGCAATTTTTCAAGGATTCTTAGAATATCGGACTAGTCCGCACAAAATCGGACAAGTCCGAAAGTTTCCAGTGCCAAAAATCGGACTAGTCCGCAGCAAAAACAGACAAGTCCGTTTTTAGTCAGAGAGAAATTGGACTAGTCCTCAGTAAAATCGGACTAGTCCGCACTTTCCTGCATTTTAAGTGCGGTTTTGTTCCAAATCAATTTTAAACTTGTTCCTCTTGTTGTGGGTTAATGTTAAACATGTATATGAGTGTATGTAGGGCATGATGCATGAAAATGAGGGTGTTACAAACCTACCCCCCTTAAAATGATTCTCGCCCTCGAGATTCGACGCGGAAGAGAAAAGATAGAGAAATTCCTTCTTGAGTTCATCTTCCAATTCCTACGTTGCTTCTTTTTCTGTGTGGTGCTTCCATTGAACTTTACACCATCTAATGACCTTGTTCCTTGTGACCCTCTCCTTAGTTTCCAAGATTTTGACCGGTTGTTCGTCATAATCCAAATCTTCCCCTAGTTCCAATTCTTCCATTGGCACTTGTTCTTTCGGTACTCTCAAACACTTCTTAAGCTGGGAAACATGGAAGACATCATGGACATCCGAAAGATGAGCTGGCATCTCCAACTTATACGCTACTTCTCCTCTATTGTCCAAAATCTTGAATGGTCCAATATAATGAGGTGCTAGCTTTCCTCTTAGGTCAAACCTCTTATGACCCCTCATTGGCGACACCTTGAGGTAAACAAAATCTCCTATTCCAAAGACTAATTTCCTTCTCCTATTGTCCGCATAGACTTTTTGCCTTGATTGGGCAGCCCTCAAGTTTTCACGAATTATTCGGACTTGCTTTTCGGCTTCTTGCAACACATCTGTACCAAATACTTGAGTTTCTCCTGCCTCATTCCAGAATAAAGGTGTCCTACACTTCCTCCCATAAAGCGCTTCATATGATGACATCTTCAAACTTGCTTGGTAACTATTGTTATATGAAAATTCCGCGTATGGCAAGCTTTTGTCCCAACTCTTCCCATGCTTTAAAGAAAAAGCTCTTAACATGTCCTCCAAAATCTGATTGGTCCTCTCGGTTTGTCCATCCATTTGAGGATGATATGTTGAACTAAAATACAACCTCGTTCCCAAAGCTTCATGCAATTTTTACCAAAATCTGGAGGTAAATTGAGAACCTCTATCCGACACGATCTTCTTCGGGACTCCATGTCGACACACAATATGCTCCATGTATATTTCGGCCAATCGTGCAACTGTATATTTGGTCTTCACAGGGACAAAATGAGCCGACTTGGTTAAGCGATCCACAATTACCCAAGTTGAGTCATACCCGGACTGAGTACGTGGTAACCCAACTACGAAGTCCATACCGATTTCTTCCCACTTCCATTCTGGGATCTTCAATGGTTGCAATAATCCAGCTGGCCTTTGATGTTCTGCCTTGACTCGTTGACACACATCACACAATGCCACATATTCAGCTATGTCCTTTTTCATGCTATCTCACCAATAGCAAGCCTTCAAGTCTTTGTACATCTTCGTACAACCAGGGTGAATCGAGTACGGCGAGTCATGTGCCTCCTTTAGTATTGTCTCCCGAATATGCTTCACATTAGGCACAACGATTCTCTTTCCAAGCAGGTACCATGTTCATCCTCGTCAAATCTGAATTCTCTCCCTTCTTCGGTCCTTTCCTTGATTTCCTTGATCTCCTCATCCGTGGTTTGTGCCTCTCGAATTTCTTGCTCCAAGGTCGGATTTAACTGCATCATCTCCATCTCGTTTACAAACCCGAGGTTCAACCGTTCAAACTCCTTGCATAACTCGGATGGTAACTCTCGAACTGTGAGTTGATGACTTACTCCCTTCCTACTCAATGCATCGGCCACTACATTGGCTTTTCCCGGATGATGTTGATTCCCAAATCATAATCTTTGATGAGCTCCAACCATCTCCGTTGCCTCAAGTTCAGATCCGTTTGTGTGAAAATATACTTCAAACTCTTATGATCCGTATAAATTTCACACTTATGTCCAAGAATATAGTGTATCCAAATCTTCAATGCATGTACCACGGCTGCAAGTTCCAAATTGTGCGTGGGGTAATTTTGCTCATGTTTCTTCAGTTGTCTTGATGCATAGGCGACCGCTTGACCTTCTTGCATCAATACACATCCATGTCCTTGTCTCGATGCGTCGCAATAAATATCAAAACTCTTGCTTACATCCGGCAATACCAAAACTGGGACTATTGTCAACCTCTTCTTTAACTCCTCAAAACTATTCTGACAAGTTTCAGTCCATTGGAACGCCTTTCCCTTCATTAGCAACTCCGTCATAGGCTTGGCTATCTTGGAAAAGTCCTTGATGAATCTACGGTAATATCTAGCCATCCCAAGAAAACTTCTTATTTCCTTGACAGTTTGTGGTGGTTCCCACTTCAACACGTCTCTCACTTTCCCGGGGTCAACCGATACTCCTCCTCCTGAGATTATATGACCCAAAAACGACAACTCCTTCAACCAAAACTGACACTTGTTGAACTTGGCATACAATCGATGCTCCCTCAATTTCTGCAACGTAAGCCTCAAGTGTTCCTCATGTTCTTTCTCATCCTTCGAGTAGATCATAATATCATCAATAAAAACCACGACGAACTTGTCCAAGTACTCCATGAAGACCTTATTCATGAGGTACATAAAGTAGGCAGGCGCATTTGTCAATCCAAAAGACATCACAGTGTACTCATAAGATCCATACCGTGTCCTAAAAACTGCCTTGGGTATGTCCGATGGTCTAATCTTCATTTGAAAGTATCCTGACCTCAAATCAATCTTAGAGAAGACACAAGCACCCTTCATCTGATCAAACAAGTCTTCTATGCGCGGCAAGGTGTACTTGTTCTTGATTGTTACCTCGTTGAGAGTTCGGTAATCCGCACACATCCTTTGGGATCCATCCTTCTTGTTCACGAACAACACGGGCGCTCCCCCAAGGTGAAGAGTTAGGGCGAATAAAACCATTCTCTAATTGCTCTTGAATTTTCTTCTTCAGCTCCGCTAATTCCAAAGGAGGCATCCTATACGGCCTCTTAGCTATAGGTGCAGTTCCAGGTATTAAATCAATAACAAACTCAATGTCTCGATCAGGTGGCACACCTGGCAACTCGTTCGGAAAAACATCCAAAAATTCGCACACCACCGGAATCTCCTCAATTGCGGCACCGTCCATATGATTCAACTCCAATTGCTTCGGTGCGGTTTGAGATGCTTCAAATTCTACGGTGATCCCTTCTTCGTTGGTCAACTTCACCGTCTTCGTGGCACACTCAATAACTCCATTGTGCTTCCTCAACCAGTCCATACCAAGTATAATGTCCAATCCTTGAGAGTCCAAAACAATGAGGTTGGCGGAGAAGTCTACCCCCCTTATTCTAAGTCTTACTTTTGGACATACTATATTTGTCCTCATCTCTCCTCTAGGAGACTTAACCAATAGAGTAAACTTCATATGGGAGATAGGAAAACTATACTTGGCAACATACTTCGATGCAATGAATGAATGCGATGCTCCAGAATCAAATAATATAGTCGCGGGGTTGGAGTTGGCGAGAAACATACCAATGACCACGTCATCCGCTTGTTGAGCATCCTCCATAGAGACATGGTTCACGTTGCCACGAGCAAAATCCTGCTGTCCGTGGTTCCCTTGTGGTTGTCCTCCATTGGGTATTGAGTTTTGCCTCGGCGCATTGCTTCCTTGACCAAGACCTGACTTAGGACATTGATGCGCAAAGTGTCCAGCTTCTCCACAAGTATAACACTTCTTAACTCTACCAGAATTATTGGGACGAGCTTGGTTTTGAACATTAGCACCAGGAAAATTAGCACGAGGTGCATAAGGCATTGGAGGCCTAGGTGCTTGCATAACAGGACGTTGCTGCACAAACTGAGTTGGGCGTGGTGCATAACCAGGGCGCTGAGCAGGAACAGAGGAGCTGTAATAGGGCGCATTGGGTGGTGCATGGCGAGAGCACACATTACTTACTTGTTGTTGTCCTTGATATGGCGCCTTCCTCTTGATTTCTTGTTCCATCTCACGGATCTTGTTCTCAACCACAATTGCTTTGTCCACAAGCTTCTGAAAATTGACATAATCACAGTTGAGCAATTGCACTTGGATCTCATTGTTCAAGTCCCTCATGAACAAGTATTGTTTCCGGCTGTCCCGACTAACATCCTTAGGCGCATATCTTGAGAGTTGAGTGAACTTATTGAGATATTCACTCACGCTTGATCTCCCTTGCCTCAAATTCTCAAATTATTGCCTCTTCAAGATCATCACTCCCTCCGACACATAATGAGAACGGAAGCTGTCCTTGAATTCGACCCAAGTGATCCTCTCTTGATTCTCATGAGCATTGTAATAAGCATCCCACCAATCCGTAGCTGCTCCAACAAGTTGATGAGAAGCAAATAGCACCTTCTCCCGGTCACTGCATTGGACAATAGCTAACTTCTTCTCAGCGGACTTGAGTCAATCATCCGCATCCATAGGGTCGGCAGCTTGAGCAAAGGTCGGTGGCCTAGTCCTCATAAACTCTCCCAATCGGTTATGAGGAGGCGGGGGTGGCAGTGGAGGCATGTGGGGCTGATTGTTGATGTTGCAAGCCTGCAGCTGTCCCATTGTTTGTATCATGGTTTGCATGAGCTAGTTTTGCATAGCCAATAGCTGCTCAATGTTGATAGCTCCATGAGCAGGTCCTTGCCCATTGTTGTTCTGAGGTACTCCATGGTTCTCCTCCTCATCATTGCCATCCCTCTCGTTGCGAGTCCTCACCATCTGAAGAAAAGCAATAGGTAAGAATTAGAAAATGTCCCCAACTATATGCATCAAGGGATATGAAACTAAACAACTAGCTAGCCTACGTGGACATGGCAATGCTAAAGCGTCCCAAAATCCTCTATTAAACACACAAGCAAGCAATATATATAGCAAACAGCACTCCAAGCAAAAACACATCGATTCCTGAGTGCTCCTATGTGCTCTAAAGTGTCCATTTTATCTAGACTGCATCCTACGGTCAACCTGTGGCTCTGATACCAATCTGTGACGCCCGGTTCCGGAAATGAACCAAGCTAACACATATTTGTGCCCATGATGTTCATCACACAAACACGAGTGCAATCACAAACGATATACAGAAAATTACCACAGAGTAGATTAATTAACCAAATTTTATTAAACAAACCAGATTATCCTCGAATACAAGCTCTAATGAATATTAAGGACAAGTTCAACTAATGTAGCGGAAATAAACTAATTAAGCAAACTAAACAAACTAAGCATAAGGGATAGCGCAGCTCCAATCAACACCACAGACAAAGCTGACGGTAGACACGACCTAGAACTCCACATTAGCGTCATTAAACTCCCAATCCTGACCTGCAACTGTTGGGGGGGGGGGGGGGGGGGGGGGTTGCAAGAGTGAGTAAATGTCGTACTCAGCAAGTGTGGAAAGTATGACATGTGGCTGATTCAAATGACGACAATAATAATGACAAAGTGCTGAAAAGTACATTAAAACATTTGAAAAGCAATATATTACATGTATATGAAATAAACCCATCGTAATCATAAGTAATATCATAATACCAGTCTATAATTCACCATCCTCATCCATATTTCCAGATTTCACCATTTGCCAATAACCATATTCAATACCCGAAATTAATCCATAACCAGCCATAACCATTACCAAACCATAACCATCTCAAATATCATTCCAATACCAAGTTCCCTCTAATCATGGAAGTTGTCCTGGTGCTCATAACCGGGAGCACGGATATCATGATAGTTTTATTTAACTCTGTAGAGTTTGTACCACTTTACCCACGTGTTTGTGATTTCATCACCCGTCGGCTACTAAAGAACCTCCCTCCCGCCAATTACACTTCCTTTGGTGTATGGCCAAGAGATCACAAAATAGCCTTTACAAAAGGATTACTAGCCTATTTAGACCCCACTGAGGTTTCACCGGTGGCGATGCCTCCAACTGAGCACATCTTCAACCAAGGGCCCCCTCTTGAGCCATTCGGATCCCAGGGTAGTCCCACCAATCATCAACAAACCCAATCCGACTACCCCTTCCCCGAGCATCCACAATGGTCCAAACAGCACTAGCAAAGCCCTAATTAATCAGCTACGCCACACCCATACTTGGCCTCGTGGTGGCACTGTAGTCCTTGCTTATTCTCGCATGAACCGGTCCTTAGATCTAAAGCAAGCAAAACCACCATAACATCCAACCCATCCACATACCAGGCTTGCTTAGATCACCCATTACCATGTCATATTATACATTTCATGTTAATCATAATCTCATCCATGCATAATTAAACTGAGTGATATAGTTGTTCCCATCCTAGTTGATTAAGCAAAGCAAAAGGTAAAAATCCCTCCGCGACTCTCTACCATATATTCCAGATGACAATGGTGGTTAAACAAAGCTAGTAAACTTCCTATCATAGGGTTCCCATCAAATTGACACAAGCATGCAATTTTGCAAATAAAACATTTATTTAAAAATAGGATCAATATGCTTCAAGGACACTTGCCTTGCTCTTGCTGTTGATTAGGATCAAAGCCTTCAAACTCTTGGTGTTGGAGATCCTCCGTGGCACTCTCTAGCGCAAATCCGTCTAATCCACATAATAAACATACAAGACAAGAAACACAATCAAAGAGTGCACAAATATTACTCAATATGACATGACATGCATGATTAATACAAATGCAAGGTAGAACTTGTTAATAAATTGCTTTTAATGATAACTAACTAGTTGTAATAGCTTTTAACAAGTTTATACAGGTTTGGATTCGATTAGATCAAATTTTAGAATCAATTTAACCCAATTTAACCAGAAAGATCGGACTAGTCCGCTAGGGACCGGACAAGTCCGCACTCCGCGAGATCAGCAGATTAGGGTTTTCTAGATCGACGTAAATTCGGAGATTAGGGGTTGAATTCTTGTAAAGAAAAGAGAATAGAAGGTATACCAGGTGTTTAGAACTCCAATGAATCAAGAAACTTGGAGGTAACACTTGGATCTTGGTGATCTAGGGTTGGTGATGAACTTGGGGATGAATTGATGATGAAGATCGAAAACTTGGTGGAGATCTTGATCCTCCTTCGTTTCCTCCTCTTCTTCTTCTTGCTTGGGATCTTCTCCTCCCTCCTTGATGGTGGCTCTCCACGAACTAGGGTTTGGGTGGGTGGAACAGTGACAAATAGATGTCAATCCAAGGGGTGGGGCTGTTTATATAGAGGTGGAGGCTAGGGTTAGATGGATTTCGAATTTTGGGATGAGTAGAGGCCGGTTTAGAATCTCACATGGGCTCTAAAAGAGTTAGGCACGACGTCCCTAGGCCCACTTAACGTGAAACCTAAGAAACAAGTCGTAAAACAAAAGATCAACTCGGAGTCGCGAAATATCGGACAAGTCCAAAAAGGACCGGACTAGTCCGAAGTCGTCCAGAGAGAAAACCGGACAAGTCTGGCCAAACATCGGACAAGGCCGACTTTAAACAGAGAGGAAATCGGACAAGTCCGCTGGAACACCGGACTAGTCCGGAAAAGTTCAAGGACTTAGCAATTTTTCAAGGATTTTTGGAATATCGGACTAGTCTGCATAAAATCGGACAAGTCCGAAAGTTTCTAGTGCCAAAAATCGGACTAGTCCGCAGCAAAAACGGACAAGTCCGTTTTTAGTCAGAGAGAAATCGGACTAGTCCTCAGTAAAATCGGACTAGTCCGCACTTTCCTGCATTTTAAGTGCGGTTTTGTTCCAAATCAATTTTAAACTTGTTCCTCTTGTTGTAGGTTAATGTTAAACATATATATGAGTGTATGTAGGGCATAATGCATGAAAATGAGAGTGTTACAACACTCTACCAAACCTGCTGCCTAACGGAGCTTTGCTGATCTCTCATGCAACGAGGTGCTAGCTTCTTCATACTTTTTCTGCCATTCCGTGAATTCAGCATCCGTCAGGTTCCTTGAACCAATCACTAACGTTCGTAGACCCTCAGTTGAATAACCTGACAAATGATTTTGTGTGGCTTCTCTAATTTCATCATGCAAATCATAAAGTCCATCACTGGCCACTAGCTTCTAAATGTTTAGCATTGACGTATCAGCACCTTTAACAAGAACCTTCACATTGTTGTCCGGAAACCTTACAACAACGGACATTCTTTTCCTCATACTGTCAAATTCATGGAGACCAAGAACATCCAACCTGTTTGTAATAATAACAACGTTGCTTCATAAATACAAGGTAAAGATTTTGACAGGTACAAAATAAATTGATAGTTAATCGGGACTGGTATCAGTGGTACTCTCTCCGGTTTCGAAAAAGAAGTCGTTTTAGACAAGATTTCGCATACCAAGGAGTCATTAATTTTACCACAGTTTTTCTTCTTTACCCATAATAAATACAGTTACATCTACATACAAATCTTGGCTGATTGGTTGAGCCCGTGGAACGAAGGGAATCATATAGGGGTATATTTGACAAAAATGCATTGGAAAATGAAAATGACTTCTTTTATGTAACTTTGAGTACATAGCTAAAACGACTTCTTTTTTGAAACCGGAGGGAGTAGCTACAATGCTGCCATCAAAAATTCTGGAAAATGTAGGACTTACCTTATCCTCTCCCCTTGAACATCTATAACAATATGACTATAGCTGTCCAAATGGGCCGGGCTAGATGGGCTGACACGAAAGCCCGCAAAAAAGCACGGCCCGAACCCGGCACGGCCCGAAAAAATCGGGCCCGGGCCGGCCCGAAGCCCGTTGCGGGCCGTGCCCGGGCCTCGACTTCCGGCCCGTCGGGCTGTTGGGCACGGCCCGTTTAGGCCCGGCACGCCCGGCCCGTGGGCTGGCCCGGCACGGCACGACCCGTTTAAGTCCGAATTTTGATTTTTTTCACATTTTTTAGTGTATTTTTAACTTAAACCGACTGTGGACCGAGCCGGCCCGGCACGACCCGTTTATGGCCCGGCACGGCCCAGCACGCCTAAATTGGACTCGGACCGTGCCCGGGCCTCAACCTTCGGCCCGCGGGCCGGCCCAGCACGGCCCGATTTTTTTCCGGGCCGTGCCGGGCCAAGATTTCTAAGACCCGAGTCCGGCCGGGGCGGCCCGGCACGACCCATTTGTCCTTTCCACAAGAGTATATCCGTAGGCAGAAGCTGCAGTTACTAAGGGGCTGTTTGGTTTACAGCCGCTGCACGCCACGGCGGTCAACGCCGGTCAACGCCGCAGCTGCGGCGCGCGCGGCACGCGTTTGCTTCGACGCCGCAGCTGCGGCGTGCCACACTCCTGCCGTGCTTCTTACGTTCATTTTTCCGCCATAGTGCGCCTAAGTTGTGGCGGCCAAAAACGACGCCCCAAGTGCGGCGGCGCCGCAAGTGCGGTGCGGCAAAAGCTGGCTGTAAAGCAAACATGCCTTAAGAGCAAGGATAATGGAGTAGCCGGTTGCAGGCTGTAACTCAATGCCATGTCACTTTAGAGTCAACAGTTTAGCCTTCTTATATAATAGACTAGCTATTAGATTGACTGGAAAGTGATTGGAATAAATGCCCTGTTTTTCCTATCCCCAATCGCATGCAGCCACATCGGTAGAGTCACCTCGTAAGTGCTGCTGCGCTGGCTACTATTCTGGAGCCTGCAGCCCTCTCTCTCTTCTTTACTCCCTCGTCCACGTAAGCAATATTCTGACGTGGATTCTTTTGAGCCAGCTGACTAGGCTCTATTATACCTGCTCTAAGTCCTGCTCATCTGGTGACTATCATTTATTTCGTTTATCGGATCGAGACTCTGTGCTGACTGGAACTGGAATTAATGTGTTGCAAGCAGCTAAAGTAAGGAAAAAAAATCATGTGCAGCAAGTCTTTTCTCCCCGACCAATGGTTGATTCAGAAGTCCCAACAGTCCCGGATCAACATTGATTACGGACTTGGACCTCCTTCCATTTTGTTTCAATGACTCTGCAAAAGGAGACAAGCTTAAGAACAGATAATTATATGATTAAATGCTAACTGTTCCTAGAGAACAAATGCACAAAGGCCACAATTATACTTCTGCTGTTTCAGTTCAATGATGGAAGCAGAGTCGCAGGAGCATTTATCAACAAGTTTCTAGTCTTTGGAGGGCCAAGAGGGAAATGAACAAGTTACAGTCGTGTGATGAGTGACTTTAAAATGTTTATCAAAAACAGACGAAAAGAAATTCTAAAAAATAAGACTAATGATGCAGTCATTTGTTTCTTCACTGATATTTGGTATCCCTCAAATTTAGGTGAGATATTCAAAGTTAATAGCTGATCAAGAAACTTTACACATTGAATTCAAGTTAAACGCATACATCAATGAATGGGATATGGAGCTAAACTACAATTGCTTTTCAGCTTTTTCCTCAACAACTCATATTCTAGATGGCCCATAATGTTTTTGCAATGTCACAACTCACAAATAAGAGCAAAGCTAAAAACAGATGTCAGTGACCTTGCCTGTACTGCTTATTTCATAAGATGAGTCACTAGTAACTTGCAAGGAGCTGCCATAGTTCTTCCCATAGATGCTAGCTTGCTGGAATTCCATCTTGTTTTGCGTCACGGTACCTGTTTTGTCAGAAAATATGTATCTTATTTGGCCTAGGTCTTCATTGATATTCAAGGAGCGACACTGAAATCTTGAGCATGAAGCACTGTCATACATCTTTGTATCTCCAATCATGAAGTACGACTGCCCCACCCTGACAAGTTCCATGGTGATTTAAAGAGATATTGGTATCATTATCTGAAAGATAATGACAGAACTCAGGAAAGAGAAAAATATCTCCAAAGCAATCCCATAGAACTTGAAGTCTTTCCTGTTTTCCCGACCAAATGTGAAATATTCTTTCCTGTAGTATGGTAGCGCATCCAAGTTTTTGGAATTTTTAAATAGCCATACCCCCATGCCAGTAGCCACAACTGAACATGTGATCAAGAGAAAAGCTGATAGCCAAAGGGTTTCCCTGTTCATGTAACTCTCTAGGTTGCTGCTCTTTGAAGGAGATATTGTACTGTTCAACATAGCTTTTGTCTCCTGACCGGCATAGACGACTACCCCGATAATCCATTCTGTGTTTTTGAGCTGGCACCCACGCAAAACAATGTTCGATTGTCCAAGTGGAATCCTCTGACTGTTCAACTCCATGGTAGCCGTAAACTCATAGATAAGGCTGCTCACATTTGATCAAGCCTGAATATGAGCTGTCACACAGCATGAAAGTAGTTTCTTGGCGAGCGTACCTTGTTTTTAGGTTTGACTCACCATCTAAATTCATTGTCTGGATATAAGCTATACCATTTGGATCAGTTGTACCTAGCAGGACCATATCACAAGGCATTGTTTCATTGGAGTGAATCTTGACAACCTCACCTGCACTGATCCTTTTCCATTTCTTCGGCCGAAAATCTCCGTGTTGAAAAACCAGTGCCTCCCGGTTATTTTCGTTCCTGTCAGATCTGTGACGCCACCAGTCTTCATAACCATCTTTTATAGCAGTCACAAACAGCACAAAAAGTAGTGGAAAAAAAGAAGCGGTCCGTCCAAACACAGCCAAAGGAGGGAGCTGGTTAAGAGCAGCAATAACCAAAAAGTATACATAAGCCAGCCGGTGAAACTGTATGAAGAGATTCTTAGGCAGGAAAGTAATCAAAGTATACTTGCTTGTCCTGATCCCATTTCCAGTAAATTCAAATCGATCATTTGTCCTGTCAGGATCGTTATGTAAATCAGCCTTGGATCATGCTCTGATGAAAATGGATCTTCAAACTGTGTGCTCTTGTTCCTGATTCTCTGGGAGCAATTGGGCTTTTCCTGAGAGGATGACACCGCTCCAATCTCAAGGGATGATGGAGAATGCTGCATCTCCATTACACCACCCCACGAAACCTTCCTTTGCCTCTCCTTCTGAGAGCATTCCACCGGTAGATGATGCAAGAAGTGTGAATCAGCAAACTGGAATCGCTAGCTGTCTTGTTCACATCAGACTGCTACAGAAGATGTTGTGGCACTGCCTCCCCTTCATCGACAAGATTAGTGATAAAGAAAACGAGTCAGTATGGCAAAGGTAACCCAATGAGCCTACCGAACACCAAGCAGGAGTCTGCTACTTTGAAGGTGAATCTGCACCTCCAGATGATGACAGGAGCAGGGGATCATCAGTAGTCATAAATAACCAACACCCCCAACCCATGCATGAACACAATATGTGCCCGAATATCAGTCAGTGGTGTTAGAAACGAAAAGAGAGCCCAAAGATCAAATAGCCACTAAATCATCTCGAATTACATGGAGAAATCCGAATACAACATGAACACCAAGTGCTATCTCTCAAATAGCACAAGAACATCAATAATACCTTCTCTTTCATCTTTGTTGTTGCTTGACGATGCGGCCATCGAGCCAATAAGGCGAGACCGCAAGTAGAACGACGATGGGAGGCGTTTCCCCTTGTTCTTCTCTTGGTATTATTGATCGGATTCTAAGAATTGAGAGAGTTCTTGTGTCTAATGTGTATTCACAACACCACCTTCAATCATACACATAACCCTCTCCTTATATATAACCAAGAGACACAAAAGGGGGCCTCCCACCCTTAGAGACAGTTAAGTCCCCCGATCAGGGACATAATTGTCGGTGGGTTGTGTCCTTTCAATTAGAACACATGTTATTTTCGAGTTCAAACTGACATTAACTGAAAAGACCGGACTAGTCCGGTCAAGGTCCGGACTAGTCCGATGTCCTTACTAGACAACATCGGACTAGTCTGGTCTTATATCGGACTAGTCCGGTAGTGCTAACATTCTCCCCCTTGAACTCGAAACTGAAACTTACCAACTTACTTAATAAACTTAGTGTCCACTTTTTCATGCTCGACATATAGGGCACAACGCATCACAACAACCATTTACGTATTATTGGACTCGAGGACCACAATAGATCTCACACTTAAAAATGAACCTTACTCTTATTTGACCCCTAAATATCCAGTGATCATAGGTTCTTCCTTAAACCCATGCTAGCCACGTGTTCACTGAACACGTTGGGTGGAAGACCTTTTGTAAGCGGATCCGCAAGCATTTGCTTGGTACTAATTTGCTCAATAATCATTACTTAACATAATCCTGGATTTACTCCTTTACAACACATAACTTATGTCAATGTGTTTGGCATCACATATGACTTGTTGTCTCTGGAGTACAAAAAACTTAAGTGGTTTAATGTTGTCAACCACTAACAATTCGGGTTTACTTACTGTGTCTGCTCAGTGGTCTCATTTATAATATATTGGTATGCATCACACATGACGCAGTGACCCTAAATTAGGAGCTTTTTCCACAATAAAGCTCCAATGTGTGAGTGTTGATTACTGATGTGGATTTACTACACATCTCGTACAAACTGAGTCTTACTAAGTCATTATTCCAATGACTTAATCTTATACTTAACTTACCATGAGATCTTGATACTTGCAAAACTGCAAGTAATACTTATTTCCATCCAGTCATTTGGATTGGACTTACTTATGCCAAAATTAACCTGATACTTAAACTTTGTCAAGGTAACTTAGGAATTGAGCAAAACTTAAAACTTCTGACAGCAAGAAGTTTTGGAACCGATTCTTATTAGGTCGACCTCTTATTGGTTCCATACTTACCAACCTTGACTCATTAGAGCAGACAAAGATTTATTTTCATGCATACCGTACTTTTCAAGTACGCTCCTTAAGTATGCCTTTTGTGCTAAACTTAATACCCCTTTATTCTATCTCGGTGAATTTCTATGCCCAGTACATAGAATACTTCACCAAGATCTTTCATATCAAAATTAGAGGACAAAAACTTCTTAGTTTCTGATTGTAGATTGACATCACTACTTGCAAGTAGTATATCATCTACATAAATCACGAGGAAAATAAATTTCCCGTCTTTAAACTTAACATAAATGTAATTATCCTCCTCATTTTGTTTAAACCCAAACTTTCTTACTGTCTTATTGAACCTGAGATACCACTGTCTTAATGCTTGATTAAGTCCATAAATGAACTTTCTTAAGTGGCACCTCATATATTCCTTACCCTTAACAACAAAACCTTTCGGTTGTATCATATCGACGTTCTCATATAGATCACCATTGAGAAATGCCATTTTTACATCCATCTGATGTAATTCTAAATTGTAATGTGCAACTAATACCATAATAATTCTGAACGAATCCTTACCTTTTGCAACAAGTCTGAACTTAAACTTATCAATATTCCCTTTGGAGTCACGTTTAGTTTTGTAGACCCATTTACAGCCTACTGTTTTGGCTCCATTAAGAATCTCAACTAATTCCAGACTTTGTTTATTTTCATAGACCTCATTTCATCCTCCAAGACTTTACGCTATTCAGATGTTTAAGGACTTCTTATTCAAATGCGGTGGGATCACCCTCCATTTGAATTGCCTCACTTAATTAGATCTCATAATTGTCTGAAATGGCCGATTCTCTTTCTCTTTGAGATCTTCTTAATTGCACATTATCCTCATTTTGAGGCTGTTGTTGCTCTTCATTATTAATAACAACGGGCTAAGAATGTTCAACCTTTCTTAATAATTCCATTGTCAATGGAGAACTAACAAAAGGTGTTGAATCTTCACCAATAGACATTGATGATTCAACAACAATAGGTAATGAGAAATATGATTCTTGAATCATAGGAGTGGATACAGAAACCCACTTCTCTTCAAGATTAATTTCTCGTCTTACCGTACTCCCCCTGATCATGGCATCCTCTAAAAAGACGACATGCCTTATTTCTACAAACTTAGAATATCGTTCTGGACAATAGAAACGATATCCCTTACTCTTTTCTGCATAGCCAATAAAATGACAACTTACTGTCTTAGAATCCAACTTACCAATATTTTGGGTTAAACAATCTTTGCTTCAGCGGGACAACCCCATATATGCATATAAATTAATGAGGGCTTATGTCCTGTCCACAACTCATACGGTGTTTTAGACACCAACTTACTAAAGATCCGATTTAGCACATGAATAGCAGTTTTTAATGCCTCTATTCATAAGCTAACCGGCAAATCTGATTGACTTAACATGGATCTTACCATATCCATTAGCGTACGGTTGCACCGTTCTGCTAATTTATTTTGCTGAGGCTCGCCCTTTTTGTGCTAAATACTGGGCAACTATGCCATTTTCATGTAGGAACCAAGCAAATGGTCCAGGAACTTGGCCATAGGGGTATGATGACCTTAGTATTCACCACTACGATCGGATCTTACCACTTTTTATCTTACTGTTGTGCTGATTTTCATCTTCAGCCTTAAATATCTTTTATTTATCCAACGCTTCAAAGCGTTATTTAATTGGATAAATATGGCCATAGCGAGAATAGTCATCCGTGAAGTAGTCATCCGTGAAGGTTATGAACGAATCAAAAACATCAACAGATACTACAGAAAATGGACCACAAATGTCCGTACAGATTAATTCCAAATTTCCGCACTGCATATGGCACAATTTCTTACTTTTCTTAGTCTATGCATTCTTCTGAATCTGAAAAATCCAAATGAGGAAGAATCAATTGTGAAACCAAATGTTCAATTCTCCCCCTCGAAATATGGCCTAAACAACAATGCCATAATTTCGAAAACATTTCGGAATCGATTCTCTTACTCTTACTCTGATGTGAGGAAAACTGATTGTCATTTACAACACCATTTAAGGAAGTCTATGCATTCCTTTTGATGGTGACCTTTGTCTAAACAAAAGTGACACCGATCTTTCTCTACTTTCACATCCTAACGTTAAGGATGATTTGTAGAGCCTTACTCTTATCTTTATCATGGTGAGAAGAACCATGATACTTAAAAAATTGCTTAGAAGAATAATTCTTCTTAGCCTTACTTTTTCCCTTCACGTAATTAATAGCATCATTATCGTAAAGAGATTTAATCCTCTCTTCCTCCTGAACACACATAGCCATGAGTTTTTCTATGTTCAGTAGTTCAGGTTGAGAGTCATAATTGATGACAAAAGTATCAAATTCCTTTAGAACTGAGGAAAAATGAGATGCACAATGAACTCATCTTTAATCCCCAAATCTATAGGCTTAAACTTTGAAGTCATATTTGTCATCCTTAAAATGTGCTCTCGCACATCACCTCCATAATACTTTTCATCGACAAGTCTCTTGGTAAGAGTACTTGCTAATGACTTAGAAGAACCAATAAACTGATTCTCAATCTTTTGGAGGTACTCAGTGGCAATATCATATTCAGGGATTGCTCCCCGAATGATTTCAGTGATAGTGCCATTAATAATCATCAAACATTTCCTGTTTGATTGTTTTCACTTAACTTTGGCTATATCACAAGCCAATAACTTACTAGTATAGTCCTTTGTCCTCACAACAAAGACTTACTGAGTTTCATCAACTTTACTTACTAGAGCCACCGGCTCAACTGAATATGGAGTTGTGAGAGCAAAGTCCATCTCGGAGACTGCCAAAGCAATCTCCAACTTTCTCTCCATCTCCCATAATTGCTTACCAGATGAAACTCAATGCTGAATTCTCATTAGACGAAACTTCTTAATCAAAAAAGAGATCATGAGTGAATGCATAGATATTAATCATAAGATAATGTTGAGTTTTATCAATCACTTTGGTTACTTGACCAAAACTCAACATTTGAGAATAACTGAAAAAATAACATAGTAATTTATCTTTCGCTTTGGTTACTCGACCCAATTACTATGTTCTTAAAAGAGAATGTCATTAATGCCTTTCGCTTTGGTTACTCGACCAATAATGACATTAAAACTTAACATTGGAGAACAACTAAAATACATAGTAATTTATCTTTCGCTTTGGTTACTCGACCAAATTACTATGCACTTAAACATAAAATATCATTAATGCCTTTCACTTTGGTTACTCGGCCAATAATGACATAATATTGCTTAAAAACATGGCAATTCTATTTTTCGCTTTGGTTACTCAATAGAATTTCATGCAACTTAAAATGACATAGCAATTTATCTTTCGCTTTGGTTACTCGACCAAATTGCTATGACATTATAAACTTAATTCACAGCGGAAGCTTAATTAAATAAGCAACCTTAATTGTATAGCCCAAACTACTCCGCACATGGTTGGACTAGTCCGAACTCTTACAGTATGATTTTCGGACTAGTCCGGTCCATACGCCAGATAAGTCCGGTCCCATCAAAAACATTTGATCCATTCTTTATTTAACTTTTCGAGTCTGGTCCGTACTATTCCGGACTAGTACGACCAACACCGGAAAAGTTTCATATAAAAAACTGGGAAAAATGTCGAAATACCCAAAAGGGAATCTTAATCTTACCATCTTACCAAATCAACTTAATTTTCACAATGGATTTCAATCCAAAGTGCTTAATTGGTTTTCAATCAGATGAACGCGTCAAAACGCCCTGATCCGAAAACCTAACCAATTTACATGGCACACCGGACTAGTCCGGCCCTTAGACCGGACAAGTCCGGACCTTCAAAACTTTCAGCGAAAAACTTCGATCAAAACTCAATTCGAAATGATTAGTGGTCTAAACGGCTCTGATACCATTGGTAGAAACGAAAAGAGAGCCCAAAGATCAAATAGCCACTAAATCATCTCGAACTACATGGAGAAATCCGAATACAACATGAACACCAAGTGCTATCTCTCAAATAGCACAAGAACATCAATAATACCTTCTCTTCCATCTTTGTTGTTGCTTGACGATGCGGCCATCGAGCCAATAAGGCGAGGCCGCAAGTAGAACGACGACGGGAGACGTTTCCCCTTGTTCTTCTCTTGGTATTATTGATCGGATTCTAAGAATTGAGAGAGTTCTTGTGTCTAATGTGTATTCACAACACCACCTTCAATCATACACATAACCCTCTCCTTATATATAACCAAGAGACACAAGAGGGGGTCTCCCACCCTTAGAGACAGTTAAGTCCCCCGATCAGGGACATAATTGTCGGTGGGTTGTGTCCTTTCAATTAGAACACATGTTATTTTCGAGTTCAAACTGACATTAACTAAAAAGACCGGACTAGTCCGGTCAAGGTCCGGACTAGTCCGATGTCCTTACTGGACAACATCGGACTAGTCTAGTCTTATATCGGACTAGTCCGGTAGTGCTAACAAGTGGCACGACACATGACTCCAACACACCATATGCCGAACCCAAATCATCATCTTTGCAGGACAGATTACTCCAGCCTATCGAAACAAAATAAATACTAAACGATTTAGCTTCAGAAGTTCATGTATTACTGTAAGGACAATAGCTAAAAAGATAGTCAAACAATTCAACAAGCTATTACCCTAAGCTAGGTCAAATATTTCCACGAGCTTCTATCCACTGCTATTAACTTGACGTAAACAGCTAAAAGCAGCAACTGTTAAGCTTTAGTAGCCCAAAATGCAAGCAGCACTACTCACACAAAATGGGAGCACCTCGAAATATAATCAATTGATTGCGTATCATGATCGAACATCTAAAGTTCAAACTTCTAATCCTGGAGCGAAGTCTAGAAACTGGATCAGGAAACTTGCACCGAGAAAAATCTGATAAAACGCCTCCGAAAAGGTTTAGAGGGAACATTTCCCAGATTGCGACAGGCAGGGACGACCAGAGGCCCAGGACACGCACCAGTGGAATGCCTCCGGATCAAGCTGAGCCGACAGCCGAGCCAAAGCCGTGCTGCGAGTGCTGCAGCGGCGCCCTCGTTTTCGCCCCCTGTCTTTTATACGGATCATGGGCCCTTTTGATGTGTTCCCACTGTAGGGGCGACGTGAAGAGAGGTTTTCTGGCTTGCACTTTCCTTGACTTCTCTGTAAACCAAGTTGACCTCTGAGCCCGCAACTACCCAAACAAGAAAGGCGGGTCTAGTATTGTACAACACGTGTGGCCTTCGGAGGTCTTCAACTTCAATAGGAGAACTCTTCAGCTTTTCTTGCGGTGTCATGGGGTATGCAGAGTACCGAAAGTGGCCCTCGGGCCCACCTCCTGAAGAAACCCTTTGGGTTAAGTTATTCTATTAGTGGTGGGGCCATCCTCGATTTCTGCACTACGACTTCAAAGGTCTTCTGATGTACCGTTGGGGGCCATGGTCCGGGATTGAACCCTCGTCGCGTGGCTTGTTTTGAATGCGACAGATGTGATCTTTGAGTGCAGATCTCATGTAATTGAAGGTCGTCAGTTCTCAATACAAAAACCATATCGGTTCCCAGCGCCTTGTCAAACAGCCGCCCTCGGGCTTCCCGCCGCCCATCATGACAACAGTTCGCCTGGGGTAATAACCTTGACTTCTTCGTCAAAGTGGCCCCTGGTCCATTTGTCAGTGACGGAGCAGATTCTTTGTAATGTGGCCTTACTCTCGTTGCGGTTTCCATCCAAGCGTCGTGGAGGCTTACTTAAGAAGGAAATTTTACACGGTTTGAGGACTCTTTACGCTTTCGATTAAACTCGCACTCGGAGCCTCCCAACCTTTGCCAAGCTTTCACTTCTTTCGCTCCACTTTGCCGCGATGGAATTAGGTCTTCCCAAAAGCCGCCTCAAGAGCAAGGATGATCTGATGAAGGTCCGGGCCTTCATGGGGTGATCCAGTGACTCCTTCAACCACTTGATTCCTGTTGGCAAGCTCCCCTTCAAGAAGGAGTGTCACGGCGAGATGGTGTATTTCTCAGCGTACGTCATGGTGGGACTGATCTCGCCTTTTTCAAGTTTCATTTTGATGCTGCTGGATTTCTATGGCCTCCAGCTGTATCATCTCGGCCCCCACTCCCTCCTGCTAGTGGCGACTTTCGTCTACTTCTGCAAGATGTGGGTGGGCGTACCTCCCTGCATCGAGTTGTTTTGGACTTTTTTCACGGTCCATACCACCAGCAAGGGAACTGAACTGCTCGGCTTCTACTACTTCGTGAAGCGCAAGAACTGCCCCTTCAAATACTTGAAGTCGTTCCCCTCTGGCAAATGGGATGAATGGAAGAAGGATTGGGCCGTCCTTGCAGTGGAGGAGCACGATAGGCTGGAGCTGCCCAGGGACTCTCCAACGTCGACATTGATGCCTAGAACGTGATTCCAAAGCTGTCGGATGCGTTCAAGCATGTCCTAGTCAGAATCCAAGAATGTGTGGAGGATGGAGTGACCCCCCAGGTGGTCTTTGGAAATTTTTTGGTGAACGGGTGGGCTCTATTGAAGAGAAGGGAGAAGCTCGCCTGGGTCTTCAACAGTGTGATGGACGACAACCGGATTAAAACCGGTTTGAAATCCAACTTGGATGACAAAGCTTTGAGGCTCCATCTCAAGAAATTTCAGCACGGGCCCATCGCCGATGACGCCTTAACTCCGCCGGCTGCTTTCCTGCCTCTGAACATGATTCCAGAGTTCAGCAGTGAGCTCCAGAGGAAGATGCCGGTGCTGGATGACCTCGGTGAAGTGGAGAAGCGCAGGACCTCCAGGGTTGTAATTCCTAGAGCTTTCGAGGGGGTGGTCACCCCTACTCCGAGCCAGGGGGTTGATGACGTTGGTAAGGGCAAGGGAAAGGAACCAGTCAAATCTTCCAGTCGGAAGAGGAAGCTGAGGCATGCTGATGGGAGCTCCGTCAGGTCTGCTCCATCTACAACTGCCCCTTCTCCCCGACGAGGAAGATCTTTGGCGGCGACACCTCCTCCGATGCAGACATCCTCAAAGAGCGCTAGCTCCGGACAATCGACTTTGGTCCCTATGTCAGCTATGGGCTCCAGGTCCGATAGTCCTTCTTAGCCAAGGAAGGCCTCGACTGGGGCAATGCCGACGACGGCGACAGGATCCGAACGACTTTCCGAAGCTTCCGCTGTGCCAACCATGGCAAGCTCCATCTCCGAGCGCCCGAAGAAGAAGTTCTGAACCAATTGGAGCGCTAGATTTCCAAGGTAAGCTTTGCTTTTTTACCTTTATTTTCCATTCTTATTTTTGTCATATTTTGAATCTTCCGATCTTTTGACTGCAGGGCATCAAAGACGGGGGTTGAAGCTCCGACCTCTGTTGCAGCGGCCAAAACAGTGCGGGCAGAAGCTCCAGCTCCGACCCCCGCGCCTCCTCAAGTGGTGGCTGAGGTTACGGCAGCTCCGGCGCCAGCTGTCGTGGATCTAGATCCCGAGTCAACGTCAGAGACTCTTATGGTAGCGCCGGATCACGGGGAGACATACATGAAGACGCTCCAGTAGCGACAATACCTGCGACTGAAGCTCCGGCACAGGACGCGGAGATGGTGGAAGCTCCGACTTCGGAGCCAGAGGTAACCAAAGCTCCAGTCGTTGTGCCAGAGGTTTTTATTGAGCCAGCAGGTGAACGGGTAGTGCCAGAAGCTCTGGCGCTTACGCCGGAAGTCATTGATGCCCCGAAAACCGAGTCGGTGATGCTTGAAGTTCCGGCCCTTGAGCCAGAAGTTGTTGAAGCTCCGACAGCTGAGCCGGAGATGGTTGAAGCTCCGACTACTGAGCTGGAGATGGCTGATGTACTGGCGCCTGAGCGGGTGGTGGAAGTGGCTTCAGGTGACGCTTCAACGATCGCCCCGGAGGTAATAGCTCTGGAGGTGTCCATGTCCGAGCCGGAACACCGTGAAGAAGCAGCGGTAGGCTCTCCACTCGCAGAGCCAACAGTTGAAGACCCTGCGACGGGACCTTCGGCGTCAGCCCGGAGGTAGGAGTTCCCCTAGTGGGATCTTCCTCAGCAGCTGCTGAGGAGATCCCGGAGAGCGGCCCTAGTGCTGTAGAAGCTCAGGGAACCACACTTGTGGCGTGGTACCCTATTTTTGTTCTTGAAGACGCTCTGGAGCCGACGGAGATGACCCCGATAGGTCCAGAGTCTATTCCTTTGGCATTGTCTATTGAAAATGCTTGCTCGAGTCTCCGACAGGTCCAACTCGCCTTCAACCACGACAGTAAGGTCCTCGAAGAAGAGCGCCACACCTTGAGGCGTTGGCGCAACAAGCTTCACTTTGAGACCAAGCTGGCACAGACAAGGCTTGCAGACCAAAAGGAGTGGGTCAAGAAGGTAAAGGCCCGACTGGAAAGGTTTGAGCGCGTGCTCACGGAGAAGGAGGGAATGATTCAATCTCTCGACAAACAGTCTCAGGCAATTTTTGGGCAGGCCCGAGAGGCCAATGAGGCGACGAATGACCGCCAAGATAATCTCAAAACTTTCCATGAGACGTTTCTCAAGCATCAGGAAGGTCTTAATGAAAGAGAGGATAAACTCCAGGAGCAGGAGGAGGATATCCTGAAGAGAGAGGAGGAGCTCGGCCAGAAGTTGACTCTGGCAGAGCAAAATTTTGCAGATAGCACTAAGAAGTTTGATCTGTGGAGTAAGGAAGAGGAGGAGAAGTACTGGAAACTGGGACAGGAGCTCTCAAAAAGAGAAGCTGATGTTGCCACCAGAGAAGGAAAAGTAAGAGGCAGGGAGAAGGACCTGGCCGAACGACGGAATCGCATCCATCTCCGGGAGACGGAGCTACCCGACCGCAAAAAGCAAGTAGCTGAGAGTATGCAACAACATGACAAAGTAGTTGAGCGCCTCACCCGGGAAGGTTCAGAGCTAGCGGCCACCAGGAGGTAACTGGAGGAGCTGCGGAGCTCGAGGGAAACTGAATCCCTGCAGGTATGGGATTTTCTGGGGCGTGCGAATAGAGCTTTGGTGCCTCTTGTCTTTAGTACAGTACGTCCGGACAACCCAACACCAAAGCTGGACCAGACGCTGGTGGCACTTGGCTCTATTGGCAGCAAGATCGACGCGATGGGTGATGTCATCGTCGACCAGCTGGAGACGAAGGGAAAATCTCTGGCTAAGAACGTCGTCGAGTATGTCTTGGCGTGTTACAAGAGCCGAGACCCCCCAACTTTCTCTAGATCCGGTCTTCGAAGGACTCATTGATGAAGAGGAAGATGCTGCCAGGGCTAGCATCCAAGAAGTTGCTGAGAAGGTTGCATCATCTTTCCGCAGGACTTAGATCCTCTAGTAGCTAGGACCTTTTCCTTTTTCCTTTTGTTGTAGTCCTAATTTTGTAATCCAGTACTTTGAATGAATGAAATCCACTGTTTCTGCAATGAATTCCATTTCATTCTTGTCTTCAATACACTGTCCTTTATCTTGTTTGCCACCTGGTATATGTACACAATTTGATTGCGAACATGTATCCAAAGGATTTGACAATGTGTTGATGACTTGGATGCTTCAAACTTGTAGCTTTTAGGTCCCAAGTTTATTTCTGACTTCTGCAGAAAGCTTTTGTTGCATCGACGACGGGCCCCCTGGGGTTGTCGAAGCTTGGTAGGTCCGGCGGCACCCATTGTCAATGTATAGAATGTCGACGATGGGCCCCCTGAGGTTGTTGGAGCTTGGTAGGTCCGGCGACACCCACTATCAACGTATAGAACGTCGACGGTGGGCCCCCTGGGGTTGTCGAAGCTTGGTAGGTCTGGCGACACCCACTGTCAAAGCGTAGAATGTCGATAGCGGGCCCCCTGGGGTTGTTGGAGCTTGGTAGGTCTGACGACACCCACTGTCAACGCGTAGAACGTCGACGACGGGCCCCCTGGGGTAGTCGGAGCTTCTTGGCTTCGATGATATCCACCATAAATCATAGAATACGTTGATGGCGATCCCCTCGGGTGGTTATGCCATCTTCACTGGAATTATACTTCACATCAGCGGCAGGCCCCCATGGGAGTTGCGGGAGCTTGTTAGCTCTGGTTGCGTCCACTTTCAACGTTTGAAACGTCGATGACGGGCCCCCTTGGATGTTGTCGGAGCTTAATAGCTCTGGCATCGTCCATAATCGCCATGAGTTTTCATTTTTCCTGTGCATCAGAAATAAGAAAATCCGTAAAATTCATTCTCTCATCTATAACTATTTTGCAACTTATTGTTCTCATTTAAATTTTAGATCCAAAGAAAGTCGATATGATGACAAGCAAATTGATATAATCTTTTGCAGATCTGAATGTTTTTAGGACCCGCCCTACTAAGGCTGCCGAAATGTAGGTAGAGTGGCGTACTTAGGGTGCCGGGCCAGGCTAAGTCGATAGCACACTACAAACTTGTGTTGGCTTGGCGTTTAGGCGAGTAGACCATGCAACGATGCTAGGATCCGAAAAGACCACCAGTATAACTTGTACAACATATGGATAGCTCGGACTAAAATTCAAAAAGAATTGCACAACTTTTTATAGACAAGAAGAAGAAGAAGGATAAATAAAAGAGAATGAGTCTGCACAAAATTAATGCACGTGAAGTCTGCTTTTATATAATAATGCATTTCATTATAGGTCCGAATTACAGAGGAGACAAGGATACACTTAGGGTACAGAACCAAGCTAAGTGTGCTATTCATCTTGTGCTAACCCAGGGCAGGTAGCTACACTTTTAGTGTTGCGACTGTGTTAAGTTTTGCTTGAACTTCTCAGACCCTCCCGGAGGGGTCCGGATGTTCTCCCGTAGGTCCTACCCGACTCTGTTTAATTTACATTGCATATAATTACAGACTCACCTCTGTGACACTAAGAATAGAACTTACGGGGGTGCTCGATGTTCTAAGGATTAGGAAGCAGGGTCTCATCCTCGGTTGCCAAGCGAACACATTTAGGACGGGATACTTTGATCACTCGAAAGGGACCTTCCCAGCCGGGGGAAAGTTTGTTCATCCCTTCACGAGTTAGTATTCTCCGCAGCACCAGATCACCTTCCTCTAGCTGTTGGTTGCACACATGCCTTTGATGATAGCGCCTGACGATAGTGCGCATTTCGAACAGCTGTTTGACACCTTCCCTCGTCGACGAGGTCAAGGTCTTTCACGTCGGAGCTGATCCTGCATGGCTTCGTCGAAGGTTCAGACCCGGAGTGACCCCATGGTGACCTCCAGATGAAGGACTGCTTCAGATCCGTATACCAAGAAGAAGGGTGTCTCTCGAGTTGACCGGTTAGGTGTAGTTAGGGATGAAAACGGATCAGATATTTTCCGATCCGTCCGGGTACTGGATTCAGATATATCCGATTCATATCCGGTTTTATCGGATCTCAATTGGATATGGATCGGATATCGGATATTTCAATTTGGATATCGGATCAGAAACGGTACAACTTAATATTCGTCCGAATGGTCGGATATCTATATTTCATCGAATATATCCAAATCGAATTCCGGATAAATATCCGAATAAATTTTTTCAGCCCATTTACTAACATGGCCAGCGGCTGGCCCAAACCGAAGTCAAGTGAAATCTGAAACCAATCTATAAGAAGTTTTGCTAGGAGTGGGAGTGAAACCTGGGAGCTCAGTTACACAAGACTGTACTCCAACCACTACACCAAACAACCACTGTTGGTAGTGCATCAAAACGGTTTGTTGAAATATGAAAGAAAAGCAAGGTGTTGGAGCTGGAGGTACTCAGAGTTGCCAAATCCTCTATGGTATCTTTTTTTTTTCAAAAACCCTATTGAGCCAATATATTAAAAAGGATGATTTGTATAAAGGTTTGAAAAGGTGAAAATGATATGATATGAGAAATATTAATTACGTGTTTTATATGTGTGAACTATTTCTTTCTTTAATTGTCTATCACCTAATGTTGTGATATATGAAATATTTTTTCGAGAAAATATCCGAGTCCGTCCGATATCCATAAATTTCCGATCCGATGAATCCGTTTCCGATATATCCGATACCAAATTCGTTTCTGACAACATTCGATCTGAATCCCTTTCCGAAATTATTATGCAGATATGAATATGAAAAAACATTTTATCCATCCATATCCGTTCCTTTCCATCCCTAGGTGTAGTCATGCTTACCCATAGTGCGGACGGAAGCTCTTCGATCCAATTGGATCCATGCTTTTTTAGGCGCTCATATGTGCACGTCATGAGTCCTTTCAATATTTCTGCATTTGCTCTCTCGACTTTGCCATTACTTGTCGGGTGAGCTACTGATGCATAGCTGACCTGGATGCCGAGGTCTTCGCAATATTCTTGGAATGCAACACTTGTAAATTGGGTTCCGTTTTCAGTGATGATTCTGTTCGTAACTCCAAATCTGCAGACTATGGACTTCAAGAATTTGATTGCTGATTGCTTGTTGATAGTGACAACTGGGGTAGCTTCCGGCCACTTGGTGAACTTTTCGATGGCGACATACAAGAACCTGTAACCTCCGACGGCTTTTGGGAAAGGTCCCAAGATGTCCATGCCCCACACAACGAATGACCATGTAGGAGGAATCATTTGCAGTGACTGAGCCAGTGTGTGAATTTGTTTTGCGTGGAACTGGCATGCTTCGCACTTTTTTACCAACTTCATTGCGTACTGGAGTGCTCTAGGCCAGTAGAAGCCGTGCCAAAAGGCTTTGCCGACCAGCGTGCGGGAAGACGTGTGGTTCCCACACTCACCTCCATGGATCTCTGCGAGGAGATCACAACCTTCTTCCCTTGCAATGCACCGCATTAGGACACCGTTGGGACCACGCCGGTAGAGATCCCCTTCTACCAGCATGTATATTTTAGCCAATTTGACGATCCAGTTGGTGGATACACTGTCTTCAGGAAGGATGTTGTCTTTCAAGTAGCTCCGGATCTCTGAGATCCATGCATCGGAGCTAGCTTGAGCTTTTGAGTCTTGCGTGTTGGGTTGCTCAGAGCTTCCGACAGCACCTATGACCCTTGGTGGACGCCATGGTTGCAGGGCCACCGGGACCGCCAGCTTTGAGGTGCTAGTCTCACCCCCTTCGCTCAGTTTGGCACACTGAGCTGTTGGTCTTGACAACCTCCAGACAAAGATTCCGTCGGGAGCCGGAGCTCCCGTTGAGGCCTTTGTCGAGAGTTCGTCAGCTTCAGCATTCTGGAGACGCTGAAAATGGTGGAGGTCCAAGACTTCAAAGTCCTACTGGAGCCACTGGACTTCAAGGAGATGAGTGGCTAGTTGGGGGTTGTTACAGCTGCATTCACCTTTAACTTATTTTATGATGAGCTGCGAATCACCCTTCACCAACAGTTGCTTGACACCATAAGATAGTGCCATCTTGATGCCGTAGATGAGAGCTTCATACTCTGCCATGTTATTGGTTGCCTTGAACTCAAGGTGAACCATGTATTTGACCTTCTCCCCGATCGGAGTGAGGAGGAGGATTCAAGATCTGGCCCCCTGCTTCTGCACAGAGCCGTCAAAGTAGAGGGTCCAATGAGGCTCAGTGAAGACAGGGACCTTGGGTTCCGGCTTCTACTCACTGGGGCCCCCAGGATTTGATGGAGAAGGAGTCCACTCTGCCATGAAGTCAGCCAAAGCCTAACTCTTGATTGCTTGTTGCGGCATGAATTCAAGATCGAACTCGGTCAGCTCCGCTGCCCACTTTGTAATGTTCCCAGTAGAATTAGGGTTTTGCAATATAGCACGCAGTGGATAGGAAGTTACCACTGATATCTTGTGAGCTTGGAAATAATGATGAAGCTTCCTTGAGGCAATAAGAAATGCGTACAATAGCTTATGCACCTTGATGTATCTGGTCTTGACATCATGGAGTACTTCACTGATGAAGTACACTGACCGTTGGATGGTTCAGACCCTATCGGAGGGGCCCGGGGCTTCCTCTCCATCGACCCAAACCCTCCTGCAGGGGTCCAGGTCTTCTTGAGCAGCCGTGGAAACTCCCTCATATGAGAGAGGTTGATCTTCTAGCACCCCACCTTGAAGATTCGTGCTTGGGGGTTGGGACCCATACTCGCCTTTAGGTAGCTCCGGACCCTCCCATAGGAGTCTAGGCTCCTGAACTAGAGGTGGCTCCGGTATTTTCGTGACCAGGACCATGCTGACAACTTCTATAGTTGCAGAAATGTAAAGCAGTAGAGGCTCACCAGAGTTCGGAGCTACCAATATTGGTAATGTGGTGAGGAGCTGCTTGAGCTCTTGGAACGCCTTTTCTGCTTCTTCAGACCAATGAAATGGCCCGGACTTCCTCAAGAGCTTGAAGAAGTGAAGTGCCCGCTCTGCCAGCCTTGAGATGAACCGGCTGAGCGCAGCTAGACATCCAGTTAGCTTTTGGACGTCCTTGATGCGGGCTGGGGGCCGAATATCTTCTATAGTCTTGATCTTCGCCGGGTTTGCCTCAATTCCTCGGTGGGTCACCAAGAAACCGAGGAGCTTCCCGAAGCTAAACCCAAAGACACACTTGTCTGGGTTTAACATGGTGCGCGTGATACACAGCTTGTCAAAGACGGCTTGCAGGTTGTTAAGGAGTGACTCCTTGTTCTTGATCTTCACAACGATGTGATCGACGGACACCTCCACCAAGTCCCTAATGAGTTCTCCAAAAGTTTTGTGCATAGCTCGCACAAAGGTTGAAGCAACATTTTTGAGACCAAAAGGCATGACAGTATAACAGTACAATCCATCTACTATAATGAAGTAAGTATGCTCTTCATCTTCCCTAGACATTTGGATTTGATGATATCCGTAGTATGCATCTAGGAAACACAATAGCTCACACCCGGAGGTGGAGTCCACTATCTGATCTATCCTAGGTAGTGGAAATGAATCTTTTGGGCATGCCTTATTTAGTGTGGTGTAGTCGATACACATCCGAAGCTTCCCGTCGGCCTTAGGTACAAAGACCGGGTTTGCCAGCCATTTTGGATGAAAAACTTCCCGGATGAAACCAGTTTCGAGCAACTTCTTGATCTCCTATCGGATGAAGTTTTGCCGCTCGATTGATTGCTTCCGGGGCTTCTAGTGTACAGGTCGTGTGTCGGGACAAATCTTCAGATTGTGCTCAATCACCTCCCTAGGGATCTCATACATTTGTGACGGTTGCCAGGCAAATACGTCAACATTCGCCCAGAGTAAAGTGATGAGCGCGAGTTCCTATTTGTTGTTCAGACCTCTCAATATACGGGTGGTCTGAGCAGCATCAGGACCAATTTGGACGACTTTGATGGGTATGTCGTTGTCACCGCTTGGCTGCACACGTGGTGCAGAGGTTGAGCCTCGGTGATGAGTGCTCGGAGGTTGAGCAGCCTGGTCTTTGTCGGATGTTGTCTCCTTCACTGTTGCAAGCGCGTGGAGTTCCTCCAGTGCAGTGATTCATGCAGTACAGTCCCGGCGGATGCGGAGAACGCCCAAAGGTGTCGGCATCTTCAACACCAAATAGCCGTAGTGGTCAGCCACTATAAACCTATACAGGGTAGGCCTGCCTAGGATGACATTGAAGGGTAAGCTGGTCTGCGCAACGTCAAAGACCAGCTTCTCGGTCCTGTATTTCTCCCGAGTTCCGAAGGTCACCAGGAGTGTAATAGATTTGAGAGGACTAGTAGCCCCTGTACCTACCCCAGAGAAAGGTCGTGAAGGATGAAGGTCCGAGGGTTGGAGCTGGAGCTTGACGAAGGCTTTATAGCTCAGGAGGTTCAGCCCCGCACCTCCGTCCACCAAAACATGGTAGAGATGGACATTATTGATGGTAGGAGACACCATCAGTGGGAATTGGCCAGCTCCGATCATGTTCCGGGGGCAGTTCGTAGCATCGAAGGTGATGGGAGTGTCCATCCATTTTCGATGAGGTTTTGTCCTGGCGGTTGGTGCTGCGGTGGCCATGTCCCGCCGCATTGTCTTGAGGACGCGGCGAGAAGTGATGTCCCAGGAACCACCACAAATGGTGTTCAGGGTCTTCCGACGCTCGTTGTCAGAGACATCGGAATCGCCGTCAACCATGTTATACACAACCTTCAGAACCTTCTTGGGATCCTGAAAGCCTAGCTCCGCTTCAGCCAGAGCTTTGTAAACTTTTTGTTTTCCTTCCCGTTGGCGGAAAGGAGCTTTCTCTCGGCGCTTGTTGTAGCGCTCGACAAGGTTCTGGACCTCTCGGAAGTCCTCCCTACTGTGCTTGTCCGTCTTGTGGATCGGACACTACATTTTGGAGCTGCTGCCGTCTTCTGATGAAGGTCGAGGACGTTTTTTGGGGCGTGGCCCCCGACCACCCGGAGCTGCAGTAGCTGCGGCAGCAGGTGCACCGACCTACGGCTTTTTCTTGTCGTTGGTCTTCTTCTTCTTCTTTCCACTACCAGAGGTAGTGGCCTCAGCCTTAGAGGACTTCTTGTTGGCCTTCGGAGCTGGTTTGGAGTGCATCTCACAGCCCTCCGCAACTCTGGCGCATTTGTTAGTCAGGATTCAGCTCCGTGACACTGGTGACTTCTTCTGTCACTAGCTTCTCCAGCATTTTCTTGTCCCGAACGCCCTGTCTGAATGCGATAATAACAGAAGCGTTCGAGATAGAAGGGATGGTATTGCGTACCTGAGAGAATCGTTGGATAAATGACTCTCCCAATTTTTGCTGAACAACAAAAATGTCTAGTTCAGTGTCGGGTCGGGTATAGGAGCTCCCGAAATTGGCGGTGAACTGTTAGCATAGCTCCGCCGAACTGTTCATGGAGTCAGGCGGCATACTCATGAACCAGGATCTAGCAGTCCCGGTCAGAACCACAGGGAAATAATTGGCCATCACAGCTTCATTGCCCCCCGCTGCAAGGATAGCGGTGGAGTAGATCTGAAGGAATTCGGCGAGGTTGACAGTTCCGTCGAATTTCTGCGGCATATGAGGCTGAAACTTTTATGGCTACCTAACCATGCGTAGATGCATGGATAGGGCAGAACAACCTCCTCCTACTCCCAAAGGAGTAGGGTTGTCCTGAGCTTCTCGCCTCTCGCGAGCGCGCTGGATGTGGACGCAACCATCCTGCTATCGATAATGGCGATCGAGCTCTGACCGCAGATCATGCGTTGAAAGTCTCGACACAGTGTGGGTGCGACGTGCCCTGGAGTGTAACGACATCACTTGTTGGGATACAACACGTCTCCTATGCTATAAAGCTTGCGGACCAAGTCTTCCTGACAAGATCTGATGCTGTGAAGGTGTCTGCCCCGAAGGAGCAGGACCTTAGTTGTTGATGCCATCGGCTGCAGCTGCAACCAGATGTTCAACATCGGCCCTCTACTGCTCCATGGCACCCTGGGGTGCTCCTGTAGGTGGTGGACGTCGGAGTAGAGTACGCGTAGCAACAAGTGCGTGCTCAGGATTGTTGTCTGTCGATGTCGTGATCGACGCGAGTACTCCATCCTGCTGTCCAGAACTGTTTGCCGGAGCAGATGGTGGTGGTGGTGCGACGCCTGCCGGGACAACGGCACCCGCTGGTTGCTGCATGTTGGGAGGATTCCCTCCAATAGATTGCACAATGTTGTTGAAGTTAGATGATCCTGCGACGGAGTTCACCATCTTGCGATCTCAGGCTCCCCCTACTTGGCGTGCCAAATGTCGAAGCGTACGAACGATACTTCTTCCGGTACTACTAAATTGTAGTCCGCAGAGGTTCTTGTATTAGTTTGGGCGCGCGAAGATCTTAGACAAGATTATGACACAAATGGTTTACATGGTTCGAGCCGTCTCAGCGTAATACCCTTCGTCACGAGGTGTGTGTTGTTGTATTGAGGATTCACTGGTGCTTGCGTGCGTATCAACTTGATTGTTTTGTATCGTGTGGCGCAACCCTTTTATAGTCTAAGGACTGGCCGTTACAACCCTCGCCTGACCCGACATGTGGCCCTGATGTATTTAACTGCCTAATACACGATCAACGAGCATTAAATGTAGTTAATAGAGTGATAACGTGCCTTAATGATAGCCTTACCCCTATTAACAGTCCACTGATCGCGTGTCATTAATATGGTATTAATAACACATAATTAGGTCTTGTAACTATCGTCTTAACTGTTCCTTGAAAGTTCGAGCCGTTGGAGATCTCTCTGTCTTCCGTTGAATTCCTAGTTCCAGAGGTTCGACACGTGACGGCTCCGGAGCTTTCCATCATGGGGAGGCAGGTCCAGAGCCACTATACATGTAGTAGTACCGGAGCTTCCCTCTACTGGGAGTTATGTCCGAGGTCACTCGACATGTGGCAAGTCCAGAGCTTCCCTATGATAGGTGTTAGGTTCGGACTTATGATACACGTGTCAGTGTCAGAACTACCCAAACAAGGAAGACGGGTCTAATACTGTGCAATACGTGTGGTCTTCGGAGGTCTTCAACTTGAATATGGGAACTCTTCAGCTTTTCTTGCAGTATCATGAGGTACCCGAAACTCTTCAGCTTTTCTTGCGGTATCATGGGTAACCGGTATATAGAGTACCGACACCCTCCAAGAGTTGCATCCCTTGTTTCTGCCACGTGTCCGCAACTACCCTCCGAGGGTACCTAACCAAGTTGACCTCTGAGCCCGCAACTACCGTCGTCTTCTGCCACGGTCGAGTTTCCAAGTGGAGTGCAGGTAACCAATGTCGGAAGCCCTCCGAGGGTTGCATCCAACCTGTACCCCAAACGGAGTTTTGGGGATCTAGTCATCTAGATGATCCGCTGCAACTAGGAAGGAGCTCACTAGACTGGTAAACGGTGTTCTTGATGCAGGGATCCCAACGTTTGTTGCACGCAAGTTTGAGGTCATGCTACAGATCGAGAACCCAGTCGCCTGCGTGGATTTGAATCCCTTGTTTGGGAGCTTGGACGTCCCGTAACGACGACATTGCATTGTCGTCTAAAATTCAGTACAACCTCGATCATCTCTTCCAACAAAGGGTCTGTTTGGATGATGACTAACTTGTCTAAGCTTAAGCTTAGTCAGTTGCCACATTTGTGGCGCGCCTGAGTTAACTAATGTTAGCACGTATTTGGTTTGCTACTATAATCTAAATTAGGCACGTTTAAGAAAATGTGACATATGTTTAGATTGTTACCATCACTAAATCTAAACAAATAGCTAAGCTTAGTCGGTAGATTTGAACGCCACAATTGTAGCAATCCACCGGCTATGCTGATGGCGACGGGCTACGCGTCTGATGAGAAACCTGCCGCTCCACGCTCAGCCCATGCCACCGTCACCGCCACCGCCACCGCCTCACCCACCCATCGATCGCACGGCCCACTGAATGCGCCACGTCCGGGGGCCGTCACGCTGCCACCTCCCCCAGGCCCCATCGCGTGGACTTCCCACGCGTCGCGCGGTGCCGACGACACGCGCGAGAGACGCCAGAACCTTCGTTCCCGCACGAATAAAGCAACAGATGAAGCAGCAGCATCACTAACCAGCCAGGAGGAATCTCCCAAACGCATCATCCGTCAATCCAACCGAGACATGCAGCTCATTTGCAGGTCAGTCCCTGCGCGTCCGCCGACGGCGGCGTGCCAGGCCCGGTGGATGCCGACGGCGAGGAGCCTCGGCGTGGGTTCCACCGTGTCCGTGCGGCGCGTGGCTGTGGCACCACCGACGCGGCTGCGCGCCCGCGTCGGAGCCGGAGGCAGCGCGGCGGGGACGGCGGAGCCCGTTCCTGGCGCGCAGCCGGCGCAGGGCGTGGTCGGGGAGTTGCAGGCCGAGGTGGTGGTGGCGCCGGAGGAGCTAGAGTCGCTGGAGGAGGCGGCCATAGCGGGGGAGGACGAGGGGCGGCGGCCCACGGACTACGACCGCCGCGCGCACATCTTCGAAGAGAGCTCGCGGGTGTTCCGGGAGCTCAAGCAGCGCCGCGACGACGGCGACGTCAGCGGTGGTGGCGTGCAAGTGCAACGCGGCGACCGTACGGCAGCTGAGACGGGTGGAGCGCCTGTCCGACCTGACTGACAAATGCTCGACTAAATGTGTGGTTTGCTTGTGTACGGGAACGGGACTCGGCTCGTGCGTGTGTTGTATCCATCCTAGCAGATATGCGGCAAAATACGTCGTGCAAATTACGTCTTAGGTGTGATTTGTATACTCTTTTAAAAGATTATAGAAGTTCCTATTTCTAAAGAAATGGTGGTATATGTGTATATGAGATGAAAAATATATGTATCTCGTTATTTTTTGTATCTCTTAAAATACGATATATTTGGACTAGAAGTTTTTATACACGTCTCTATATCTCATCTACTCAGGTGTCAAAATCTAGATTTTTTTCAAACTTCCATATGTATTTTTTAAGAGTTTATATGATTACACCTAATATATGGTTTGTGCAACCTGGGGAGACTTGCTTAGACGAGTTGCATACCCAGAATCAGAATGCCTGGCAGCTCAGCTGGATGGTATGCTGCAAGAGGTGCGCTGGATGTGACGGGCGCACGAGACCATGTAGCCGTCTTGTTTGGGACGTGGAGGATACGCCCTTGGCTAGTTGGCTTGCGGTCTGAAGGTTTACTACTGGATAAACAATTCAGAAAGGTCGCCTTTCAGTTCGTCCACGCTGTTCATGATCTTTGGTTGAAGGGGATAACTGGCCCTGAAGCTTTTTGGCTAAAAGGCAGTCCGTGCACAATGGGAATCAAGCGAGATACCGGATGCCCGAAGCCGAAGATCACAAGACCGAGATTGCACCTTTACAATATAACTTTTCTCGTTTACTGCGTGTTCTGTTTCGCCTGCTTCACACTGCTCAGGATCTTGAAATGCTACTCTCGAGAGAGAGCATGTCGTTTTCGGAGGCATTCAAGGGGCATTGCGAAGCACCATCTTCCATTACTTTTGAAGTCCCCGAGTTCTCTGCATATAGTTCTACAGCATGGTTTTCTGCACTGCCAGACCCATTGGGATACCAGTTACATTGGAGTGTGCGAGGTCAGCAGGACCTTTCCCACTTGAATTTGCATTCTAGGGTCTGTTTGGATTGTTTCCTTTGATTATCTTTCCAAAGTTTAGTGTTGACAAATTTTGGTAAAGAATTTGATCACTCAAAGTTTGATCAACATTGGTAAAGAAAATAAACTAGCACAACGCATTAGTCCATTTGCTTGCCAAATTTTGGCTTCAATCCAAATACACTCATATTTCATGGTCAACTACCAAATTTCGATAAGGTAAGTATTAGCAACAATCTCTGATGACGGTCTTTCTTCTCAGTATTCTCAATCTTCCGCAGCACTCTTCTCGGCGCGCAGAAATCACCATTTTCATTGCTGCCCGTGCTGCTGCTTTCATGCTCTGTGCTTGAAGCATCAGCAGTGCAGGAACCGTCCATGTCAGCACCAGCGGAGGCTTCGCCGTCTTTGTTTCGAGTAGGCACTCCATTGCTCATAAAGGTAGCAACAGAACAATCTGTTAGAATACATATTATAGATCTGATCATTTGCCAACGACGGTTCCATCACCGCGCCTCCTCGGACGGTCGTGTCCTCCCGCCGTCGTGCCTCCTCACCATGTATAAAAGCAAAAGGAATGAATGAATAAAACATAGTTGAATCTTAATTGTCTTTGTCTCTCGAATTCTACTTTTAACACGTTATCAACACTGCTCTATGAGCGAGATTCAGAGAGAAGATTCAATCCACGGTAAGATGCCGGATAGGGGACTTACCGATTTCATCATGATCATCTTCCAAGACGATCCTCTCCGCCGAAGCAATGGAGGCTGCCACAATTACCACTGTGGCCAACGTCACACTTGTTCAACCCGGGATCTTTGCCGGCGGTCACGAGTCCGAGCGGGAACCGCATACTCCGCCAATTTGTCCACCTCGTTGATAGATCCCAAGCATCCCGGTTAAGGGGCTCGGTTGCCAGCCGATTCGGTGAGCGGTGAGGGAGCGGCGCCGATAAGGGGGGAAGGAGGGGGGTGCGGCGCCGGCAGGTAAGAAAAAGGGGAAAAGATCTGCATCAGAGGAGAAAGTGGAACGACGACAACGACTAAACATCAACGGCGGCGGAGGAGGTACCGAGGTGGCGACGGAAGAGCCGAGGTGATGAGTGCGGCTAGGGTTAACCCTAGCCGCCTCACAGTGACACCCGGTTCCGAAAATGAACCAAGTGAACGCATATGTGTGTCCAGGATGTTCAACGCACATACACGAGTGCATTCACAAAAGAGTATACAGAAAATTACCACAAAACAATGTTAATTAAGCTCTTTATTACACAATTTAGAATAATCCTCAAAATACAAGCTCTAATGAATACTAATGACAAGTTCAACTAATGCAATGGAAATAAACTAATTAAGCAAACTAAACAGCTAGGTAGTATAAGCAATAGGGTAGCGCAACTCCAATCAACACCACTGACAAAGCTGACGGTAGACACGACCTAGAACTCTGCATTATCATTGTTAAACTCCCAATCCTGACCTGCAACTGTTGGGGGGATTGCAAGGGTGAGTACATTTCGTACTCAGCAAGTGTGAAAAGTATGACATGTAGCTGATACAAATGACGATAATAATAATGACCAAGTGCTGAAAAGTACATTAAAACATTTGAAAAGCAATGTAATATATATATATATATATATATATATATATATATATATATATATATAGAATGTATATACAATATCTGGCTATAGAATACTTGATTCTTTGTCCACTTTTTATCCTCTCAATGTTGCCTGGGTCCTATGTGTCAGTGGCATCATCAGGTCCCCACGATTTCCTTTATAACCGTCACTTTCCTATTTTTAGCCGTAGTTGGTCCATCTGTAGAGAGCTCCAGCATGCATGCGTCGCCCGGCCGGTTTATATGCGTCGGGCATATACTCCACCAGAGTAATGCATGCATGCGTCACTTTCCTATTTCACCGTGAGACATATCGATTCCTTCTCGATCTTCTCGCGCGCTAATCACGCTTCCGTATTAGCAACTGAATCTGCACGCCCGCACGCCGCTTCTTTGTCGCGTATTCTTTCTCGCCGCACGCCGATTTGCTCTGTCTACAACCGTCAGTTTCCTTTTCAACGTTGGTTTCCTTTTCAACGTGAGTCTTCCTGATTCAGTTCCTATTTTGTCGCTCGGTAATCACGGTTCTTTCTTGGCAACCTGCGATCTCCTGATTCCCACGCCTGCACGCCGTTCTTGTTTACCAATTCGCCTGCACGACGGTTCTTGATCTCTACATCGCGTTTCTGGCAGGACGCCGGTGAGGTCGCGTTTCGCGCCGGTGAGATCGCGTTTCAGCCTCCGTCGCCCGCACGCCGTTTCTTCGTTTATCTATCGCGTTTTCTCCCGGCAGATTCGCCCCAGTGAGATCTCGTTCCATACTCCGTAGGTTGCTTCAATTGTTTGCCCCCGAACATCATTTTTCACTATCGTGTTTTTCACAATCCGTGATGTCCAGTTTCAATGTCCAGTTTCAATTTGTTTCGCTATCGTGTTTTCTCGCAGCTGATTCGCCCCGGTGACATCTCGTTACAATCTCCGTAGGTTGGTTCAATTGTTTGCCCCCGAATATCTAATCGTTTTTTCGTTTGGAATCGTGTCAGGTTATATTGTCTGCTAGAATCGTGTCACTGTTGACTGCGACGAAGCACTTCTTGGCCCGCCACGGTCGTCCGACGACCCGCCCTTTTCCTCAATCCCATAATTCAAAAAATGGCCAGGTAAGTCACTGTTCATAGTGCAAAAAAACTCAATTAAAATTTTATTGTAGAATGTCCACTGTTCCTTTTTTTTTTTGCTAATGAACTGGAAGATACAGGAAATGTTTTATTTGCTATACCACTGCTGGTATATCAGTTGGGACTAAAAAAGTCATGCACAGTTAGATGTTAATTAAAATTCTGTCATTTTTTACTTTTCCACGACTGCCTACAATGTAAATGTAATTTATATATTAATTCAAAGTCCAGGCTTACGTGGCGAAATTGCGTAGACTTTTATGTTTGTCACCACAAAACTGTTCTAAAATTTCGTGTAGTTACTGTTTTCTCATATTTTATCACTACATAAATTACAGAACGATGCATTTTTTTGTCTCTTTTTCTGTACGAGTATATCACTTAATATATTTGTTGCAGTTTTAATCTATGGTGAGCTTCACAATTGTTTTTGAACATCTTTAAGCTGTTGCAATGAGGTTTAAAATGTTTTGCATCGTAAGAGATTTTTTAGTATTATTTTATGTGCAGTTTTTATGCATATGTTTTTCTAGTTCAAATTTACTTATACTTTTTTTTGTAGTTCTATATGTAACAATTGGCTGCTAGTCTCATTATATTTTCTCAAAATTTCAGGTTTCAAATCATCTGTTATGCAGGGAAGGTTGAAATCAATTACACTGAAAAGCAGCCAGGAGGCATGGCAACTGGATTTTCCCGAAATGAGTGTTCCATCGCATACAGATAATGATGGGCAACTTCATTCTTCGCGACATCGAATTCCCATTTCAACAACTAATATTACATCCGTTCATGGAAATCAACATCAGAATAAAAATAAACGCAATACTAGCTCACATGCTCCTGATCAGGATAACGATGATGATTTTATGCCACCTACGAAGCAACATGTGCGTGCACGTACTTCTGGCAGTTTGGGTCAATCATTCTGTAACAAGGTGAAATTTGGATTTCTAAGTCTTTTCTTATTTTCTATTATATTCACATTTCCTTTTATTCACATTACTCCGTTTTCATCATTGAACTATTTTTTTCCAGATAAAAACCCACAATGTCCACCTTCTTCACATGATATCACATCACGCCAACTGATCGGAAGTCACGTGCCAGGCGATCAATACAATAATGGTGACCAGCATGTTGCGTCATCTTCTGATATGCGCGAAAAAGCCGAACTCCTTAGTGTGGACTGTAATGCTGTGCGTAACCTGCCCCTGTAATTTTTTACGAGTTATTCCTTTTTTTTTCTTCAACACTGTCATTATTAACTGTGTGTTTTTTAGATAACCATTATATGTTGTTAAAAGTTCAATCTGAAGCATTTTTTTCTGACTTTCATTTTTCAGGAGCTACCTGCACCAGATGCTGCTATAAGCGAGGAACATAATGTCATCCAAACAAATGTCAATAGCGGCGCCTCTCGAACGGCACCAAACATTGTTTTTTCTGCAGCAGGAGTTGACAAAACTGTAGAACAAATGATTGAATCTGATAATGTTGCCACTGATCCACTTAATCAGCAATCCGTATGTATAATTTTTGTCCTAATGTTATCCATTCATGTACCTTATTCTCGTTTAAGATTTATGTATTGCTACTATTGCTGACCCTTCATACTCACACATACACACTTGTATACAGGATTTGTGTATTGTTTCGATTGATAATACTATACCTGCTGTCAGCCATGAAGGATGCTTGGATCCAAATTCGTCTGATCATTGTACTGTTTATTCATATAAGAAATTTTATATTTTATTCAGTACCTACCTTTGTTCAACATTCTGACATGTATTTCTTTTAGTTTATGGCTTTCACCCTACAAACGAGGATGTGGTGAAGTCGCCACAACAATCTCCCATGTTATGTAGCACACATGCAAACTGCAACCAGGTACAACTCCTCTAATAGAATTATACTAATTACGTCAACCTCATTACGAATTTTGAATATTTCTTCCATTGTATATAATCAGCAACAAACTGAATCTGGTGCTGCGCAATTGGAAAGAAGCACCCTTGATGCAGCTCAATTTGATTCAACAAATACGCCGGCGAGTTTCATGGTACATGACGGTGACTTATATCGAAGTTCAATGATGGCAGCCACACAGGACGATTCCGGATACCATATTCGTGCTCGACCTCGCATCAATCGGCTTGTCAATATTCCCCCAAGATACAGATCGCCTTTCAAATGCATAACGCCAAGACCACCAATTGACATGATTAAAGCCCATGCAGTAAGGAGTAAAATTTGCACAGAACTGAATGCCAAGAGGTATACGCCCAATGATATTCTTTTTAATCACTTTTGAGTACCACACTTTACAATAGTTAGCTATTCCAATTAATTTTATCTTATTCTTCGCCAGGCATTATGTTATTTCGGGTCCATCCCAATGTTTTCAATGTCTAGATGTAGCAGAGTCCTTTGCAGATGGTGCTCCACTTTACAAGTCATTCATGTCATATTATGTGGACTGCATACGTGCGGAGGAAGACATCTGGAGGCCCAAATGTGTGGGATTCAGGATTTTTTTATCGGGATATCTTGGTGTATGTTCATGTTATCTTAAAGTTTTTTTATTCATTTAAATTCCATAACTCTTTGTCTACCATCCATCTAATACTCTCTTAATATTGAATACTTATTTTCACCTCTCAGGAGATGCTCAACCATGATGAAGAACGACAGCAGTGCATGTATCCAGACCTCGCCGCTTTTATAAGACTGGAAGCCGACATTGGTGATCTTGATATTTCTAAAGTCAAGCTTGTAAGTCAAGTTGTTGATTTTATCTCTTTCTGTCCGTTATTTATTTTTTATTCATTCTAAATTTATTTCCCTATTACCTTCCAGTTCTTTGTGCCAATTCCCGAGAACAACTACTACATAGTATACTGCTTGAACATGGTCGATAAATGTATTGACATACTTGATTCTAGTAACCAATGTCATGAAGATTTCCATACAGTCGTTTCAGCTAGGGTTGTGACGAGGCTCAATGAATTGATACAGAAGCTAACTGACGGGAAGTTTAAAGATTTTTCTAGATGGAAAAGACCTGTTATAGAAGTGATGCGAGAGGTTGTTCCCAATGATTCTCCATTTATTGCAATAAAAGTTATGGAGATATGGGATGGTAATAAGCTCCATACGAATGAAAATAATGTAAGTTTTTGCCAATTAATTTTATTCTGTTGTCTTTATTTTTTAGATGTGCTTATACTTTTTACAACCGGTCATTTATCATAAAGCAAGATTGATCTGGTTATGCACTTTGACTCAGCATATTCATGTTTTATGATACCAGTTTTTTTGTTAGCTTGATTCAGTATATATTCTTAGTAGACGATCGATGTTACAGTAATGATCTCTTAATGTTGTACCTTTTGACAATGCAGATCAATGTGCCTGCACTCCGGTCTGAAATGTTGTACTACATGCTTTTCAACGCAATCAATCAAGTCAAGAAGCTACCTTACGGCTTAGAGGAATACAAGCCATCTTAGATATCATTTTTTATTAGTTCCGAATAAGAAACTATGTTAAAGTTATTTTTTTCTTTATTGTCACCGTACGATTGAGTTTAATTGTCTACATAATTTATCTAGTTACAGCTATGTATTTATTTTAACGATAATGTAGTCAATCTTTTTCTACATCTCAAAGAACTTCAGAATATATTTTCACATTCCTGGATCGCCTTTGTTAGTTAACAAACTGTTGTGTCGCTGTACATGTATGCAACCTTCATACTTGAATGTGTATTTTTGTTATTGTGATCGTTTTGACGCTCGGGTGTGATTTTTTCCGATAACACAAGTTTGGTTTACATGGTCAATACTGTTCTCCCATATAAATCTGTACTCCCGCACAGCAGCCCGCTTTGGTTGCAGAGGCACTCTGTTTTTGTTTGCTTTTTGTATTATTCATTCAAATCATTTTGAATAAAAGTTTATTATGTGACAACGTATACTGTTTTGCTCAGCTAGTTGTGTGTTTCATAGGTACAAATTTACTTCGCGTATACGTAAACTATAGTACTTAACGCGAAATTTGAACTATTATTTGGTATCGTTAACCCACCCCTTAAGCATACTTCATTTTTCAGATTTACTATACACTTTGTACACGTCAATCCGCGTCTATTGTGGACAAATTATATTTTCCCAGTCGTATTACTTCAAATACCTAATATGCGTATGCATGCATGGATGTTAAAAAAGTTCTTTTAGCCGAATTAGAGCTTCAATACTCTTCAATGGAGTCCTTCTATATACATACGTTTTAACTACTTATATCTAAAAAATCCGTGCTGTTTATATGAAGATGCATTCAGAGAGAAGACGACACCAAGCACTACTTTCATGGTGCTACAGTAAAACAAGGCATTTTATTTACGATAAGAGAAATTTCTAGCCAGCAAAACGTAGAGACGTGCACAATATTCAATAATTTGTAGCATCTACGGCTATGGACACACACGAAAGAGGCGTCTAAATGTTACTTTTTCGATGAGTATAATCATTCGGCTCCGTGCATGAGTATAACAGTATAGCCAACGTTACAAAATTATATTTCAATTTTCCAACATGTAAATACTTAATGGTTCATCCATAATATAAAGTAGTTTCTGGTTATACAACTTATTGTTGACACATAATGCTTCTCTCCGTGACTATCACAACCGACAAACAATGACCAATTTTTTAATCATCCATTGAATCCACTTTATTTCTACTCATCTCCAATTGAATTCCATTCCTCATCACATTCCTCTTCACCTGCAGCTACCATGAACTCTTGCTCCAATTGCCTATTTATTGGTGGTCTGCCTCTCTTTGTTCCCATGGTGCCCTTTTTTTTCTTTCCTCTTGCATCCACATCTGGATTTAACGGACATGTTGTCGAATAGTGTCCTGCGTACAAACCACAAGTACTGCATTGTCGTGTCCTTTTTCTTTTTTTTTTATCATTGCTGCCCCTGTCTCTGCACCAGGAATTCCTGTGTTTGAGCATCTACTTCCCTTTGTTCTAGCGAGTGGTGGAGCACTCAAGAATACATTACTCTCTTGAGCTTCAGGTTCTCTACTACCCATATTTGGTTCCTCTCTTTCAGATGGTGCATCATGTGTCATACTCCTATGGGCTGAAGTACCGATGTCTCCTGGAATTGTCTCTGCCATCATTCTCAATTCTTCAAATTTCTCACAACCCATCATGAAACCAGTGTTTGACTTGTTGCATGCCCTCACCGCTGCCATAGCTAATGTCACTAGCTTCGACGTTTTGAATTGCTCAGTCGTGCAATCTGGTCCAACCGTGACAATGTCTTGCCTATCCCACATTAGTTGATGTCTTGCGTCCTTGGTGTACCTCTTCAAAATATATTTCGCTGGTACTTTCTTTATTTGTAGATGTGTAAATGTTTTTATCAGATGTTCACATAAAAGGCCTGTAAACATTTAAACAATATCATTACTGTACTCATGAATAACAAATGATTCATTCGTTCTCCGATGGTGAAGATGCCACGTTCAGTAACGTGTACAATATAATATGATATACATGCATCAGGTTAAGAATCATGAAAATTAAAAAACATAAAGACAATATTCACCTGTGTGCTCCCAGGTTCGACACTCGCACTCAAATGATTCAGCTGAAACGTCTGCATGTACTTTAAATGAGTGTTGGTACCATGCATATTTCCTGGACTCATTAGTGTGGGTGACCAGATAACCATGCTCTCGGTCCCTGTCCACTTCAATGTGGAACGCGGTGCTTCTCATATACGTTTCTTTGTATTTTTTGTATACTGCCCTTGTATACAATCGACTTAATTGCGTATCAAATGGCTGCAAAGTGGCCCTAATAACTTTTGCCTACATTTTAGTACATCCATTAAAAATTATGCACAATTATTATAGTTTCCAAATAAATACATTCAATACAAAAAAATGCCGATGTGATTACCTGTGACCAATGCGTTTCTCCAGCAGCATTGTGATTCGTGTGTTGTATAACCTGTAGTAGTTTTCGCACAAATATATTGATGGATGTCATATGAGTTGCAAAGCCACTACATTTCACCAGCTTGTTCACACTCTCGCTTCTTTGCGTCAAGGTCATCATACCACAATAATTTTCCTTGAAGTACGCCGAAATCCACAAGTTTCTTTGATTCCAGAGGCCAGCTATGGCTACATTATCCTGTATACTATATTCCTCCACCAACATTTTCCACGCACCTTCGAATTCTTCTGGTGTCAGCGGGTGATTGATTACAATTTGAAACTTTTCTCTCAAACCTTCATGACTCGAGTACAATTTCTTCAGATCCTCCTTGTACTTTTTCAACATGTGCCACCTGCATAGGCGATGAATTGTTTTCAAGAATACCTTCTTCATTGCTGCTGCCATAGAGCTATCCTGATCTGTTCAAACATTTATTCCCATTAACATGTATCCAAAAATTAAAAATATAATTTTTTAATGTGGGAAAAAAAATTAACATAAAAGTAACAATACAAATTAATATGTTACAGTACGATGTACTCTTACCAGTAAGGATGCATTTTGGTTCCTTCTCAGGTTTCATGCAATTTTTGAATGTATTAAACAACCACTCAAATGTGTCTATTTGCTCGTTGTGCAACAATGCCTGACCAAAAATAACATTCTGCAGCTGATGGTTAGAACCCACAAACATTGCTAGTGGCATCCTATACACGTTTGTTCGATAGGTGGTGTCGAAGGTTACTACATCTCCAAAGTCCACATACTCCGCACGTTGACTTGCATGGCTCCAGAACACATTCTGTATTACATTGTTCTCGTCCACTTGTAGGTCGTAATAGAAGCGTTCATTTTGTGCTCTCATTTCCTTGAAGAACTCTAGAAGTTTTGGAATATCATTTTTTCTCTCCTCTCTCGCTGTTGCAGCCCTCCTGAAAAATAAGTGCACCTGAATTTAAAAAATATATTCACGCAAATATTTTTTGGCCAGCGAGATTTTTTAACTTCATAATTTTACCTGTTTTTTAGGTCCATCTCCGTAAAACTGATATTGTGCCGCCCACCGAACATATCAGACAATAAGTTCACTGTACATTCTGTAGGAACGTTGTTTCGGTGCCATTGATCAACCATCTCCATGATTACTGGATCCTTCTTCTTATGTGCTCTCATGAACTGCACTGCCTCATCCGATGGTGTCAATACATGATTATGCTCCAATCTTATCCTATCAAAAAACCAGTATCCCTTATTTTTCAACCATTTAACCTTAACAAAGGCCTTGAAATTTGTCCTCTTTGATGTCTTTTCTGTTTTTCTTTCTTCCCCTTTTCTATAGTATTCCCATTTGCCTTGTTTGCTGCATGAAAATTCTTTGACCGTTGGATGTGACTTGGTTATACGTACATCGAATCCGGCCATTCTTGCATAGTATGTGTAGAACATTTTTGCTTCCTCATTGGTCTCAAATCTTTGTTCTCCACTAGGTACAATATCTGCAGGCATCGACGGGTCCTGAAAGCCATGACAAATTACATTAGCTGCTTGCATTTCTACCTAACAATTTTAAACTTGGTACAATGATATATATGCAACCCACACAAAACAAATAAATGAATTCTAGTTACAGTCTTACAATGCGAAATAACAACAATAATGCAGCTTGCTTTTCTTACGTGATAGTACTTAGTTTCCGGGTCCAGCGTCAACACAGCACTAGGTGATATTGTTGATGGAGGTGTCACTGTGTACCGTATTAGCGTTCCTTCTGCGCTTTCATTTGCACTTGTTCCCGCCACTGTACTTATGATTGTATATGATGGTTTATATATACTATTACAAAAAAACCAACCTGCAACGGTACTGTTATTAAAAATACATAACAGATCACCTGATGTTTCCTTTGTTGTCGGTGTGGAGAATATCGATGGAGTTCGTACTACAATCTGCATATCGGATGCCTCCTCACTGTTGTTGTTCCTTGACTCATTTGCCTACATGACTCAACAGATTTAATTGTCAAATGCAACGTCTACGATAAACAATAATAATCACATATAAACTTGCACGATCTCACCTTGCGCAGGGTTGCGGGTTGTCCGGCAGCGACGTAGAATCTGTTGCCATCGTAGATACCCGTTGCCGCCGCTGTGCCGTTGATCGGGACGGCAGAGCCTGGGGTGCCCAATTCAACCGCATTGTCGGCCACGATGCCAACGGTGCCACGATAGTCATTTGTCGCGTCGGTAGTGATACAGTTTCCTTCCTGGACGCCCACGGCGATATTGCCGGAACCCACGTTGCCGTTGTCACCCATGCCATTGTCCTCCATGCCGTTGTCCTCCATTCAACGAAAACGAGTGCACGCACGATACAGCGACGGCATGATCTCACTATGTGAAACACGATTGAGAAACGCGAAAGAAAACGGTCGGGATCTCACCGAGGTTCACCGAGGCATGAATAACGTAGGTTCACCGACGCGACTGCACTGCGGCGTGCGGGCGGCGGGCATCGAATCGCGCGGGCCACGGAGATGGAAAGTACGGCGTGAATAACGTAGGTTCCAAAGTTGCCAAAACGAAGGCGTTAATCACGTAGGAAGTATCGTCGGTTTCCGCCGAACATCGTGGACTGTAAGCTGACCTCATTTGTTAAAGTTGCCAAAATGAAGGCGTTAATCACGTAAAGCATGCATTTACGTTAGCCTGGGTCATGCATGCATGCCAAAACGAAGGGTTCCTGGGTCATGCATGCATTTATCGTCGGTTGCCGACCGATCTCGGTGATGTCGTACACAGTCCGGCGGTATAGACAACGCGGTTGACGGAAGCTATTGATCACGTACACAGTCCGGCGGCGGTACCAGAGGGAAACCGGAAATCACGTAGGCAGTCGGTTCCGCAATCAACCGTGCCTACGCCCGCACCGTCGAATATGCCCACAGAATCCTCTATTCTACACCTGGCTACAAAATATACCTACCCTATATATATATATATATATATATATACATATATATATATATATATGAAGTAATTTCATCATAAACCATGTAATCATCATAATTCCAATCCATATCCTAGATTTCACATTACCATTAACCATAACCATTGCCATAAACCATAATACCATCCCATAACCAGTACCAAACCATAACCTTCTCAAAAACCATCCCAATACCAGGTTCCCTCTAATCATGGAAGTTGTCCAGGTGCTCATAACCAGGAGCATGACTATCATGATAGTTTTATTTGACTATGCAGAGTTTGTACCACTTTACACACGTGTTTGTGATTTCATCACCCGTCGACGACTAGAGCACCTCCCTCACGCCAATTACACTTCTTTTGGTGTATGACCAAGAGATCACAAAATAGCTTTTACAAAGGGATTACTAGCCTATTTAGACTCTATTGAGGTTTCACCGGTGGCGATGTCTCCTACAGAGCACATCTTCAACCAAGGGCCCCCTCTTGAGTCATTTGGGTCCTAGGGTAGTCCCACCAATCATCAATAAACCCAATCCGACTACCCCTTCCCCGAGCATCCCGAATGGTCCAAATAGCACTAGCAAAGCCCTAATTAATCAACTACGCCGCACCCATACTTGGCCTCGTGGTGGCACTGTAGCCCTGGCTTATTCTCGCATGAACCGGTCCTTAGATCTAGAGAAAGCAAACCACCGTAACATCAAACCCATCCACATACCAGGCTTCCTTAGATCACCCATTACCATATCATATTAGCCAGTTCATGTTAATCATAATCTCATAAATGCATAATTAAGTTAACTGGTATAGTTGTGGTCCCATCCCAATTAATTAAGCGAAACAAAAAGTTAAAAATCCCTTCTCGACTCTCTACCATGTATTCCAGGTGACAAAGGGTGGTCAAACAAATCTAGTAAACTTCCTATCATAGGATTCCCATCAAAATTGACACAAGCATACAGTTTTGCAAACAAAATATTTATTTTAAAACAGAATCAATATGCTTTAAGGACACTTGCCTTGCTCTTGGGATTGGTTCGGGCCGAAGCCTTCTAACTCTTGGTGTTGTAGATCCTCCGCGTCACTTTCTAGCGCAAATCCGTCTAATCCGCACAATAAACATACAAACAAGAAACACAATCAAGGAGTGCACAAACATTACTCAATATGACATGATATGCATGATTAATGCAAATTCAAGGTGGAACTTGTTAATGAGTTATTTTTAATGATCACTAACTAGTTCTAATAGCTTTTAACAACTTTATACAGGTTTAGATGTGATTAGATCTAATTTTAGAATTAATTCAATAGAAATTAACAAGGAAAATCGGACTAGTCCGCTAGGGACAGGACAAGTCCGCACTTTGCGAGATCAGCATATTAGGGTTTTGTAGATCGACGTGAATTTGGAGACTTGAGGTTGAATTCACGTAAGAAAAAGAGAATAGAAGGTATAACATGTGTTTAGGACTCCAATAAATCGAGAAACATGGAGGTAGCACTGGGATCTTGATGATCTACAGTTGGTGATGAACTTGGAGATGAATTGGTGATGAAGAACAAAACTCGGTGGAGATCTTGATCCTCTTTCATTTCGTCCTCTTCTTCTTCTTGCTTGGAATCTCCTCCTCCCTCCTTGATGGTGGCTCCCCCCAAACTAGGGTTTGGGTGGGGTAGAAAAGTGGCAAATAGAGGTCAAGCCAAGGGGTGGGGTTGTTTATATAGAGGTGGAGGTTAGTGTTAGATGGATTTCGAGTTTTAGATGAGTAGAGGCCGGTTTAGAGTCCCACATGGGATCTAAAAAAGTTAGGCACGACATCCCTAGGCCCACTTAACATGAAACCCAAGAAACAAGTTGTAAAACAAAGGATTAATTCGGAGTCGCAAAATATCGAACAAGTTCGAAAAGGACTGGACTAGTCCGAAGTTGTCCAGAGAGAAATCGGACAACTCTGGCAAAAAGTCGGACAAGTCCGACTTTAGTCAGAGAGGAAAACAGACAAGTCCACTAGAACACCGGACTAGTCCGGACAAGTCCAGAGACTTAGCAAATTTTGAAAGAATCTTGGAACACCAGACTAGTCCGCATAGGACTAGACAAGTCTGAAAGTGTCCAGAGGCAAAGACGGACTAGTCCGCAGCAAAAACGGACAAGTCCGATTGAGGTCAGAGAGAAATCGGACTAGTCCGCACCAAAATCAGACTAGTATGCACTTTCCAGAATTTTAAGTGCGGTTTTGTTCCAAATCAATTTTAAACTCATTCCTCTTTATGTGGATTAATGTTAAACATGTATATGAATGTATGTAGGACATGATGCATGAAAATGAGGGTGTTACACTCACACCCGATTTCTGCCCCTTATACCCCGCCAGACCGGGCGCTAACGGGCCGCCAGGCCGCGCGCCAACGGTCCACGTGGCCGAGCGCAAACGGGCCGCAAGGCCGCGTCGCATGGGCCAAAGCAGGCCAAATAGTTCTGCTCCACCCTCCAATTTATATTTGTATTTATATAGTTTGCAGTTTAAATTTAGTTTAAATTTGTATTTGAAGTTAGTTTAAAATCTTGCAAATTTGTGTAAATATTGTCGGTACCCTGCGTAACGGGTACCTCATGATACTGCAAGAAAAGCCAAAGAGTTCCCACGTCTGACTTGAAGACTTCTGAAGGCAACACACGTCTGACAACACTAGGCCCACATCTCTCATTTGGGTAGCTCCGGTAGTACCATGTGTCCAACGGGACCTGACCTACCTCCCTTCACAGGGAAGCTCCAGTCCCACCACGTGTCTAGCAACCCCGGACCTAACCCTTAGTAGAGGGAAGCTCCAGTGCCGCCACGTGTTGAGTGGCTCTAGACCTACCTCCCCGCAGAGGGAAGCTCCGGAGCCACCACGTGTTGTACCTCCAGACCTAATCCAACAACGACTACATGATCTCTAACGGTATGGACATTCAAGAGGCTATTAAAACAGCTGTTACAAGACTTGATTAACGTGTCACTAATTTAGCATTAATGACACACAATCAGAAGAGCTTTAGTATCGGTAACGCTGCCATTAAGGCGCGTTATCACACCTTTCATCATACTTAATACATGTAAATCGTGTATTAGGTGATTGAATACCACTTGAGCCACTTGTCATGCCAAGAAATCCCTGTAACGGCAGCCCTTAGCATATAAAAGGGTTGTGCCGCACGGTAGAGGCCGATCCAAGTTCAACCAAGGCCAACCAAGGCCAACTAAACCCCAGGCTTACAAGATCACATGCATACTACGTACACAAGTTCATCAACAACCACCCCGTGCAGTAGGGTTTTACACTCAGGCGGCCCGAACCACGTAAAATCTTCTGTGTCACCATCTCGTTCTTAATCTTACGCGCGCCCCAACCGAATACTAACCTCTCCAGACTACACTTTAGTAGTACCAGGGGAATTGTCGTAGAAACACTTCGACATTTGGCGCGCCAGGTAGAGGGGTGCTCTAGATTTCAAGATGGTGAACTCCGCCGCAGCATCGTCCAACGACCAGGCTGAACAGCCTGATGGAGGGAATCCCTCCAATGTGCAACAACCAACTGTTGCTGTTGTTCCGGCGAGAGTCATTCCACCACCACCACCACCTGCTCTGGCAAACAACACTGGACAACAGGATGGTGTCTTCGTGTCAGTCACCGCATCAACAAACAACCCTGAGAACGCGCTCAACGCTACGAGTACTCTTCTTCAGCATCCACTGATGCCCGGAGCACCTCAGGATGCGATGGAACAGTGGCGCGATGATGTGGAGCATCTGGTTGCAGCCGCAGCCAACGCCATCAGCAACCAAGGTCCGCACCCTACAGGGCAGGCACCTTCTCATCGTAGGACCTTGTCTGGCAGACTTGGTCCTCAAGTGTCACATCATAGGAGAAGTCATGTATCCCAGCAAGTGATGTTGCTGCCCTCCGGGGCACGTCACACTCACACGGCATCGAGGTTCTCGATGCATGATCTCCGGTCGGAGCTCGACCACTGATATAGGAGGCAGGACGACCGCATCCTCATGGAGTGTGCTCGCGAGAGGCGAGTTGCTTGTGAAAACCATTCTCCTTTGGGAGTAAGGGGCGGCTGTTCAACCTTGGCCATGCACCTTCGCATGGTCGAATGACATCAGAAGTTCCGTCCTCATTTGCCGAAGAAGTACGACAGGACTGTCAACCTCAACGAGTTCCTCTAGATCTACTCCACCGCTATTCTCGCGGCTGGAGGCAATGAGGCTGTGATGGCCAATTACTTTCTTGTGGCTCTAACCAGGACAGCCAGGTCCTGGTTCATGAGTCTTCCGCTTGACTCCATCAACAGTTGGTTGGAACTTTGCCGCTAATTCACCGTCAACTTCGGGAGCTCCTACACCCGACCTGACACTAAGTTGGATCTGTTCGCCGTACAACAGAAGACGGGAGAATCGCTGCAATCATTCATCCAGCGGTTTCTTAGGTACGAAACACAATACATTCTATCTTCAATGCTTCTGTCGTTGTCGCATTTGACAGGGAGTTAGAGATAAGAAGATGCTGGAGAAGCTGGCAACGAAAGAAGTCAGCAGCGTCACGGAGCTCTTCAGCCTAGCTGACAAATGTGCTAGGGTTGTGGAGGGCCGAGAGATGCATTCCAAACAATCTCCAGAGGCTAGTAAAAACTCCTCCAAGACTAAAGCCACTGCCTCCAGCAGTGGAAAAAAGAAGAAAAAGTCCAACGGCAAGAAGAAGCTGTCGGCTGGCATGCCTACTGCTGTTGTAGCTGCAGCTCTAGGTGGTCAGGGGCCACGCCCCAAAAAACATCCTCGACCATCGTATGAAGATGCCGGTGGTCAAAAGATGTGGTGTCCGATCCACAAAACGGAAACCCACAATCTTGAAAATTGGCGCGAATCCATCGCCTTGTTGAACGCTACAACAAGCGCCAAGAAGAAGCTCTTTTCCGTCAGCGGGAAGGAAAGCAGAAGGTCGACAAAGCTGCGGCTAATCTAAAGCTTGGCTTCCAGGACCCCAAGAAGGTACTGAAGGTTGTACAACACCATCGACGATGATTCTGACATCTCTAACAATGAGCATCGAAAGACTCTCCATACGATATATGGAGGGTGATGGGATATCACCTCTCGGCGCATCCTCAACACCATGCGTCGGGAGATGGCTGCCACTGCTCCCACTGCCAAGGCAGAACCACATCAGAAGTGGATGGACACAACCATCACTTTTGATGCTTCAGATTGCCTGAAAAACATGATCAGAGCTGGTCAGCTTCCATTGATGGTTTCTCTTACCATCAATAATGTCCAGCTCTATCATGTCTTAGTGGATGGAGGTGCGGTGCTCAACCTCCTCAGCTATGAAGCATTCTTGAAGATCTAGCTCAGCCTCTCGGACCTTCGCCCCTCACATCCTTTCCCCGAAGTTGGTCCGGGAGCTATTACTCCTCTCAGATCAATTACACTCCCGGTGAACTTCGGGACTCGGGACAACTACAGAACTGAGAAGTTGGTCTTCGACGTAGCAAACATCAGCCTTCCCTTCAACGCCATCCTAGGCAGGCCAATCCTGTATAGGTTTGTGGCTGCATCTCATTACGGCTACCTGGTGTTGAAGATGCCGACTCCTTCAGGCGTTCTTCGGATTCACAGAGATTGCACTGCGGCAGTAACCGTGCTGGAAGAACTCCACGCGCTTGCAACAACGCAGGAGGAAAGATCTAGCAAGGAGCAAACTGTTCAACCTCTGTGCTCTCGTCAACGAGGCTCAACCTCTGCACCTCATGTGTAGCCAAGCGGCGACACTGACATTCCCATCAAAGTTGTCCAAATCGGTTCTTATGCTGCCCAGACCACCTGTATATTGGGAGGTCTGGACGACAAATAGGAACTCACGCTCATCACTTTCCTCTGGGTGAATGTCGACGTGTTTGCATGGCAACTATCACATATGCCTAGTGAATGTAGCCTACAGGGGGGGGGGGCTGAATAGGCTTTTTGAATTTTTGTCGGAACCTGAAATACTTAGCAACCTGATCAAATAAGAGAAATCGGACTAGTCCGGTAGTGTGCGGACTAGTCCGGTGTGTGCGGACTAGATCGATCAAGTTTGATCAATGATTTCAATCCAAATACTCTATGCAGCGGAATTGAGTTGTAACATGAATGTATTGCTTCAATGAAACTAGATATGACACAAGTTAACTTTAGTTTCAAAGTTTTAACGTAAGTTGAACAAGATCGAGCAAACCCTAGATTGCAATGAATAGTAAGAACAAAAGTAAGGACACAATGATTTTATCCCGTGGTTCGATTCCATAGAGGAAATCTACGTCCACGTTGAGGAGTCCACAGAGGACCGGGTCTTCACCAACCCTACCCTCGTTGAATCGTCATGGAGGTCGATTCTCTTCCACTAATCACAAAGGGGTAAATAACCGTGTTCAAGGAGCCTTCTCACAAGTTGAGGGCTCCCCAAGATTTACAACTGAAAACACCACCAGACACACTCGAAAGATATGCAATAAAACAGCAAGAGAGTGTGAGAGAATCAAACCCAAGAGCTTAAGACGTGAAGAACGTTTCTCTCCTTTGATCTATGTTTAATCCTCAAGGATTTGATATTTCTTGCGTTGGATTGTGTGGAGAGACGTGTTTTCTGGGCTCTTGGAAGGTGTGACGGCGCAGGGGTTCGAGAGTGATCATAGTAGGGCCGTGCACCTCTATTTATACTAAGGTTTCCAAGGGTTACCGTTAGGGTTTACAAAGTATGGACTAGTCCGTGGTGGACTCCGGACTAGTCTGGTGTGTGACGTGTGGAAAACCCTAAGTGTCCTGAATTATCAGACTTGTTCGGAAATTGGCGGACTAGTCCGATTTTGTCTCTTGAGATGTTCGGACTAGTCCGGCACATATCGGACTAGTCCGGCGTGGTGAGTCCCTTAGTGGATTGAGGACAAGTCCGCACTTGGAGGACTTGTACGATTTTAGTCAGAGAGGTTATCGGACTAGTCTGTATAATATCGGACTAGTCCGGTGTCGTGAAATTTTTAGGGGCTAAGGACAAGTCCGAAATTTGGGGAACTTGTCCAAAGTTGGTCAGTGAGGATTTCGGACTAGTCTGTGGAATATCAGACTTGTCCGATATTGATCAGAGGCATTATCGGACTAGTCCAGACTTTATCGAGCTAGTCCGTGGCGGACAAGTCTGCACTGGGAGGACTTGTCCGATCCTGGACAAAGAGATTATCGGACTAGTCCGGGGAACATCATACTAGTCCGGACCTGTGTAATTTGTGCAGTGAGAGTGTTTTCTTTTGCTTGAGCTCTTGGGGTGTGTTTCTCCAACACACTCCATACACAAAGAGTATTCTATTCATCTCTTGGGCTCTTTTCAACTTGATTCCTCACTCTCCTTTCTTTTTGCGTTTTTTCATAATTCCATTAAAACTTGCGCTCATCTCAACAATTTGGTTAGGATCTCATTTGTTTGTCATAAATCAACCAAAACCCACAAGGGATGCTTAGATGCATTTTCAATCTCCTCCTTTTTGGTGATTGATGACAACCAAGTGAGATTTCACAAATATGATTAAAATTCCAGATTTTCATAAATTGTGCACATATGAGCTTGGAACAAATTAAGTAATGAAGACATAAGACATATGTGCACTCTTTATGGTGGAGTGCAAAACTAAGTGTCTGTAAGCAATATTCGTGATGAGAATGAGATAATTGACATAATCATATCAACGTAAAGCATATATGCCAATTTTAGAGCAAAACATAAACCATAGCAAACATGAACACAGATTATATCAAGGCATCATCACATGCTTCATATACATGACTAAAACCATAATAAGAGCATAATAGCAGTTTTACGACCAAAAAGTAGCAGAATTTCAAAAGAAACACAATTGGAGCTCTCATGTCTCATCTACGGCTACAACCTAGTGACTCCCCCTCAATCTCTCCCCCTTTGGCATCAAGAAGCCAAAAAGAAGGAGAGGAGGGATCTAGCAATCATCGTCGACTCACTCCCCACTGTCAGTCCTCTCGTCGTCTTCATCTTCAGGTTGAGGAGGAGGAGGAGCGGATCCACTCGAAGTGCCCCCAACACCAAAATAGGCAAGCTCGGAAGGAGATAAAGGTGGAAGCTCAGAGAAGTCTAAAGATGAGTCATCAGAGATAATGGGAGATCCAACAGGCTCGATCTCCAGCTTCTGACAAATATTCTTGACATTTTCTTTCACATACTTCATGTCTGCCTTCCTTGCCTTGCTCAACTTATGAAGCTTCACTTCAGCCTTTTTGCAGGAGCCAAAGATGGCGACCAAGTATTTCAAGATGCCACTAGAAGACCCCTTCTTGGAAGTAGTAGCTCCTGAGCTTGATGGGGGTCTTGCTTCAGCTTGGGCCCTCCTGGGAGCCTCCTCACTAGATATAGGGGATGGAGCAGTGGTAAGCACATTGAGGTGGCTTCTGAGGCCTCAAAGTTGTGTTCTCAACATCCTTCACAAACTCGATTCCTGTGACCTTTTCTATGATAAACATGATATAAGGCGCATAGCCACAAGAACGGTTAGGGGTGCAAGAGATGTTCACCATGTCGTTCCAGATGTAGTCGAAGACATCAAACTTCCTGTTCTTGCTTATCACCTTCATTAGTGTCCTTAGGTAACCTTGAACACTTCATGCATCTCCATCTTTTGGAGCTATTGTCTTTCTCAGCACCCTGTTGAGAACAATGAAGAAAGGCTTCATGTTCTTGGTTGATGGAGGGTTGTACTTTAGGCGAGTGTCATATAGGAACTCCATATTGACCTTCTCCAGGACGCCAATGTTGTGGATGATGAGCTCATTGTTGCCAGTGTCCTCCAGGTGAAGCAATCTTGCAAACTCATCATATGTCACGGTGTACTTGGATCCGTGAGTCATCCAAGTCACCCTATCCTTTTCATCACTAGCAAAATATCAGGTGGCATAAAACTGAGCAATGACTTCATCATTCTAGTTATACCTGAAAGCAAACAAGTCATTGAGGCCATGCTTCTCTGCAGCTTGTACCACTTCATCAAAGGAACCACAACTTTTTCTTTAAAAGTGGTTCCAGTCAATCCATTGACTTCGGACCACCGGAGTCTTCATCGTGAGATACACAGAACTGTTGTAGTTCGCGTGGAAGTTGCTCCAGAACCTTGCATCAGCTGCCTTTCTGGAATTGCTGTAACATTCAATCGTCTTGAGCTTTGAAGCCACATCGCTTCCTTTGCCATTGAATCTTTCTTTAGAGGGGTTCCTATTCCCCTGTCTTGTAGCACTCATCCGTAGAGGGCCAATCGGACCGGTGGCAATCCCTTTCCCTTTGCCCTTAGCTTGGCGAGGAGCTACCGAGCTAGGGCCAGTTGCACCCTTTTCTTTGGATGCGGGCTTCTTGGCCACAACCTTTCGCCGCACCTGAGGTGGAGTGGGCGACGGGTCAGCGACAGTTTTACCGCTTTTTGCTTTGGCCCGTCGAGGACCGAAGCAATGACTCTTGGTCCATCTCGGCCTCATAGTCGGAGATCTCATCATTGGAGCTCGACATGGTCCTCACAAGAGGATTACCCAGTACATGGATGAGGATTCATGGCAAGGCAATGCATTGAGTAGTTGGAATCTAGGGTTGAGTTCAGTCAAAAATCGGACTTGTCCGGTGCTCAAGTGCGGACTAGTTCGGAGTACCGGTCTTGTCCGTACTGAGATCGGACTAGTCTGGTGTTCAACTGCTCAAACCCTAACTAGCAAATCAATGGTGTTTCTCAATGCAAAAATTGCTCAAGACATATGTAATACAACAATGAGTCATGTATTAACTAGTGGAGCTAAGCAATTTGGTCCAGAATACAAGAAATCGAAGATTCTAGGGTTTTGGAGAAAGTTTACCAAAATCCTTCGATTCTTGAGGTTGGATGAGTTGTTGTTGCGGACTAGTCCGTGGACCTCAATCCCCTTGCGATGAAGATCGTTTTCCACGCAGAGTTGAAGAGATTTGGAGAAATCGCCAAATCACCTTGGGGGCACTCAAGTGAAGAGAGAGAATGTGAGAAACGTTGTGAGGATGAAGGAGATTAGGGTTGGGCGGCCCTAGGGTTATGGAGTCGAAAAATCAGACTAGTGCATGGTCAACCGGACTAGCTCGGACTACCGGACCTCTGCGGACTAGTCCAGGGTCACCAGAACAGAAGCATTTAGACCATTCGTATATATTGGAAGGTGCTTACAAAGAAAATAGGGGGCAAAACACACAAATAATCTTGATGAATATGATCAGTAAACATACAACAATCAAGCTATGCCCATAATTCACCAAGATCAAGTAATTAACATAGTTTTTCAGAGAAAATAGAGAGAGATGATTTTCATAACACAATCAATAGATTTTGAAGATGGCATACGGGTATGCAAGTTTTCAAGCCACTTTTCGAACATCAAGGATATTTAGTTTATTTCAGAGCTCGCAAAAATGTTTTTCATCAAGTGGCTTGGTAAATATATCAGCTAGTTGTTTTTTTGTGTTGACATGAGAAATGGCTATGTCTCCCTTCATTGAGTGGTCTCTCAAAAAGTGATGCCGAATGTCTATGTGTTTGGTCCTAGAGTGCTCAATGGGGTTATGGGCAATTTTAATAGCACTCTCATTATCACAAAGGAGTGGAATAAGGCTCATATTGTAACCGTAATCCCTTAGAGTTTGTCACATCCAAAGGAGTTGTGCACAACAACTCTCGACTACAACATACTCCGCTTCGGCCGTGGATAAGGCAATGGAGTTTGTTTATTAGAGGACCAAAAACTAGGGATCTACCTAGGAATTGACATGTACCGGAAGTGCTTTTTCTATCTACTTTACATCTGACATAATCTGCATCGGAGTATCCAATGAGATTGAACTTGGAACCTTTAGGATACCAAAGGCCTAGGTTGGGTGTATGAACTAAATGTCGCAAGATTCTTTTTACGGCTGTCAAATGACACTCCTTAGGATTGGCTTGAAATCTTGAAGACAAACATACACTCAACATAATATTAGGCCTAGATGCACATAAGTAAAGTAAGGATCCAATCATAGAGCGATATACCTTTTGATCCACGTTTGGTCCGTCTTCCTTGATATCCAGGTGTCCATTTGTTGCCATGGGAGTCTTTATAGGCTTTGCTTTGTCCATTCCAAACTTCTTGAGTATGTCTTGAGTGTACTTGGTTTGGCTTATGAACGTACCTTCCTTTTGTTGCCTCACTTGGAATTCCAAGAAATATCTCTATTCTTCCATCATAGACATCTCGAATCTATCTGTCATAATCTTACTAAATTCTTGACAAAAAGATTTGTTAGTTGAACCACATATAATATCATCGACACAAATTTGACAAATAAATAGATCATTGTCAAAATGATTGGTAAATAGAGTGTAATTAGCTTTGCAAATCTTAAATCCATTTTCAATAAAAAATCTCTAAGGCACTCATACCAATCTCTAGGAGCTTGTTTGAGGCCATAGAGAGCCTTACGCAGTTTGAACACATGGTCGGGGAACTCTTAATCTTCAAACCTGGGGGTTGCTCCGTGTACACCTCCTCCTTGATTGGTCTGTTGAGGAAGGCGCTTCGACTTGTGAATATCCTTTGTTCACAAGTCACGCCTTGTTTCTTTTCACCATCCCGTGTTCGTTTTGCTTGTTGCGGAAGACCCATTTAGCGCCGACGACGTTGAAATGGGCCTTTCAACAAGTTCCCACACCTAGTTCTGTTTGAAGTTGTTCAATTCTTCTTGCATTACCACCACCCAACCCGGATCTTTCAATGCATCTTCAACCCTGTGTGGTTCCAAAGAGGATACAAACGAGTAATGTTCACAAAAAATAGCAATTCGAGATCTAGTTGTTACTCCCTTTTGGATGTCACCGATTATGTTGTCGACGGAGTTATCTCTTTGGATGCATTGGTGTAATCTTGTGTGAGACCTATGTGTGTTGAATACATTGGCTTTGACAATAAAAGTTTTGAATGCTGCCATAACATATTTTTAGCAAGGTTCAACAATAGGTCCGACTTTCTTTGTCTAGGTCCGACATGTTTTTGGGTAGCTCCGGTGAGCTTTGTCTTTAGCTCCGGCATGTCGTTGTTAAGCTCCGATATGTTTCGATAGGTCCGACTTATGTTGGTTAGCTTCAACATGTTTTTCTAGCTCTGACTTTTGGGTTGACTAGTTCCGAATAGCTTTGGCAAGCTCCGGCGCTAGTTTGTACTAGCTTTGGTAAGCTCCAGCGCTAGGTTGTACTAGCTTTGGTAAGCTCCATCTCAAGCTCCGGTTAGTTTTGGCAAGATTCAGAGCTTGATCGCAATGTTCCTGTTTTTATTGTGAATTGTTTCGAACTTGTTTTACATTGTTGGAAAGATTGCTTAGTATTCATTTGCTAAGTTTTTGGTGTGTTTTGGTGGTTAAGGCTGATATCATTTTGCTATGTTTTGCAACATGCTTATGTGAGGTGCTCACATAAGATGTTGTAGTTTCAGAACTAACGAGAGTCGAATCGAGGACTTGTGCTCAGAAGTATTGGTTGTTTATTCATGTGCAAGTGTTGCTTGAGTTCAATACATGGCTGGTGACGGGATCCGTTGAACTAGTCTTAGGGAGAAGATGAGGTTCAACAACCAAGTTCGGGAGGAATTGTGGTGGAGTTGATCGGGAGGTTGCGCAACATGTTTGAATCAAGAACAATGCATATGAAGGTATCGTGGACGTCGTTGGAAGATGTTTGCACGTATGCAACAAGTGCATGGATCGTTCCGAGGCGTGATGAAGAGACGTGGACGTAAATAATTGGTCGTAAAGGTCCAACCGACTAGGTTATGGACTCAAGCTGCGGCTGAGTCATGTTTGACTCAAATATGGAAAGATTTGAGTTGGTTATGATAGTATTTCATAGATGACTTTTGAGCTGTTCCTCTTGTGTTCTATTGAATAAAATTTGTAGTTGAAAGGAACTGTTGTGCCTTGTTCGTCCGACTTGTTCCAGATAGGTTTTTCTCATTGAGTTTCTGCACAACACTATCTTGTTTGGGTGGTTTTGTCATAACTCAAGTTTTACAGATCCAATTGATGTGATTATTTTTGGGTTGTCTTCACAACTTGATTTTCTATCATATGTGAAAATTTCACGGTCATTGGATTTGTGGGTTCTGATCTACACGAGTTTCTTTGCAGCGTTCCAAAACGGTTTTTCTCGGGTAGGACAGATTGACCTTTGTTCGATCTTTCGATTGTAACTTGAGTTTCTCTTGTCGGATTTGAGTGATTATTGTTGTGTCGTCTTCACGACTTGATTCTCTCTGATATCTATCACTTTTGTCACGGTGAAACACGTTTAGATTAGTCTCACATATGATTTCTTTAACAGATCGTTTTTCTGCCCATGGGATTGGGATCTAATTGTTTCCGCTGCATAAGATTTTTTAAATCTACCATTCACCCCCCTCTAGTAGCTTTTCACGTGCTCTTCGATCCTATAATTGGTATCAGAGCCACAGTGCTCTAATCTCTGTGATTTGCACGTGTTTTTGACTAATGATCATGGAGAAATACTCCGCCAAACCTTGTGTGTTTAGTGGTATTGAGTTTTAGGTTTGGAAGACACGTATAGAAGCCTTCATCCAGGCACAAGGCTTCGCCATATGAGAAAAGGTGTACAAGCCTTATGAAGTGCCGTCAAACGATCAAGTCACGGCTGCGAACCTACGGGATGTTGACAACAACAACAAAGCCCGCAACTTGATCATTCAAGGACTAACTCAAAGCGACTTCGACCGTGTTGCACACCTCCGATCGGCGTACGATGTGTGGAGAGCACTTTGTGACTACCACGAAGGATCCAACACTGTCAAGGAGGTAAGACAGAATATGTTCAAGAAAGAATACATGCGCTTTGAGATGCAACCCGGTGAGTCCATTGATGACCTCTTTGCTCGCTTTAATAAAATTCTCAGTAACTTGCGTAGCGTCAATGTTATTTTTCAGACGCTGAAAATGCTAGGCAATTACTAAGTGCATTAGATATGTCAATTTGGGAGATGAAAGTCATATCTATTCGTGAATCTACTGTCATGAGTACACTTACATTAGATGTACTTTACTCTAAACTAAAAACTCATGAAATTGACATTTTATCATGAAAGATTCCAAATAAGTCTATTGCATTCGTCTCACATTGTGAAATGCCTAGCTCCGACCAATCATCATCTTGCAATACTCTTGCTTTGCTGTCCTCACTAACCCTAGAGCAGATCGAGGAATTTCCAGGAGAGGAGTTAGCACTCATCTCTACTAGATTCTCAAAAGCATTGTAAAATGTGAGGACTAGAAGGAGAGGAAGCTCCGAACCTCATCGCTGTTTTGAATGTGGTAAGACAGGACACCTTCGTACAGAATGCCCTAATCTTTCAGGTCCTTCTACCCATGAGGAAAAGCAGAACAAGGTCAAGACCACCTCTGAAAAATCCAACAAGAAAAAGAAGGGTACTATAGGACGCAAGATGATAAACAACTTTATCACCGCACTTCAAGAACTTGGCTCAAGCAATGTGGACATTGGAAGTGACGAAGATGAAGATGATTAGGCAAACTTGTGCTTCATGGCGGGCAAATCAAGATCAAGTATGGAGGATGATGAACACAACAACGAAAATAAAGAGGTATGTCCTACTTGTAAAGAAATGTGTGATGCTATTTCTCGTGCCACTATTATAGTTAAGAAAAAGGACAAAAAGCTTAGGGATAGTGCTGCTAAAATTGAATCACTAGAATCTGAAATCAATTGTTTAAAAACTTTGATTCCTAGTGATGATGCATGTCCCTCATGTGATTTAATATATGAACAATTATCCTCATTAAGAAGTGCACACACCTCCACACTTGATAAACTTGAGTTAGAAATTGAAAAGAACAGAGAGCTTGCTGCACTTAATAATAAAAACTTGAAAAATGCTAGTTGTTCTACAATTGATTTGCATTGTTCTACTTGTGATGATCTTGATAAGAAACTACAAGATGCTATGAATGAAATTTCTAAATTTAACAATGCTTTACGTTCTCATGAAGTTAAATATTGTTCCAATTGCAAATTAAAAAGAAAAACTTCATGTGAAAATTGCCTTGATCTGTCCAATAAACTTGATGACATGCATAGGACATTAGATCGGTTTTGTAATGGGAATAAGAACCTAAACTTGCTGCTGAATTCTTCCAAGTCTTGCAATGATAAAACTGATTTAGGTTTTGATTCTCATGCTCATGCTAAGGCACATCCACCTAAAATTGTAAAGTCATTAGAAAGTGGTTTGATTCAAATAGTTCATAAATAAAAAGAAGTGGTTTCCAAATCTGCAGGAGTGTTGTATCATTCAGTTTCATATAAAAATGTTGCTTGCTCATCTAGATATGAACACAAAATTAAATTTCATTGTTCCTACTATGGTAGAGATGGTCATGTCATAGATTTTTGTTATAGACTAGCTAAACAACAGAAAAAAGAAAGAATGATTGCTAGATCTCATAACTTTCATGCAAAATTTGCTGCACTTGCCAAACCGAATGATAGGAACATGCAATCTGCTGTAATGAGTCAAAAACATGCAAAGGTTGCTCCCAAACCTACTGTTTTTTGTGCTACACATGTAACATCTCGTAGGACAGTAGTTGGGTACAAAAATCCTTAAGCTTTGTCTCATAAACCTGCTGTTTTATCTCAGCTTTCGCGTGTTATTCCTGCTGGACGTCGTGTGACTCAGTACATGATTCCTAAATGCCTTTTGACTAACCCCAATATTGAGTCGTCGACGTATTGTGCTGTAGGTTACACGCTTGAGAAAGGAGACCATTTGGATTGTAGATTCAGGTTGCTCACGCCACATGACCGGTAACAAAGAATGGTTTTCCTCCCTCTCTTTTGTGTCACGTGTAGAGAATGTTACTTTTGCCGATAATTCTTCAACTCCTATAATCGCTTAGGGTTCGGTTGAGTAAATAATCACTACACTTTGAAGGATGTGGCACTTGTTAAAAATTTGAAATACAACTTGATTTCTGTTTCACAACTGCTAGATGAAAATCTGGAAATAATTTTCATTAAAAATTACTACAAAGTTGTAAATTCAAACAGTGAGCTTATTTTTAACATGTCACAGTTTGGAAGAGTTTTTAAAGCTGATTTTTATATGTCTTACTCTAAGAATAGGTGTCTAGTTGCTAATGATTCAAAGGAGTTATATTTTTGGCATCGTAGACTTGGTCACGTAGGCTTTGATCATCTAACGCGTGTTAGTGCTCTTGATCGCATACGTGGGCTGCCTAAGCTTAAAGGGGACAGAGAAATTGTGTGCTCTTCTTGTAGACATGCTAAGATGGTTGCAGGTTCACATACTACTCTCACAATGATCATGACAACTGAACCGGGTCAACTTTTGCACCTTGACACCGTAGGACCTTCACGTGTTCAATCCTTCAGAGGTAAATGTTATGTTCTTGTGATTGTAGGTGATTATTGTAGATACTCTTGGCTTTACTTTATGGCATCTAAGAATGAAGCTTTTAGTCACTTTAGAACTTTATTTCTTAGATTATCAATTGATCACCCAGGATCTTTAAAAGCAATTAGAAGTGATAACGGAACCGAATTTAAAAATCAATCTTTTGATCACTTTTGTGCTGAAAATGGAATAGATCATCAATTTCTTCACCATATGTACCTCAACAAAACAGTTTTGTAGAAAGAAAGAATAGAACCTTAGTTGAGATGGCTAGGACTATGCTTGATGAATATCAAACTCCTAGGAAATTTTGAGGTGATGCGATTGCAACTTCTTGTTATGTCTCAAATCGTGTTTTCTTGCGCGCTAAGCTTGGTAAAACAACATATGAGCTCTGGTTTGGACATAGTCCTAGTGTTACACACTTTCGGGTCTTTGGTTGCAAATCCTTTGTTAAGAAACATGGTAATCTTGATAAATTTGAACCTATATCTATTGATGGCATGTGTCTTGGTTATTCATCTCATACTAGAGGCTACCGTGTGCTTTTACTTGACACTAACAAATTTATGGAGACTTGTGAGGTGTTTTTTGATGAAGCTAGCCCAGGTACTAGCTCAAATATTGCAGGTCCAGATCCATATCCGCAGGGGGAGAGCATTTTCGTTGAAGATGAGGAAGAGGTGGATCTGCTGCCCGAAAATTCAGCAGCTAATGACATTGTTCCAGCTCCTGATTTTGATTCACAGCCAGCACCGACGACCATCATTGCTGGTCCAAATTCTCCTCAAGTCACAAGCTCATCGATTTGTGATGAACATGAAGAAGAAGCTTGTGAAGTGTACACTCCCCTCCGGGTTCTCAAAATTCATCATCCACAACAAATTATTGGAAGCTTGCACGAACGAGTCACACGGTCCATGTTTTGCGATCCAAACTCTCATGCTCATTCTACTTTTGGTGCCTCTTTTGAACCCAAAGATATATCACATGCACTCATTAATGAATGTTGGATTATTGCCATGCAAGAAGAGTTAGAAAATTTTGAAAGAAATAATGTTTGGAAACTTGTACCTCCACCTCAAGGTCACACTTTAATTGGAACTAAATGAGTGTTTAAAAATAAAAAAAGTGAGAATGGGGTTGTGGTTAGGAATAAGGCTAGGTTGGTTGCTCAAGGTTTCACTCAAGTTGAAGGTCTAGATTTTGATGAAACTTTTGCTCCTGTTGCTAGATTAGAAGCCATAAGAATTTTGTTAGCTTTTGCTGCATCTAAAGGTTTTAAGCTATATCAAGTGGATGTTAAAAGTGCTTTTCTTAATGGCTACATAGATGAGGAGGTTTATGTCAACCAACCACCGGGTTTTGAAAATCCAGATTTTCTTAATCATGTTTACAAACTGTCCAAAGCCTTATACGGTCTCAAACAAGCCCCTAGAGCATGGTATGATAGGTTAAAAACATTCTTACATGAAAAGGGGTTTACCATGGGCAAGGTTGATAAAACTCTTTTTGTGCTTAAGCATGGCAATGACTCATTATTCGTTCAAGTGGTTGTGCTTCTCATGATCTTGTGTCCAAGTTTTCAGCTATGATGAGTTCAGAATTTGAGATGAATATGATGGGAGAACTCATGTACTTTTTGGGGCTGCAAATCAAGCAAACCAAGGAGTGTACCTTTGTGCATCAAACGAAGTATACAAAAGACCTCCTAAGGCACTTCAACACGGACAGAAGCAAGCCTCTTCGGACACCAATGGGAACAACAACAACACTTGAACTTGATGAAGATGGTGAACCCGTGGATCAAAAAGAATATAGAAGCATGATCGGATCACTTTTGTACCTCACAACATCAAGACCGGACATACAATTCAACGTATGTCTTTGTGCACAGTTTCAAGCCTCTCCACGTGCTTCACATCGTCAAGCCCTCAAAAGGATTCTCAGGTACTTACATGGAACTCAAGAATTTGGTATTTTTCTTCCTTCTTCCTCAACCGTTACTTTGAAAGCTTTTTCAGATGCTGATGTTGGGGTTTGTAGGATTGATCGGAAAAGTACTTCCAGTGCTTGTCATTTTCTTGGTAATTCACTTGTTGCTTGGTCCTCTAGAAAACAAAACTCAGTTGCACAATCCACGACTGAATTTGAATATGTAGCTGCTGCTAGTGCTTGCTCACAAATTCTTTGGATTGTTCAAACACTTAAGGACTATGGGGTTGATCTACGTAGTGTTCCACAGTTTTGTGATAACACTAGTGCCATTTGCATTGCTAAAAACCCTGTGCAACATTCTAGAACTAAGCACATTGACATTAGCTATCACTTTCTCCGTAATAATGTTGAAAAAGAAAACATTGTGCTTCACCATGTAGATACCAAACAACAATTGGCTGACATTTTTACGAAACCTTTGGATTTCACTCGTTTTTGTTACATTCGTAGTGAAATAGGGGTTATGCATCCTCATGGCTTAAATTGAGGGGGAGTTTTCAAACTTGGGAAGTCTATGTGTGAATCTGAACTAAAATAATATGAGCATAGTATTTCATACATATACGACTTTGTGATTCCTTTTACATGCTAAGAGTTCTTACTACATTACTCATGTTATACATTTTGTAGTTTTTTCCATGACTAGTAATTGGAATCATTACTTACACTACATCTGGTCATGTTCGAACTTTCTTGCTGTTTTGAACTTGTTGCATGCTCACAAGTACTTTTAATCATAAAGAATTAATCAAGTAATCAACTCACATGTTGAGTTTTTATGAACAAATATAAGTTGAGAAAAGATCAAGAGAATATGTATGCATCACACTTCTTCTTTTGAGATGGCTTATCATTGCACTTAGATATGAACTTGGAAGAAGTTGTGTATGACTAAAACCATGTCCTTAAGCTTTTGATTGTCAAATGACATAGGCTTGACTTGGTTGATTATAATAAGGAAGATGCAGCATATAATATCTTGCAAATGTCATATGTTAAAAGTTTGTGTTTTAAATAATAAAATGCATCAACAAGTGTCATGCTTTCAGGTTTTGAAATAGTTAAGTTTGTGAGATGATGACTTGTTTAAATTGAAATTTACATTTGATCTCTAGCATGGCTTACACATACTTTATGTATCTCATTGATGTGATAGTGTAAGTTACTTGATAATATGACTTGGATGAGATTTGTTTATATGTATATGTTATAATATGCTCATAACATTTGAAATTTCTCTTTTGAACCTTGCTGAATACATTGTCAAAGGGGGAGAGATAATATTTTGAATTTTTAAAGATAAACATGTATAGGGGGGCAATTTATTTCTATCTCATTTGATTTTCACAAAGGGGGAGAAATTTATTTACATCTCATTTGATTTTCACAAAGGGGGAGAATTTGTTTTCAAAACTTTTAATATGAATAAGCCAATGTTTGGATTTTAAATGGTGTTGCCAATGCATTCATCAAGGGGGATATTGTGAGACCTATGTGTGCTGAATACATTGGCTTTGACGATAAAAGTTTTGAATGCTGCCATAACATCTTTTTAGCAAGGTCCGACTCTAGCTCCAAGCTTCTGCAAGGTCCGACAATAGGTCTGACTTTCTTTGTCTAGGTCTAACATGTTTTTGGGTAGCTCCGGTGAGCTTTGTCTTTAGCTTCGGCATGTCTTTGATAGCTCCGGCATGTCGTTGTTAAGCTCCGATATGTTTTGATAGGTCCGACTTATGTTGGTTCGCTCCGACATGTTTTTCTAGCTCTGGCTTTTGGGTTGACTAGTTCCGACTAGCTTTGGCAAGCTTCGGCGCTAGGTTGTACTAGCTTTGGTAAGCTCCGGCGCTAGGTTGTACTAGCTTTGATAAGCTCCAGCTCAATCTCCGGTTAGTTTTGGCAAGATTCGGAGCTTGATCGCAATGTTCCTGTTTTTACTGTGAATTGTTTCGAACTTGTTTTACATTGTTGGAAAGATTGCTTAGTATTAATTTGCTAAGTTTTTGGTGTGTTTTGGTGGTTAAGGCTGATATCATTTTGCTATGTTTTGCAACATGCTTATGTGAGGTGCTCACGTAAGATGTTGTAGTTTCAGAACTAACGGGAGTCAAGTCGAGGACTTGTGCTCGGAAGTATTGGTTGTTTGTTCATGTGCAGGTGTTGCTTGAGTTCAAGACATGGCTGGTGACGGGATCCATTGAACTAGTCTTAGGGAGAAGATGAGGTTCAACAACCAAGTTCGGGAGGAATTCTGGTTGAGTTGATCGGGAGGTTGCGCATCATGTTTGAATCATGAACAATGCATATGAAGGTATCGTGAATGTCGTTGGAAGATGTTTGCACATATGAAAGGAGTGCATGGATGTGTCTACATGGTTCTGAGGCGCGATGAAGAGATGTGGACATAAAAAATTGGTCGACAAGGTCCAACCGACTAGGTTATGGACTCAAGCTGCGGTTGAGTCGTGTTTGACTCAAATATGGAAAGATTTGAGTTGGTTATGATAGGATTTCATGTGGGTCATGAATTTGAGTTGTTTTAGGAATGTGGGATACATTACTAAGGTATTTGGAAGTCTTAAAATTGCGTCTATCTGTGTATAGAAGAGTCCTAAGCAGTTATGGAAAGTTTCGATTCGTGAACTAAGTAGGATTAGAGTCCTAGTTGAGACTGGGTTGGCCTAAGGGCTGGTTATATAAGCAAGGGAGGCCAGATCTCATGGTAGACGACTTTTGGGCTGTTCCTCTTGTGTTCTATTGAATAAAATTCATAGTTTAAAGGAACTTTTGTGCCTTGTTCGTCCGACTTGTTCCAGACAAGTTTTTCTCGTTGAGTTTCTGCACAACACTACCTTATTTTGGTGGTTTTTATCATAAATCGAGTTTTACAGATCCAATTGACGTGATTCTTTTTGGTTTGTCTTCAAAACTTGATTTTCTATCATCTGTGAAAACTTCACGGTCATTGGATTTCTGGGTTCTGATCTACACGAGTTTCTTTGCAGCGTTCCAGAACTGTTTTTCTCAGGTAGGACAGATTGACCTTTGTATCTGTCAATCGTAACTTGAGTTTCTCTCGATGGATTTGAGTGATTCTTGTTGTGTCGCCTTCGTGACTTGATTCTCTCTGATATCTATCACTTCTGTCATGGTGAAACACATTTAGATTAGTCTCACACATGATTTCTTTAACAAATCATTTTTCTGCCAAAGGGGTTGGGATTTAATTGTTTCCGCTGCGTAAGATTTTTTAAATCTACCATTCACCCCCCTCTGGTAGCTTTTCATGTGCTCTTCGATCCTACATCTTGGATGTGGCACTTGGGATCTTGTATCTTCGTGATCGTCTTCTTCTCCCACTGGATGGTTGCCTTCATTGGTGTGTTGATCATCTTCGTCTTCTTGAGGTTGATCTTGGGTGGAAGCTCCCCCTTGATCATTCTCCTCCGCTTGTGCTTCATCTTCTTCATTTGCATTTGGAGGTGGTGCTTGTGGTCGAACATCGCCCAACGCCATTCTTCTCAATGCTTGACATGTAGCTTCTTCTCTATCTAGCACACATTGATCAACTTTCTCTTCTTAAGAGCTGTTAGTTTCATCGAACACTACATCACGTGCTACTTCAACAAGTACGAAGACCTTGTTGAAGACACGATAGGCGTAAGAGTTTGAATCATAGCCAAGCAAGAAACCTTCATCGGACTTTGAAGCGAACTTTGAAGTTCTAGGCTTCTTGTTGAAGATATAACATTTAGAACCGAAAACTCAAAAATAAGAAATATTAGGCTTGTTACCGGTGAGTAGTTCATATGACGTTTTCTTGAGTAGGCGATGAAGATAGAGTCGGTTTATGGCGTGACAAGCGGTGTTGACTGCTTCATCCCAAAATTGATCCAGAGTCTTGTACTCATCAAGCATTGTCCTCGCTATCTCTATGAGGGTTCGATTCTTCCTTTTGGCTACTCTGTTTTATTGAGGTGAGTACGGTGCTGAAAATTCATGTTTTATGCCTTCTTTGTCTAGGTACTCCTCAACTTGGGTGTTCTTGAATTCCGTGCCGTTGTCACTTCGTATGTTCTTGATATTCAATGAGAATTCATTTTGGGCACGCTTGAAAATCTTCTTGGGGGTTCCTTGAATTTTGCCGATGCTTATATAATCAATTGGACCAAATAGGTCCATATGAAGGAGCTCGAGCGGTCTTGTTGTAGTCATGACGTTCTTCGCGGGATGGGGTGCTCCTATTTGCTTCCTGGCTTGGCACGCACTACAAGGCCTGTCTTTCTCAAAAACAACATCCTTCAAACCTCGGATGTGATCGACCTTAAGAAGTTTTTGAAGATTCCTCATACCAACATGTGCTATCCATCTATGCCACAGCCAACCCATGTTGGTCTTTGCAATCAAGCATGTGTCAAGTTCGGCTTTATCTTTGTTGAAGTCAACAAGATAAAGCTTTCCCTTTGACACACCCTTGAATGCAACCGAGTCATCACTCCTTCTAGAGACGGTCACACCCTCATTAGTGAATAAGCAATTATAACCCTTGTCACATAATTGAGATATGGATAGTAGGTTATAATCAAAGGAATCGACATGTAAAACATGAGAAAGAGTGTGTTGAGATGATATTGCAATTTTACCGGTACTGAGCACCCTTCCTTGACTGTTATCGCCAAAATAGATGCCTTCGCTTTGATCTTCATTTTCTTCATATTCAACGAACATCCTTCTTTCTCCGGTCATGTGGTTGGTGCATCCACTATCTAGCACCCATTTTGATCCACCGGAGGAATAGGCCCGCAAAAACAAATTACACTTTGGTTTTAGGTACCCAAGCTTTCTTGGGTCCTTTGAGGTTAGTTACAAGTGATTTGGGCACCCACACATGAGACTTGGTGTTCCCATGATGTGGCCCAACATGTTTAGCATGAACTCTACCTAGATTACTTTTCATGAGAACATATGATGCGTCAAAAGTTCTAAACAATAGTTGTTGTTCATATGTGTTAACATGTTTGGACTTATCAACGTTATTAGGCTTTCTAGCTTGAGAGGAGTTTCCATTGACAAAGGCAATGTGTTCCTTGTTATTCTTGTGGCTTCTAGCATTTTGCTTTTCACCATAAGAATACCCAATGCCATATTTGACATTAGGAGGTCTTGTGGCCAAGTATGCATTGCGTGCATACTTGACCTTCTCCTTGTCAAATATGCCACTTCGGGAAGGATGCTTGTCCTTTGTCAAGTTTGACTTCTCCTTCAAGTTAGTGTCAATTTTAGCACATGCACAAGAAATAGTAGTTTCAGATTTTAAGTGTTGAGAAGGTGAGCTTGAAGAGGATAAAGGGTCACTTTGCTTGAGTGAATCAACTTGTACCTCAAGGATCTTGTTAACTTTGGTTAAGTTAGCATTCATCCTTGATGATTACATTTGAGTCGCTTAACTTCAAGCAAGCTTCCTTGCTTGAAGCTAACTCAAGTTCTAGTGACTTGTTTTGCTCCTTTTCAAGTTCAAGGAGCTCTTTGATCTTACGATATTCCTCCTCTTGAAGAATAATCATATCTTCTTGGCGATCAACAAGATCCTCCTTATCAACAAGCTTATCTATCAAGAATTTCATTTTTGCAGCAGTTTTTTGATCTAAGCCAACAAGCATATCTTCATCATCACTATAAGTATCACTATCGCTAGAGAAAGAATGTGAAGAGGAAGATTTATTTGTTACCCTTCTTTTACCTTCCTTCGCCATTAGACATGTGTTGTCGTGGTCCTTCCATGCGCCAATAGTTGGGAAGAGGGTGGATTTCTTGGTTGTCTTCTTGATGGCTATGCTAGCCATCTCCTCTTCTTCTTCGGATGAGGACTCATCATTGGAGTCCCACTCCTTTCCTAGGTGTGCCTATCCCATTTGCTTTTTCTTCTTGAACATCTTCTTGGGTTGAGGCTTTGTATCCTTGGTCTTCTTCTTGTTATCTTCATAAGGGCAATCAACTATAAAGTGATCGTATTCACCACAGTTATAGCAAGCACGCCTCAACTTTGGTCTTGACTTGTCTTTGTGTCTTCCTTCATTTGATTTACCACCTTTCCTTCTTTTCATCATCTTCTTGAATTTCTTCATAAATAGGATCATATCTTCTTCATCAATGTCATTGCTTTCATCGCTGCTATCATCTTCTTCTTGAGCTTCTCGAGTCTTTTTTGACATTGGCTAGCAAGTGGACTTCAAAGCTACGCCTTTCTTCTTTGTCGAGGCAAGGTCGAAAATTTCTTTGACATGATTTGATTGTTTCTCCATCATCTCGAAATTTATAATCTTTCCAAGCAATTCGTCCGAGGTCATTTTCTTGTACCCGAGGCTGTCTCTAATCATCGATCATAGGGTTACGTTGCGAGGCATGAAGGCTCTAAGAATCAGCTTCACCACCTCGTGATCATTCCACTTCTTGCTTCCATATGCTCGAACCTTATTGATGAGATTCCTCAACCGATTGTACATATGTTGCGGTGACTCACCTTCTTGAATGTAGGCCTAGAGGGGGGGGGGGGGTGAATAGGCCTTTTTGAAAATTGTCGGATCCTGCAACACTCAACCACCAGTTCAATACCAGAGATACCGGACTAGTCCGGTAAAGTGCGGACTAGTCCAGTGTTCACAGACTAAGTTGATTAAACTTGATTGATTGGTTTGGTTCTTTTATGTGTATAGCGGAAATATAGAATCAAATTACAGTTTAACAGTTATATGCTAGATTATATCACAATTAAGTCTTATGTTCAACAATTTAACGTAAGATGAACAATGTGTATAAAATCCTAGATTGAGTTGATTAATTAGAATGATGAACACTAAAACAAGACACAACGATTTATCCCGTGGTTCGGCTACCATGAAGGCAACCTACGTCCACGTTGAGGAGTCCACAAAAGGACCGGGTCTTCTCCAACCCTACCCTCGTTGGATCGCCACGAAGGCCAATCCTCTTCCACTAATCACAAAGGGGTGAATAACCGAATTCAAGGGGCGTTCTCACACGTTGAGAGCTCCCTTAGATTACAAAACACAATGCTACCGAAAACACACTCAAAAGTTACAATTGAAACGCAGAAGTGTGTTAGAGAATCAAACCAAGAGCTCAATGTGGTGTTGCAAGTGTCTCTCCAATGATCTAGAGTGAATCCTCAAGGGATTGATCGATGTTGCACTTAATTTCATGGAGAGATGTCGTTTTTGAGGCTCTTGGGAGGTGTGACGGCGCTAGGGTTCGAGAGAGTGTGAAATTGGGCCGTGCACCTCTATTTATATGGGGTTTCTAAAAGTTACCGTTAGGGTTCAGAAAGTTCGGACTAGTCCATGGTGGTCACCGGACTAGTCCCGTGTGCTGTGTGTAGCAAACCCTAAGTGTCCCGAAATATCGGACTAGTCTGGCTGAAAACGGACTTGTCCGATTTCGCTACTGGAAGTCTTCGAACTAGTCCGATGTCCATCGGACTTGTCTGGACATGTGAAACCCTAAGTGTGTTGTATGACAAGTCCGCATTTGGAGGACTTGTCCGATTTAGATTAGTGGATTTTTCGGACTAGTCCGTGGAAATATCGGACTTGTCCGAAGTGGATCAGAAAGAATATCGGACTAGTCCGGTTGATAACGGACTTGTCCGATTTTGTGTGACTTGTGTAGTGTTTTGAGGACTAGTCCGCACTGGGGAGGACTAGTCCGATTCTAGTCAGAAAGATATCGGACTAGTCCGACAGATATTGGACTTGTTCGATCTGGTGCAGAAAGGTTATCGGACTAGTCCGGTTGTGATCGGACTAGTCCGACCCTGTGTAACTTTGTGCAATGTGTGTGTTTAATTATGATTGAGCTCTTGGGGTGTGTTTCCTTAACACACTCCATACACAATAATCTACTACTCTTTTTCCTTGAGCTCATTTCCACTTTGCTCCTCATCATCCCTTCTTTTTGGTATTTTGCTCATTTTTCTATTATTGGCCTGCATTCATCTCAACAAAGAGGTTAGGATCCAAATTGCTTGTCATAAATCATCCAAAACCCACAAGGGAGTCCTAGATGCACTTTCAATCTCCCCCTTTTTGGTGATTGATGACAACCAATTGAGATTTCACAAAATATGACAAAAATTGAGATTTTCATAAAGTATACACATATGAATCAAAAATACATCAAGCAGTGAAAGAATTATCCATATGTGCATTCTTTATGGTGGGATGCATAACTAAGTACATTAAGACATTGAGAGTGACATAATTTACATTAATCAACCAAAACCAAGCACATATGTCATTCCAGGAGCAAAATTACAGATTTTAACAAATACTTCTCAAATTAAGTAAGCATTGCATCACAGAATAATAGTTAACTTAGAAACAACGTTAAATCATTATGATCACAAAGATAGATAAAAAGAGCTCTCTCCTTGCATCCTACCGCAGCTAAAGCTAAGACTCCCCCTCAATCTCCCCCCCTTTGGCATCAAGGCACCAAAAAGAAGGAGAGGAGGGTCCTAAGTTCTTCACTCTTCACTGTTGGTCCTCTCGTTGTCGTCTTCATCTTCTTCATCTTTCGCTTGACGAGGAGGAGAAGGAGGAAGGGCGGAGCCACTCGAGCCCCCAATGCCAAAGTAGGAAAGCTCGGAGGGGTTCAGGGACCCGAGCTTAGTGAAGTCCGGGTCGGATTCCTCAGAAATCACTGGAGATCCAATGAGATCGATCACCAGCTTTTGGCAGATTTGCTTCACGTTGGCCTTTATGTACTTCATGTCCTCCTTTCTCTTCTAGTTGAGTTTATGGGCCCTCACTTCGGCCTTCTTGCAGGAGGAGAATATGGCATCCAGATACTTGAGGATCCCACTAGCTGATCCTCTTTGAGGGGCTTCCCTAGAAGTAGGGACAGCTCTAGCACCTTCTCTTGATCTTGCCGGTGCCTCGGGACTGGAGGCCGGCGAGGGAGCAGCCTGGACATTCACTGGTTGAGGCTTCAGAGGCCTCAAAGGAGTATGCTCCACATCCTTCACAAACTCAATCCCTGTGACTTTCTCAATCATAAACATGAGATAGGGAGCATAGCCACATGACCTATTGGGGGTGCTGGAGATGTTGACCATATCATTCCATATGTAGTCAAACACATCAAACTTACGCCCCTTGCTTATGACCTTCATCAAGGTCCGGAGGTATCCTTGTACACTCTCTGCATCCCCATCCTTAGGGGCAATGGTCTTCCTCAAGACACTGTTTAGCACCACAAAGAATGGCTTCATGTTCTTCGTGGAGGGTGGGATGAACTTTGAGTTGGGCTCATAGAGAAACTTTATCCTCTCCTTGTTGATGACACCAACATTGTGGATGACCACATTATCATTGCTGGAAGTGTCAAGATGCAGCATCCTAGCAAACTCCTCATATGTGATAGTGAACTTGAATCCATGAGTCATCCAAGTCACTCTTTCTTCCTCATCGCTTGCAAAGTGGCAGGTGGCATAGAATTGAGCCACCACTTCATCATTCCAGTTGTACTTGAAGGAAAAGAGGTCCTTTAAGCCATGTCTTTCAGCTGCCACAATGACTTCATCAAATGTGGAGCATCTCTTCCTCTCAAGGTGTGCCCAGTCAATCCACTGACTGCGCACCACCGGTGTCTTCATTGGCAAGTATACCAATCTGTAGAAGTCAGCATGGAAGTTGCACTAGAACCTTCCATCTGCAGCTTGCTTCGGCCAGCCATACCAGTCGATGCTTCTGAATTTTGCCGCCGAGTCACTGCCCTTGCCATTGAATTTCTCTTCAGTGGGGTCCCGGACCCCTTCCGTGTGAGCATGCAACTTCAAAGGGCCAATTGGACCCGTTGCTATCCCTTTGCCCTTGCCCTTTGCTTGGCGAGGGGCACTTGATGATGCGGCCGCCTTGGAAACTGGCTTCTTTGCCAGCACCTTCCTTCGAACCTGAGGAGAGGAGGGAGCAGGCTCGGAGGGTCTTTCTTGGCGCTTCTTGCCAAGACCCGTCTAGGTCCGAGGTACCACCTCGTGGTCCATCTCAGCCTCAAAGTCGGAGATTTCATCGTTTGTGCTCGACATGATCTGAGAATGATTTGCAAGAATGATTATGAGTGATACAAGGCATAGGTATGAAAATATAGCAAGGAATTGCATTGAGAATTGAGGAATTAGGTTTTAGGTTCCGAAACATCGGACTTGTCCGTGCATGGACTGGACTAGTCCGATGTTCATCCTCAAAAACCTAACGGTTTGGACAAAAATTGATTCCTATTGCACTATAAGTCTAGCATACACGTAGTACATCAAGGAAGCATGTATATAGTGAAAGATGCTAGGCTATTCGATCAACAATGGAGAAAAAAAACAAGATTTCTAGGGTTTGGGAGAAAATTACCGAAAAAATCGATTGAAGCATGAAGGTTAGGGAGTTGGAGCCCGGACAAGTCCGCTAGCTTCAATCCGCACGAGGTCAAGCTTAATTTCCGCCAAAATGCGGACCTTTTTGATGGAGTGTAAGGATCGAAACGCCCAAGAGGGGGGGGGGGGGTTGAATTGGGCTTTCTTTCAATTTTTAAAGCAATTAAGATTAACGACCTCAAGCCCAATTCCCTATGCGATTAAACTATGCAATCAATGTAAATTAAAGTTGCGGAATGAAGATTGCATAAGTGTAAAAAGGGAGAGGGATGCAAACGCTCAAGGGACACGAAGTTTATCCCGTGGTTCGGTAAGATCACAAGGATCTACCTACATCCACGTTGTGGCACCCACCGAAGGGTTTTGCCACTCCCAAGTCACCGAGACAAGGGGGTTCTTCACTATTCTTCTCCGTTCGCCAACCTCGGCAAGGTGGAGCTCAAGCCTTGTACACTTTGGAATCCTCCGGGCTTCCACAATCTTCTTGGCAAGCTCCGGAAGTCGCACACACCAAGGGACACTCCCTTATGGCTCTCACTACACTAGAGACTCCAATCACCAAGAGTGGAGGCATCCAAGCACTATCTCTAGCTAGTTCTAGCCTATCTCTTGGTGTACAAATGATGAGCAAATGATGTGAAAGTGGTAGCTCTATTGCTTGAATGCTCTAGGATGTGTAGAGTATGTCTGGGCTTCAAGTCTTGTCGATTTGACAGGTTGAAGGGGTATAAATAGCCAACCTCCACGAGATAGCCGTTGGAAAAGTAGGCTGACATCACTTCTCTACGAACACCGGATGATCCGATGTCTCCCCTTCAGTTAATATCGGTCAAAGCCAAATTAGCTGATGTCACTGTGTCAGATATGACCGTTGTTAGACCGATGTTGATCTGTCTTCTCATCGGATGATCCGGTGGCTCTTCCTCCAGAATTTTGCTTGATCTTGAAGCTTACTGGAGTGATCGACCGATGTGTGTAAGTCTGCACATCGGATGATCCGGTGCTTCACTTGGTCCAATGGTGTTGCAATCTGTGATGATGGACCGATGTCACTGAGCCACTCACATCGGATGATCCGGTGAGTTCTTTGCTTTGAGGTCTTGTTCTTCTGTTGACACAACTCGACCGATGCAGTCAACTCAAAAACCATCAGATGATCTGGTGTGTTCAACTTGTTGACTTCGAGTTGTTTTGAGTTGTTCTTTTGGAATTTGAACTTGTGACCTCTTTGACACTTGTTTGAAATGTTGTTTTGATTGTCTTCAAGCATTTGAGTGATATCAAGTTAGAGCTTTCACTTCTTGTCTTCATATGATTTGATTTGATCTCATTCGTTGATTTTATATGGGTCTCCAATGTAGTTTTGATTTCATTTGATTGAGTGTTATTGAGACCTTGCATTCACAAATTCATTAGTAATATCGAATGGTTGTCATTAATCACCGAAACCGTACCTCATGGGGCCTAGATGCTTTCAATCTCCCCCTTTTTGGTGATTGATGACAACACAATAATTTAACGCGCAATAATAATGAATTTGATGATAATACTCAAGTATATATGCAATGAATACAACATAGGACACATTAAGCTTGTAAAACGCAAAAGAAATTTGTGGTGCAAAAAGCTCAATTGATTAAAACCATAAGCAAATGAGACAAGCGAAAGAGTGCTTAATTAAAATTACAAAAGAGTACACAAGCACGAATACAAAGGATAAACACACACCCCCCCTTCACTCCCCCTGAGACTACTACTACCACTCCCTCTCGACTCTTCTACATCTTCTCCCCCTTTGGCATCAAGACACCGAAAAGGGATCAGAAAGCCTATAGACCCTGAGAGCTGGGCGCGAGGACGAACTGGGCACCGTCGCAGTCGTCAGAGCTAGAGTCGCCGGTCGTAGGAGCTGCCAGAGCAGCGGGAGCTGGAGGGTCCGCTGCCGGTGCTGGAGGAGAGGAAGCAGGTACTGGAGGTGCCGGTGGAGCTGGAGGAAGTGGAGCGCTCACCACGAACGCCGGCGTCTGCTGGAACAAGATCGTCGCCGGCAGTGGTGAGTGAATCGGTGCGCTGGATGCCAGAAGTGGTGACATACTGATTGAAGGGATAGGAGTAGTAGGCACCTGAGCAACACCTGGAGCCAGTCCCAGTCCAGGCTGCTGTGGAGGAAGGGCGATCCCGGTCTGAGTGTAAAGGCTGGTGATCAACCCTAGGATCCCCATCATGGCCTGCTGGGTCTGCTGCTGCTGGTCGAGGGTATGGCGGTGCATCTGATCTACCAGGTTGGTGAACCGGTCCGTATCCTCTCTCCTCTGACGGGTGATCTCCAGCTAGAGCTCCTGCTGCTGCCGCTGCAGCTATGCCAGGTGAGCAGCCTGCTCTGCCCTGGCCTGCTCAGCAGCGAGCCTGTCCTGGCGCTGCTGCTCGATCATCTGCTGGAGAAGTGTCGACAACTCTGACGGCTGTGACACCTGCGCCTCGGACACAGGAGGTGGTGTCGGTGGCGGAGCAGCTGATCCTCCTGCCTCGGCATCGTGCTGCCTCGGTGAAGGTGGAGGAGGAGGGAAATACTCCTCGACACTCTCGTCTGTGTCGCTCTCGGATCAGACGTGCTGCAAGTCTCCACCTTGAGCTTCTGCCTCAGCCAGACGCTCATCTTCCCTTTCGAGGTCAGACCAATCCTCCTCAGTCAAGCGAGCCCTGACCTGGCGCTCAACGGGACGGCCAAGGCGGCGGTCTCCAGGGGCAGGGGCACGGTAATGTCCGAACCGTGTCACACTCTCGTCAGAGAGACGATCGTGCATGGCAGACTCCTCTGGAACCATCATCGTGAGCAAGTAGCTGATCCAGTGCCCGTGCTAGCTGCCTCATCATGCCCACTCCATCTGTGATGACATCCTCCATCTCGCAGATAATGACATCCACTATATCAAAGTCCATCCCGTTCATGATGTAAAACATGATTGTCTGCTGGAGGCTAGTGAAACCCTCAAGATAGCCGGACCTCGGCAGGAGGGAGCGATGCAGGGCAAGGTGCACCGTGCGCGCTGCAGGAGTCAACAGGGCCGGAACTCTCGGCTGGTCTAGAGAGAAAGTAGGTCCAAAGAGTGATTTGATCTCCTCCAGAGCGGGAGCCACTCCTCCAGTGAGCGGCCTCCTCGGCGGGTCTGCCTGACCGTAGACTCTCTCATGTATGCAGATGTCGTGCAGGTCTACTCCAAGCAGCTGTCCCAGTGTCTGCCTCGTCAGATGGTAGTGCTGACCCATGAACATGAAGTCAATGGATCGTCTGCCCTCAGAGACGTAGAGGGTGGCGTAGAACACGCGGACCCAATCCTCTACGTAGGCACTCCGCTCATAGGATAGCAGCTGCACCAGACCCCTGTACCTCTCAAAGAACGGCCTGATCTCTGTCCCTGCGGCCACTTCAAGCTGAACCCAATCCATGTAGTTGTGTTGGAACAGCTTGTGGCCACGGCGTCTGTAGGTCTCGTAGATAGACGCCTGCGTGACCGTCCAGAACCGACTGTCCACCAAAGCTTCCCGGGGCTGCGGTACCACTCCTCAAGCAATACACTCCATCTGAGCTTCCGGAGTTGCTTGGCCTTCATCTTCCGGTAGTCCGTGAGACGGACTCCCTCACCAACCCGGACGGCCGTGTCAATCTCATAGATGGCCCTCTCGGCCTCCCTGTCCTCATGACAGTCGGCAGCCGTCGGTCTCGGACGAGGAGCCGCCTCGGTGTGACCCCCACGCGTCCGGACAGAGCGCCGGCGGACGAGAGGCTCAACCGGCTCCTCTTCGGCGTCAGAGTCGTCGATCACGGGAGGCTGCCTGGAACGAGCCTTGCGGATCCTCAGGGACCCTCCTCGGCCACGCTCACGCTCCTCGGCGGCGCGAGCGGCCATCAAGGCCTTCTTCTCATCCTTCGAAAGTTTGCGCTTCTTTGCGGCGGGCTCCGCGATCGCCTTTCCCTTTCCTTTGCGGTCGCGACCCATCTAGGCGACGGAGAGCAAACGGTCCGGGTGCGAAGTTGAAGCGGCAGCGAGGAGAGGCGGCGGCGAGGTTGGTGGAGTCGTCGGAGGTGAAGGTGGCGCGTGGACGGCGGAGGCCGGAGGGCGACGGCGGCGTCCGGCGACGGTGGCGCGTAAGGTGGTGGTGGAGCGGCGATGGGGGCGGTGAGTGGTGAGGAGAGGCGGCGGCGGCGGCGGCGCTGCGAGCAGGGGGACGACGGCGGCGGCCGACGGCGGCGGCGGCGTCCAGCGGCGGCACTGCAGTGGGCGGCGCTTGGGTGCGGCGGCGGAGGTGGCGGCGATTAGAGCGAGAGGCGGCGGCGATGGCACAAGAGAGTGAGGCGTCGGGGAGAGAGAGAAAGGGCGGCAGCGCGCGGGTTAAATAGTGGACCCCAAACCCTAGCCGATATTTTAACACCGGATGGACCGATGTTAAGAGAAGTGAGCATCGGTCGAATGCCACAGAAAGGATATTCAAGAATTGCTGTTGACACCGGATGGACCGACGTCTAGGGTTTTGATCATCAGTCGAATATCACAGTAAGGGTGTTCAAAAGAGTGATGTAAACACCGGATGGTCCGACGTTGAAGGGAGTAAACATCGGTTGAATTGACCACAGCTCCAGAAGAGTGAACATCGGATGGACCGATGTTTTCCAGAATGAACGCGTCGGAGCATTTGAGGTTCTGACTAAACTGGGCCTTGAAAATTGAACACCTATTGATCCGATGAGGGATGGGCTAGGGCATCGGATAATCCGATGATAAAAGAACAAAAACATCCCATATATGTCCTTTGACCAAACAAACAATTAACTAGAAACACATGTCTTAGGACTTTTTGGGCAACCCCTTACCCCTCAAGAAGCTAATATGCCAATAGCTTGGCTAGACCTTAATGCAAATGGAACACTGAGAAAAATGGAGGAAAATATCCAAATAAAATGTAAGGCTCATGCTTTGTGAGGTAGAGTATGAAGACTTCTATCTCTTTGAAGCATGATCCTCTAGGCATTAACGTACCTAACATTTTGTTCTTTCCACCTTATATGAGTTGAGATATTGTATTTCAAACAAGTCTCCTTCTCATGAGGTGGGTTCCCCTTTGTGACAATCTACCGTATGCAATGCCAAACAAATTATAGTGCAAGAGATTAAATGAGTGCAAGTTTATATGGCAGGGATCATGCAAGGCATAAAATAAAACGATCTTGCCAAGTTTGAACCTTCCAAAGGCTTCCTCAGGGAAAACTACTTCTAGCTTGCCCCTATCCTTTGGGAGTTAGACAAGACCTATATGATATGCATCCTTACATGAACATGGCAACTTACATGATGTTAGATGCATCTAGCACATTTAATTCACTTCTAAGTCTAGAAAAGGTTTTCTCATCAAGTGGTTTTGTGAAGATATCCGCCAATTGTTCTTCGGATCTAACACCTTGCAAAGAGATGTCTCCTTTAACCTCATGATCCCGCAAGAAGTGATGGCGAATATCAATGTGCTTAGTGCGGGAGTGTTGAACGGGGTTTCTAGCTATCTTAACCGCACTTTCATTGTCACAAAGGAGAGGCACACAACCAATTTTAATTCCAAAGTCCAAGAGGGTTTGCTTCATATATAGAATTTGGGCACAACATGCACCGGCCGCTATATACTCCGCCTCCGCGGTGGACAAAGCCACGGAATTTTGCTTTTTGCTCGACCAAGATACTAGAGAACGCCCAAGTAAGTGGCACCCACCGGAGGTACTCTTGCGATCCACACGACATCCGGCAAAGTCCGAATCCGAGTATCCCAAGAGATGGAAACTAGCGTTCTTGGGGTACCACAAACCTACACTTGAGGTATGCTTGAGATACCGAAGTATCCTAAAGACCGCCTTCTTATGCGATTCTTTAGGTGCCGCTTGAAAGCGAGCACACAAGCACACACTAAACATAATATCGGGCCTAGATGCGGTAAGGTACAACAATGAACCAATCATGGAGCGGTAGTGAGATTGATCAATAGGTTTACCGTCCAAGTCCGCGTCGAGATGACAATTTGTCGTCATTGGAGTACTTCTTGTGCTACAATCTCCCATTTCAAATTTCTTCAAGAGGTCCTTGGTGTACTTCTCTTGGTAGATGAAGGTGCCCTCTTGAAGTTGTTTGATTTGAAATCCAAGGAAGAAGTTGAGCTCTCCAATCATTGACATCTCGAATTCCCTAGACATCATGGTGCCAAACTCATGGCTAAGAGATTTGTTAGTTGAGCCAAAAATGATATCATCGACATAAATTTGACAAATGAATAAATCCCCGTCGATGTCCTTGGTGAAGAGTGTAGTGTCCACCCTCCCGATCTTGAATCCTTGCATGACCAAGAAATCCCTTAGACGTTCATACCACGCCCTAGGTGCTTGCTTGAGCCCGTAGAGCGCCTTGTGTAACCTATACACATGGTTAGGATTCCTAGGATCTTCAAACCCGGGAGGTTGCTCAACATAAACAAGTTCGTTAATATAGCCATTGAGAAAGGCACTTTTAACATCCATTTGATAAAGCATTATATTGTGATGTGAAGCAAAGGCAAGGAGTATGCGAATAGCTTCTAACCGAGCGACCGGAGCGAATGTTTCTCCAAAGTCTAGTCCTTCAACTTGTGAAAAACCCTTGGCCACAAGTCTTGCCTTGTTGCGGACCACGACGCCATTCTCGTCTTGCTTGTTGCGGTATACCCACTTCGTACCGATGACGTTCTTGTCCTTGGGTCGCTCCTCCAACACCCAAACTTCATTGCGGGTGAAGTTGTTGAGTTCTTCTTGCATGGCCATCACCCAATTTGGATCTTGGAGTGCTTCCTCTATATGGGTGGGTTCTACACACGAAACAAAAGAGTAGTGCTCACAAAATGAAGCGACATGGCGAGAACGAGTACTTACTCCCCGTGACGGACTTCCGATGATTTGATCAATCGGATGCGCCTTGGAGATGCGTCCATGCCTCATAAGTGATTGTAGTACACTTGGCGGTGGTGAAGCATCTTGCGCATCTTGTGGTTGGGCTTGATATTGGACTTCTTCTTGTTGTTGGTGTTGTGTGGCTTGTGAATCTTGCATTGGCAATGGATCATCTTTCTCTTCTTCTTCATCATCAACTTGAGGCGCCATGGAGGTGTTGATGTTGGAACTTGATGCTCCCCCTTGATCACGGCTCTCCTCAACTTCGGGCTTGATGTCTCCAATGGTCATGTTTTTCATGGCTTCTCGTAGAGGCTCATCATCTATATCATCATGACCAAAACTCTCCTCTTGGGAGCCATTAGTCTCATCAAACTCAACATCACAACTTTATTCAACTAACCCGGAGGTTTGGTTGAATACTCGATATGCTTTTGAGTTTGACGCATAACCAAGAAAGATACCAACATCACACCTTCTTTCAAACTTACCGAGCCTTTTCTTGCGGTAGATATAGCATTTGCACCCGAAGACTCGGAAGTAGGAGATGTTGGGCTTTCTCCCAATGAGGAGCTCATATGGGGTCTTTTGGAGTAGTCGGTGAAGATAGACCCTATTTGCGGCATGGCACGCCGTGTTGATTGCTTCGGCCCAAAACTTCTCCGACGTGCCATAGTCATCAAGCATTGCTCTAGCAAGGGTGATGAGAGTCTTGTTCTTCCTTTCAACGACACCGTTTTGTTGAGGGGTGTATGTGGCCGAAAACTCATGCTTCACGCCTTCATGATCACACCACTCCCCAATGTTGTAGTTTTTGAACTCGGTGCCGTTGTCACTCCGGACCTTGATGATGGGAAGTTGAAATTCCCTTTGAGCACGTTTAGCAAAGGTCTTGAAGATTTACAGAGTTTCACCCTTGTCACCTAGAAACAAGGTCCAAGCATATCTAGAATAGTCATCAACAATAACAAGACAATAGAAATTACCACCAAGACTTTGATATGTGGACGGTCCGAAGAGGTCCATGTGGAGTAGTTCAAGCGGCTTGGAGGTTGACACCATTGTCTTCATTGGGTGGTGTGAAGCAACTTGCTTTCCGGCTTGACAAGCACTACAAAGCTTGTTCTTCTCAAACGTGACATCCTTCACGCCGGTCACCATCCCAATCTTGAACGACTTCTTAAGCTTGCTCATCCCAATGTGAGCAATGCGTCGATGCCATAGCCAACCCAAGCTTGTCTTAGTGAAAATACAAGTGGTCAAGCTAGCATCCTTGTTGGAGAAGTCCACCAAGTAAAGATGTCCATGCCGAAATCCTTTGAAGATTAGTTCTTTGCTTGATTCACTAGTTACTACAACACCATTCTTGTCGAAGGTGCACGTTAGTCCAAGATCACATAGTTGTGCAATGGAAAGTAGATTGAAACTAAGTGACTTAACATATAGTACATTAGAAATGGACAAATCATGCGAAATAGCAATTTCACCTAAACCAATTACCTTCCCCTTTGAGTTGTCACCAAAGGTGACTTGTTCATGATTATCGGGGTTCTCTATGGTGGTGAACATACCATCATTGCCGATCATATGTTGAGTGCACCCGCTATCGAGTACCCAATGCTTTCCTCCGGCTTTGTAGTTCACCTACACACATGAAGTTAGTTTTTGAGTTTAGGTACCCAAGCTAACTTAGGTCCTTGTATGTGTGATACAAGTGATTTTGGGACCCAAAGTTGCTTGGGGAGCTTCCCCTTCATGCCCTTAATGTCTTTGCCGATGAACCTTGCCTTCACCTTGCCACCTACTTTGCTTAAGAGATAGTGATAATCATGGAAAGTAGATTTGTAGTTAGGAGGCAATTTGGGAGAAGGACGGTTGGGAAGAGGACACTCCCTCGTGTGATGTCCGGTGACCTCACAATGTTGGCAATAGGATCCAACTTCTTTGATGAAGCTCGTCCTAAGCTCCGGTGAGGGCACCTTCCCTTTGTTGAGCACCGGGAAGGATCCAAGTCCTCTCTTGTTGAAGCCTTTGGCTTGTTGGTAGAGGATTTCCTTGTGCTTGTCCTCCCCCTTGGAAAGTCTCACCACACTAGTGCGGAGACTTTCAATTTCGTCCATCAATTCCTTCTCCCTAAGGCTTGCTTCCAAAGGCAAAGACTTATCCAAAGTATTAGTGGCATGTGAAATAGTTGATACTTTGCCATCAAGGGTTTCCTTTTTCATGTTTTTCATTTTTAGTTCAATTGCTTCATAAGCAAGGTTAAGCACTTTATGTTCTTGAACCAAGTCATTGTGCTTTCCCAAGAGTGCTTGGTTTGCTAAGTCAAGCTCATGATGATCATGCTTGATTTGAGCATTCTCCTTCTCGATTTGCTTGACATGTGATTTGAGCGTGTCATGCTCTTTAAGTATGGTTACATACTTGTCATGCAAATCGAGCTTTTCACTCTCAAGCGTGGCACAAGCTTGTTCAAGTGCCTTAACCTTGCTCTTCACCCTTTTTATGATGACATGGTATTCATTAATCATAGATGCTAGTTCATCGGGGGAGAGCTCATCATCATCATCGCTAGAATCGTCACATACCTTAGTGTTACCTTTAGCCATGAGGCACATAGGAGGTCGACGAAGAGGTGAGTTGTCCTTGTCGACGATGGCAAGGCCCGCCAAGTTTTCTTCATCTTCACTCTCTTCGTCGCTTGACTCTTCATCCGTGATCCACTCATTTGCCTCGCACATGAAGACCTTTTGAGGCCCTCTTCTCTTCTTTGGAAAGAGCTTGGTCTTCTTGCCCTTGTCAAATTTCTTCTTTCCAAAGGAGCGCTTGGGTTTGACCTCTTCTTCATCTTCATCACTTTCTTCTAGCTTTCTATGCTTTCCTTTGTGGTTGTCCTTCCTCTTGTCGGGTCTTGGACAATCATATGATATGTGGCCTTGATCACCACAATTGTAGCATGTCTTGTTTTCATCTTTTCTTGGGAGAAAGGCTTTCTTCTTTGGATCAAAAGAGTATCCCTTCTTTGCGATTTTGGAGTTTAGACGTGAGAATTTTCTCATCATCAACGCAAGCTCATCATCGTCATCTTCGCTTGTTGCTTGCTCTTCTTCGCTTGAGCTAGGCTCAACCACTTTCTTTTTCTTGGGAGTTGTCTTCTTGGTTGAAGCCTTGAGAGCAATGGTTTTTGACGATGACTCCTCCATCATTCCAAGTACGCTCATCTCATGAGCATGAATTTCTCCAATGAGCTCTGAGACTTCAATGTTGTCAAGTGATTCCTTTTGGAGCATTGAGTTGATAATGTTGTACTTGGGCTTTGGTAGAAGCATGAGGATCTTGCGGTTGATAAGTCCCTTACCAAGAGAAGCAATGTCAAGTGCGTTAATCTCCTCAATGAGCACATTTAAGCGGGAAAACATTTGGTTAACATTCTCATGAGGAAGCATTTTGAATTCATCATACTTGGATTTTAGCAAGTGATATTTGAGTTCTTTAACACGAGATGAGCCCTCATGAATTTCAATTAAACATGCCCAAATTTCACAAGCTTTCTCTTTACTAGCAATTCTAGCAAAACCGTCTTGACTTATGCATTCATAGATGGCATTTCTAGCCTTAGCATCCCATTTTAGTTGATCACCAACATAATTGAGATCTCCAAATCCCGCATGGGTCGCTTCCCAAACTTCGGGAGCAATAGCCTCTAGGTAGGCACGCATGCGTGCTTTCCAATAGGCAAAGTTCTTGCCCTCGAAGGTGGGAACCGAACCCCCATTCTTGGCCATTTAAGCTCTCTAGCGGTGAAGCTAGAATGATCCTATGAGCAACCTCGCTCTGATACCAATTGTAAGGATCGAAACGCCCAAGAGGGGGGGTGAATTGGGCTTTCTTTCAATTTTTAAAGCAATTAAGATTAACGACCTCAAGCCCAATTCCCTATGCCATTAAACTATGCAATCAATGTAAATTAAAGTTGCGGAATGAAGATTGCATAAGTGTAAAAAGGGAGAGGGATGCAAACGCTCAAGGGACACGTAGTTTATCCCGTGGTTCGGTAAGATCACAAGGATCTACCTACATCCACGTTGTGGCACCCACCGAAGGGTTTTGCCACTCCCAAGTCACCGAGACAAGGGGGTTCTTCACTATTCTTCTCCGTTCGCCAACCTCGGCAAGGTGGAGCTCAAGCCTTGTACACTTTGGAATCCTCCGGGCTTCCACAATCTTCTTGGCAAGCTCCAGAAGTCGCACACACCAAGGGACACTCCCTTATGGCTCTCACTACACTAGAGACTCCAATCACCAAGAGTGGAGGCACCCAAGCACTATCTCTAGCTAGTTCTAGCCTATCTCTTGGTGTACAAATGATGAGCAAATGATGTGAAAGTGGTAGCTCTATTGCTTGAATGCTCTAGGATGTGTAGAGTATGTCTGGGCTTCAAGTCTTGTCGATTTGACAGGTTGAAGGGGTATAAATAGCCAACCTCCACGAGATAGCCGTTGGAAAAGTAGGCTGACATCACTTCTCTGCGAACACCGGATGATCCGATGTCTCCCCTTCAGTTAACATCGGTCAAAGCCAAATTAGCTGATGTCACTGTGTCAGATATGACCGTTGTTAGACCGATGTTGATCTGTCTTCTCATCGGATGATCCGGTGGCTCTTCCTCCAGAATTTTGCTTGATCTTGAAGCTTACTGGAGTGATCGACCGATGTGTGTAAGTCTGCACATCGGATGATCCGGTGCTTCACTTGGTCCAATGGTGTTGCAATCTGTGATGATGGACCGATGTTACTGAGCCACTCACATCGGATGATCCGGTGAGTTCTTTGATTTGAGGTCTTCTTCTTCTGTTGACACAACTCGACCGATGCAGTCAACTCAAAAACCATCGGATGATCTGGTGTGTTCAACTTGTTGACTTCGAGTTGTTCTTTTGGAATTTGAACTTGTGACCTCTTTGACACTTGTTTGAAATGTTGTTTTGATTGTCTTCAAGCATTTGAGTGATATCAAGTTAGAGCTTTCACTTCTTGTCTTCATATGATTTGATTTGATCTCATTCGTTGATTTTATATGGGTCTCCAATGTAGTTTTAATTTCATTTGATTGAGTGTTATTGAGACCTTGCATTCACAAATTCATTAGTAATATCGAATGATTGTCATTAATCACCGAAACCGTACCTCATGGGGCCTAGATGCTTTCATGGAGGGAGCAAGGAATCGCCTTGGGAGCTCGAGCGCAAGAGAGAGAGAGAGAGTGCGTGAGCAAGAGTGGGGATGAGAGGAATTAGGGTTTGGTGGCGGCTAGGGTTATGGACACGAAAAATCGGACAAGTCCGGAGATAACCGGACTAGTCCGAACTCATCCAGAGAGCTATATCGGACTAGTTCGTGGTCTACCGGACTAGTCCGGCCTAACCGGCACTCAGCGGACTAGTCTGCATGGGCGGACTAGTCCGGGTAACCACGGACTAGTCCGTGGTCACCAGGAGAAAATTTGCTTAGCCCATTCATATATATTTGAAGGTTTATAAATAGGAAATATAGGGGCAAATCAAATCAATTAATCTTGATGAATTTGACCAGTAAGCATACAACAATCAAACAATGATCATAATTCATCAAGATCTAGTAATTGACATAGTTTTTTGAGAAAAATTGAGAGAGATGATTTTCACAATCCAATTAACATTTTTGAAGAATTCATACAGGTATGCAACTTTTCAAGCCAAACTCCGAGCATCAAGGATATTTAGTTCATTTTGGAGTTCGCAAAAACGCTTTTCATCAAGTGGCTTGGTGAATATGTCGGCCAATTGCTTTTGGGTATTGACATGTGAGATGGTTATATCTCCTTTCATGGAATGGTCTCTCAAAAAATGATGTCTTATGTCTATGTGTTTAGTTCTAGAGTGCTCAACTGGATTGTGGGCAATTTTAATGGCACTCTCATTGTCACAAAGGAGAGGAATACGGTTCATATTGTAACCGTAATCCCTTAGAGTTTGTCGCATCCAAAGGAGTTGTGCACAACAACTCCCGGCTGCAACATACTCCGCTTTGGCTGTGGATAGGGCAATGGAATTTTGTTTCTTGGAGGACCAAGAAACTAAGGATCTCCCTAGGAATTGGCATGTGCCGGAGGTGCTTTTTCTATCTACTTTGCACCCGACATAATCTGCATCGGAGTAACCAATGAGATTGAATTTTGAGCCTTTTGGGTACCAAAGACCAAGGTTGGGTGTATGAACTAAATATCTCAAGATCCTTTTTACGGCTGTCAAGTGACATTCCTTAGGGTTGGCTTGAAATCTTGCACACAAACATACACTCAACATAATATCTGGCCTAGATGCACATAAATAGAGTAGAGATCCAATTATGGAGCGATATACCTTTTGGTCGATGTTAGGTCCATCTTCATTGAGATCCAAGTGGCCATTTGTTGCCATGGGGTCTTTATGGGCTTTGCCATGTCCATGCCAAACTTCTTAAGTATGTCCTGCGTGTACTCGGTTTGGCTTATGAACGTTCCTTCCTTTTGTTGCCGCACTTGGAATCCCAAGAAGTATTTTAATTCTCCCATCATTAAAATTTCAAACCTGTCTGTCATGATTTTGCTAAATTCCTCACAAAAAGATTGATTAGTTGACCCAAAGATTATATCATCAACATAAATTTGACAAATAAAGAGATCATTGTCTAAATTCTTTGTAAATAATGTATAATCTACTTTGCCAATTTGAAAACCATTCTCAATTAAGAAATCTCTAAGACACTCATACCAAGCTCTAGGAGCTTATTTGAGGCCGTAGAGAGCCTTATGCAATTTGAATACGTGGTCGGGGAACTCTTCGTCTTCAAACCCGGGTGGTTGCTCCACGTACACCTCTTCCTTGATCGGTCCGTTGAGGAAGGCGCTTTTCACATCCATTTGATACAGCTTGAAATCGTGGTGAGTAGCATATGCAAGTAATATTCTAATAGATTCAAGCCTAGCTACTGGAGCAAAAGTCTCATCGAAATCCAAACCTTCAACTTGTGAGTACCCTTTGGCCACAAGTCGTGCCTTGTTCCTTGTCACCACCCCGTGTTCGTCTTGTTTGTTGTGGAAGACCCACTTGGTGCCGACTATGTTTGCATTGCATCTTGCCACAAGTTCCCACACCTCGTTCCGCTTGAAGTTGTTCAATTCTTCTTCCATTGCCACCACCCAGTCCGAATCCTTCAATGCATCCTCAATCCTGCGTGGTTCCAAAAAGGATACAAACGAATAATGCTCACAAAAGTTAGCTATGCGAGATCTAGTGGTTACTCCCTTTTGGATGTCACCGATGATGTTGTCGATTGAGTGATCCCTTTGGACGCATTGGTGTACTCTTAGGTGTGGCACTTGAGGAGTTGTGTCTTCATGATTGTGTGCTTCTCCCCCTAAGTGGTTGCCTTCATTGACTTGTTGATCATCTTCGTACTCTTGTGGTTGATCTTGTGTTGAAGCTCCCCCTTGATTGATGGTCTCCTCTTGTGGTTCATTTTCCTCATGTACGTGTGGAGGTGGCTCTTGTGGTCGAACTTCGCCTAGAGCCATTCTTTTCAATGCTTGACAAGGAGCTTCTTCTTTACCTAATTCACATGGATCAACTTGCTCCTTTAGGGAGCCATTAGTCTCATCGAACACTACGTCACGTGCTACTTCAACAAGTCCAGAGGCCTTGTTGAAAACACGATAGGAGTAAGTGTTCAAATCATAACCAAGCAAGAAACCTTCATCGGACTTCGAAGCGAACTTTGAAGTCCTAGGCTTCTTGTTCAGGATATAACATGGAGAACCGAAAACTTGAAAATATGAAATGTTTGGTTTGTTACCGGTAAGTAGCTCATAGGGAGTCTTCTTGAGTAGTCGATGAAGATAAAGTCGATTTGCAGCGTGGCAAGCGGTGTTAATCGCTTCCGCCCAAAATCGATCCGAAGTCTTGTACTCATCGAGCATTGATCTTGCCATCTCTATGACTGTTCGGTTCTTTCTTTCAGAAACTCCGTTTTGTTGTGGCGAGTATGGCGCCGAAAATTCGTGCTTGATGCCCTCTTCATCAAGGTACTCCTCCACTTGTGTGTTCTTGAACTCCGTGCCATTGTCGCTTCGAATACTCTTGATTGTCAATGAAAATTCGTTTTGAGCTCGCTTGAAGAACTTCTTGAGTGTTCCTTGTGTTTCTGACTTATCATGCAAAAAGAAAACCCAAGTGAAGCGAGAAAAATCATCAATGATAACTAGACCGTATTTGTTACCGCCGACGCTTATGTAAGCAATTGGACCAATCAAGTCCATGTGAAGTAGTTCGAGCGGTCTTGTTGTAGTTATGACGTTCTTTGCGGGATGATGTGCTCCAACTTGCTTCCCGGCTTGGCACGCGATACAAGGCCTGTCTTTTCCAAAAACAACATCCTTCAAACCGCGGATGTGATCGCCCTTGAGGAGTTTTTGAAGATTCCTCATACCAACATGCGCTAGCCGTCTATGCCACAGCCAACCCATGTTGGTCTTTGCAATCAAGCATGTGTCGAGTTCGTCTTTATCCTTGTTGAAGTCAACAAGGTAAAGCTTTCCCTTCAATATACCCTTAAATGCAATGGAACCATCACTCCTCCTAGAGACGGTCACACCCTCGTCAGTGAACAAGCAATTATAACCTTTGTCACATAGTTGAGATATGGACAACAGGTTATAATCTAAAGATTCAACATGTAAAACATGATAAAGTGTGTGTTCAAAGGATATTGCAATTTTACCGGTACCGAGCACCCTTCCTTGACTATTATCTCCGAAGTAGATGCCCTCGTTTGGATCCTCATTCTCTTCATATTCCACAAACATCCTCCTTTCTCCGGTCATATGGTTGGTGCATCCACTATCTAGCACCCATTTGGATCCACCGGAGGAATATACCTGCAAAAACAAATTATACTTTGGTTTTAGGTACCCAAGCTTGCTTGGGTCCTTGGAGGTTAGTTATAATACATTTGGGCACCCACACATGGGATTTTGTGTTCCCATGGCGTGGCCCAACATAATAAGCACAGACATTGCCAATATTATTTATCATTAACACATAGGAGGCATCAAAAGTTTTGAATAATAGCTGCTGTTGTTTATGAATCGGACTAGTCTGGGAGGCCGGACTTGTCCGGATGACCGGACTTGTCCAGACACCAACCGGACTAGTCCGGTATTCGTGTGAGTTCAAGTTTTTATCCTTCGGCTTACCAGTTTGAGAGGGTCTTTCCTTCACAAAAGAAATTCTTCCCTTGTTATTCTTATGACTTCCAGCATGCTGCTTTTCATCATAAGAGTAACCAATGCCATATTTGACATTTGGAGGTCTTTGGACCAAGTATGCACTACGTGCATAGTTGATCTTCTCCTTGTCAAATATGCCACATTGGGTAGGATTTTTTATCCTTTGTGGAGGTTGACTTCCCTTTCAACCTGGTGTCAGTTTTACTACATGTGCACATATGAGCAAACTCAGTTTTAGTGGGTTGAGAAGGTGAATTTGAAGAGGAGGAAGGTTCACTCAGCTTGAGTGACTCAACTTGCACTTCAAGGATCTTGTTAACCTTGATCAGGTCAGCAAGTTGGTCCTTGATTGCAACATTTGAGTCAGTTAACTCCAAGCAAGCTTTCTTGCTTGAAGCTAACTCAAGCTCTAGTGAATTATTTTTCTCCTTTTCAAGCTCTAGAAGTTTGTCAAGTTCGACATACTCCTCCTTTTGGGAGATAATCATGTCCTCTTGACGATGAATTAACCTCTCCTTCTCAACAAGTTGATCAAGTAAAAATTTCATTTTTGTTGCAGTTTTCCTATCTAGTCCATTTAGCATATCCTCATCATCACTATCTATTTCATCATCACTAGAGTAGGAATGTACGGAAGGGGTTTTGATGATTACCTTGCGTTTACCTTCCTTTGCCATAAGGCAGGTGCCATTTCCCTTCCTTGCACCGAGTGTAGGGAAGAGTGTATATTTCTTGGACGTGCTCTCGATGGCTATGCTAGCCATCTCTTCTTCATCGGATGATGAGGACTCATCATTTGAGTCTCACTCCTTCCCAATGTGCGCTTGTTTGGCTTGTTTCTTCTTCTTGAAGAATTTCTTAGGTTGAGGCTTGGATTCTTTGGTCTTCTTCTTGTTCTCCTCATATGGGCAATCAACTATAAAGTGGTTATACTCATCACAATTATAGCACGCCCGTCTCAACTTTGGCTTTGTTCTTTCCTTGTACTTGCCTTCACTTGATTTTGTCCCTTGTCTTTTCTTCATTATTCTCTTGAACTTTTTCATGAATAATATCATGTCCTCTTCATCTAGCTCACTGCTCTCTTCGTCTCTGTCTTCCTTTGTGCTTCTCTTGCTTCTTTGGATAGAGGCTTGAGGGTGGACTTTAAAGCAACCCCTTTCTTCTTAGCCGAGGTGAGGTCGGCAATTTACTTGACGTGCTTTGCTTGTTTTTCCATCATCTCAAAGTTGATAATTTTTCCAAGCAATTCATCCGGAGTCATCTTTTTGTATCCGGGGCTTTCTCTAATCATGGAACATAGCGTGACATTGCGAGACATAAAAGCTCTAAGGATGAGCTTTACAACCTCGTGGTCATTCCACTTCTTGCTCCCATATGGTCGAACTTTGTTAACGAGTGTCTTCAATCGATTGTACATATCTTGGGGTGACTCGTCTTCCTCATTTGCGAATCTTCCTAGTTCGCCTTTGATCATCTCAATCTTTGCTTCATGCACATGTCGGTCACCTTCATGTGCAGTTTGCAGAGTATCCCATATCTCCTTAGCAATCTCGAGTCCATCCACCTTGGTGAACTCGTCCCGACTGAGTGAGGAGGTGATTACAGATGCAACTTGAGCGTTTCTATGAATGGCCTGCTCTTGGCTTGGGGTGAGCTCTTCGTCGTCATCTGGAATATCTATCCCTGTGCATACAACATGCCATAGACTTGGATTTAGGGAAATCAAATGCATCTTCATATTCTGCCTCCACATTGAGTAATCACTTCCATCGAAGTGTGGGGCTTTTCCAAGTGGGATAGATAAGTAATGGTTGTTATTGGAATTTAGCGATCATAGTTAAAAGGATATCGGGAGTAGTCGGCGTGACTACTCCCCTTCTTCTTCTCTTCAACTTTTGCTTTCCCTTTGGAAAGTGCCTTCTTTCTGAGGAGTGCCTTTAGCTCCAGCGTCTCCTCATCATCGTCCTCGAAGTCTTGAATGGCTTCGAGGTACTTCTCCACTTTTTGGGTCTTGTCGTTGTTAACCTCCTCTTGGTTGTTGATTTTGTGGATGTCCTTCATGTCCGACATGATCTCTTCGAGTGATTAGACTCTTTCTTGAAGAACCTGCTCTGATACCAATTGAATGTAGGCCTAGAGGGGGGTGAATATGCCTTTTTGAAAATTGTTGGATCCTGCAACACTCAACAACCAGTTCAATACCAGAAATATCGGACTAGTTCGGTAAAGTGCAGACTAGTCGGGTGTTCACGGACTAAGTTGATTAAACTTGATTGATTGGTTTGATTCTTTTATGTGTACAGCGGAAATATAAAATTAAACAACAGTTTAACAGTTATATGCTGGATTATATCACAATTAAGTCCTATGTTCAACAATTTAGCGTAAGATGAACAATGTGTATAAAACCCTAGATTGAGTTGATTAATTAGATTGATGAACACTAAAACAAGACACAACGATTTATCCCGTGGTTCGGCTACCACGAAGGCAACCTACGTCCACGTTGAGTAGTCCACAAAAGGACCGGGTCTTCTCCAACCCTACCCTCGTTGGATCGTCACGAAGGCCAATCCTCTTCCACTAATCACAAAGGGGTGAATAACCAAATTCAAGGGGCGTTCTCACACGTTGAGAGCTCCCTTAGATTACAAAACACAATGCCACCGAAAACACACTCAAAAGTTACAATTGAAACGCAGGAGTGTGTTACAGAATCAAACCAAGAGCTCAATGTGGTGTTGCAAGTGTCTCTCCAATGATCTAGAGTGAATCCTCAAGGGATTGATCGATGTTGCACTTAATTTCATGGAGAGATATCGTTTTTGAGGCTCTTGGGAGGTGTGACGGTGCTAGGGTTCGAGAGAGTGTGAAATTGGGCCGTGCACCTCTATTTATATGGGGTTTCTAAAAGTTACCGTTAGGGTTCAGAAAGTTCGGACTAGTCCGTGGTGGTCACCAGACTAGTCCGGTGTGCTGTGTGTAGCAAACCCTAAGTGTCCCGAAATATCGGACTAGTCTGGCTGAAAACGGACTTGTCCGATTTCGCTACTGGAAGTCTTCGGACTAGTCCGATGTCCATCGGACTTGTCCGGACATGTGAAACCCTAAGTGTGTTGGATGACAAGTCCGCACTTGGAGGACATGTCCGATTTAGATCAGTGGATTTTTCGGACTAGTCCGTGGAAATATTGGACTGGTCTGAAGTGGATCAGAAAGAATATCGGACTAGTCCGGTTGATAATGGACTTGTCCGATTTTGTGTGACTTGTGTAGTGTTTTGATGACTAGTCTGCACTGGGGAGCACTAGTCCGATTCTAGTCAGAAAGATATCGGACTAGTCCGACAGATATCGGACTTGTCCGATCTGGTGCCGAAAGGTTATCGGACTAGTCCGGTTGTGATCGGACTAGTCTGGTCCTGTGTAACTTTGTGCAATGTGTGTGTTTAATTATGATTGAGCTCTTGGGGTGTGTTTCCTTAACACACTCCATACACAATAATCTACTACTCTTTTTCCTTGAGCTCATTTCCACTTTGCTCCTCATCATCCCTTCTTTTTGGTATTTTGCTCATTTTTCAATTATAGGCCTGCATTCATCTCAACAAAGAGGTTAGGATCCCAATTGCTTGTCATAAATCATCCAAAACCCACAAGGGAGTCCTAGATGCACTTTCACTTCTTCTATGGCGAATCTTCCCAATCCGCCTTCGATCATTTCAATATTGGCCTCTCGCACATGATGATCACCTTCATGTGTAGTTTGTAATGTGTCCCATATCTCTTTTGCAATTTCGAGTCCATCCACCTTGGTGAACTTGTCTCGACTCAATGATGAAGTTATGACATCTGCAGTTTGAAAATTCCGATGAATAGCTTGCTCTTGACTTGGTGTGAGCTCTTCATCGTCATCCGAGATATTTATCCCTGTACACACTATATGCCACAAGATGGGGTTAAGTTATATTAGATGCATTTTCATATTTTGCCTCCACATTGAATAATCATTGCCATCAAAGTATGGGGCTTTTCCTAGAGGAATAGACAGGTAATTATTATTGTTTGAATTTAATCAATCATAGTTAAAAGGATATCGGGAGTAGTCAGTGTGACTACTCCCCTTCTTCTTCTTCTTCTTCTCATCATCAATCTTTATCTTCCCTTTGGAGAGTGCCTTTTTCCTTAGAAGCGCCTTGAGTTCAAGCAACTCCTCATCATCATCCTCAAAGTCTTGGATGGCGTCGAGGAGCTTCTCCAACTTGTGAGTCTTTTCATCTTCAACTTTCTCTTGCTTGAAGTTCTTGTGCACATCCTTAATGTCCGACATTTTATCTTCGAGCGATTAGTCTCTTTTGAAGAGCCTGGCTCTGATACCAATTGAATGTAGCCTAGAGCGGAGGTGAATAGGCTTTTTGAATTTTCGTCGAAACCTGAAACACTTAGAAACCCGATCAAACACATAGAAATCGAACTAGTCCGGTAGTGTGCGGACTAGTCCGGTGTGTGCAGACTAGATCAATCAAGTTTGATCAATGATTTCGATCCAAGTACTCTATGCAGCAGAAATTGAGTTGTAACTTGAATGTATTGTTTCAATGAAACTAGATATGGCACAAGTTAACTTTAGTTTCAAAGTTTTAACGTAAGTTGAACAAGATCGAGCAAACCCTAGATTGCAACGAATAGTAAGAACAAAAGTAAGGACACAATGATTGTATCCCATGATTCGATTCCACAGAGGAAATCTACGTCCACGTTGAGGAGTCCAATGAGGATTGGTTCTTAACCAACCCTACCCTCGTTGAATCGCCACGGAGGTCGATTCCCTTCCACTAATCACAAAGGGGTAAATAACCGAGTTCAAGGGGCATTTGCACAAGTTGAGGGCTCCCCAAGATTTACAACTGAAAACACCACCAAACACACTCGAAAAATATGCAATAAAATAGCGAGAGTGTTTGAGAGAATCAAACCCAAGAGCTCAAGATGTGAAGAATGTGTCTCTCCTTTGATCTATGGTTAGTCCTCAAGGATTTGATCTTTCTTGCATTGGATTATGTGGAGAGACGTGTTTTCTGGGCTCTTGGAAGGTGTGACAGTGCAGGGGGTTGAGAGTGATCATAGTAGGGCCGTGCACCTCTATTTATACTAGGGTTTCCAAGAGTTACCGTTATGGTTTACAAAGTCCAGACTAGTCTGTGGTGGACTCCGGACTAGTCCGGTGTGCGACGTGTGGAAAACCCTAAGTGTTCTGAATTATCGGACTTGTCCGGCAATTGGCGGACTAGTCCCATTTTGTCTCTGGAGATGTTCGTACTAGTCCGGTACATACCGGACTAGTTCGGCATGGTGAATCCCTTAGTGAATTGACGACAAGTCCACACTTGGAGGACTTGTCCGATTTTAGTCAGAGAGGTTATCAGACTAGTCCGGTGCCGTGAAATTTTGAGGGGCTAAGGAAAAGTCTGAAATTTGGGGAACTTACCCGAAGTTGGTCAGTGAGGATTTTGGACTAGTACGTGGAATATCGGATTTGTTCGATATTGATCAGAGGCATTATCGGACTAGTCCGGACTTTATCGGACTAGTGTGTGGCGGACAAGTCCGCACTTGGAGGACTTGTCCAATCCTGGACAGAGAGATTATCGGACTAGTCCAGGGAACATCGGACTAGTCCGAACCTATGTAAACTTGTGCTGTGAGAGTGTTTTCTTTTTCTTGAGCTCTTGGGGTGTGTTTCTCCAACACACTCCATACACAAAGAGTATTCTATTCATCTCTTGAGCTCTTTTCAACTTGATTCTTCACTCTCCTTTCTTTTTGTGCTTTCTTCATAATTCCATTAAAACCTGCGCTCATCTCAACAATTTAGTTAGGATCTCATTTGTTTGTCATAAATCAACCAAAACCCACAAGGGATGCTTAGATGCACTTTCACCTGGGATCCCCAGGGAGGTGATTGACCACAGCCTGAAGATATATCCTGACGCACGACTAGTACATCAGAAGCCCCAGAAGCAATCAGTTGAGCGGCATATTTCATGAGACAAGAAATCAAGAAGCTGCTTGAAGCTGGTTTCATCCGGGAGGTTCACTATCCACGGTGGCTGGCGAACTCAGTTGTTGTACCAAAGACCGGTGGGAAGCTTCAGATGTGTATCGACTACACCACCTTAAATAAGGCATGTCCGAAAGACCCATTTCCACTACCTAGGATAGATTAGATAGTGGATTCCAACTCCGAGTGTGAGCTATTGTGTTTCCTAGATGCATACTCTGGATATAATTAGATCCAAATGTCTAGGGAAGATAAAGAGCATACTGCCTTCATAATAGTAGATGGGTTGTATTGTTATACTGTCATGCCTTTCAATCTCAAAAACGTTGCTTCAACTTTTGTGCGAGCCATGCACAAAACATTTGGAGAGCTCATCATAGACTTGGTGGAAGTCTACATTGATGACATCGTCGTCAAGGCGAAGAACAAGGAATCACTCCTTGACAACCTACAAGCCGTCTTCGACAAGCTGCGCATAACGCGCACTAAGCTAAGCCCATACAAATGTGTCTTTGGGGTTAGCTCCGGGAAGCTCCTTGAATTCTTGGTGACTCACCGAAGAATTGAGGCAAATCCTGCAAAGATTAAGGCTATTGAAGAGATGCGGCCCCCAGCCTGCGTCAAGGATGTCCAGAAGCTAATTGGATGTCTAGCTGCACTCAGTTGGTTCATCTCAAGACTAGTAGAGCGGGTGTTTCCCTTCATCAAGCTATTGAGGAAGTCCCGACCATTCCACTAGTCTGAAGAACCAAAAAAGGCGTTCCAAGAGCTCAAGCAGTTCCTCACCACACTACCAATCTTGGTAGCTCCGGATCCTGGTGAGACCCTTTTGGTTTATATTTCGGCAACAACAGAGGTTGTCGGCATGGTTCTGGTCTGGAGAGACCGGAGCCACCTTCACTTCAGGAGTACAGATCCCTCCGGGAGGCTCCGGAGCTACCTGAAGGCGAGTCTGGGTCCTAGTCCCTAGGCGCAGATCCTAAAGGCAAGCTACCCGAGGATCAACCTCTCTCATCCGAGCGAGTTCTCATGGCTGATCAAGAAGATCCGGACCCTCCGGAAGTGTCCGGGAAGCTCAAGAAGAAGGTCTGCACCCCTCCAGGAGGGTCCTGGTTGATGAAGAAGAAGCTCTGGGCACTTCCGGGAAGAACCAGACTGTCTAGCGGCCAGTGTACTTCATCAGCAAAGTACTACCTGATGCCAAGACTCGGTACATTGAGGTGCATAAACTGCTCTATGCAGTTCTTATTGCCTCAAGGAAGCTTCATCACTACTTCCAAGCCCACAAAATATCAGTGAGTGGACCCCTTCTTTATCAAATCTAGGGGGCCACAGTGAGCAGAAGCTGGAACCCAAGGTCCTGGTCTTCACTGTGCCTCGCTGGACTCTCTACTTCGACGACTCTATGCAGAAGCAAGGGGTCGGAGCTAGAATCCTTCTCTTCGCTCCAACCGAGGAGAAGGTCAAGTACATGGTACACCTTGACTTCAAAGCAACTAACAATATGGCAAAGTATGAAGCTCCCATCTATGGACTCAAGGTGGCGCTATCATATGGCACGAAGCAGTTGCTGGTGAAGGGTGACTCACAACTCATTATCAAGCAAGTTAAAGGCGAATGCAGTTGCAACAACCTTCAAATCACTTCTTACCTCCTTGAAGTCTAGAAGCTACAAAAGGATTTCCACGTCCTAGACCTTTGCCATGTCCAGCGTCTCAACAACGCTGAAGCTGATGAACTCTCGACGAAAGCTTCAACTGGAGCTCAAGCTCCCGACGGAGTTTTTTTTTAGGAGATTGTCAACACCTACCACTCAACCTGCCGAACTGAGTGAAGGGGGCGAGACAAGAACCCAGAAGCTGGCGGTCCCAGTGGCCGTGTTACCATGGCGTCCACCAAGGATCATAGGCGCTGCAGGAAGCTCCGAGCAACCCAGCGCGCAAGATTTGAAGGCTCAAGTTAGCACTGATGCATGGATCTCAGAGATCTGTAGCTACTTGAAAGACAACATCCTTCCTGAAGACGGTGCTTCTGCTGACGGAATTATCAGATTGGCTAAAAGATACATGCTAGTAGAAGGAGATCTCTACCAACGTGGTGTCAATAGCGTTCTAATGCGGTGCATTGTCCAGGAAGAAGGCCGCGGGCTCCACGCGGAAATCCATGGAGGCGAGTGTGGGAACCACACATCTTCCTACACGTTGGTTGGTAAAGCCTTCCGGTATGACTTTTACTGGCCTACAACACTCCAGGATGCAGTTGAGATGGTAAAAAAGTGTGAAGCATGCCAGTTCCACGCAAAACAAATTCACACATCGGCTCAATTATTGCAAATGATACCTCCTACATGCCCATTCGCTGTGTGAGGGTGGACATTTTGGGACCTTTCCCAAAAGCCGTTGGAGGTTACAAGTTCCTATACGTCGCCATCGACAAGTTCAGTAAGTGACTGGAAGCTACTCCAGTTGTGAAAATTAACAAGCAATCTGCTATCAAGTTCTTGAAGTCCATAGTCTGCAGATTTGGAGTTCTGAACAGAGTCATAACTGATAATGGAACCCAATTCACAAGTGCAACATTCCAAGAATATTGCGAAGACCTCAGCATACAAGTTAGCTACGCATTAGTAGCTCACCCGGCAAGTAATGGTCAAGCTGAGAGAGGAAATGCAGAGATACTAAAAGGACTCAAGACGTGCACATATGAGCGCCTGAAGAAACACGGAGCCAATTGGATAGAGGAGCTTCCATCTGCACTGTGGGCGAGCAGGACAACACCTAACCGGTCAACTGGCGAGACACCCTTCGTCCTGGTGTACGGAGCTAAAGAGTTCCTTCCTCCGGAGATCACCATGGGGTCACTCCAGGTTGGATCTTCGACAAAGCTGTGCAGGACAAGCTCTAGCGTGAAGACCTTGACCTCGTTGATGAGGGGAGGTGACAAGCAGCTATTCAGAATGCACGATACCGCCAGACACTCCGGCGCTATCATCAAAGGCATGTGCGCAACCGACAGCTAGAAGAAGGCAATCTGGTGCTGCGGAGAATACTGACTCGAGAAGGGATGAACAAACTCTCCCCAGGATGGGAAGGTCCCTTTCGAGTTATCAAAGTTTTTTGCCCCGAATGCGTTCACTTAGCAACAGAGGATGGGACTCCACTTCCCAATCCATGGAATATTGAGCACCTCCGTAAGTTCTATGCTTAGTTTCACGGAACTGAGTTTGTACTTAAACATAATGCAAATTATAGAGTCTATGGACAGAGTCGGGTAGGTCCTCAAGAAGAATATTCGGACCCCTCCGGGAGAGTCCGGACAGATCAAGCACACTTATGTTGGTCCCTGTACTTTAAGTGTAGCTTACCTACCGTGGGTTAGAACAAGATGAATAGCACACTTAGCCTAGTTCCGTACTCTAAGTGTGTCCTTGTCTCCCCTGTAATTCGGACCTATAATGAAAGACATTGTTGTGTGAAAACAGACTCCACGTGCATTAATTTTGTACAAGCTCATTTCTTTTATTATCTTTTCCTTCTTATTATAACGAAGTTGTGCATTTCTTTCTGAGATTTAGTCCGAGTTATTCATATGATATACAAGTTATATTGTTGATCTTTTTTTCAGATTTTAGCATTGCTAGATGGTCTACTCGCCTGAAAAGGAAAGCCAATGAAAGGTCCAGAGTGTGCTATCGACTTAGACTGGTCAGGCACCCTAAGTACGCCTCTCTACCTATATCTGGTAGGTCTCAGTAGGGTGGGTCCGGAAGGCATTCAGATCTAAAGAGATTGCATCAATATAGTCGTTATCATGTTGAGTTCCTTTAGATCTAAAGTTCAAATAAGAACAGTAAGCCGCAAACAAGTTATAGACAAGAGGATGAATTTTATTGCTTTTCTTGTCTTTAATGCACAGTAAAAATGAGAAATTCATGATGATGGTCGACGATGCCGGAGCTGCTAAGCTCCGACAACCCCAGGGGGGCCACCGTCAATGTTTTATACGTTGAAAGTGGGTCTCATCGGAGCTAACAAGCTTCGAAAACTCCCATGGGGGCCCACCGTCGATGTGAAAAATTAACGGCAAACTAAACGAGGATGGTATAAGAATCACCCCGAGGGGCCCCGCCGTCGATGTTTCTAAGCGTTGAGAGTGGGCGCTGTCGATGCTACCAAGCTCCGATGACTCCCAGAGGCCTGTCGTCGGCGTTTCTAAGCATTGGCAGTGGGTGCCGTCGGATCTACCAAGCTTTGACAACTCCTAGGGGGCTCACCGTCGACATTTCTAAGCACTGGCAGTGGGCGCCATCGGACCTACCAAGCTCCGACCCACAGGGGGTCTGTCATCGACGTTTCTAAGCGTTGATAGTGGGCGCCGTTGGACCTACAAAGCTCTATCAACCCACAAGGGGCCCGCTGTCAACGTTTCTAAGTGTTGATAGTGGGCACTGTCGGACCTACCAAGCTCCAACAACCCTCAGGGGGCCCGCCATCGACGTTTCTAAGCGTTGATAGTGGGCGCCGTCGGACCTACCAAGCTCCGACAACTCCGAGGGGGCCTGCTGTCGACCTAACAAAGGGTCTTTGGAGATTTTGAAGGAAAACTTTGGAACTCGGAGCTACCGTTTTGGCTATGAGTGAGAAGTGAAGTCATCAAGACATTGTCAAATCCTTTTGATACATGTTCGCAATCAAATTGTGTACATCTACCAGGGCGCCAACAATATAAAGGGCAATGCATTAAATAAATATACAAAATGGAATTCGTTCATTCAAAAGATTGGATTTCATTCATTCAAAATGAGGATTACAAGTTGAAGGCAACAAAGGAAAAGTCCTAACTGCTGGAGTTCCTATTGAAGAACGAGGCAACTTTTTGGGCAACATCTCAAACGCTGGCCCTGGCGGCTTGTTCCTCCTCGGCAACGGGTCCTTCGAACACTGGAGCTAAAGACATCTGGGGTTCCCGACTTTTGAAACATGCCAAAATATATTCAGCAACATTCCTGGCTAGGGTCCTTCCTTCAGTCTCCATTTCATCGACGACTATGTCGCCCACAGCGTCAAGCTTCTTGCCGGCGGAGTTCAACACCACCAGTGCTTTCTCTATCTCTAGCTTCGGGTCACCCGGGCGTACCGAGCTAAAACCAAACGGCACCAGAGCTTTGTTGGCATTCCCTAAGAAGTCCTAGACTTGTTGGGACTCAGCTACTCTCAAATCCTTTAGGTCCTCCATTGACTTTCTGGCAGCCAAAAGTTCCGCATAACCTTCCTTGGAGAAGCGCTCAACTTCCATTGCGTGCTACTGAATACATTCAACCATCCACTTTTCTTGGTCACCGAGCTCTTTCTCCCGTAGGTAGAAGCGATTTCTTCGCTCTGCCAAGTCCTTCTCCTTGGCCTTTACCTTGTCCTCCCTGGTGGAGATATCGATCTCTCTTCTGGAGACGTCCTTTCCCACTTGCCAAAACCTTTCTTTTCTTGAATGCAATATTGTTCAAACTGTTTGGTGCGATCAGCCAAACTCTGCTCTCCCAGTGTCAGCCTCTGGATGAGCTCCTCCTCCCTCTTCATAAGGTCCTCCTCCTTCTCCAGGAGCTTATCCTCTTTTTCATCGAGAGCTTCTCGACACTTGAGGAGTACTTAATTCGGTTTATTGAAGTTGTCCTGACGATCATCAGCAACCTCATTGGTCTCCTTAGCATGCTCGAGAATATCCCGAGCATTCTCATCGAGGGCCTTGAGGGCAGCCCCCCGCTCATTCAATAAGCGATCCAACAGGGCCAGCCGAGCCTTCTCCTTGGCCACCCACCCCTTCTGATCAGCCAGCCTAGACTGCATCAGCTTCGTCTCGAAGTGAAGTGTGTTGCGCCAATGCCTTAAGGTGTTGCACTCTTCTTCAAGAGCCTTTCTTTCGTGGTCAAAGGCGACCTTGACCTGACGGAGACTTGAGCAAGAGTTTTCAATAGACAACGCCAGGGGGATCAGCTCCGGGCCGGCTTGAGGTGTTTCGGTGGGCTCCAGTGGGTCTTCCAAAATTACAACCGGATCCCATAGTGTGAGCATGTTATTCAACAGCTCCACATCATCGGGGCCGGCTTCAGGGATTTCATCAATATTAATTGTGGCAGAAGAAGGTCCCGTTGCAGGATCTTCAACCTCCGGGGTTGATGAAGAAGGTCCCTCGGCCGGATCTTCATTCATTGGCTCTGAAGATGAAGGACCTTCAGACGAATCCTCTGGTTGCCCCGGCTTGAACATAACCGCCTCCAGAGCCGCCGCCTCTGGAGCTGGCACTGAAGCGTTTCCCGAAGCTTCATCCACCACGGGCACCAACACTGGAGCCTCCACAGCAGGTTCCGGAACTGCTGGAGCATCCACAAAATCTTCCTCTACTTGGTCTAGCGCTACCACGCGATCTTCGATTGTCGGCTCAGGACTTGTTTCCACAACAGCCGGCGTCGGAGCCGTTGTGTCATCTGCCCCCAGCACTGGGGAAGAGGCAGGAGCTAGGGTGGGAACTTCAGGCGATGCATCCTCCGGAGCCGATTCAGGCACCGGAGCTGCGACAGGCACCGGAGCCGCAGTAGGCGCCAGAGCTGTTGTGCTTGTTCTCAACATTCTAGAAATAGAAAGTGGGGGATTCAAGACAAAGCGAAGAGCAAAATTGAAACAGAAGTTAAAGAGTCGAACCTCACCTTGGAGTATTGCCACTCCAGTGGGCACGGATCCTCTTCCTCGGGCGCTGGGAGCTAGAGCCCGCCGTTGTCGATGTCGCAGATGCTCCGGGGCCCGAACTTGGAGTTGTGGCGGCCGTAGGCGCTTCCATTTCTGAGACCTCCGCCGTCGGGTGTTGTACCCCGGTCCAAGAGCCACCAGTTGGCACTGAGGCTGGTGTTGACTTGTCAGAGCCAGCGCCTTCTCAAACGCTGGAGCCGAAGAATCAGCCAGAGCTGGAGGAACGATCACCACAGACCTAAGCCGAGGTTGAGGGGTCACCTCTTCCAAAGCTTCCCTCACTATGCTCCCATCGATCCTCGTCATCTTCCGCTTGCGACTCAGAACTTTGACGGGGGCCTTCTCCTTGCCCTTGCCGGAGGTAGACTTCTTCGAAGGGAAAGCGACATGACCTTTGCCCTTTCCACTGACCAGCGTAGGTCTAGAGCTTTCGTGGGAGCAAGGATCTCGGGGGATAAGAATCCCCTGCGGAGGAATGCTTCGATGCTTGTCCACGAGGCCCAAGTCGTCAAGAGTTGGCATCTTCTTTCGCAGCTCCTTTCTGACATTTGGCACCATGTTTAACGGCAGGAAATCCGCCGGAGGAGTCAGATCATCAGGGCGGATGACCCCATGCTGCAACTTCTGAAGATGGAATTTCAAAGCTCCTTCTCTCAAGTTGGACCCGAATCCAGTCTCGATCTGGTTATGGTCGTGCTCTCCACCAAATGCCCAGGCGGGCCACTCCCTCGTCTGCAGCAGAGCCCACCGGTTTGTCAAGAAGTTGGCGATGACCATCAGAGAAGCCACCCCTACTTCGACACATTCGTGGATCCTTGTCAGGATTGGGTTGTACTCCTCTTATAGCGTCGGAGCCACTTCCCAAATGTCGATGTCGATGGGGAGACTCTCGGGTAGCTCCAACATGTCGTGATGTTCCACTGTGATCACCACCCAATCCTTCTTCCAGTTGTCCCACTTCCCGAACAGAAATGTCTTCAGTTACTTGAGCGGAAAGTTCTTGCGCTTCACGAAGTAGTAGAAGCCCAGGTACTCGTTGCTCTTCCTAGTTGTGTGGACCGTGAAGAAGGTCTGAAAAACCTCGATGCAGGGCGGCACTCCCACCCACATCTCGCAAAAGTGGACAAATATTGCCACTAACAAGAAGGAGAGGGGGTCGAGGTGGTGAAGCTGCAGACTGTAGAAGTCCAGCAACATCAGCTTGAAAATGGTGGGATGAGCCCCACCATGGCGTACGACAGAAAGTAAACGATCTTGCCGGGCTTCTCCTTCTTGAAGGAGAACCTGCTGGTATGGATCCTGTTGTTGAAGGAGTCGCTTTCCCACCCCATGTAGGTGCGAACTCTTGACAAGTCTTCATATTTCTTGATCCGGCTCCGAGGAAGTCCCAACTCATCGCCGCAAACAGGAGTAGAGGAGGGTTTCTCCTAGAGGTGGCCCCACCTTTGGTAGAAAAAATTCACCCAGAGGGTTTCTCCCAGAGGTGGGGTCGGGGGCCACTGTCGGTACCCTGCGTGTTGGGTACCCCATGGTACCGCAAGAAAATCCAAAGAGTTCCCACGTCTGAGTTGAAGACTTCTGAAGGCAACACACATCTAACAACACTAGGCCCACATCCCTCGTTTGGGTAGCTCCGGTATACCGCGTGTCCAGTGGGACCAGACCTACCTCCCTTCACAGAGAAGCTCCGGTCCCACCACGTGTCTAGAAACCCAAGACCAAACCCCCAGTAGAGGGAAGCTCTGGTGCTGCCACGTGTCGAGTGGCTCCAAACCTACCTCCCCGCAGAGGGAAGCTCTAGAACTGCCACGTGTTGTACCTCCAGACCTAATCCAGCAACGACTACAGAATCTCTAACGGCACGAACATTCAAGAGGCTATTAAAACAACCGTTACAAGACCTGATTAACATGTCATTAATTCAGCATTAATGACACATGATCATAGGATCTTTAGTACCGGTAATGCGCCATTAAGGTGCGTTATCACACTGTTAATCATACTTAATACATGTTGATCATGTATTAGGTGATTGAACACCGTCGGAGCCACTTGTTGGGCAAGGAAATCCTTGTAACGGCCAGCCCTTAGCATATAAAAGGGTTGCGCCGCACGGTAGAGGCCGATCCAAGTTCAACCAAGGCCAACCAAGGCCAACTAAACCCCAGGCTCACAAGCTCACACGCATACTACGCACACAAGTTCATCAACAACCACTCCATGAAGTAGGGTTTTACGCTCTGGCGGCTCAAACCACGTAAAATCTTCTGTGTCACCATCTCGTCCTTAATCTTACGCGCGCCCCAACTGAATCGAACATCTGCGGACTACACTTTAGTAGTACCGGAAGAAGTGTCGTAGCAAAACTTCGACAAATATTGTAAGATATTTGTAAATAATTATGATCAATGTATATATTGATTATGACAATGTGTATATTGCATTTAAATATTATATTTATTTGCAACTGTCGGCGTTTGGATCCGGCAGATCTCCTGACACTACCTTTGTTAGATCGAGGAGTTGTAGTTCGGTGAAGGGCGCACAGAGATTCAAGAAGGTGAAAGACACATGTACACGGAGATTTACATGGTTCGGGCCGCCTGAGCGTAATACCCTACTCCACGGGGTGTGTTGGTGATGTATTAAGCGTGTGAGTCTGGAAGAAGCTCCAGAAGAAGAAGCTCGTCTAGCTCAGGGAGTTTAGTAGTGGTCTGTAACCCTCCCTTGTGTATCGTTGACCAGTCCTTTTATAGTACAAGGACTGGTCGTTACACCGTTAGCCTAGCCCGACACGTGGCCCTGGCGGTTACACATGCTTGATACACAGTAAATGAGGTTAATTACCCTTAATAGCCTGGTAAGGGGCCTTAACAGTGTCGTTACCAGTATTAAGGGCCATCCGATCGTGTGTCATTAATATGGTATTAATGACACTTAATTGGGTCTTGAAGTCTTTGATTGCTCCTTGAAGGTCTGGAGCCGTTGGGGGGTCCACCAGCCTGATTGTTGAAGTTGAAGGTCTGGTGGTCGCCACGTGGAAGCACCAGAGATTACCGTCGTGGACGAGTAGGTCCAGTGCTACTGGACACGTGTCATTACTGGGGTTAGGTCCGGGGGTGCCATACTGGTATTCTGACCGGAGCTTCCCATGTGTAGGTGATAGCCCCGGTCTTATGATACACGTGGCGGCCCTGGGACTAACCATGTCTGGGAAGCAGGTCCGGTTACACCTGACACGTGGGGCCTTTGGAGGTCTTCAAATCTGGTAGATGGAGTTTCCTTGTGATCTTTGCAATCCCAAGGGGTATCCGGTACGGAGGGTACCGACAGTAGCCCCCTGGGCTCACCTTCGGGAGAGACCTTTTGGATGAAGTCAATCCGTCGGAGGTGGGTCCATTCTTCAGTTTTTGAGCCGTGTCTTCAAGGGTCTTCGGTCGTGCCATTGGCGATAGTTCGTAGTTAAAATTCCGCAGCATGGCGTATCCAGGAGGCGGCAAGTGAGATCTCAACGTGCGGATCTCATGCAATTGAAGGTCACCGGTTCCCGATATGAAAATTGAATCGGTTCCACGTGCCGTGTCAGGCTGCCGCCTTCGGGTTTCCTGCCTTTCATGATGACAACTGTTCGCCTAGGTAAGAACCTCGACTTGATCGTCGGGGTGGCCCCGGGCCCCCTTTTCATTCGCGGGGTGAATTTTTTGAATGGTATCGTCGGCTCCTCTACGGTTTCCATCCAGGCGTTGCGGGGGCTTACTTAAGAAGGAAAGCACACACCATTTGGGGTTCTTTACGCCTTTCATTCGAACTTGCACTCAAACCTTCCAAACTTTTGCTTGCTTTTCCTATCTTGCCTCGCTGTGCCGCGATGGAGTTGGGTTTCCGCCAGAGCCGACTGAAGTCTGATGATGATTTGAAGAAGGTCCGGACCCTCATGGGATGGTCCCCTAACTTCTTCAACCACTTGGTCCGTGCTGGCAAGGTTCCGTTCGAGAAGGAACACGCCGGCGACATTGTGTACTTCTCCGCGTACGCCTTGGTGGGACTAATCCCACCTTTCTCCTCTTTCTTCTTAATGCTGCTAAACTTCTATGGTCTACAACTGTACCACCTTGGCCCCCACTCCATTCTGCTGGTGTCAATCTTAGTCCACTTCTGCGAGATGTGGGTGGGCATTCCCCCCTGCATTGAGCTCTTCCGCACCTTCTTCACTGTCCAAACTACGGGCAGGAGTGACGAGTATCTTGGCTTCTACTATTTTGTGAAGCGCAAGAAGTGACCGTACAAGTACTTGCGGTCGTTCCCTTCTGGGAAGTGGGACGACTGGAAGAAGGATTGGATTGTCATCAGGGTGGAGGAGCACGAGAAGCTGGAGCTGTCGGAAGGCCTCCCCAACATCGACACTGCAGTTTGGAGTGAAGCTCCAGTGTTATCGGACGCCTTCAACCCTGCTCTGACCAGGATCCGCCTGTGCGTGGAAGGAGGGGTGACTCCTCAGGCAGTGTTTTCCAACTTCCTAACCAACAGGTAGGCTCCGCTGAAGAGGAGGGAGAAGCTTGCTTGGGCCCTCAACAGTATGCTGGACGATGACCGGATCGAGACCAATTTGAAGTCCAACATGGAGGGTGCAACTTTGGAGTTCCACCTCAAGAAGTTCCAGCACGGCATTGACGTCGAGGGCGACGACTTGGCTCCACCGGCAGCTTTCCTCCCTCTGAACATGGAGGCATAATTCAGCAAGGAGCTTCGGCGGATGATGCCGGTGCTTGACGACCTTGGTGTCATTGAGAGGTGCTCGACCACCGGGTTGGCGATCTCTGAAGCTCTTGAGGGTGGCTCTGTTCCTGCCCCTAAGTCAAAAACCAAAGTCATCGGCAAGGGCAAGGAATTGGCTCAGCCCTCGAGCCGTAAGAGGAAGCATGCCGACAGAAGGTCCCTTAGGCCTGCTTCTTCCGTGGCGGCTCCTTCTCCCCAGAGGGGGAGGTCTACAACGACGGCATCTACTCCAGTAGCAGCATCTTCCCGAGGTGCTAGCTCCGGCCAAGTGACTCCGGTACCAGGGCCAACTGAGGGCTCCGGGTCTGGAGGTCCTTCTCGGTCGAGGGGGGCCTCGACCAGAGCAATGCCGATAGCAGCAACAAGAATCGGGGGACCCTCCGGGACTACCACGCCAGTGGCGGCTGGGGCCAGTCCGGAGCATCCGGAGAAGAGGTTCCGTGGTAACTGGTGCGGAAGCCTTCTGAGGTAATTTTTTATTTTTTACCTTAGTCAATTGTTTTATTGTTAACTGTATTTTGAGTTTCTTCGTCCTTCATCCACAGCGTGCCCAAGAAAAGGGCTGAAGCTCCGGTCCCTGCAGCAGCGATTGAGGCTGTGCAGGCTGAAGTTCCGGCTCCGATTCTAGTGCCGCCCCAAGAGGTGGCCAAGGCTACGACAGCCCCGGCTTGCTGTCATGGTTTTGGACCTCGACTCATCCCCATAAGCTCCCGTGGTAGCACCGGACCACGGGAATGAAGATGTACCAGCGGCGCCAGCCCCGGAGGTTGAAGCTCCGGGCTGGGATGCTGAGATGTTGGACGTTCCGACCGTAGAGCCGGAGGTAGCTACGATTTTGGCCCTAGAGCCGGACGTTGTTGAAGCCCCGGCAATCAAGCTGGTGGTTGATGAGGTCCCGGCGGTAGATCCGGGTGTTGATGAAGCTCCAGCACTTGAGTCGGTTGTCGAGGAAGCTCCGACGGTAGAGCCGGTTGCGGCAGAAGTTCCGGCTGTGGAGCCGACCGTTGAAGAGGTTCCGACATCCGAGCCAGTTGCTACGGAGGTGTCGGCGCCTGAGCCTTTCGTGGTCGAAGCGCCAGCGCCCGAGCCCATGATGGTCGAAGCGCCAGCACCTGAGCCAGAGGCGGAGGAGGCGCCTGCCCCCGAGCCTGAAGTAGCTTCTGCTCTGACCGAACCTTCAACACCCGCTCCGGAAGCAGTGATCCTGGGGGTGCCCGCTGCTAAGCCAGAGTGCCAAGATGAAGCTGTTGGCTCCCCGCCGGAGGGGCCACTTGTTGATGACCTGGCGGCTGGGCCTTCGGAGTCAATACCGGAGATTGGAACTTTGGCTGCAAGTACTTCCTCGGCGGCGGCCGAGGCTATCCCGGAGGACGGCCCTAGTTCCATGGAAGCTCAGGGGACCGCTCTTGTAGAGTGGGACCCAATGTTTGTTGCTGAAGATCCGCTGCAGCAAGCGGAGAGGACCCTGGCAGGTCCGGACCCGATCCCCCTATCATTGTCTATCGACAACGCCTACTCCAGTCTTCGCCAGGTCAGCTAGCCTTCTACCACGACAGCAAGGCCCTCGAGGAGGAATGCCAAACACTTAGGAGGTGGCGCAACCGACTCCATTTTGAGACCAAGTTGGCGCAGTTGAGGCTGGATGACGACAAGGAGTGGGTGCAAAGAGAGAAGGTCCGTCTGGAGTACTGGGGTAAGTTGTTGGATGAGAAGGAAAGCATGATGTGGACCCTCAACAACCAGTCCCGTGACATCTATGAGCAGGCCAAGGCTGCAAATAGCGCAGCAGATGATCACTAGGAAAGGCTCGCCACCATCCACGATAGTCTCGTCAAGCGCCGGGAGGCTCTTGAAGTGCGGGAGAGACGGCTCGAAGATGAAGAGCAAAAATTCCTGGAGCTGCGGGAAGACCTCGTGAAGAGGGAGGAAGAGGTTGTCCAAAAGACAGCTCTGGCTGACTAGAGCCTCGAAGAACGCACCAAGAAATTGGAGGAGCATTGCGAGGAGGAGGAGAAGAAGGCCTGGGAGCGAGGGCAAGATCTGTACAAGTAGGAGAATGCCATCGCCGCTAGAGAGAAGAAAGTACGGGGCCGAGAGAAGGATATGGTCAAATGCCGAAATGAGATCCACCTCCGAGAGGAAGAGCTTAGCAAACTCGAAAGGCAGGCTGCTGAAACAATTTAGCAGAATGCCAAAGAGGTGGAGCGTCTTGCTCGGGAGAGCTCGGAGCTTGCGGCGGCCAAAAGATCCTTGGCGGAGATGTGTGGTGCAAGGGTTGCAGAGTCCCAACAAGTTTGGGACTTCCTGGGCAAGGCCAACGATGCGCTGAAGCCAATGGGCTTCAGTCCCGTGCGTCCGGATGATCCGGAGCCAGAGCTGGACCAGGCATTGGAGGCACTGAGTTCAGCAGGCAACAAGCTCTCCAAGATGGGCGATGCCATCGCGGACCAGCTGGAAACAGAGAGTCAGTCTCTGGCGAAGAACGTCGCAGAGTTTGTGCTGACGTGCTACACCAGTCGGGACCCTCAATTCCCTCTGGACCCGTTGCTTCAAGGCCCCATCGAAGGAGAGGGTGAAGCCGCCCAAGCTAGCGTGTCGGAGGTGGCCCAGAAGGTCGCCCAGTTCTTCCATAGGGTCTAGGACCATCTCTCTGTAGCTCCCGCTTGATTCTCTCTTCTTCTTCTCCAATTTTGTAATCTCTTGTCTCCAGATGAATGAAATCCAAATTTTTGTGAATTCGAATTTCATTTTTTGTCTTCAACACCACCTTTGTATCACTTGGCCCCCTGGTAGATGTACACAATTTGATTGTGAACATGTACCAAGAGGATGTAACGGTTGTTGAAGACTTGCGTGCTTCGAACTTGTAGAATGTAGGTCCGAAGTCTTCGATAGTGTAGGCCCCCTGAGGCTGTCGGAGCTTAGTGGATCCGGCATTGACCATCGCCAGAGCTTAGTAGCTCCGGCAGTAGTCTCCATCAACATGTAAAGCATCGATGGTTAGCCGTCTGGGGTGTCGGAGCTTGGCAGCTCCGGCAGTGACCTCCGTCAACACGTGTTGTGTCAATGTCAGAATCCACTTTAGAGTCTTTCCACCATCTTCACGTTGACGGCTTGCCCCTTAGCTTTACCGGAACTGAGTAGCTCCAGAGATTCTTAATGTCAGTAATTGAACATCGACCACAAGCCGCCTAGAGGATTTCGGAGCTTATTTTTCCTGCACACTGAAGTCAATAAAAACAGTAAAATCCGTTTCCTATCTATAACTTCATTGCGGCTTACTATTCTCAAGAAAGTTTTAGGCCGAACACAATTCTAAATACAATCAAGAGCGTTGTCTTGCTTCCTTTAGGTCTGATCATTTCTGGACTCGCCTTACTTCGGCCTGCCGGGATGTAGGTAGAGTAGCGTACTTAGGTTGCAGGACCAAGCTAAGTCGCTAGCACACCCTGGCCCTAGATTGGCTTGGCGGAATTCAGACGAGTAGGCCATCAACAATGTTTGAACCCTGAAGGATAGACAATACAACTCGAATTCTACATGAACTGGTCAAGATAAAGTTTCTTAAGAACTGCACAACTTTGTTATAGACAAGAAAGAGAAAAATAAAAAATATTGAGCATGTACAAAGTAAATGCACATGGAGTCTGTTTTCACACAATGATGTCTTTCATTATAGGTCCGGGGTACAGGGGAAAAAAGTACACTCTTAGGGTACGGAACCAGGCTAAGTGTGTTTCATTTCTTGTTTGACCCAAGGTAGCTAGCTACACTTTTAGTTCTGAGACAGTGACAAGTGTTGCATGGACGTTGCGGACCTAGCAAGGTAGGTCTGGCTGCCCTCCTGGAGGAGCTACCCGACTCTGTACAATGTCCCTCCCAGTTGGGGGAGAGTTTGTTTAACCCTTCTCTGGATTGTATTCTCCGTAGCACTAGATCGCCTTCCTTGAGCTGTCGGCTGTGAACATGCCGTTGGTGATAGCGCCAAAGAGCTTGGTGGTATTGGGCGTTCCAATCAGCTGCTCGACACCTTCCCTCTTCAAGGAGGTCAAGGTCTTCACACCGGAGCTGGTCCTGCGTGGCTTCGTCGGAGGTCCGGATCCGGAGCGACCCCAAGGTGATTTTGGGAGGAAGGACTGCTTCAGCTCCATACACCAGGAAGAAGGGTGTCTCTCCAGTTGACCGATTTGGAGTTGTCCTGTTGGCCCATAGAGTGGGCGGAAGCTCTTCAATCCAGTTGGCTCCATGTTTTTTCAGGCGCTCATATGTGCGTGTCTTGAGTCCTTTCAGGATTTTTGCATTTGCTCTCTCGACTTGGCCATTGCTTGCCGGGTGAGCTACGGAGGCGTAGCTGACTTGGATGCCAAGGTCTTCACAGTATCTTTGGAAAGCAGAGCTTGTGCATTATCTGTTATGATTTTGTTCGGGACTCCAAATCTGCATACGATGGACTGCAAGAAATTGATAGCTGATTGCTTGTTTATTGTCACAACTGGAGTTGCTTCCGGCCATTTGGTGAACTTGTCAATGGCAACATACAGGAACTTGTAACCTCCGACGGCTCTTGGGAAAGGTCCCGCCATCCCCCACACAGTGAAAGGTCATGTAGGAGGTATCATTTGTAGAGGCTGAGCCGGTGTTTGAATTTGCTTTGCATGGAACTTACATGCTTTGCATTTCTTCACTAGCTCAGTTGCATCCTGGAGCGCTGTAGGCCAGTAAAAGCCATGCCGGAAGGCTTTACCGACTAGCGTGCGGGAAGACGCTTGGCTCCCACACTCGCCTCCATGGATTTCTGTGAGGAGCTCGCAACCTTCTTCCCTTGTGATGCACCGCATTAGGACGCCGTTGGCACCGTGCCGGTAGAGATCCCCTTCTCTAGTGTGTATCTTTTAGCCAATCTGACTATCCGGTCAGCGGATACATCATCGTGAGGAAGGATATTGTCTTTCAAGTAGCTCCGGATCTCCGAGATCCATGCATTGGAGCCTGCTTGAGCATTTGAGTCTTGCGTGCTGGGTTGCTCAGAGCTTCCGGCAGCACCTATGGCCCTTGATGGCTGTCATGGTAACAGGGCCATCAGGACCGCCAGCTTCGGGATGCTGGTCTTGCCCTCTTCGCTCAGTTCGGCAGGCTGAGCTGTGGGTTTTGAAAACCTCTGGACGAAGGTTCCGTCAGGAGCCGGAGCTCCGGTTGACGCTTTCGTCGAGAGTTCATCAGCTTCAGCGTTATGGACACGCTGGACATGGTAGAGATCCAGAACTTCGAAGTCCTTCTGAAGCCTTTGGACTTCAAGGAGATAAGCAGCTAGTTGGGCATTGTTACAGGAGCATTCACCCTTCACCTGTTTAATGATGATCTACGAATCTCCCTTGACCAACAGCTGCTTAACACCATATGATAGTGCCACCTTTAGTCCACAAATGAGTGCTTCATACTTTGCCATGTTGTTGGTCGCCTTGAAGTCAAGGTGGACCATGTATTTTACCTTCTCCCCGGTTGGAGCGAGGAGAAGGACTCCAGCTCTGGCCCCCTGCTTTTGCTTGGAGCCGTTGAAGTAGAGGGTCCAGTGAGGTTCGGTGAAGACTGGAGCCTTGAGTTCCGGCTTCTGCTCACTAGGGCCCCCATTCTGGCACGAAGTCTGCCAATGCTTGACTCCTGATCGCTTGTCTTGGGATGAATTCAAGATCGAATTCGGCCAATTCCGCTGCCCACTTTGCAATGTTCCCAGTAGAGTTGGGATTATGCAAGATCGAACGCAGTGGGTAAGAGGTCACCACTGAGATCTTGTGAGCTTGGAAGTAATGGTGAAGCTTCCTGGAGGCGATGAGAACTACGTAGAGCAGCTTGTGCACCTCTAGGTATCGAGTCTTGGCATCATGTAGTACTCCACTGATGAAGTACACTGGGCGTTGGACTATCCGGACCCTCCCGGAGGGGCCCGGAGCTTCCTCCACATTGACCCGGACCCTCTCGGAGGGGTCCGGACCTGCTTCGGGGACCTCTGGGTCCTTGCTGGAGGAACCCGAAGCTTCTATTGGAGTGACCCGGACCCTCCAGGAGGGGTCTAGATCTTCTTGAATAACTCCCTGTAGATCCAAGTATGGGGGCTGGGACCCAGGCTCACCTTCAAGAACCCCTGAACCCTCCCGGAGGGGTCTGGATTCCTGAGCTTGGGATGGTTTTGGTCTCTCCGCAACTAGGACCATGCTGACAACCTCATCGGTTGGTGAAATGTAAAGCAGTAAGGGCTCACCAGGATTCAGAGCTACCAAGGTTGGTAGAGTGGTGAGGAGCTACTTTAGCTCTTGGAACGCCTTTTCTGCTTCTTCAAACCATTGAAATGGTCCGGACTTCCTCAATAGCATGAAGAATGGTAGTGCCCGTTCCGCCAGACTTGAGATGAACCGACTGAGGGCGGCTAGACATCCAGTCAGTTTCTGGACGACCTTGATGTGGGATGGTGGCCGCATCTCCTCAATGGCTTTAATCTTCGCCGGATTTGCCTCTATGCCCCGGTGGTTTACTAGGAAACCAAGAAGTTCTTCCAGAGCAGTCACTCCGACAGTACGGTCTCTGCGGATTTGGAGAACACCATCTCGTGTTGGCATCTTCAACACCAGGTAGCCATAATGAGCAGCAGCCACGAACTTGTACAAGGCGGGCCTGCCCAGAATGGCGTTGAAAGGTAAGTTGATCTGAGCGACGTCAAAGATCAACTTCTCAGTGCGATAATTCTCCCAAGTCCCGAAGGTCACGGGGAGAGTAATTGCACCCAGTGGATTTATGGCCCCCAGACCTACTCCGGAGAAAGGTCAGGAGGGGCGAAGGTCTGAAGGTCGGAGCTGCAGCTTGACGAAAGCTTCGAAGCTTATGAGATTCAGCCCCGAACCTCCGTCCACCATTACATGGTGGAGTTGAATGTTATTGATGGTAGGTGATACCATCATAGGTAGCTGACCAGCTCTGATCATGTTCCGAGGGCAGTCCGAAGCATCAAAAGTGATGGTGGTGTCCATCCACTTTTGGCGTTTGGATCCGGCAGATCTCTGGACACTACCTTTGGTAGATCGAGGAGTGTTAGTTCGGTGAAGGGCGCGCATAGATTCAAGAAGGTAAAAGACACGTGTACACAGAGATTTACGTGGTTCGGGCCGCCTGAGCGTAATACCCTACTCCACGGGGTGTGTTGGTGATGTATTAAGCGTGTGAGTCTAGAAGAAGCTCCAAAAGAAGAAGCTCGTCTAGCTTAGGGAGTTCAGTAGTGGTCTGGAACCCTCCCTTGTGTATCCTCGACCAGTCCTTTTATAGTACAAGGACTGGTCGTTACACCGTTAGCCTGGCCCGACATGTGGCCCTGGCGGTTACACATACTTGATACACAATAAATGAGGTTAATTACTCTTAATAGCCTATTAACGGGCCTTAACAGTGCCGTTACCAGTATTAAGGGCTATCTGATCGTGTGTCATTAATATGGTATTAATGACACTTAATCGGGTCTTGAAGTCTTTGATTGCTCCTTGAAGGTCTGGAGCCGTTGGGGGGTCCACCATCCTGATTGTTGAAGTTGAAGGTCCGGCGGTCGCCACGTGGCAGCACCGGAGCTTACCGTCGTGGACGAGTAGGTCCGGTGCTACTGTACACGTGTCATTACCGGAGCTTCTCTCTGTCTGGGGTTAGGTCTGGGGATGCCATACTGGTATTTTAACCGGAGCTTCCCATGTGTAGGTGATAGCTCCGGTCTTATGATACACGTGGCGGCCCTGGGACTAACCATGTCGGGGAAGCAGATCCGGTTAAGCCTGACATGTGGGGCCTTCAGAGGTCTTCAAATCTGGTAGATGGAGTTTTATTGTGATCTTTGCAATCCCAAGGGGTATCCGGTACGGAGGGTACCGACAGCAACAAATTCTAATATTTGGCTAATTTTAAAATTTTGGTCAAATATATAATAACCAACAGTACCACATTGTCCCAAATTCCTTGTTTAGGCTATTTTGAAAATTTTGGCCTACAACTTAGAATTTTGTTTATTATATTCACAAAACTTACAAATACAATTATTTAAGCTAAATTTTAAATTTTTGTCTTGTAATAAGCAAAAGAATTACACATAAAATATAAAGTGATTTGATTCAATTTTGGTTAACCCATTTTTTTTATAAAAAAGTGGCTCAATGCAATATGAATCATACATAAAGATAATAAAGTATATAATTCATTTAAATTTGGCCATTTCTTTAAATTGGCCTTATTGAACATGAATTATACTTAGATTTATTCTTTTTGTCAAGCCATTTTTGAAATTTGGATGGATAAGAATGAATAATTTCTTTGTGTTTTTTATTATGATTAACACTGTCGGAGTGTTGATCCGGCAATTCTCCCGGTACTACTGTTGGTAGCCTGCGGAGTTTGTAGTTCGGTATTGGGCACGCAAAGATTTAGAATACGATGGCAAATAGACACAAGGATTTACGTGGTTCGGGCCGCCTGAGCATAATACCATACTCCACGGGGTGTGTAGTTGTTGTCTTGGGTGTCAAAGCTGAGTATGGGAGAGGTCTCAGAGTTCAAAGAGTCGTCCCCTGTGTATCATCGACCAGTCCTTTTATAGTACAAGGGCTGGTCATTACACTGTTAGCCTGGCCCGACATGTGGCCCTGGCAGTTACTGATGCTTAATACACAATTAATGAGGATAATTACCCTTAATAGCGTGGTAACGGGCCTTTGACAGTGTCGTTACTGGTATTAAGATCCTTCCGATAGTGTGTCATTAATATGGTATTAATGACACTTAATCGGGTCTTGAAGTCTTTGATTGCCCCTTGAAGGTCCGAGCCGTCGGGGGTCCACCCGTTTGATAGTTGAGGCTGAAGGTCCGGCGGTTGGACACGTGGCAGCATCGGAGCTTTCCATCTGGGATGGATAAGTCTGGTGTAGATGTACACGTGTCGGTACCGGAGCTTCCCTCTGTCAAGGGTTAGGTCCGGGAGTGCTGCACAACTGTTTAGCTCGGAGCTATCCCATGTGTGGGGTGTAGGTCCGGTTGCTGTATACACGTGGCAGCACCAGGACTAACCATAGATGGGAGGCAGGTCCGGTCCCGTATGACACGTGGGGCCTTTGCAGGTCTTCAACTCAGACAGGTGAAGTTCCTTTGGTCTTTTTGTAGTCCCAAGGGGTATACGGTATGTAGGGTACCGACAGTGGCCCCCTGGGCCCACCTCTAGGAGAGACCTTTGGGATGGAGGTGGGTCCATCCTTCGGTTTTTGAGTCGTGTCTTCAAGGGTCTTCATATTTGCCGTTGGCGGTAGTTCGCAGTTAAACCAACGCTGCGTGGCATATCCACGATGCGGCAGGTGAGATCTGTGTGTGCGGATCTAACACAAAATCGTATCGGTTCCGCGCGCCCTGTCAGGCCGCCGCCCTCGGGCTTCCCACCTTTCATGATGACAACCGTTCGCCTGGGGTAAGGACCTCGACTTGATCGTCGGGGTGGCCCGGGCCCCCTTGTCATTGGCAGGGTGAAGTTTTTGAATTGTATCGTCGGCTCTTCTGTGGTTTCCATCCAAGCGTTGCGGGGGCTTACTTAAGAAGGAAAGCGCGCACCGTTTGCGAATTCTTTATGCCTTCGTTTGAACTTGCGCTCAAATCCTCCAAACTTTTGCTTGCTTTTCCTCTCTCGCCACGCCATGTCGCGATGAAGTTGGGACTCCCCCAAAGCCGTATTGGAAGCAGGAAGGAGTTGTCCAGGGTCCGGGCCTATATGGGATGGTCCAGTGACTCCTTCGACAACGACATTCGCTGCGGCGAGCTTCCCTTCGAGAAGAAGCGAGCTGAAGATATGGTATACTTCCTTGGGTACGCCATGGCGGGTTTGATCCCGCCTTTCTCCACCTTCTTTCTGATGCTGCTAGATTTCTATGGTCTGCAGCTCCACCATCTGGGCCCCCACTCAATCTTGCTGGTGGCGACTTTTGTCCACTTTTCTGAGATGTGGGTGGGCGTGCCCCCTTGCGTGGAGTTGTTCCTTCTTCACTGTCCACCCGACCGGGAAGAGTGATGAGTTCATCGGATTCTACTACTTCGTGAAGCGGAAAAACTCTCCCCTCAAGTACTTGAGGTCCTTCCCTTCTGGCAAGTGGGACGACTGGAAGAAAGACTGGGTGGTCATCACCGTTGTGGGACACGAGAGGCTGGAGCTGCCTGAAGGCCTTCCTCGCATAGACACCGACACTTGGAGTGACGTGTTGGCGCTGTCGAGGGAGTACAGGCCCATCCTGGATAGAATCCAGGAATGTGTCGAAGGTGGGGTGACCCCACAGATGGTCTTCGGCAACTTTTTGACAAACAGGTGAGCCCCGCTGAGGGCTAGGAGCCGGCCTGCCTGGGCCTTCAACAATGAGATGGATACCAACCGCATTGAAGTCGGCTTGGACACCAACTTGGCTGGTGAAGCCTTGAAGACCCATCTCAAGAAGTTCCAGCATGGGAACATGGATCCTGGCAACGTGTCTCCACCGGCGGCCTTCCTGCCTCTGAATATGATTCCAGAGGAGTGCAGAGAGCTCCGGAGGAAGATGCTGCTGTTGGACGACTTGGGCCTGGTGGAGAGGCAATCAACCTCCAGGGTGGCAATCCCTGAAGCTTCTGAAGGCGGCCCCGCTCCTGCCCCAAAGCCAAGAACCGAAGTCGTAGGCAAGGGCAAGGAGTTGGTCGAGCCCTCGAGCCGCAAGAGGAAGCTGAAGCATGCTAACGGGAGGTCCGTCAGACCTGCTCCTTCCATGACGCCTCCTTCTCCTCGATGGAGGAGGTCTTCGGTGGCGGCAACTACTCCAACATCGGCATCTCCCCGGGGTACTAGCTCTGGCCATGTGGCTCCAGTACCAGGGCCAGCTAAGGGCTCTGGGTCTGGAGGTCCTTCCCGGTCGAGGGGGACCTCAACCAAGATGACGCCGACAGAACCATCAATCTCTGGGGAACCTTCCGGAGCTACCACGCCAGTGGCGACAGGGTCCGGCCCCGAGCGTCCGGGGAAGAGGTTCCGCGCTAGCTGGAGCGTAAGCCTTCCAAGGTAAGTTTGATTTTTTACCTCAGTTGATTGTTTTTTATTGTAACTATTTTTTGAGTTTCTTCGTCTTTCATCCACAGAGTGCCCAAGAAAGGGGCTGAAGCTCCGGTTCCTGCAGTAGCAGCTGAGGCTGTGCAGGCGGAAGCTCCGGCTCCAATCCCAGCGCTTCCCCAAGAGGTGGCTGAGGCTGCAACAGCTCTGGCCCCGACTGTCGTGGTACTGGACCTCGACTCATCCCGAGAAGCTCCCGTGGTAGCGCCGGACCATGGGAATGAATATGTACCAGCGGCACCTGCCCGGAGGTTGAATCTCTGGGTTTGGATGATGAAATGGTGGACGCTTCAGCCGCGGAGCCGGAGAAAGTTGTGGTTATGGCCCTAGAGTCAGATGTTGTCGAAGCCTCAGCGACGGAGCCGGTGGTTGATGAGGCCCCGGCGGTAGGTTCGGTGGTTGATGAAGTTCTTGCGGTAGAGCCGATCATCGAAGAAGTTCCAGCGCCTGAGCCAGTTGCTGCAGAAGTGCCAGTGCCCGGACCCATGATGGTCGAAGCGCCAGCACCTGAACCGTTGGTGGAGGAGGCACCAACATCGGAGCCGGAAGTGGCTTCAGCTCCGACCGAATCTTCAACGCTTGCCCCGGAGGTGATGGTCCTGGAGGTGCCCGCACCTGAGCCATGGTGCCAAGATGAAGTTGTTGGCCCCCCGCTTGAGGGACCAGTTGTTGATGACCTGGCGGCGGGACCTTTGGAGCCAACTCCGGAGGTCGAAACTTCTGTAGCAGGACCTTCCTCGGTGATGGCCGAGGCTATCCCGGAGGGCGGCCCTAGTGCCGTGGAAGCTCAGGGGACTGCTCTTGTAGAGTGGGACCCAATTTTTGTCATAGAGAACCCACTGGAGCCAGCCGAGAGGACCCCGACAGGTCCAGACCCAATCCCTCTGTCCTTGTATATTGGCAGTGCTTGCTCCAGTCTTCGTCAGGTCCAACTAGCTTTTTACCACGACAGCAAGTCCCTCAAGGAGGAGTGCCAAACTCTTAGGAGGTGGTGCAACCGGCTTCAATTCGAGACCAAGCTGGCGCACTCGAGGCTGGCTGACGACAAGGAGTGGGTGAGGAACGAGAAGGTCCAGTTGGAGTACTGGGGTAAGCTGTTGTACAAGAGGGAAAGCATGGTGTGATCCCTTGACAACCAGTCGAAGGCCATCCACAAACAGGTTGTAGCTGCTAATAACGCGGCGAATGATCGCGGAGAGAAGCTCAGCGCCATCCACGACAGCCTCGTCAAGCGCCGGGAGGCCCTTGAGGAGCGGAAGAAAAAGCTCGAGGATGAAGAGCAAAAACTCCTGGAGCTGCGGGATGACCTTGTGAAGAGGGAGGAAGAGCTTACTCAGAGGCTGACTCTGGGTGACAAGAGTCTCGCAGAGTGCACCAAGAAGTTGGATGAGCACTGCAAGAATGAGGAGAAGAAGGCCTGGCAGCGAGGACAGGACCTCCACAAGAGGGAGGATGAAATTGCTACCAGGGAGAAGAAGGTGCGGGGACGGGAGAAGGACCTTGTCGACCACCATAACAAGATCCACCTCCGAGAGGATGATCTCAATAAACTCGAAAGGAAGGTTGCTGAAAAGATTCAGCGGAATGCCAAAGAGGTTGAGTGCCTTGCTCGTGAGAATTCGGAGCTTGCTGCGACCAGAAGATCCTTGGAGGAGATGCAAGGCTCGAGGGTTGTGGAGTCCCAAAAAGTTTGGTACTTCCTGGGCAAAGCCAATGACATGCTGACTCCAATGGGTTTTAGTCCCATGCGTCCGGATGATCCGGAGCCAGAGCTGGACCAGGCGTTGCAGGAGTTGAGTTCAGCAGGCAACAAGCTCACCAAGATGGGCGGTGTCATCGTGGACCTACTGGAAATCGAGGGACAATCTCTGGCGAAGAATGTCGCAGAATACGTGCTCACGTGCTACACAAGCCGGGATCCTCAATTCCCCCTGGGCCCGGTGCTTGAAGGCCCCATCGACGGAGAGGGCGAAGCTGTCCAAGCCAGCGTATCGGAGGTTGCCCAGAAGGTCGCCTCATTCTTCCATAGGGTCTAGGACCTATCTCTTTGTAGCTCCCGCTTGTATCCTCTCTTCTTTTTCTCCAATTTTGTAATCTCTTGTCTCCATATGAATGAAATCCAAGTTTTTGTGAATTTCATTTTTTGTCTTCAACACCTTTGTCCCACTTGGCCCCCTGGTAGATGTACACAATTTGATTCTGAACATGTACCAAGAGGATGTCACAGTTGTTGAAGACTTGCTTGCTTCGAACTTGTAGAATGTAGGTCCGAAGTCTTTGATAGTGAGGGCCCCCTGAGGTTGTCGGAGCTTAGTGGCTCCTGATTTGACCATCGTCGGAGCTTAGTAGCTCCGGCTGCAGTCTTCATCAACGTGTAGAGCATCAACGGTTAGTCCTCTGGGGTGTTGGAGCTTGGTAGCTCCGGCAGTGACCACTGTCAACACGTAGTGCATCGACACCAGACCCCATTGTGGAGTCTTCCCACCATCTTTTCTTCACGTTGACGGCTGGCCCCCTGGCTTTACCGAAGCTGAGTAGTTCTAGCAATGCTTGTTATCAATGTTTGAAACATCGACTACGAGCCACCTAGGGGATGTCAGAGCTTTGCTAGCTCCGGCTTAATTCACCATCATCATGAGATCTTTATTTTTCCTGCACACTGAAGTCAAGAAAAATAGTAAATTTCGTTTCCTATCTATAACTCAATTGCGACTTACTATTCTCGTAAGAAATTTTTAGGTCGAGCGCAATTCTTCATACAATCAAGTGCACTGCGTTGTTTTCTCTAGGTCCAATCATTTTCAGGACCCGCCTTACTTCGGCCCGCCGGGTGTAGGTAGAGTGGCATACTTAGGGTGCAGGACCAGGCTAAGTCCATAGCACACTCCGGACCTAGACTGGCTGGCGGCATTCAGGCGAGTGAGCCATTCAACAACGTGAAAACCCGAAGGAATGAACAATGCGACTCGAGTTGTACATGAATTGATCCAGCTAAAAAATTATTGAGGATCGCACAACCTTGTTATAGACAAGAGAGAGAAAAATAAAAAATATTGAGCTTGTACAAAGTAAATGCACGTGGAGTCAGTTTTCACACAATGATGTCTTTCATTATAGGTCCGGGGTACAGGGGAAACAAGTACACCCTTAGGGTACGGAACTAGGCTAAGTGTGTTTCATTTCTTGTTTAACCCAAGGTAGCTAGCTACACTTTTAGTTCTGAGACTATGACAAGTGTTGCCTGAACTTTGCGGATCTTCCGAAGAAGGTCCGGCTGTTCTCCCGGAGGAGCTACCCGACTCTGTACAATGACTCTATAACATACATCACATGTAACTACAGACTCACCTCCGTGATATTAAGCGTAGAACTTACAGAGGTGCTCAATGTTCCAAGGATTAGGGAGAGGTGTCCCATCCTCGGTTGCCTAGCGAACGCATCCGGGACGGCATACTTTGATCACTCGGAAGGGTCCTTCCCAGCTGGGGGAAAGTTTGTTTAACCCTTCTCTGGATTGTATTCTCTGTAGCACCAGATCACCTTCCTCGATCTGTCGGTTCTGAACATGCCTTTGGTGATAGCGCTGAAGAGCTTGGCAGTATCGGGGATTCTGAACAGCTGCTCGGCACCTTCCCTCTTCAAGGAGGTCAAGGTCTTCACGCCGGAGCTGGTCCTGCATGGCATCGTCGAAGGTCCGGACCCAGAGCGACCCCAAGGTGATTTTTGGAGGAAGGACCGCTTCAGCTCCGTACACCAAGAAGAAGGGTGTCTCTCCAGTTGACCGGTTTGGAGTTGTCCTGTTGGCCCACGGTGTGGGCGGAAGCTCTTCGATCCAGTTGGCTCCATGTTCTTTTAGGCGCTCATATGTGCGTGTCTTGAGTCCTTTTAGGACTTCTGCATTTGCTCTCTCAGCTTGGTCATTGCTTGCCGAATGAGCTACGGAAGCGTAGCTGACTTGGATGCCGAGGTCTTCGCAATATCCTTGGAATGCAGAGCTTGTGAACTGGGTCCCATTATCAGTTATGATTTTGTTTGGGACTCCCAATCTGCATACGATGGACTGCAAGAAGTTGATAGCTGATTGCTTGTTTATTGTCACAACTGGAGTCGCTTCCGGCCATTTGGTGAATTTGTCAATGGCAGTGTACAGGAACTTGTAACCTCCGACGGCTCTTGGGAAAGGTCCCAAGATATCCATCCCCCACACAGCGAAAGGCCATGTAGGAGGTATCATTTGTAGAGGTTGAGCCGGTGTGTGAATTTGTTTCGCATCGAACTAGGATGCTTCACATTTTTTCACCAGCTCAGTTGCATCCTGGAGCGCTGTAGGCCAGTAAAAGCCATGCCGGTAGGCTTTACCGACCAGCGTGCGGGAAGACGCGTGGTTCCCACACTCGCCTCCATGGATTTATGCGAGGATCTCGCGACCTTCTTCCCTTGTAATGCACTGCATTAGGACACCGTTGGCACCGCACCGGTAGAGATCCCCTTTGACCAGCGAGTATCTTTTAGCCAATCTGACTATCCAGTTAGCGGATACATTATCTCCAGGAAGGAAGCTGTCTTTCAAGTAGCTCCGGATCTCCGAGATCCATGCATCGGAGCTAGCTTAAGCATCTGAGTCTTGCGTGCTGGGTTGCTCGGAGCTTCCTGCAACACCTACGACCCTTGATGGACGTCATGGTACTAGAGCCATCGGGACCGCCACCTTCGAGGTGCTGGTATCGCCCCCTTCGCTCAGTTCGGCAGGCTGAGCTGTAGGTTTAGACAACCTCTGGACGAAGGTTCCATCGAGAGTCGGAGTCCCGGTTGAAGCTTTCGTCGAGAGTTCGTCAGCATCAGCGTTGTTGAGACGCTGGACATGGCAAAGATCCAGGACGTCGAAGTCCTTCTGAAGCTTCTGGACCTCAAGTAGGTATGCAGCTAGTTGAGGGTTGTTGCAGCAACATTCACCTTTGACTTGTTTTACAACAAGTTGTGAATCACCGTTTACCAACAGTTGCTTGACACCATACGATAGTGCCACCTTGAGTCCATAAATTAGTGCTTCATACTCCGCCATGTTGTTGGTTGCCTTCAAGTCAAGGTGCACCATGTATTTAACCTTCTCCCCGGTCGTAGCGAGGAGAAGGACTCCAGCTCCGGCCCCTTGCTTCTGCACGGAGCTGCCAAAGTAGAGAGTCCAGTGAGGCTCAGTGAAGACCGAAACCTTGGGTTCCGACTTCCGCTCACTAGGGCCCCCAGGATTTGATGGAGAGTGTCGGAGTGTTGATCCGGCAATTCTCCCGGTACTACTGTTGGTAGCCCGCGGAGTTTGTAGTTCGGTATTGGGCGCGCAGAGATTCAGAACACGATGGCAAATAGACACAAGGATTTATGTGGTTCGGGCCGCCAGAGCGTAATACCCTACTCCACGGGGTGTGTAGTTGTTGTCTTGGGTGTCAAAGCTGAGTATGGGAGAGGTCTCAGAGTTCAAAGAGCCATCCCTTGTGTATCGTCGACCAGTCCTTTTATAGTACAAGGACTGGTCGTTACACAGTTAGCTTGGCCCGACATGTGGCCTTGGCAGTTACTGATGCTTAATACACCATTAATGAGGTTAATTACCCTTAATAGCGTTGTAATGGGCCTTGACAGTGCCGTTACTGGTATTAAGAGCCTTCCGATAGTATGTCATTAATATGGTATTAATGACACTTAATCGGGTCTTGAAGTCTTTGATTGCCCCTTGAAGGTCCGAGCCGTCAGGGGTCCACCAGTTTGATAGTTGAGGCTGAAGGTCCGGCGGTTGGACACGTGGCAGCATCGGAGCTTTCCGTCTGGGACGGGTATGTCCGGTGTAGATGTACACGTGTCGGTACCGGAGCTTCCCTCTGTCTGGGGTTAGGTCCGGGGGTGCCGCACAAGTGTTTAGCCCGGAGCTATCCCATGTGTGGGATGTAGGTCCGGTTGCTGTATACACCGTGCAGCACCAGGACTAACCATTGATGGGAGGTAGGTCTGGTCCCGTATGACACGTGGTGCCTTTGCAGGTCTTCAACTTAGACAGGTGAAGTTTTTTTGGTCTTTTTGTAGTCCCAAGGGGTATACAGTATGCAGGGTACCGACAGAGAGGGGGTCCATTCCGCCACGAAGTCCGCCAATGCTTGACTCTTGATCGCATGTCTTGGGACGAATTCAAGGTCGAACTCAGCTAATTCCGCTGCCCACTTTGCAATGTTCCCAGTGGAATTGGAGTTATGCAAGATTGCACATAGTGGATAAGTGGTTACCACTGAAATCTTGTGAGCTTGGAAGTAGTGTCGGAGCTTCCTAGAGGCAATAAGAACTGCATAGAGCAATTCTTATTGCCTCTAGGATGTAGTGTCGTCCTGAAAGCCTAACTCTTCTTCAGTCAGAGCTTCGTCGACTTTCTGTTTTCCTTCCCTTTGACAGAAAGGAACTTCTTCCCGGTGCTTGTTATAGCGCTCGACAACATTCTGGACCTCTCGGCAATCTTCCAGGTTGTGGTTGTTCGACTTATGTATAAGGAACCATATCTTGGAGCTGCCACCGTCTTCAGATGACGGACGAGGTCGTTTCCCGGGGCGTGGCCTCCGGCCACCCGGAGTTGCGGCAGCTGCACCAGTAGGTGTGCTAGCCGATGGCTTTTTCTTGCTGTTGGACTTTTTCTTCTTTTTGCCACTCATGGAGGTAGTGGCTTCACTCTTGGAGGATTTTTTATTGTCCTCCAGAGGTGGTTGGGAGTGAATATCACGGCCCTCCACAGCTTTGGCGCATTTGTCTGCCAAGCTGAAGAGCTCCGTGACGCTGGTGATCTACTTGGTCGCCAGCTTCTCCAGCATCTTCTTATCTCGTTCGCCCTGTCTAAATGCCACAATAACAGAGGTGCTGGAGATAGAAGGAATAGTGTTTCGTACCTGGGAGAACCTCTGTATGAAGGATCGTAGGGATTCTCCCCCCCTTCTGCCTTACATCAAAAAGGTCTAGTTCGGTGCCTGGTCGGGTGTATGAACTCCTGAAATTGGCGGTAAACTGTTGGCACAGTTCCGCCCAATTGTTGATGGAGTCGGGCGGAAGGCTCATGAACCAGGACCTGGCGGTCCCAGTCAAAGCCACAGGGAAGTAGTTGGCCATTACGGCCTCGTTGCCTCCGGCTGCAAGGATTGCGGTGGAGTAAATTTGGAGAAACACAGCATGATTGACAGTCCTGTCAAATTTCTCCGGCAGGTGAGGCCGGAACCTTTGTGTCCATCTGACCATGTCTAGGTGCATGGCCAGGGCAGAACAGCCTCCTCCTACTTCCTCGGGAGCGGGACTGTCTCGAGCCTCCCGCCTTTCACGAGCACGCTCGATAAGAACGCGGTCGTCCTATTGGCGGTAACGGCAATCAAGCTTCGCCTGGAGGTCATGAGTTGAAAGCCTGGTTACCGTACGGGTGTGTTGCGCCCCGGAAGGCAGCGCCATCACTTGTTGAGACGTAGCACGCCTCCTATGTTGGGAAGCGTGCGGACCAAGTCTGCCCGACACAGTCCGATGTTGCGATGGGGCCCGCCCCGAGGGGGGAGGACCTTGGTTGCTGATGCGATCGGCGGCTGCTGCAACCAAATGTTCCACATCAGCCCTCCACTGCTCCATTGCATCCTGGGATGCACCTGGAGCTGGTGGGCATTGGAGAAGAGCACGCGCTGCATGGAGCGCATGTTTAGGGTTGTTGTTAGCCGATGTCGTGACCGACGCATATGCCCCGTCCCGTTGTCCAGCTTGATTTGCTGGTGTGGACGGTGGCGGCGGAGGCATGACTCCTACTGGAGCCGCGACACCTGCTGGCAGCTGCACATTGGAGGGATTGCCTCCAGCAGGTTGTGCTGCAGGGTTGACGTTGCACGATCCAGCAGTAGAGTTCACCATCTTCGAATCTCGGGCGCCCCCCTTCCTGGCGCACCAACTGTCGGTGTGTTGATCCAGCAATTCTCCCGGTACTACTGTTGGTAGCCCGCGGAGTTTGTATTTCGGTATTGGGCGCGCGGAGATTCAGAATAAGATGGCAAATAGACACAAGGATTTACGTGGTTCGGGCCGCCTGAGCGTAATATCCTACTCCACGGGGTGTGTAGTTGTTGTCTTGGGTGTCAAAGCTGAGTATGGGAGAGGTCTCAGAGTTCAAAGAGCTGTCCCCTGTGTATCGTCGACCAGTCCTTTTATAGTACAAGGACTGGTCGTTACACCATTAGCCTGGCCCAACATGTGGCCCTGGCAGTTATTGATGCTTATTACACAATTAATGAGGTTAATTACCCTTAATAGCATGGTAACGGGCCTTTGACAGTGTCGTTACTTGTATTAAGAGCCTTCCGATAGTGTGTCATTAATATGGTATTAATGACACTTAATCGAGTCTTGAAGTCTTTGATTGCCCCTTGAAGGTCCAAGCCGTCGGGGGTCCACCAGTTTGATAGTTGAGGCTGAAGGTCCGGCGGTTGGACACGTGGCAGCATCGGAGCTTTCCGTCTGGGACGGGTAGGTTCGGTGTAGATGTACACATGTCGGTACTAGAGCTTCCCTCTGTCAGGGGTTAGGTCCGGGGGTGACGCACAATTGTTTAGCCCGGAGCTATCCCATGTGTGGGATGTAGGTCCGTTTGCTGTATACACGTGGCAGCACCAGGACTAATCATAGATGGGAGGCAGGTCCGGTCCCGTATGACACGTGGGACCTTCGCAGGTCTTCAACGCAGACATGTGAAGTTCCTTTGGTCTTTTTATAGTCCCAAGGGGTATACGGTACGCAGGGTACCGACAAACACACATTACAACACCACCATGATGATTTTATTAATAAAATCTTTGGTTGCCTCAATGTAGGAATCAATGGCTCGCGAGTTCGAAGAACTTTCCCTTGATGGTCACAACTATACTACATGAGCTTGGGACATCAAGATAAGTTTGGCTTTTCGTGGAATCATGACTTCACTTACTCCTCCCGTAGAAAGAGATGCAACATTTCAGGATACATACAAGTATCAGACACTATACATCATCCGGAACCACCTTCATCCCGACTTAAAGTCAGATTATGTGATGGAGGAGGAGCCTCATAGTCTTTGTATAGCACTTAAAAGCCGTTATGAACAACAAAAGGCAATTTTATTGCCTGAGGCCAACCACGAGTGAACTCAACTTCGTCTTCAAGACTTTAAGTCTATTAACGATTGTAATCATGTTGTTCATAAGGTGTGCGCAAAATTGCGATTATGTGAGAAAGAACCATTAGAGGAGGACAAAATTGAAAAGACTCTTCAAACAATGCTTCTCTCTGATTGGGTCTTACAACATCAATATCGGGCCCGGAACAACCAACAATATGCTGATCTCATTCGAGATTTACTCCAAGCAAAGAAGTATGATGGGGCTATTAAGAATCATCACCAACGACGTGTTGGGGCTGCTCCTCAAACTGAGATCCATCATAATGAGAATAAAGCAAGTATTTCTAAGGATGCAAATTCAAAGAAGAAAGGTAGATCCGCTAGGCGATGTCGCAATAGGCAGAAAAATAAAAAATTCTCAAAGACGATGAAAAAAGATGGTGCTCCCTTTAAATAGAAGAATGTGCATTGTAAGGCATGCGGCACTTACAAACATACAACAGATAAGTGTTGTACACCTAAGCACCTTGTGGTCTTGTACCAGAAATCACTTGGAAGTGACAAGAAGAATCAAGGATCAGGGAATTGTGAATCTCATTTCAATATCCCGACAGAGTCAACGTTTGAAGTTGGTTGTTCTAGCAAGGATCTTCAGAATCCATGCAACAACGAGCCAACATTAAATGTTGATGACCACATGGACAAGGACAACACTATGGTGGAATATCATTCGAACGATATGTTTGAAGATCTAATCTAGGTCTTCTACCATAGATATGTACATATATTTAGTCTATGAAAATACTAAAAGTGTGTTGTAATGTATATTCTTAGTCATATTGTATTAGGGTTATTCAGCACCCTAATATTATATATATATATATATTAATGCAACTAATTGAATAATTTTAATTCTATACTTCGAGAATTTGCTAATGGAGGAAGAAATGTACCTTGTGGATAGTTGCACCACAAACTCTATACTTAGGGAAAGAAAATATTTCTAGACTCTAACTCGGAGGTCGAGAAATGTTTTAACCATCGCAGGACGCGATACTACAATAGTTGGCTCTAGACGAGCCACTATTACATTTCCTAATGGGACACAAGTGATGATTGAGGATGCTTTATTGTATCCCGATTCTACACATACTCTCATAAGTTTTAGAGATATTCGGAAAAGTGAGTTACATATACATACCCATTAAGAGAATAAGGAATAATTTTTTCTTATTTCAAAATCTTCCGAACATGGCCAAGAAATTTCTAGAAAGAATTTCTTCAACTCCATCTGGACCATACTTTACGTACATAAAACTCGTACCATATGTTGCATACAAGATGATTTTCCAAAATATTGATACATTTGAGACCACATTCACGCCTAGGCCACCCCGGAATTGGGATGATGTAGAAAATTATTGGAAATTGCACCAGCTATAATTTAAAGAACACTAAATTTCCAAAATCGAATGATTTTGTGTGTACTTCATGTGCTATGGGCAAGTTGATCTTGCGGCCTTCTATGCTTAAGATCCGTGCTGAACTTTAAAGGTCCTTGAACGTATTCAAGGAGACATTTGTGGTCCCATACAACCAATGTGTTGTCCATTTAGATACTTCATGGTTTTAATCGACGCATATACAAGATGGGCACACATGTGTTTATTATCTACATGTAACCATGCTTCGCCAAATTTATGATACAAGTCATAAGGTTGAAAGCAAATTATCTTGAATATAGGATAAAAAGTATTTGTATGAACAATGCTGCTTAATTTTCATCTCGCGCCTTCAATGATTATTGTATGGCTCGAGGTATTGAAGTACAACATTCTGTTCCATATGTTCATACATAAAATGGTTTAGCAGAATCTCTCATAAAGAGAGTAAAGCTCATAGCTAGACCATTATTGCAAGGTTGCAATTTACTCTCATCTTGTTGGGGTCATGCAGTTTTACACGCTGCTGACCTTCTTCTACTAAGACCAACTGCATATCATATAACCTCCCCTTTACAACTTGTACGTGGAGATCAACCCAATATATCCCATTCGTGAAAAATTGGATGTGAAGTGTACACACCAATTTCACCACCTAAGTGAACCTCTATGGGCCCTCACAGGAAATTAGGAATATATGTGGGATATCAATCCCCGTCTATTTTAAAATACCTGGAGCTTCTAACAAGAGATTTATTCACAGCCTGATTTGCTGATTGTATTTTTAATGAGGATCATTTCCCATCTTTAGAGGGAGATAATAAATTTATCAATAAAATCCAAAAAATAAATTAAGACGACAAGTCCATCCTAAATGTTGATCCACGTACAAAGGAAATCGAACTTCAAGTTCAGAAAATTATAGAGCTACAACAAATTGCTACTAACCTGCCAGATGCATTTACTGACTATAATAGAGTCACAGCGTCTTTGAATCTTGTTGTCAATGCACCTTGTCGAGTGGAGGTACCAATAAAAAACACTCAACCTCCGAAAAGGGCGAGAACAAGTAAGGAAATTGATGCTTCAAACAAGCGACCAAAGACTACGAGGTTAAGATCTTCCTCAAAGAAAGTAAATGAAAGTCACCAAAATGTTGATATACATCAAATGGATATATTAAATCTATCATTTAGCCCTCAAGTGCACACTATAGAGCATGCTGGACAATTGGAGAACCCTGATTCTTCAATGTTGGGAAATTGTGAAGAGTTTCAGGGGATAAAAGAAATTTCCATCAATTATACTAGTTTCGGAGAATTACTTGACTGTAGCACGACGGTTGTCAACTAATGTTTTTCAACCATGATAGCTGATCTTCTTCATGATCCTTATCCTAAGACCATGACAGAGTGTAAACAACGCTCGAACTGGATCAAATGGTGAGAAGCAATCAAGGCAAAACTTGACTCACTTAAAAAGAGAGAGGTATTCAGTAATGTAATACCTACTCCTCCTTGAACCTATACTATTGGGTTCAAATGAGTTTTCGTCCATAAACAGAATGAGAACAATGAGGTGGTGAGATACAAGGAAAGGCTAGTTGCACAAGGATTTATGCAGAGACCTGACATTGATTTCAACGAAACATATTCTCTAATAATGAATGGAATAAATTTCCGATATTTGATATCTCTAGCAACACAAAAACATCTATTTTTGCAGTTGATGGATGTCTCGACTACATATCTATATGGGTCACTAGATTTGGATATTTATATGAAGGTTCCCAATGGGATACCTATACCGAATGGAAAGGTAGATCGCAACATGTACTGTGTCAAACATAACAAGTCTCTATATGGCTTGAAACAGTCTGGAAGGATGTGGTATAGCCGACTAAAGGAGTTATTTTTAAACAAAGTCTACTCTACTAATGATGATTGCCCTTGTGTCTTTATTCAGAGATCCTCATCTTGTATTATCTCTGTCGGTACCCTGCGTATCGGGTACCCCACAACACCGCAAGAAAAGCTACAGAGTTCCACCTGGCCGAGTTGAAGATCTCCGAAGGCTCCACATGTCTTGCAGCATTGGGCCCGCTTCCCTCGTTTGGGTAGCTCCGGCACTCCACGTGTAACACAAGGTCAGGCCTAACTCCCTAAATAGGGAAGCTCCAATCTTGTCACGTGTCCGTTTAGGGGCCTTGGACCTAACCCCCCAGTAGAGGGAAGCTCCGATGTTTCCACATGTATAGTGGCTCTGGACATGCCTCCCCATAGAGGGAAGCTCCAGAGCTTCCATGTGTCGAGCCTCCAGACCTAAGCCTGCAACGGGAAGACTACCAGATATCCAACGGTGCAGATATTCAAGAGGCAGTTAAAGCAACTGTTACAATACCTGATTAAATGTCATTAATGCCATGTTAATGACACACGATCAGAGGACCTTTAGTACCAGTAACGCCGCCATTAAGGCGCATTATCACACTGTTAATTATGCTTAATACGCACATATTGTGTATTAGGTAAAGACCGTCGGGCCACATGTCAGGCCAGGTTGACAATGTAATGACCAGTCATTGAAATATAAAAGGGCTGCACCAGACGGTACAAAGGACAAGTCGAATCATCCCCAAGAGCACACACTCATACACACAACAACCATCTGTGGAGTATGGTATTACGCTCAGGCGGCCCGAACCACGTAAAATTCCCTATGTCACTGTCTTGTTCATAATCTCACGCGCGCGCCAACCAATCACAAACCTCCACGGACTATGATCTAGTAGTACCGGGGGGAAGTGTTGTCTACACACTTCGACATTTGGCGTGCCAGGTAGGGGCACTTGAGATTTAGAGGTGGTGAACTCTGCGGCAGCATCTTCCAACGATAACGTCGGATAGCCTCACGGAGGAAATCCCTCCAATGCCCAACAGCCAGTTGGCGATGTTGTCCTCGCAGGTATTGCTGCACCACCACCACCACCTGCTCTGGCTGCCAAACAACCCAGACAACAAGATGGTGCCCTCCTTTCGGTGATTACATCGACAGACAACCTGGAGACCACGCTAATCGCTGCGCGTACTCTGCTCCAGCGTCCTCCGAGGCTGGAGCTCCTTCGGCAGCCATGGAACAATAGCGTACTGATGTCGAACATCTGGTTGCACCCACAGTAGATGCCATCAGTATCCAAGGCCCGCCCCCTGCTGGTAGGCAACTTCACAATGGAGGACCATGTCTGGTAGACTTGGTCCTCAAGTTTCATAGCACGGGAGATGTGTTATGTCCTAACAGGTGATGTCGCTGCCCTCTAGGCCACATCGCACCCACACTGCATCGAGGCTCTCGACCCATGATCTGCGGTCGGAGCTTGACCATCGTTACAGGCAACAGGACGATTGCGTCCATATTGAGTGCGCTCGCGAGAGGCGAGAGGCTCGAGAAAAACCTTCTCATTTTGGAGTGGGGGCGGCTGCTCAGCCCTTGCCATGCACCTTCGCATGGATCAATGGCCACAGAAGTTCCGGCCTCATCTGCCGGAGAAATATGGCGGGACTCTGTGACACCCGGTTCTGAGAATGAACCAAGCGTAATGCATATGTGTGCCCAGGATGTTTAACACACATACACAAGTGATTCACTAAATATAAATAGATTATAAACCATGTCTCGAATAATAACACTAATAATAGTTCCTTATTACAAACCAAATAGTCTTGAATACAATCTCTAATAAATCTGCAGTGGGAAAACTAAACACTAATGACTTCAACTCCACAGGCAGGTTTGACGGCAAATGCGTGCTTAGTACTCCTCAAAAAACCTCCTGGTACTCCACCTGGTCGCCTGCGTCTGGATTTGGTGGGGGAATAGCAAGGCTGAGCACATGTCGTACTCAGCAAGTGTGGGAAAGTATGATATGTAGCTTAAACAAGACATGATAATAAAATGGGCTTATTGCATAAAAGTACATTCAAAACAATTTAAAATGCAATTATATAGTTATTAAGTGAGGTCCTTCCCAAATAACCAAAATAATCATCAATTCCAACTTAAATAACCAACTTTAGCAATAATAATCCATAATCAACTCAATACTGCTCATTTATCTCAATTTCATCAATTCCATGTACCAAAGCCAATTAATTAACCAATATCGATTCCCAATTCAGTTTCAGCCAGTAAACCAAGTTAAAGTCCAAATTCTAATCATGTGAGGGTCCAGGGTGCTCATGACCAGGAGCACGGCTATCATGATAGTTTTAGACACACTTTGTAGAGGTTGTACCACATAACCCACAAGTTCGTGATTTCATCACCTTTCGATGACTATGGAATCTCAATTATGTCGTCTCACACTTCCTTAGATGTGTGTCCAAGAAATCACAAAACATCCTTTACAAAGTGATTACTTGCCTATTTAGACCCCACTGAAATTTCACCGGTGGTGATGTCTCCAACTGAGCACATCCAACCAAGGGCCCCCTCTTGAGCCATTCGGATCCCAGGGTAGTCCCACCAATCTCTACAAACCTAATCCGACTACCCCTTCCTTGAGCATTCTTAATTGTCCAAACAACACTGGAAATTCACTAATTAGTCAGCTAAGCCACACCCATACTTGGACCTGTGGTGGCACTATAAATCCTGGATGGTCGCTCCACGAACCGGTCCTTAGATCTAAAGCAAGCAATACCACCCAAACAGTCCAATGCATTCCACATTATTAACTTTCTTAGATCGCTAGGCACAATGTTGCTAAAGGGTCATTATTATCAATTCTCATTATTCATGTGTTCAATAGTTTATAATTAAGCCATTTGATCGTTTCCCAAACCGATTGAGCATTGCAAAGAAAAAAGTGCAAAATACTCTTCCCGACTCTCTACATAGTGTTCAAGCGACAAGGGTGGTCATACAAAACTAGTAAACTCCTACAATTGGGTTTTCCCATCAATTTCGACACAAGCATGCAATTTTGCAAACAAAACCTTTAAAACAGGATCAATATGGTCAAGGGCACTTGCCTTGCTCTTGAACTTGGTTTGTATTGAAAGCTTCATAGTTCTGGTTCTGTAGATCCTCGAAAGCACTCTCAACTGCAATTTCTTATATTCCAAGGGACAAACATGCAAACATACAATTCAATCAAATAGTGCTCATATAGTACTCAATATGCCATGATATGCATGATTAAAGCAATTGTGAGGTAAAAGTTGTTAACGACTTGCTATTAATGTTTACTAACTATCTACAATAGTTTATAACAGGTTTGGACAGGTTTGGAATGGATTCGAGTCAATTTGGAATTAATTCAGCACAGTTCAGATTCAGCACTAGACTAGTCCGTATTCAGGGGTCGGACTAGTCCGCACTACGCAAACTGCAAATTCAGGGTTTTTCTGATAGAGAGAATTGGGGTAAAATTGACATAGAAACTTGGAAGTAGAGGGTATACCATGTGTTTAGAGATCCAAAGATCAAGGTTTTGACGTGAGACTTTGGATCTTGGCAATTAAGGCTTGATGGAGATGAGTTGATGAAGAACTTGAATGAAGAACGTCAATTGTCAAAGAATTGATGAAGATTGATCTTGATTATCCCTTCTTCGAGTTCCTCTCTTTCTCCTTGCTTCTGGACTTGATCTTGATGACAGCACAATGTGAAAGTGGCAGCAAGGGTTTTCAATTGGGGTGGGGAGGTGTGGGGTATTGGGTTGTTTATATAGAGGTGGAGGATTAGGGTTTTGGGGTGAATTCCAAGTGGAATTCAGTGGGGGACGTGTAAGGGCCGGGGTGGGGTCCACTTGGGCCCCTCTGAGGTTGGGCACGAAGTTCTTGGGCCCAAATTAGGCAATTACCCAAAACAAATTGTGGGGAAATAAATAAATCTGAGTTGGTTTTCGAAGGCTGGACTAGTCTGCATTTGGGACTGGACAAGTCTGTTCTCGTACAATAAAGGACTTCAGACTAGTCCGATGTTGATACCGGACAAGTCTGGGGTTGCATCGGACTAAATTTTCGATCAAGTCAGAAGTGTTTCTGAAAGGCTGACCCGACTAGTCTGGTGTCATAAAGGACTAGTCCGTTTTGGTCCAGTAAGGCTGATAGGACTAGTCCATGGTGATAAAGGACTAGTCCGCACTTCTAAAGGGAAATACCGGACTAGTTCGGTGTTAGACCGGACAAGTCCGCACTCTGACAGACTGAAACTTCCAGATTAAGCCTAAATTCATTTTAATATTGTTCCTTTTTACATGGCTTAATGTTAAACATGTATGAGGATGTATACAATGCATTATGCATGAAAATGAGAGTGTTACAAACCTACCCCCCTTAAAATGTATCTTGCCCTAGAGATTCGACGCGAGGGGAAAGAGATAGGGAAATTCCTTCTGGAGATCATCTTCTCGCTCCCAAGTTGTTTCCGATTCTGTATGATGCTTCCATTGCACTTTACACCATCAAATCACCATGTTCCTTGTGACCCTCACCTTAGTGTATGTCGTCGTTTGGATCCGGCAGATCTCCCGACACTACCTTTGGTAGATCGAGGAGTTGTAGTTCGATGAAGGGCGCGCAGAGATTCAAGAAGGTGAAAGACACGTGTACACAGAGATTTACGTGGTTCGGGCTGCCTGAGCGTAATACCCTACTCCACAGGGTGTGTTGGTGATGTATTAAGCATGTGAGTCTAGAAGAATCTCCATAAGAAGAAGCTCGTCTAGATCAGGGAGTTCAGTAGTGGTCTGGAACCGTCCCTTGTGTATCGTCGACCAGTCCTTTTATAGTATAAGGACTGGTCGTTACACCGTTAGCCTGGCCCGACATGTGGCCCTGACGGTTACACATGCTTGATACACAATAAATGAGGTTAATTACCCTTAATAGCCTGGTAACGGGCCTTAATAGTGCTGTTACCAGTATTAAGGGCCATTCAATCGTGTGTCATTAATATGGTATTTATGACACTTAATCGGGTCTTGAAGTCTTTGATTGCTCCTTGAAGGTCTGGAGCCGTTGGGGGGTCCACCAGCCTGATTGTTGAAGTTGAAGGTCCGGCGGTCGCCACGTGGCAGCACTGGAGCTTACCGTCGTGGTCGAGTAGGTCCGGTGCTACTGAACACGTGACATTACCGGAGCTTCCCTCTGTCAAGAGTTAGGTCCGGCGGTGCCATACTGGTATTTTGACCGGAGCTTCCCATGTGTAGGTGATAGCTCTGGTCTTATGATACACGTGGTGGCCCTGGGACTAACCATGTCGGGGAAGCAGGTCCGATTACGCCTGACATGTGGGGCCTTTGAAGTTCTTCAAATCTGGTAGATGGAGTTTCCTTGTGATCTTTGCAATCCCAAGGGGTATCCGGTACAGAGGGTACCAACAGTGGCCCCCTGGGCTCACCTCCGGGAGAGACCTTTTGGATGAAGTCATTCCGCCGGAGGTGGGTCCATTCTTCGGTTTTTGAGCCGTGTCTTCAAGGGTCTTCGGTCGTTCCGTTGATGATAGTTCGTAGTTAAACTTCCGCCGCGTGGCGTATCCAGGAGGCGGCAGGTGAGATCTCAGCGTGCGGATCTCACGCAATTGAAGGTCACCGGTTCCCAATACGAAAATTGTATCGGTTCCGCGCACCCTGTCAGGCTGCTGCCTTCGGGTTTCCTGCCTTTCATGATGACAACTGTTCGCCTGGGGTAAGAACCTCGACTTTATCGTCGGGGTGGCCTCGGGCCCCCTTGTCATTGGCGGGGTGAAATTTTTTACTGTTATCGTCGGCTCCTCTGCGGTTTCCATCCAGGCGTTGCGGGGGCTTACTTAAGAAGGAAAGCATGCACCGTTTGGGGTTCTTTACGCCTTTCATTCAAACTTGTGCTCAAACCTTCCAAACTTTCGCTTGCTTTTCCTCTCTTGCCTCGTTGTGTCGCGATGGAGTTGGGTCTCCGCCAGAGCCGACTGAAGTCTGATGATGATTTGAAGAACGTCCAGGCCCTCATGGGATGGTCCCCTGACTTCTTCAACCACTTGGTCCGCGCCGGCAAGCTTCCGTTCGAGAAGGAACACGCCGGCGACATGGTGTACTTCTCCGCGTACGCCATGGTGGGACTGATCCCACCTTTCTCCTCTTTCTTCTTAATGTTGCTAGACTTCTATGGTCTGCAGCTATACCACCTTGGCCCCCACTCCATTCTGCTGGTGTCAATCTTTTTCCACTTTTGCGAGATGTGGGTGGGCATTCCCCCCTTCATTGAGCTCTTCTGCACCTTCTTCACTGTCCAAACTATGGGCAGGAGTGATGAGTATCTTGGCTTCTACTATTTTGTGAAGCGCAAGTAGTCCCGTACAAGTACTTGCAGTCGTTCCCTTCTGGGAAGTGGGACGACTGGAAGAAGGATTGGATTGTCATCAGGGTGGAGGAGCACGAGAAGCTGGAGCTGCCGGAAGGCCTCCCCAACATCGACAATGTAGTTTGGAGTGAAGCTCCAGTGTTATCGGACGTCTTCAACCCTGCTCTGACCAGGATCCGCCTGTGCGTGGAAGGAGGGGTGACACCTCAGGCGGTGTTTTGCAACTTCTTGACCAACAGGTGGGCTCCGCTGAAGAGGAGGGAGAAGCTTGCTTGGGCCCTCAATAGTATGCTGGACGACGACCGGATCGAGACCGGTTTGAAGTCCAACATGGAGGGTGCAACTTTGGAGTTCCACCTCAAGAAGTTCCATCACGGCATCGACGTCGAGGGCGACGACTTGGCCCCGCCGGAAGCTTTCCTCCCTCTGAACATGGAGGCAGAATTCAGTAGGGAGCTCCAGCGGATGATGCTGGTGCTTGACGACCTTGGTGTCGTTGAGAGGCGCTCGACCACCGGGTTGGCGAACTCTGAAGCTCCTGAGGGTGGCTCCGTTCCCGCCCCTAATCCAAGAACTGAAGTCATCAGCAAGGGCAAGGAATTGACCGAGCCTTCGAGCCGTAAGAGGAAGCATGCCGATAGAAGGTCCGTCAGGCCTGCTTCTTCCGTGGCGGCTCCTTCTCCCCGAAGGGGGAGGTATACAATGGTAGCATCTACTCCAGTAGCGGCATCTTCCCGAGGTGCTAGCTCCGGCCAAGTGACTTCGGTACTAGGGCCAGCTGAGGACTCCGGGTCCGGAGGTCCTTCCCAGTCGAAGGTGGCCTCGACCAGAGCAACGCTGATAGCAGCAGCAAGCTCCGGGGGACCCTCCGGGACTACCACGCCAGTGGCGGTTGGGGCCAGTCCGTAGCGTCTAGAGAAGATGTTTCGTGGTAACTAGTGCGGAAGCCTTGCGAGGTAATTTTCGATTTTTTACCTCAGATAGTTGTTTTATTGTTAACTGTATTTTGAGTTTCTTCGTCCTTCATCCACAGCGTGCCCAAGAAAAGGGTTGAAGCTCTGGTCCCTGCAGCAGTGGTTGAGGCTGTGCAGGATGAAGTTCCGGCTCCTATTCCAGTGCCGCCCCAAGAGGTGGTTGAGGCTGCGGCAGCCTCGGCGCTGGCTATCATGGTTTTGGACCTCGACTCATCCCTAGAAGCTCTCGTGGTAGCGCCGGACCACGGGAATGAAGATGTACCAGTGGCGCCAGCCCCGGAGGTTGAAACTCTAGGCTTGGATGCTGAGATGTTGGACGCTCCAGCCGCGGAGCTGGAGGTAGCTGCGATTCTGGCCCTAGAGTCGGATGTTGTTGAAGCCCCGGTAGTCGAGCCGGTGGTTGATGAGGTCCCGGCAGTAGAGTCGGGTGTTGATGAAGCTCCGGCACTTGAGCCGGTTGTCGAGGAAGCTCTGGCGGTAGAGCCGATTGCTGCAGAAGTTCTGGCTGTGGAGCCGGCTGTTGAAGAGGTTTCGATGTCCGAGCTAGTTGCTGCGGAGGTGTCGGCGCCTGAGCCTTTGGTGGTCAAAGCGCCAGCGCCCGAGCCCATGATGGCCGAAGTGCCAGCACCTGAGCCAGAGGCGGAGGAGGCGCCTGTGCCGGAGCCAGAAGTAGCTTCTGCTCTGACCGAACCTTCAACACCCGCTCCGGAAGCGGTGATCCCGGGGGTGCCCGCTGCTGAGCCAGAGTGCCAAGATGAAGCTGTTGGCCCCCCGCCGGAGGGGCCAGTTGTTGATGACCTGGCGGCTGGGCCTTTAGAGTCAATTCCGGAGGTTGGAACTTCGGCTGCAAGTATTTCCTCGGCGGCGGCCGAGGCTATCCCGAAGGACAGCCCCAGTGCCGTGGAAGCTCAGGGGACCGCTCTTGTAGAGTGGGACCCAATTTTTGTTGCCGAAGATCCGCTAGAGCCAGCGGAGAGGACCCCGGCAGGTCCGGACCCGATCCCCCTATCGCTGTCTATCGACAACGCCTGCTCCAATCTTCGCCAGGTCCAGCTGGACTACTACCACGACAGCAAGGCCCTCGAGGAGGAACACCAAACCCTTAGGAGGTGGCGCAACCAACTCCATTTCGAGACCAAGCTGGCACAGTTGAGGCTGGCTGACGACAAGGAGTGGGTGCAAAGGGAGAAGTTCCGCCTGGAGTACTGGGGTAAGTTGTTGTATGAGAGGAAAAGCATGACGCGGACCCTCGACAACCAGTCCCGGGCCATCTATGAGCAGGCCAAGGCTGCAAATAGCGCAGCGGATGATCGCCAGGAAAGGCTCGCCGCCATCCACGATAGTCTCGTCAAGCGCCGGGAGGCTCTTGAAGCGCGGGAGAGACGGCTCGAAGATGAAGAGCAAAAATTCCTGGAGCTGCGGGATGACCTCGTGAAGAGGGAGGAAGAGCTTGTCCAAAAGACAGCTCTGGCTGACAATAGCCTCGAAGAACGCACCAAGAAATTGGAGGAGCATTGCGAGGAGGAGGAGAAGAAGGCCTGGGAGCAAGGGCAAGATCTCTACAAGCAGGAGAATGCCATCGCCGCCAGGGAGAAGAAAGTACGGGGCCGAGAGAAGGATCTGGTCAACCGCCGGAATGAGATCCACCTCCGGGAGGAAGAGCTCAGCAAACTCGAAAGGCAAGTTGCTGAAACGATTCAGCAGAATGCCAAAGAGGTGTGGCGACTTGCTCGGGAGAGCTCAGAGCTTGCGGCGGCCAAAAGATCCTTGGCGGAGATGCATAGTGCAAGGTTTGCAGAGTCCCAACAAGTTTGGGACTTCCTGGGCAAGGCCAATGATGCGCTGACACCAATGGGCTTCAGTCCCGTGCATCCGGATGATCGGGAGCCAGAGCTGGACCAGGCGTTGGAGGCGCTGAGTTCAGCAGGCAACAAGATCTCCAAGATGGGCAATGTCATCGCGGACCAGCTGGAAACAAAGGGTCAGTCCCTGGCGAAGAACGTTGCAGAGTTTGTGCTGACGTGCTACACCAGCCGGGACCCTCAATTCTCTCTGGACCCGGTGCTTGAAGGCCCCATCGAAGGAGAGGGTGAAGCCGCCCGAGCCAGCATGTCGGAGGTGGTCCAGAAGGTCACCCAGTTCGTCCATAGGGTCTAGAACCATCTCTCTGTAGCTCCCGCTTGTATTCTCTCTTCTTCTTCTCCAATTTTGTAATCTCTTGTCTCCAGATGAATGAAATCCAAATTTTTGTGAATTCGAATTTCATTTTTTGTCTTCAACACCACCTTTGACTCACTTGGCCCCCAGGTAGATGTACACAATTTGATTGTGAACATGTACCAAAAGGATGTAACGGTTGTTGAAGACTTGCGTGCTTCAAACTTGTAGAATGTAGGTCCGAAGTCTTCGATAGTGTAGGCCCCCTGAGGCTGTCAAAGCTTAGTGGATCCGGCATGGACCATCGCCGGAGCTTAGTAGCTCCAGCAGTAGTCTCTATCAACGCGTAAAGCATTGATGGTTAGCCTTCTGCGGTGTCGGAGCTTGGCAGCTCCGGCAGTGACCTCCGTCAACATGTGTTGTGTCAACGTCAAACTCCACTTTAGAGTCTTTCCACCATCTTCATGTTGACGGCTTGCCCCTTAGCTTTACCGGAACTGAGTAGCTCCAGAGATGCTCGATGTCAGTGTTTGAACATCGACCACAAGCCGCCTAGAGGATGCCGGAGCTTATTTTTCCTGCACACTGAAATCAATAAAAATAGTAAAATCCATTTCCTATCTATAACTTCATTGCATTTTACTATTCTCAAGAAAGTTTTAGGCCTAACACAATTCTAAATACAATCAAGAGTGACGTCTTGCTTCCTTCAGGTCTGATCATTTCTGGACTCGCCTTACTTCGGCCTGCAGGGATGTAGGTAGAGTGGCGTACTTAGGGTGCATGACCAGGCTAAGTCGATAGCACACTCCGGCCCTAGATTGGCTTGGCGGCATTCAGACGAGTAGGCCATCAACAATGTTTGAACCCTGAAGGATAGACAATGCAACTCGAATTGTATATGAACTGGTCAAGCTAAAGTTTCTTAAGAACTGCACAACCTTGTTATAGACAAGAAAGAGAAAAATAAAAAATATTGAGCTTATACAAAGTAAATGCACGTGGAGTCTGTTTTCACACTACGATGTCTTTCATTATAGGTCCAGTGTACAGGGGAAACAAGTACACTCTTAGGGTACGGAACCAGGCTAAGTGTGTTTCGTTTCTCGTTTGACCCAAGGTAGCTAGCTACACTTTTAGTTCTGAGACTGTGACAAGTGTTGCATGGACGGTGCGGACCTAGCAGAGTAGGTCCGGCTGCCCTCCCGGAGGAGCTACCCGACTCTGTACAATGACTCTATAACATACATCACATGTAATTACAGACTCACCTCCATGATATTAAGCGTAGAACTTAGGGAGGTGCTCAATGTTCCAAGGATTTGGGAGAGGTGTCCCATCCTCGGTTGCCAAGCGAACGCATCCAGGACGGGATACTTTGATCACTAGGAAGGGTCCCTCCCAGCTGGGGGAGAGTTTGTTTAATCCTTCTCTGGATTGTATTCTCCGTAGCACCAGATCGCCTTCCATGAGCTGTCGGTTGTGAACATGTCGTTGGTGATAGCGCCGAAGAGCTTGGCGGTATCGGGCATTCTGAATAGCTGCTCGACACCTTCCCTCTTCAAGGAGGTCAAGGTCTTCACGCTGGAGCTGGTCCTGCGTGGCTTCGTCGGAGGTCTGGACCCGGAGCGACCCAAAGGTGATTTCCGGAGGAAGGAGTGCTTCAGCTCCGTACACCAGGAAGAAGGGTGTCTCTCCAGTTGACCGGTTTGGAGTTGTCCTATTGGCCCATAGAGTGGGCGGAAGCTCTTCAATCCAGTTGGCTCCATGTTTTTTCAGGCGCTCATATGTGCGCGTCTTGAGTCCTTTCAGGATTTCTGCATTTGCTCTCTTGGCTTGGCCATTGCTTGTCGGGTGAGCTACGGAGGCGTAGCTAACTTGGATGCCGAGGTCTTTGCAGTATCCTTGGAAAGCAGATCTTGTGAATTGGGTCCCATTATCTTTTATGATTTTGTTCTGGACTCCAAATCTGCATACGAGGGACTACAAGAAGTTGATAGATGATTGCTTGTTTATTGTCACAAGTGGAGTTGCTTCCAGCCATTTGGTGAACTTGTCAATGGCAACATACAGGAACTTGTAACCTCCGACGGCTCTTTCTAAAGGTCCCAAGATGTCCATCCCCCACACAGCGAAAGGCCATGTAGGAGGTATCATTTGTAGTGGCTGAGCCGGTGTGTGAATTTGCTTTGCATGGAACTGACATGCTTAGCATTTTTTCACCAGCTCAGTTGCATCCTGAAGCGCTGTAGGCTAGTAAAAGCCATGCTGGAAGGCTTTAATGACCAACGTGTGGGAAGACGCGTGGTTCCCACACTCGCCTCCATGGATTTCTGCGAGGAGCTCGCAACCTTCTTCCCTTGTGATGCACCGCATTAGGACGCTGTTGGCACCGCGCCGGTAGAGATCCTCTTCTCTAGTGTGTATCTTTTAGCCAATCTGACTATCCGGTCAGCGGATACATCATCATCAGGAAGGATATTGTCTTTCAAGTAGCTTCGGATCTCCGAGATCCATGCATCGGAGCTTTCTTGAGCATTTGAGTCTTGCATGTTGGGTTGCTCGGAGCTTTCGGCAGCACCTACGACCCTTGATGGCTGCCATGGTAACAGGGCCATCGGGACCGCCAGCTTCGGGATGCTGGTCTTGCCCCCTTCGCTCAGTTCGGCAAGCTGAGCTGTGGGTTTTGACAACCTCCGGACGAAGGTTCCGTCAGGAGCCAGAGCTCCGGTTGACGCTTTCGTCAAGAGTTCGTCAGCTTCAGCGTTATCGACACGCTGGGCATGGTGGAGATCCAGGACTTCGAAGTCCTTCTGAAGCCTCTGGACTTCAAGGAGATAAGCAGCTAGTTGGGGATTGTTACAGGAGCATTCACCCTTCACCTGTTTAATGATGAGCTACGAATCTCCCTTGACCAACAGCTGATTGACACCATATGATAGTGCCACCTTTAGTCCACAAATGAGTGCTTCATACTTCGCCATGTTGTTGGTTGCCTTGAAGTCAAGGTGGACCATGTATTTTACCTTCTCCCCGGTTGGAGCGAGGAGAAGGACTCGAGCTCCGGCCCCCTACTTTTGCATGGAGTCGTCGAAGTAGAGGGTCCAGTGATGTAACACCCTCAATTTTCGCATCATGCATTGCATACATGTTCATGCATTAAATATTAATAGAATAAAAGAAAAATAATAAAACATAAAATATACATATACAAATATGAGTATCAAAAGAAGAAAAGGAAAATAATAGCGTAAAACTTGTAATAGGGAATAAGTATAAAAATAATAATAACATATAAAAATAAAATAAATATATATATATAATATATATTTAATGATAATATTTATATATGTAAAACAAAAAGTATATATATAAAAAAAAAGAGAAAAAGAAAAAAAACCAACCGCTGGCCAGGCCAAACGGCCCAGCCCGCACGCCAGCCCGCCGGCCCCAGTGCGCGACCCCGCGCTCCCTCCCGCAGCGTTGACCCCACCCCGCACCGCCCGGCCACGTGCCGATGCCCCGCTCCCGCGCCCTCCCGCGCGCGGCGCTCGCTCGCCCAACCCGCGCGCGCCAGAGACCGAGCCGGTCTCTGGATCGATCCCGCCGCCTATATAAACGCCGTAGTCCTCGTAGGTTTTTCCAAGCCGCCAGAAACGCCGCCGCCTAGATCCAAAGAAAAGCCCTAGCCGCCGGTACAGAAAAAAAGAGACCAGAGGCGCCGCCAGGGGAAGAAAAAAAGAGGGGAAGAAGAGGAAGAAAAAGAGGAGGGTGCCATCGTCCGCCGGAGATCGTCGCCGTGGTCGTGCCCCCGAAGGACCCTTGCGCCATCTACTTCGTCTACGCGTCGTCATCATCCCGCGATCGTCGAAGCCGTCGCATCTATGGTAGGGTTCATTTTTCGATGCGAATTTTAGCGACGTATTGGATCTAATAGACGTAAATCAATTTTAGTTGCATCGTCTTTTTATTTTCAGCAGCATTAATCCACTCTAAAACCCCCGTAAACTCATATGAACACGTATGAACTAGTTGCATCTAATTAATAAACAACCATAGTTAATTAATGATTCATCTTTGCATGCATGCATATCATCGCATGTTGATTAATGTGTGTGCATCATGTTGATTTGTATACATTTTCTTGTATGTGTGATCACGAGTAGAGGTAAGTGCTCAAGAGATCATGTACGAGGATTTCCAGAACCAAGACTTCGAAGCGCTTGAGCAACCCTATCCGCCGGAGCAAGGCAGGTGTCCTTGAAGCATATTGATCCTATTTTAAAATAAATGTTTTGTTTGCAAACTGCATGCTTGTATCAATTTGATGGGAATCCTATGGTAGGAAGTTTACTAGATTTGTTTAACCACCCTTGTCACCTGGAATATATGGTAGAGAGTCGGGAAGGGCTTTTTACCTTTTTGCTTCGCTTAATTTGGGATGGCAAACAACACTACACATTTAATTATGCATCAATGATATTCTAGTTAATATAAACTGGTCAATACGATGGGTGATCTAAGCAAGCCTGGTATGTGGATGGGTGGGATGTTATGGTGGTTTGCTTGCTTTAGATCTAAGGACCGGTTCATGCGAGAATAAGCCAGGACTACAATGCCACCACGAGGCCAAGTATGGGTGCGGCGTAGCTGATTAATTAGGGCTTTGCCAGTGCTATTTGGACCATTAAGGATGCTCGGGAAAGGGGTAGTCGGATTGGGTTTGTTGATGATTGGTGGGACTACCCTGGGATCCAAATGGCTCAAGAGGGGGCCCTTGGTTGAAGATGTGCTCAGTTGGAGGCATCGCCACCGGTGAAACCTCAGTGGGGTCTAAATAGGCTAGTAATCCCTTTGTAAAGGCTATTTTGTGATCTCTTGGCCACACACCAACGGAAGTGTGTATTATGACCGACGGGTCATGGCCATAAGGGAGATTCTTAGTCGCTGAAGGGTGATGAAATCACGAACACATGGGTAAAGAGGTACAAACTCTGCAGAGTGTTAAATAAAACTATCAGGATAGCCGTGCTCCCGGTTATGAGCACTTGGACAACTTCCATGATTAGAGGGAAATTGGAATTTGGGATGGTTATGGTTTGGTAATGGTTATGGTTGGTATTATGGTTATGGATTAATTTCTGGTATTGAATATGGTTATTGGCAAATGGTAAAATCTGGAATTATTGATGAGGATGGTGAATTGTGGACTGGTATTATGGTATTACTTATGATTATGATGGTTTTGATTCATATAAATATAATATATTGCTTTTCAAATGTTTTAATGTACTTTTCAGCACTTTGCCATTATTATTGTCATCATTTGAATCAGCCACATGTCATACTTTCCACACTTGCTGAGTACGACATGTACTCACTCTTGCAATCCCCCCAACAGTTGCAGGTCAGAATTGTGAGTTTAATGGCGATAATGTGGAGATCTAGGCCGTGTCTACCGTCAGCTTTGTCTGTGGTGTTGCATGGAGTTGCGCTATCCCTTTTGCTTAGTTTGCTTAGTTGCTTAATTATTTTATTTCCGCTGCATTAGTTGAACTTTTCATTAATATTATTAGAGCTTGTATTCGAGGATAATATGGTTTGTGTAATAAAATTTGATAATTAATCTTGTTCTGTGGTAATTTTCTGTATACTCTTTTGTGATTGCACTCGTGTATGTGTGTTGAACATCCTGGGCACACATATGCGTTAGCTTGGTTCAGTTTTCGGAACCGGGCGTCATAGATTGGTATCAGAGCCACAGGTTGACCGTAGGACGCAGCCTAGATAGAATGGACACTTAGAGCACATAGGAGCACTCAGGAATCGATGTGTTTTTGCATTGGAGTGCTGTTTGCTATATATATTGCTTGCTTGTGTGCTTAATAGAGGATTTTGGGATGCTTTAGCATTGCCATGTCCACCTAGGCTAGTATAGCTAGTTGGTTAGCTTCATATCCCTTGATGCATATAGTTGGGGACGTTTCTTAATTCTTACCTATTGCTCTCCTTCAGATGGTGAGGACTCACAACCAGAGGGATGTCAATGATGAGGAGGAGAACCATGGAGTACCTCAGAACAACAATGGACAAGGATCTCCTCATGGAGCCATCAATATCGAGCAGCTACTGGCTATGCAGAACCAGCCATGCAGACCATGATACAAACTATGGGACAGCTGCAGGCTGGCAATAACAACAATCGGCCCCACATGCCTCCATCGCCACCCCCACCTCCTCATAACTGATTGGGAGAGTTTATGAGGACTAGGCCGCCGACCTTTGCTCAAGCTGCTGACCCTATGGATGCGGATGATTGGCTCAAGTCCGTGGAGAAGAAGCTAGCTATTGTGCAATGCAGTGATCGGGAGAAGGTCTTGTTTGCTTCTCATCAACTAGTTGGAGCAGCTGCGGATTGGTGGGATGCTTATTGCAATGCTCACGAGAACCAAGAGAGAATTACTTGGGCCGAATTCAAGGAGAATTTCCGTTCTCATTATGTGCCGGAGGGTGTTATGATCTTGAAGAGGCAAGAATTTGAGAATTTAAGGCAAGGAAGATCAAGCGTGAGTGAGTATCTCAATAAATTCACTCAACTCTCAAGGTACGCGCCTGAAGATGTGAGTTGAGACAGCCGGAAGCAATATTTGTTCATGAGAGGCCTCAACAATGAGATCCAAGTGCAATTGCTCAATTATGACTATGCCAACTTCCAGAAGCTTGTGGACAAAGCAATTGTCGTGGAGAACAAAGTCCGTGAGATGGAACAAGACAACAAGAGGAAGGCGCCATATCAAGGACAGCAACTAGGAAGTAATATGCGCCCTCTCTTAGCACCGCCCAATGCGCCTTACTTCAGCTCTTCTATTCCTACTCAGCACCCTGGTTATGCACCGCGCCCAACTCAGTTTGTGCAGCAGCGCTGTAAGACCTATGTGTGCTGAATACATTGGCTTGTAGTAAATACACTTGACTTTGATGATAAAAGTTTTGAATATCACCAAAACACCTTTTTATCAAGGTCCGACTCTAGCTCTCAGCTACAGCAAGGTTCGACGGTAGGTCCGACTTGTTTTGGGTAGCTCGGGCTACGTTAGATGCTAGGTCTGACTTCTTGGTAAGGTCCGACCAGCTTTGGTTAGCTCCGGTGAGCTTTATCTTTAGCTCCGGCATGTCTTTGATAGGTCCGGCATATATTTGATAGCTCCGAAATGCTTTTGCTAAGCTCCGACGTACTTTGTCTAGCTCCGGTTTTGGGTTGACTAGTTTTGACTAGTTTTTGGTAAGCTCCGGTGCTAGGATTTACTAGTTTTGGTAAGCTCCGACAGGTGCTTCATTGTACTAGTTTTGGTAAGCTCCGGCTCAAGCTCTGACTTGCTGTTGGATGGTCCGGAACTTGACCGTAGTGCTTTTGCTTTTCATTTGCAATGTTTCGTGCTTGCTTTACATTGTTGGAAAGATTGATTAGTATTCATTTGCTAAGTTTTTGGTGCGTTTTGGTTGATATGGATGATTTCGTTTTGATATGCTTTGCAACATGCTTATGTGAGGTGCTCACGTAAGGTGTTGTGTTCGGAACTAACTTGAGTCAAGTCGAGGACTTGGGCTCGTATGGATTGGTTGTTTATTCATGTGCAAGTGTTGCTTGAGTTCAAGTCATGGCTGGTGACAGGATCCATTGGACTAGTCTCAGGGAGGAGATGAGGTTCCAACAACCAAGTTCGGGAGGAACTGTGGTTGAGGTGATCAGGAGGTCGCGTAGGATGATTGAATCAAGGGCAGTGCATATGAAGGTCAAAGGAAGGTGTTCGCACGTATGCATGAGGTGCATGACGTGGCAATATGCTTCTAGAGACGGATTATGGAAGGAAGATCTGATCGGAAGGATCGGATCGTATCGGTTGAAGACTTAGGCTGTTAGCTGAGTCGGTTATGGCTCGGTATGGAAATATCGAGTTGGTTATGTTAGGATTTCGTGTGGGTCACGAATTTGAGTTGTTTAGGAATGTAGGATACGTTCCTAAGGTGTTTGGAAGTCTTAAGATTGCTTCTATCTGCGTATAGAAGAGTCCTAAGCAGTTATGGAAAGTTCCGATTGTGATCGGATTAGGATTGGAGTCCTAGTTGAGATTGGGATGGCCTAAGGGCTGCTTATATAAGCAAGGGAAGGCCAGAGCTCGTGGGCATTACTTTGAGGATGTTCCTCTTGTGTTCTATTGAATAAAATTCGTAGTTTGAAGGAACTTTTGTGCCTTGTTCGTCAGACTTGTTCCAGACAAGTTTTACTCGTCGAGTTTCTGGACAGCACTACCTTTTGTTGGTGGTTTTATCATAACTCGAGTTTTACTGATCGAATTGACGTGATTCTTTTTGGGTTGTCTTCACAACTTGATTTTATATCATCTATCAAAATTTCACGGTCATTGTATTTGTGGTCAATGATCTACACGAGTTTCTTTGCAGCATTCCAGAACTGTTTTTCTCGGATAGGGCAGATTGACCTTTGTTTGATCTTTCGATCATAACTTGAGTTTTCCTCGACGGATTTGAGTGATTCTTTTTGTGTTGTCTTAGTGACTTGATTCTCTATGATATCTATCACTTTTTCACGGTGAAACACGTTTAGATTAGTCTCACACATGATTTCTTCAACAGATCGTTTTTCTGCCGAAGGGTTTGGGGTTTAATTGTTTCCGCTGCGTAAGATTTTTAAATCTACCATTCACCCCCCCCCCCTCTGGTAGCTTTTCACGTGCTCTTCGATCCTACAATTGGTATCAGAGCCACGGTGCTCTAATCTTTGTGATTTGCACGTGTTTTTTTGACTAATCATCATGGAGAAGTACTCCGCCACACCTTGTGTGTTTGCTTGTATTGATTTCCAGGTTTGGAAGGCACGCATGGAGGCTTTCATCCAGGCACAAGGCTTTGCAATATGGGAGAAGGTGTATAAGCCTTATGAAGTGCCACCTAATGATCAAGTCACGGCCACAAACCTACGGGACGTCGACAACAACAACAAAGCCCGAAACTTGATCATCCAAGGACTCACTCAAAGCGACTTTGATCGTGTCGCGCACCTCCGATCAGCATACGATGTTTGGAGAGCTCTCTGTGATTATCATGAAGGCTCCAACACAATCAAGGAGGTAAAACAAGATATGTTCAAAAAGGAATATATGCGTTTTGAGATGCCACCAGGTGAGTCTATCGATGACCTCTTTGCTCGTTTAAATAAAATTCTCAGCAACTTACGTAGTGTCAATGTAAATTTTTCTGATGCTGAGAATGCTAGGCAACTTCTTAGTGCATTAGACATGTCAATTTGGGAGATGAAAGTAACATCTATTCGTGAATCAACTGTTGTGAGTTCTCTTACATTAGATGTACTTTATTCTAAACTAAAAACTCATGAAATTGACATCCTAGCACGTAAGAACCCAAACAAGTCTATTGCATTTGTCTCACAACGCGATATGTCTAGCTCCGGCCAATCATCATCCTGCAATACTCTTGTTTTGTTGTCCTCACTAACCCTGGAGCAGATCGAAGAATTTCCAGAAGAGGAGTTGGCACTCATCTCTAGTAGATTCTTAAAAGCATTGCAAAATGTGAGAAATAGAAGGAGAGGAAGCTCCGGACCTCAACGCTGTTTTGAATGTAGTAAAACAGGACACTTTCGTACAGAATGCCCTAACCTTTCAGGTCCGACCACCCAGGAAGAAAAACAAAGCAAGGTTCGGACCTCCTCTGGAAATTCCAACAAGAAGAAGAAAGGTACCATAGGATGCAAGATGATCAACAGTTTCATCACCGCGCTTCAAGAACTTAGTTCCAGTGATGTAGACTTTGAAAGTGATGAAGATGATGATGATCTGGCCAATTTATGCTTCATGGCGGGCAAAACAAGATCAAAATCAAGTCAGGAGGATGCTGAACACAACAGTGAAGACGATGAGGTATGTTCTACCTGCAATGAAATGTGTGATGCTATTTCTCGTGCAACTATTATTGTCAAGAAAAAGGACAAAAAGCTTAGGAATAATGCTGCAGAAATTGAATCACTAGAATCTGAAATTAACCGTTTAAAAACTTTGATTCCTAGTGATGATGCATGTCCCTCATGTGACTTAATCTATGAACAATTGTCCATATTAAGAAGTGCACACGCCTCCACTCTAGATAAACTTGAGTTAGAAATTGAAAAGAACAAAGAGCTTGCTGCACTTAATGATAAAAACTTGAAAGATGCTAGCTGTTCTAAAATTGATTTGCATTGTTCTACTTGTGATGATCTTGATAAGAAACTACAGGATGCTATGAATGAAATTTCTATATTGAACAATGCTTTACGTTCTCATGAAGTTAAATTTTGTTCCAATTGCAAACTAAAAGGAAAAACTTCATGTGAAAATTGCCTTGATCTGTCCAACAAACTTGATGACATGCATAGGACATTAGATCGGTTTTGTAATGGGAATAAGAACCTAAACTTACTGCTAAATTCTTCCAAGTCTTGCAATGATAAAACTGGTTTAGGTTTTGATTCTCATGCTCATGCTAAGGCACATCCACCTAAAATTGTAAAATCATTAGGAATTGGTTTGATTCAAATAGTTCCTAAACAAAAAGGAGTGGTTTTCAAATATGCAGGAGTGTTGCCTCATTCGGTTTCAAATGAAAATATTGCTTGCTCATCTAGACATGAACACAAAGTTAAATTTCATTGTACCTTCTGTGGTAGAGATGGTCATGTCATAGATTTTTGTTATAGACTAGCTAAACAACAGAAAAGGGAAAGAATGGTTGCTAGATCTCATAACTTTCATGCAGAATTTGCTGCACACATTAAACCGAATGTACAACCTGCTGTTTTGAGTCAAAAACATTCAAAGTTTACCTCCGGACCTTCTGTTTTTGCCTCCGGAGCTACTGATTTTTGTGCTACACAAGTAACACCTTATAGGTCAGTAGTCAAAAATAAAAAATCTCAAACTTTGACTCATAAACCTGCTGTTTTGTCTCAGCTTTCGCGTGTTTTTCCTGCTGCACGTCGCGTGACTCAGTACTGGATTCCCAAATGCCTTTTGACTAACCCCAGTATTGAGTCATCGACGTATTGTGCTTTTATGTAGGTTACACGTTTGAGGAAGGATAACATTTGGATTGTGGATTCAGATTGCTCACGCCACATAACCAGTAACAAAGATTGGTTCTCCTCCCTCTCTTTTGTGTCACGTGTAGAGAATGTTACTTTTGCCGATAATTCTTCAACTCCTATAATTGCTAAGGGTTCGGTTAGAGTAAATGATCACTACACTTTGAAGAATGTGGCACTTGTCAAAAATTTGAAATACAACTTGTTTTTTGTTGCACAATTGCTAGATGAAAATCTAGAAATTATTTTCACTAAAAACTGCTGCAAAGTTGTAGGTTCAAATAGTGAGCTTATTTTTAACATGTCTCGGTTTGGAAGAGTTTTTAAAGCTGATTTTGATATGTCTTCCTCTAAGCATAGGTGTCTAGTTGCTAATGATTCAAAGGACTTATATTTTTGGCATCGTAGACTTGGTCACGTAGGCTTTGATCACCTAACGCGTGTTAGTGCTCTTGATCGCATACGTGGGCTGCCTAAGCTTAAAGGGGACAAAGAAATTGTGTGCTCTTCTTGTAGACATGCTAAGATGGTTGCAGGTTCACATACTCCTCTCACAATGATCATGACAACTGAACCATGTCAACTTTTGCATCTTGACACCGTAGGACCTTCACGTATCCAATCCTTCAGAGGTAAATGGTATGTTCTTGTTATCGTTGATGATTATTCTAGATACTCTTGGGTTTACTTTATGGCATCTAAGAATGAAGTTTTTAGTCACTTTAGAACTTTATTTCTTAGATTATCAATTGATCACCCAGGATCATTAAAAGCAATTAGAAGTGATAATGGACCTGAATTTAAAAATCAATTTTTTTTATCACTTTTGTGCTGAAAATAGAATAGATCATCAATTCTCTTCACCATATGTACCTCAACAAAGCGGTGTTGTAGAAAGAAAGAACAGAACCTTAGTTGCGATGGCTAGGACTATGCTTGATGAATATCAAACTCCTAGGAAATTTTGGGCTGATGCGTTAGCAACCGCTTGTTATGTCTCAAATCGTGTTTTCTTGCGTGCTAAGCTAGGTAAAACACCATATGAGCTTCGGTTTGGACATAGGCCTAGTGTTACACACTTTCGAGTCTTTGGATGCAAATGCTTTGTTAAGAAAAATGGTAATCTTGATAAATTTGAACCTAGATCCATTGATGGCATGTTTCTTGGTTATCCGTCTCATACTAGAGGCTATCGTGTGCTTTTACTTGACACTAACAAAATTGTGGAGACTTGTGAAGTATCTTTTGATAAAGCTAGCCCAGGTACTAGCTCCGGTGTTGCAGGACCAGATCCATATCCTCTGGGGGAGGGTATTTTCGAAGATGCAGAAGAGCCAATAATACTGCCTGGTAGTTCCGAAGTTGACACGTGTCCAGCTCCGGACATTGAACAAGCTCCGGCTATCACCTATGCTGGTCCTGATCGTCCACAAGTCACAAGCTCATCAATATACGATGAACCTAATGAAGAAGAAGCTTGTGAGACATCTGTTCCCCTACGTTTTTACAAAGATCATCCCCCACAACAGATGATTAGAAGCTTGCACGAACGAGTCACACGGTCCAGGTTTTGCGATCCAAACTCTCATGCTCATTCTGCTTTTGTTGCTTCTTTTGAACCCAAAGATATATCACACGCACTCACGAATGAATCTTGGATTATTGCCATGCAAGAAGAGTTAGAAAATTTTGAAAGAAGTAATGTTTGGAAACTTGTACCTCCACCTCAAGGTCACACTTTAATTGGAACTAAATGGGTATTTAAAAATAAACAAAGTGAGGATGGGGTTGTGGTTAGGAATAAGGCTAGGCTGGTTGCTCAAGGTTTCACTCAAGTTGAAGGTCTAGATTTTGATGAAACTTTTGCTCCTGTCGCTAGATTAGAAGCCATAAGAATTTTGTTAGCTTTTGCAGCATCTAAAGGTTTTAAGCTATATCAAATGGATGTTAAAAGTGCTTTTCTTAATGGCTACATAGATGAGGAGGTTTATATCAAACAACCACCGGGTTTTGAAAATCCAGATTTTCCTAATCATGTTTACAAACTGTCCAAAGCCTTATACGGTCTCAAACAAACCCCTAGAGCATGGTATGACAGGTTAAAAACATTCTTACTTGAAAAGGGGTTTACCATGGGCAATGTTGATAAAACTCTTTTTGTGCTTAAGCATGACAATGACTCATTATGCGTTCAAGTGTATGTGGATGATATTATCTTTGGTTGTATTTCTCATGATCTTGTGTCCAAGTTTTCAGCAATGATGAGTTCAGAATTTGAGATGAGTATGATGGGTGAACTCACTTACTTTTTGGGGCTGCAAATCAAGCAAACCAAGGAGGGTACCTTTGTGCATCAAACAAAGTATACCAAAGACCTCCTAAGGCGCTTCAACATGGACAAAAGCAAGCCTCTTCGGGCACCAATGGGAACAGCAACAACACTTGAACTTTATGAAGATGGTGAACCCGTGGATCAAAAATAATATAGAAGCATGATCGGATCACTTTTGTACCTCACGGCATCAAGACCGGACATACAATTCAGCGTATATCTTTGTGCACGGTTTCAAGCTTCCCCACGTGTTTCACATCGTCAGGCCGTCAAAAGGATTCTCAGGTACTTACATGGAACTCAAGAATTTGGCATTTTTCTTCCTTCTTCCTCAACCGTTACTTTGAAAGCTTTTTCGGATGCTGATTTTGGGGTTGTAGGATTGATAGGAAAAGTACTTCCGGTGCTTGTCATTTTCTTGGTAATTCTCTTGTTGCTTGGTCCTCTAGAAAACAAAATTCAGTTGCACAATCCACAACCGAATCCGAATATGTAGCTGCTGCTAGTGCTTGCTCACAAATTCTTTGGATTGTTCAAACACTTAAGGACTATAGGGTTGATATAGATAGTGTTCCACTATTCTGTGATAACACTAGTGCCATTTGCATTGCTAAAAACCCCGTGCAACATTCTAGAACTAAGCACATTGATATTAGGTATAACTTTCTTCGAGATAATGTTGAAAAAGGAAACATTGTGCTTCACCATGTAGGTACCGAACAACAATTGGCTGACATTTTTACAAAACCTTTGGATTTCACTCGTTTTTGTTACATTCATAGTGAAATAGGGGTTTTGCATCCTCATGGCTTAAATTGAGGGGGAGTTTTTGAAACTTGGGAAGTCTATGTGTGAATCTGAAATTAAAATAATATGAGCATAGTATTTCATACATATATGACTTTGTGATTCCTTTTACATGCTGAAAGTTCTTACTACATTACTCGTGTTATACATTTTGTAGTTTTTGCCATGTCTAGTAATTGGAATAATTACTTACACTAAATCTGGTCATGGTCGAACTTTCTTGCTATTTTGAACTTGTTGCATGCTCACAAATGCTTTTAATCATAACGAATTAATCAAGTAATTAACTCACATGTTGAGTTTTTATGAACAAATATAAATTGAGAAAAGATCAAGAGAATATGCATGCATCGCACTTCTTCTTTTGAGATGGCTTGTCATTGCACTTAGATATGAACTTGGAAGAAGTTGTGTATGACTAAAACCATGTCCTTAAGCTTTTGATTATCAAATGACATAGGCTTGGCTTGGTTGGTTAGAATAAGGCAGATGTGCATATAATCTCTTGCAAATATCATATGATCTAAATTTATGCTTTGAAAAATAATAAAATGCAGCAACAAGTGTCATGCTTTCAGGTTTTGAAATAGTTGAGTTTGTGAGATCATGACCTGCTAAAATTGAAAATCACACTTGATCTCTAGCATGGCTTACACTACTTTATGTATCTCATTGATGTGATAGTGTAAGTTACTTGATAGTATGACTTGGATGAGCTTTGTTTATATGTATATGCTATAATATGCTCATAACAACCTAAGGGGGAGAGATAATTTGTTTATATGTTCATGACTTGCTGAATACATTGTCAAAGGGGGAGAGATAAGTATGAAGAGAAAGAGAATATGTGCATAAGGAGAGATGATAAAGGGGGAGAGATATGTGAATTTTGAAATTTTAAATTTCTGCTTTTCTTCTCATTTTATTTCTGATTTACAAAAGGGGAGAAATTGTCTTCAAAACTTTTATGTGAATAAGCCAATGTTCGGATTTTAAATGGTGTTGCCAATGCATTCATCAAAGAGGAGATTGTAAGACCTATGTGTGCTGAATACATTGGCTTGTAGTGAATACACTTGACTTTGATGATAAAAGTTTTGAATATCACCAAAACACCTTTTTATCAAGGTCTGACTCTAGCTCTGAGCTACAGCAAGGTCCGACGGTAGGTCTTACTTGTTTTGGGTAGCTCCGGCTACGTTAGATGCTAGGTCCGACTTCTTGGTAAGGTCTGACCAGCTTTGGTTAGCTCCGGTGAGCTTTATCTTTAGCTCCGGCATGTCTTTGATAGCTCCGGCATATATTTGATAGCTCTGGAATGCTTTTGCTAAGCTCCGACGTACTTTGTCTAGCTCCGGTTTTGGGTTGACTAGTTTTGACTAGTTTTTGGTAAGCTTCGGTGCTAGGATCTACTAGTTTTGGTAAGCTCCGGCAGGTGCTTCATTGTACTAGTTTTGGTAAGCTCCGGCTCAAGCTCCGACTTGCTGTTGGATGGTCCGGAACTTGACCGCAGTGCTTTTGCTTTTCATTTGCAATGTTTCGTACTTGCTTTACATTGTTGGAAAGATTGCTTAGTATTCATTTGCTAAGTTTTTGGTGCGTTTTGGTTGATATGGATGATCTCGTTTTGATATGCTTTGCAACATGCTTATGTGAGGTGCTCACGTAAGGTGTTGTGTTCGGAACTAACTTGAGTCAAGTCGAGGACTTGGGCTCGTATGGATTGGTTGTTTATTCATGTGCAGGTGTTGCTTGAGTTCAAGTCATGGCTGGTGACGGGATCCATTGGACTAGTCTCAGGGAGGAGATGAGGTTCCAACAACCAAGTTCGGGAGGAACTGTGGTTGAGGTGATCAGGAGGTCGCGCAGGATGATTGAATCAAGGGCAGTGCATATGAAGGTCAAAGGAAGGTGTTCGCACGTATGCATGAGGTGCATGACATGGCAATATGCTTCTAGAGATGGATTATGGAAGGAAGATCTGATCAGAATGATCGGATCGTATCGGTTGAACACTTAGGCTGTTAGCTGAGTCGGTTATGGCTCGGTATGGAAATATCGAGTTAGTTACGTTAGGATTTCGTGTGGGTCACGAATTTGAGTTGTTTAGGAATGTGGTATATGTTTCTAAGGTGTTTGGAAGTCTTAAGATTGCTTCTATCTGCGTATAGAAGAGTCCTAAGCAGTTATGGAAAGTTCTGATTGTGATCGGATTAGGATTGGAGTCCTAGTTGAGATTGGGATGGCCTAAGGGCTGGTTATATAAGCAAGGGAACGCCAGAGCTCGTGGGCATGACTTTTGGGTTGTTCCTCTTGTGTTCTATTGAATCAAATTCATAGTTTGAAGGAACTTTTGTGCCTTGTTCGTCGGACTTGTTCCAGACAAGTTTTACTCGTCGAGTTTCTGGACAGCACTACCTTTCGTCGGTGGTTTTATCATAACTCGAGTTTCACTGATCCAATTGACGTGATTCTTTTTGGGTTGTCTTCACAACTTTATTGTCTATCATCTGTCAAAATTTCACATTCATTGGATTTGTGGTCTATGATCTACACGAGTTTCTTTGCAGCATTCCAGAACTGTTTTTCTCGGATATGGCAGATTGACCTTTGTTTGATCTTTCGATCATAACTTGAGTTTTCCTCGACGGATTTGAGTGATTCTTTTTGTGTTGTCTTCGTGACTTGATTCTCTCTGATATCTATCACTTTTGTCATGGTGAAACACGTTTAGATTGGTCTCACACACGATTTCTTCAACAGATCGTTTTTCTGCCGAAGGGTTTGGGGTTTAATTGTTTCCGCTGCGTAAGATTTTTAAATCTACCATTCACCCCCCCCACTGGTAGCTTTTCACGTTCTCTTCGATCCTACAAGCGCCCTATCATGCAAGCACCTAGGCCTCCAGTGCCTTATGCACCTCGTGCTAATTTCCCTGGTGCCAATGTTCAAAACCAAGCTCGCCCCAATAATTCTGGTGGAGTTAAGAAGTGCTATACTTGTGGAGAAGCTGTACACTTTGCGCATCAATGTCCTAAGTCAGTCCTTGGTCAAGTAAGCAATGCGTCGAGGCAAAACCCAAGACCCAATGGAGGACAGACACAAGGGAACCATGGACAGCGGAATTTTGCTCGTGGCAATGTGAACCATGTCTCTATGGAGGATGCTCAACAAGCGGATGACGTGGGCATTGGTATGTTTCTCACCAACTCCAACCCCGCGACTATGTTGTTTGATTCTGGAGCATCACATTTATTCATTGCATCGAAGTATGTTGCCAAGTATAGTTTGCCTATCTCTCATATGAAGTTTACTCTATTGGTTAAGTCTCCTGGAGGAGAGATGAGGACAAATATAGTATGTCCAAAAGTAAGCCTTAGAATAAGGGGTGTAGACTTCTCCGCCAACCTCATTGTTTTGGATTCTCAAGGATTGGACATTATACTTGGTATGGACTTGTTGAGGAAGCACAATGGAGTTATTGAGTGTGCCACAAAGACGGTGAAGTTGACTAATGAGGAAGGGATCACTGTAGAATTTGAAGCATCTCAAACCGCACCGAAGCAATTGGAGCTAAATCATATGGACGGTGCCGCCATTGAGGAGATTCCGGTGGTGTGTGAATTTTTGGATGTTTTTCCGGACGAGTTTCCAGGTATGCCACCCGATCGAGACATTGAGTTTGTTATAGATTTAATACCTGGAACTGCACCTATAGCTAAGAGACCGTATAGGATGCCTCCTATGGAATTAGCGGAGCTCAAGAAGCAAATTCAAGAGCAACTAGAGAAGGGTTTTATTCGCCCTAGCTCTTCGCCTTGGAGAGCGCCTGTTCTATTTGTGGACAAGAAGGATGGGACTCAAAGGATGTGTGTAGATTACCGAGCTCTCAACGAGGTAACAATCAAGAACAAGTACACCTTGCCACGTATAGAAGACTTGTTTGATCAGATGAAGGGTGCTTGTGTCTTCTCTAAGATTGACTTGAGGTCGGGATACTTTCAAATGAAGATTATACCATCGGACATACCTAAGACAGCTTTTAGAACACGGTATGGATCTTATGAGTACACCATGATGTCTTTTGGATTGACAAATGCGCCTGCCTACTCTATGTACCTCATGAATAAATTCTTCATGGAGTACTTAGATAAGTTCGTTGTGGTGTTTATTGATGATATTATGATCTACTCGAAGGATGAGAAGGAACATGAGGAACACTTGAGGCTTACGTTGCAGAAATTGAGGGAGCATCAATTGTATGCCAAGTTTAACAAGTGTCAGTTTTGGTTGAAAGAGGTGCCATTTTTGGGTCATATCATCTCAGGAGGAGTATCGGCCGACCCTGGTAAAGTGAGGGATGTGTTGAAGTGGGAACCACCGCAAAACGTAAAGGAAATAAGGAGTTTTCTTGGAATGGTTGGATATTACCGTCAATTCATCAAGGACTTCTCCAAGATAGCCAAGCCAATGACGGAATTGCTAATGAAGGGAAAGGCTTTCCGATGGACTCAAGCTTGTCAAAGCAGTTTTGAGGAGTTGAAGAAGAGGTTAACAACAGCCCCAGTTTTGGTATTGCCGGATGTAAGCAAGAGTTTTGATATTTATTGTGAAGCATCAAGACAAGGACTCGGATGCGTGCGTATGCAAGAAGGTCAAGGGGTCACCTATTTGTCAAGACAATTGAAGAAACATGAGCAGAATTACCCCACGCATGATCTTGAACTAGCAGATGTGGTACACGCAATGAAGATTTGGAGACACTATATTCTTGGACATAGGTGTGAAATTTATACGGATCATAAGAGTTTGAAGTATATTTTCACACAAACAGATCTGAACTTGAGGCAACAGAGATGGTTGGAGCTCATCAAAGATTATGATTTGGGAATCAACTATCATCCGGGAAAAACCAATGTAGTGGCCGATGCTTTGAGTAGAAAGGGAGTAAGTCATCAACTCACAGTTCGAGAGTTACCATCCGAGTTATGTAAGGAGTTTGAAAGGTTGAACCTCGGATTTGTAAATGAGATGGAGATGATGGAATTAAACCCAACCTTGGAACAAGAAATTCGAGAGACACAGACCACGGATGAGGAGATCAAGGAAATCAAGGAAAGGACCGAAGAAGGGAGAGAATTTAGATTTGATGAAGACGAATATGGTACCTTATGGCTTGGAAAGAGAATCGTTGTGCCTAATGTAAAGCATATTCGGGAGACAATATTAAAGGAGGCACATGACTCGCCGTACTCAATTCATCCTGGTTGTACCAAGATGTACAAAGACTTGAAGACATGCTATTGGTGGGCCAGCATGAAAAAGGACATAGCCGAATATGTTGCATTGTGTGATGTGTGCCGACGAGTTAAAGCTGAACATCAAAGGCCAGCTGGATTGTTAGAACCATTAAAGATCCCGGAGTGGAAGTGAGAAGAGATTGGTATGGACTTTATAGTGGGATTACCGTGAACTCAGTCTGGCTATGATTCAATATGGGTTATTGTGGATCGGTTGACAAAATCAGCTCATTTCATCTCTGTCAAGACCACATATACCACCGCAAAGCTAGCAGAATTGTATATGGAGCATATTGTGTGTCGACACGGAGTACCGAAGAAGATAGTCTCGGATAGAGGTTCTCAGTTGACCTCCAGATTTTGGTAGAAATTGCATGAATCAATGGGAACAAGGTTGAACTTCAGTTTGGTGTATCACCCTCAAACAGATGGACAAACCGAGAGGACCAACCAAATTTTGGAAGACATGTTAAGAGCTTGTGCTTTAAAGCATGGGAAAAGTTGGGATAAAAGTTCATCGTATACTGAATTCTCGTACAACAATAGCTACCAAGCAAGTCTAAAAATGTCACCCTACGAAGCATTGTACGGAAGGAAGTGTAGGACTCCCTTGTTTTGGAATGAAACCGGAGAGAATCAAGTATTTGGTCCGGATGTGTTACAAGACGCTGAAAGACAAGTTCAAATAACACGGGAAAACCTAAGGGCTGCCCAGTCCCGACAGAAGGGTTATGCGGATAATAGGCGAAGGAGTCTGACTTTCGAAGATGGAGATTTTGTATACCTCAAGGTGTCACCTATCCGAGGTCAGCGACGGTTTAACGTCAAAGGAAAACTGGCACCTCGCTATATCGGGCCATTTAAGATTCTGGACAAGCGAGGAGAGGTAGCTTATCGACTTGAGCTGTCGGCGTATCTCTCCGATGTACACGACGTGTTTCACGTGTCTGAACTCAAGAAGTGTCTCAGGGTGCCGGAAGAACAAGTGCTGATGGACGAGTTAGAACTTCAGGAGGATTTGTCTTATGTCGAGCAACCTATCGAGATCTTGGACGTGAAGGAAAGGGTCATGAGGAATAAGAAAGTCCGTTGGTGCAAAGTGCAATGGAAACACCATACAGAAGTCGAAGCTACGTGGGAACGTGAAGAAGACCTGAAGGCAGAATTCCCGCATCTTTTCTCCACGCTATCGAATCTCGAGGGCGAGATTCACTTTAAGGGGAGTAGGTTTGTAACACCCTCAATTTTCGCATCATGCATTGCATACATGTTCATGCATTAAATATTAATAGAATAAAAGAAAAACAATAAAACATAAAATATACATATACAAATATGAGTAGCAAAAGAAGAAAAGGAAAATAATAGCGTAAAACTTGTAATAGGGAATAAGTATAAAAATAATAATAACATATAAAAATAAAATAAATATATATATAATATATATTTAATGATAATATTTATATATGTAAAACAAAATATATATATATAAAAAGAAAAAAACCAACCGCCGGCCAGGCCAAACGGCCTAGCCCGCACGCCAGCCCGCCGGCCCCAGCGCGCGACCCCACGCTCCCTCCCGCAGCGTTGACCCCACCCCGCACCGCCCGGCCACGTGCCGATGCCCCGCTCCTGCGCCCTCCCGCGCACGACGCTCGCTCGCCCAACCCGCGCGCGCCAGAGACCGAGCCGGTCTCTGGATCGATCCCGCCGCCTATATAAACGCCGTAGTCCTCGTAGGTTTTTCAAGCCGCCAAAAACGCCGCCGCCTAGATCCAAAGAAAAGCCCTAGCTGTCAGTACAGAAAAAAAGATACCAGAGGCGCCGCCAGGGGAAGAAAAGGAAGAAAAAAAGAGGGGAAGAAGAGGAAGAAAAAGAGGAGGGTGCCGTCGTCCGCCGGAGATCGTCGCCGTCGTCGTGCCGCCAGAGGACCCTTGCGCCATCTACTTCGTCTACCTGTCGTCATCATCCCGCGATCGTCGAAGCCGTCGCATCTACGGCAGGGTTCATTTTTCCGATGCGAATTTTAGCGATGTATTGGATCTAATAGACGTAAATTGATTTTAGTTGCATCGTCTTTTTATTTTCAGCAGCATTAATCCACTCTAAAACCCCCGTAAACTCATATGAAAACGTATGAATTAGTTGCATCTAATTAATAAACAACCATAGTTAATTAATGATTGATCTTTGCATGCATGCATATCATCGCATGTTGATTAATGTGTGTGCATCATGTTGATTTGTATACATTTTCTTGTATGTGTGATCACGAGTAGAGGGAAGTGCTCAAGAGATCGTGTACGAGGATTTCCAGAACCAAGACTTCGAAGCGCTTGAGCAACCCTATCCGCCGGAGCAAGGCAAGTGTCCTTGAAGCATATTGATCCTATTTTAAAATAAATGTTTTGTTTGCAAACTGCATGCTTGTGTCAATTTGATGAGAATCCTATGGTAGGAAGTTTACTAGATTTGTTTAACCACCCTTGTCACCTGGAATATATGGTAGAGAGTCGGGAAGGGCTTTTTACCTTTTTGCTTTGCTTAATTAATTGGGATGGCAAACAACACTACACATTTAATTATGCATCAATGATATTCTGGTTAATATAAACTGGTCAATACGATGGGTGATCTAAGAAAGCCTGGTATGTGGATGGGTGGGATGTTATGGTGGTTTGCTTGCTTTAGATCTAAGGACCGGTTCATGCGAGAATAAGCCAGGAATACAGTGCCACCACGAGGCCAAGTATGGGTGCGGCGTAGCTGATTAATTAGGGCTTTGTCAGTGCTATTTGGACCATTAAGGATGCTCGGGGAAGGGGTAGTCGGATTGGGTTTGTTGATGATTGGTGGGACTACCCTGGGATCCTAATGGCTCAAGAGGGGGCCCTTGGTTGAAGATGTGCTCAGTTGGAGGCATCGCCACTGGTGAAACCTCAGTGGGGTCTAAATAGGCTAGTAATCCCTTTGTAAAGGCTATTTTGTGATCTCTTGGCCACACACCAACGGAAGTGTGTATTATGACCGACGGGTCATGGGCATAAGGGAGATTCTTAGTCGCCGAAGGGTGATGAAATCACGAACACGTGGGTAAAGAGGTACAAACTCTGCAGAGTGTTAAATAAAACTATCATGATAGCCGTGCTCCCGGTTATGAGCTCCTGGACAACTTCCATGATTAGAGGGAAATTGGAATTTGGGATGGTTATGGTTTGGTAATGGTTATGGTTGTTATTATGGTTATGGATTAATTTCTGGTATTGAATATGGTTATTGGCAAATGGTAAAATCTGGAATTATTGATGAGGATGGTGAATTGTGGACTGGTATTATGGTATTACTTATGATTATGATGGGTTTGATTCATATAAATATAATGTATTGCTTTTCAAATGTTTTAATGTACTTTTCAGCACTTTGCCATTATTATTGTCGTCATTTGAATCAGCCACATGTCATACTTTCCACACTTGTTGAGTACGACATGTACTCACTCTTGCAATCCCCCCAACAGTTGCGGGTCAGATTTGTGAGTTTAATGGCGATTGTGGAGATCTAGGCCGTGTCTATCGTCAGCTTTGCCTGTGGTGTTGTATGGAGTTGCGCTATCCCTTTTGAGTTTGCTTAGTTGCTTAATTAGTTTATTTCCGCTGCATTAGTTGAACTTGTCATTAATATTATTAGAGCTTGTATTCGAGGATAATATGGTTTGTGTAATAAAATTTGATAATCAATCTTGTTCTATGGTAATTTTCTGTATACTCTTTTGTGATTGCACTCGTGTATGTGTGTTGAACATCCTGGGCACACATATGCGTTAGTTTGGTTCAGTTTTCGGAACCGGGCGTCACAAGTGAGGTTCGGTGAAGACTAGAGTCTTGAGTTCCGACTTCTACTCAATAGGGCCCCCAGGGTTTGATGGAGAGGGGGTCCATTCCGCCACGAAGTCTGCCAATGCTTGACTCTTGATCGCTTGTCTGGGGACGAATTCAAGATCGAATTCGTCCAATTCTGCTGCCTACTTTGCAATGTTCCCAGTAGAGTTGGAATTATGCAGTATCGCGCGCAGTGGGTAAGAGGTCACCACTAAGATCTTGTGAGCTTGGAAGTAATGGCGAAGCTTCCTGGAGGCGATGAGAACTACGTAGAGCATCTTGTGCACCTCTAGGTATCGAGTCTTGGCATCATGTAGTACTTCACTGATGAAGTACACTGGGTGTTGGACTGTCCGGACCCTCCCGGAGGGGCCCGGAGCTTCCTCCACATTGACCTGGACCCTCCCGGAGGGGTCAGGACCTCCTTCGGGGACCTCCGGGTCCTTGCTGGAGGAACCCGGAGCTTCTATTGGAGCGACCCGGACCCTCCCGGAGGGGTCCAGATCTTCTGGAATAACTCCCTGTAGATCCAAGTCTGGAGGCTGGGACCCAGACTCACCTTCAAGAACCTTCGGACCCTCCCAGAGGGGTCTAGATTCCTGAGCTTGGGATGGTTCTGGTCTCTCCGCAACCAGGACCATGCTGACAACCTCGTCGGTTGCTAAAATTGTAACACCCTCATATTCATGCATCATGCCCTACATGCACTCATATACATGTTTAACATTAACCCACAACAAGAGGAACGAGCTTAAAATTGATTTGGAACAAAATTGCACTTAAAACGCAGGAAAGTGCGGACTAGTCCGATTTTACTGAGGACTAGTCCGATTTTTCTCTGACTAAAAACGGACTTGTCCAATTTTGTGCGGACTAGTCCGATATTCCAAGAATCCTTGAAAATTTTGCTAAGTCCCTGGACTTTTCCGGACTAGTTCGGTGTTCCAGCAGACTTGTCCGTTTTCCTCTCTGTTCAAAGTCGGACTTGTCCGATGTTTGGCCAGACTTGTCCGATTTTCTCTCTGGATGACTTCGGACTAGTCTGATCCTTTCCGGACTTGTCCGATATTTCGCGACTCCGAGTTGATCTTTTGTTTTACGACTTGTTTCTTGGGTTTCACATTAAGTGGGCCTAGGGACATCGTGCCTAACTCTTTTAGAGCCCATGTGGGACTCTAAACCGGCCTCTACTCATCCCAAACTCGAAATCCATCTAACCCTAGCCTCCACCTCTATATAAACAGCCCCACCACTTTGTTTGACATCTATTTGCCACTTTTCCACCCACCCAAACCCTAGTTCGTGGGTAGCCATCATCAAGGAGGGAGGAGAAGATCCCAAGGAAGAAGAAGAAGAGGAGGAAATGAAAGAGGACCAAGATCTCCACCAAGTTTCGTTCTTCACCACCAATTCATCTCCAAGTTCATCACCAACCCTAGATCACCAAGATCCAAGTGCTACCTCCAAGTTTCTTGATTCATTGGAGTCCTAAACACCTGGTATACCTCCTATTCTCTTTTCCTTACGTGAATTCAACCCCTAATCTCCAAATTCACGTCGATCTAGAAAACCATAATCTGCTGATCTTGCAGAGTGCGGACTTGTCCGGTCCCTAGCGGACTAGTCTGGTCTTCCTGGCTAAATTGTGTTGAATTAATTCTAAAATTTGATCTAATCGAATCCAAACCTGTATAAACTTGTTAAAATCTATTAGAACTAGTTAGTTGTCATTAAAAGCAATCAATTAACAAGTTCTACCTTGCATTTGCATAAATCATGCATGTCATGTCATATTGAGTAATATTTGTGCACTCTTTGATTGTGTTTCTTGTCTTGCATGTTTATTGTGTGGATTAGACGGATTTGCGCTAGAAAGTGCCGCGGAGGATCTACAGCACCAAGAGTTTGAAGGCTTTGATCCTAATCAACCGCAAGATCAAGGCAAGTGTCCTTGAAGCACATTGATCCTATTTTAAAATAAATGTTTTGTTTGCAAAACTGCATGCTTGTGTCAAATTGATGGGAATCCTATGGTAGTGAAAGTGCATCTAGGACTCCCTTGTGGGTTTTGGATGATTTATGACAAGCAACTGGGATCCTAATCCTTTTGTTGAGATGAATGCAGGCAAATGATGAAAAATGAGCAAAATGCCAAAAAGAAAGGAAATGAGAAGCAAAGTAACGTGAAGCAACTGAGTGAAAAGCTGGAGATCAACCCCATTGGATCTCCAGTAATTTCTGAAGATTCTGATCTTGACATCACCGAGCTCGGGCCTCTGAACCCCTCCGAGCTTGCCTACTTTGGCATTGGGGGCTCGAGCAGCTCTGCTCCTCATCCTCCCTCTCCTCCTCGTCAAGCGGAAAGCGAAGAAGATGAAGATGATGACGAGAGGACCGACAGTGAAGAGTGAAGACCCTAGGACCCTCCTCTCCTTCTTTTTGGTGTCTTGATGCCAAAGGGGGAGAGATTGAGGGGGAGTCTTAGCTTTAGCTGTGGTAGGGTGCGAGAAGAGAGTTCTCTTTATCTTTTATTTGTGATTGTAATAGTTTAACTCTGTTCTCCTATTAAGTTTGGTCCTGTTATGAATTGCTCAATTTATTTGCGAGTATGTGATGAAAACTGCATTTTTGCTCCTGGAATGTCATATGCACTTTGTATCGGTTGATTAATGTAAATTCTGTCATTCTCAATGTATTCATGCACTTAGTATGCATCCCACCATAAAGAATGCACATATGAATAATTCTCTTGTTGCTTGATGTATTTTTGAGTCATATGTGCATACTTTATGAAAATCTCAAATTTTTGCCTTATTTTGTGAAATCTCAATTGGTTGTCATCAATCACCAAAAAGGGGGAGATTGAAAGTGCATCTAGGACTCCCTTGTGGGTTTTGGATGATTTATGACAAGCAACTGGGATCCTAATCCTTTTGTTGAGATGAATGCAGGCAAATGATGAAAAATGAGCAAAATGCCAAAAAGAAACGAAATGAGAAGCAAAGTAAATGTGAGCTCAAGAAGAAGAAAATAGTAGTTTATTATGTATGGATTGTGTTAAGGAAACACATCCAAGAGCTCAATCACTTTCAAGCACACACACACACAATGCACAAAGTTATACAGGACCGGACTAGTCCGAAAGTAGCCGGACTAGTCCGATACCACATTCTGCACCAGATCGGACAAGTCCGGTCCCCACCGGACTAGTCCGATATATTTCTGATTCACTTCGGACTAGTCCTCCCCAATGCGGACTAGTCCTCAACACAATGCACAAGTCACACAAAATCGGACAAGTCCGTTGTAATCCGGACTAGTCCGATATTCATTCTGATCCACTTTGGACAAGTCCGGTGTCTACACGGACTAGTCCGATATACACACTGATCTAAATCGGACAAGTCCTCCAAGTGCGGACTTGTCACTCTAAACACTTAGGGTTTCTTGTGTCCGCACAAGTCCGATGGCAATCGGACTAGTCCGAAGATTTCCAGTATCGAAATCGGACAAGTCTGTTTTCAAATGGACTAGTCCGATATTCCTGGACACTTAGGGTTTGCTACACACAGCACACCGGACTAGTCTGGTGACCACCACGGACTAGTCTGATCTTTCTGAACCCTAACGGTCACTTTTAGAAACCCCATATAAATAGAGGTGCACAGCCCACTTTCAAACTCTCTCGAACCCTAGCGCCGTCACACCTCCCAAGAGACTCAAAAACCACCTCTCTCCACGAAATTAAGTGAAAAATCGATCAATCTATTGAAGATCACTTCTAGATCATTGGAGAGACACTTGGCACACATCTTTGAGCTCTTGGTTTGATTCTCTAACACACTCTTGCGTTTCAATTTGTAATTTTCGAGTGTGTTATTGGTGGCTCTGTAAGTTGTAATCAAGGGAGCTCTCAACGTGTGAGAACGCCCCTTCAACTTGGTTATTTACCCCTTTGTGACTAGTGGAAGAGGATTGGCCTTCGTGGCGATCCGACGAGGGAAGGGTTGGAGAAGACCCGGTCCTTTTGTGGGCTCCTCAACGTGGATGTAGGTTGCCTTCGTGGTAGCCGAACCACGGGATAAATCTTGTGTCTTGTCCTTTTGTGTTCTTCATCCTAATTGATCAACTTAATCTAGGGTTTGATTCATTTTGTTCAATTTGAGTTAATTTGTTAAACAAGATCCTTAATTGTCATAGAAGTTGACATACAACTATTAAACTGTCATTTAAGTCGATATTTCCGCTGCCTACATTAACGAATCAATCAAATTGACTGAACTTGATCAACTTAGCCCGTGAAAACCGGACTAGTCCGCACTTTACCGGACTAGTCTGATATCTCTGGTATTGACTGTGTTGTTGAGTGTTACAGGAACCGAAAAAAAAAATTCAAAAAGGCCTATTCACCCCCCCCCCTCTAGGCCTACATTCAATTGGTATCAGAGCCGGTTCTTCAAGAAAGAGTGCAACCACTCGAAGAGATCATGTCGGACATGAAGGAAGTTCAGAAAATCAACGACCAGGAAGAAGTGAACAACGACAAGAATCAAAAGCTGGAGAAGTATCTCGAAGCAATTCAAGACTTCGATGATGATGACGAGGAGACGCTGGAGCTGAAAGCACTCCTCAGGAAGAAAGCACTTTCCAAAGGGAAAGCCAAAGTTGAAGAAAAGAAGAAGGGGAGTAGTCACACCGACTACTCCCGATATCCTTTTAACTATGATCGTTTAAATTCAAATAACAGCCATTATCTATCTATTCCTCTTGGAAAAGCCCCACACTTCGATGGGAGTGATTACTCCATGTGGAGGAAAAATATGAAGATGCACTTGATTTCCCTTAACCCAAGTTTATGGCATATTGTGTGCACAGGAATAGACATCCTAGATGACAACGAAGAGCTCACCCCAAGTCAAGAGCAAGCCATACACATAAATGCTCAAGCCGCAGCCGTAATCACCTCCTCTCTAAGTCGAGATGAATTCACAAAGGTGGATGGACTGGAGATTGCCAAGGAAATATGGGACACGCTACAAACAGCCCATGAAGGTGACCGGCATGTGCGGGAGGCGAAAATTGAAATGATCGAAGGCGAACTTGGAAGGTTCGCAATTGAGGAAGACGAGTCTCCCCAGGACATGTACAACCGATTGAAGACACTTGTAAACAAGGTTCGATCATATGGGAGCAAGAAGTGGAATGACCAGGAGGTTGTAAAGCTCATCCTTAGAGCCTTTATGCCTCGCAATGTCACACTATGCTCTATGATCAGAGAGAGTCCCGGGTACAAGAGGATGACTCCAGATGAGCTGCTTGGCAAAATCATCAACTTTGAAATGATGGAGAAACAAGTCAAGCACGTCAAAGAAATAGCTGACCTCACATCGGCCAAGAAGAAGGGAGTTGCCTTAAAGTCCACACTCAAGCCACTATCCAAGGAAGCAAGAGAAGCACAGCTTGAGGAGGACAGCGATGATGAAAGTAGTGAGCTGGATGAAGAGGATATGATTTTGTTCATGAAAAAGTTCAAAAGAATATTAAAGAAAAGACAGGGAACAAAATCAAGTGAAGGCAAGTACAAAGAGAGGACAAAGCCGAAGATGAGGCAGGCGTGCTATAACTGTGGTGAGTATAACCACTTTATAGTCAATTGCCCATATGAGGACAACAAGAAGAAGAATAAAGAAGTCAAGCCTCAACCGAAGAAATTCTTCAAGAAGAAGAAACAAGCTGAACAAGCACACATTGGAAAGGAGTGGGACTCAAACGATGAGTCTTCATCATCCGATGAAGAAGAGATGGCTAGCATAGCCATTGAAAGCACGTCCAAGAAACCCACACTCTTCCCCACGCTCGGTGCAAAGAAGGGACATGGCACTTGCCTCATGGCAAAGGAAGGTAAACGCAAGGTAAACATCAAAACTCCTTCCATGCATTCCTACTCAAGTAGTGATGAACTAGATAGTGATGATGAAGATATGTTAATGGGATTAGACAGAAAAACTGCTGCTAAAATGAAATTTCTACTTGACCAACTTGTTGAGAAGGAACAGCTAATTGATCGTCAAGAGGACATGATTATCTCCCAAAAGGAGAAGTATGTCAAACTTTACAATCTTCTAGTTCTTGAAAAGGAGAAAAACAGCTCACTAGAGCTTGAGCTAGCTTCAAGCAAGAAAACTTGCTTGGAGTTAACCAACTCAAACATTGCAATCAAGGATCAACTTGATGACCTGATCAAGGTTAACAAGATCCTTGAAGTGCAAGTTGAGTCACTCAAGCTAAGTGAATCTTCCTCCTCTTCAAGTCTACCTTCTCAACCCACTTCAACTAATCTTGTTCATATGTGCAAATGTAGTAAAATCAACACCAGTTTGAAGGAAAAGTCTACCTCCACAAAGGATAAAAATCCTACCCAATGTGGAATATTTGACAAGGAGAGGATCAACTATGCATGTAGTGCATACTTGGTCCAAAGACCTCCAAATGTCAAGTATGGCATTGGTTACTCTTATGATGGAAAGCAAAATGCTGGAAGTCATAATAATAACAAGGGAAAGATTACCTTTGTGAAGGGAGGACCATCACAATCTAGTAACTCGAAAGTTAAAAACCTGAACTCTCATGAACACCGGACTAGTCCGGTTGTGGTCCGGACAAGTCCGGTCATACGGACAAGTCCGATCACCCAGACTAGTCCGATCAACAAACAACAACAACTTTTGTTCAAAACCTTTGATGCCTCTTATGTATTAATGAGAAACAATCTTGGTAACGTTTATGCTTATTATGCTGGGCCACGCCATGGGAGTACAAAATCCCATGTGTGGGTGCCCAAATGTATTGTAACTAACCTCCAAGGACCCAAGCAAGCTTGGGTACCTAAAACCAAGACATAATTTGTTTCTGCAGGCCTACTCCTCCGGTGGATCCAAATGGGTGCTAGACAGTGGATGCACCAACCACATGACCGGAGGAAGGAGGATGTTCGTGGAATATGAAGAAAACGAGGACCCAAACGAAGGCATCTACTTCGGAGATAATAGTCAAGGAGGGGTCCTCGGTACCGGCCGTGTAGCGCGTGCCAAGCTGGGAAGCAAGTTGGAGCACATCATCCCGCAAAGAACATCATGACTACGACAAGACCGCTCGAACTACTTCATATGGACTTGTTTGGTCCAATTGCTTACATAAGCATCGACGGTAATAAATATGGTTTAGTCATCATTGATGATTTTTCCCGCTTCACTTGGGTGTTCTTTTTGCATGACAAGTCAGAAACACAAGGGACACTCAAGAAATTCTTCAAGAGAGCGCAAAACGAGTTCTCACTATCGATCAAGAGTATTCGGAGCGACAACGGCACGGAATTCAAGAACATACAAGTGGAGGAGTACCTTGATGAGGAGGGAATCAAGCACGAATTTTCAGCACCATACTCTCCACAACAAAACGAAGTTGCCGAAAGGAAGAACCGAACACTCATAGAGATGGCAAGAACAATGCTCGATGAATACAAGATTTCGGATCGATTTTGGGCAGAAGCAATTAACACCGCTTGCCACGCCGCAAATCGACTCTACCTTCATCGACTACTCAAGAAGACTCCTTATGAGCTACTCACCAGTAACAAACCAAACATTTCATATTTTAGAGTTTTCGGTTCTCCATGTTATATTTTGAACAAGAAGCCCAGGACTTCAAAGTTCGCTTCAAAGTCCGGTGAAGGTTTCTTGCTTGGTTATGATTCGAACACTTACGCCTATCGTGTTTTCAACAAGGCCTCTGGACTTGTTGAAGTGGCACGTGACGTAGTGTTCGATGAAACTAATGGCTCCCAAAAGGAGCAAGTTGATCAATGTGAATTAGGTAAAGAAGAAGCTCCTTATCAAGCATTGAAGAGAATGGCTCTAGGCGAAGTTCGACCACAAGAGTCATCGTCAAAAATACAAGAGGAAAGTGATCCACGAGAGGAGATCAACAATCAAGGGGGAGCTTCTATACAAGATCAATCACAAGAATATGAAGATGATCAACAAATCAACGAGGGCAACCACTCAGGGGGAGAAGAAAATGATCACCAACACACAACTCTCCAAGTGCCACACCCAAGAGTACACCAATGCGTTCAAAGGGATCACCCAATCGACAACATCATCGGTGACATCCAAAAGGGAGTAACCACTAGATCTTGTATAGCTAATTTTTGTGAGCATTACTCGTTTGTCTCCTTTTTGGAAACACGCAGGACTGAGGATGCATTGAAGGATCCTGACTGGGTGGTGGTAATGCAAGAAGAGTTGAACAACTTCAAGAGAAACGAGGTTTGGGAACTTGTGGCAAGACCCAATGCAAATATAGTGGGCACCAAGTGGGTCTTCCACAACAAGCAAGACGAACACGGAGTGGTGACAAGAAACAAGGCACGACTTGTGGCCAAAGGTTACTCACAAGTCGAAGGTTTGGATTTCGATGAGACTTTTGCTCCAGTAGCTAGGCTTGAATCAATCAGAATATTACTTGCATATGCTACTCACCATGATTTCAAGTTGTATCAAATGGACGTAAAAAGTGCCTTCCTCAACGGACCGATCAAGGAAGAGGTGTACGTGGAGCAACCACCCGGGTTTGAAGACGAAGAGTTCCCCGACCATGTATATAAACTACGTAAGGCTCTCTATGGCCTCAAACAAGCTCCTAGAGCTTGGTATGAGTGTCTTAGAGATTTCTTAATTGATAATGGTTTTCAAATTGGCAAAGTAGATTATACATTATTCACTAAGAATCTAGATAATGATCTTTTTATTTGCCAAATCTATGTTGATGATATAATTTTTGGGTCAACTAATCAATCCTTCTGTGAAGAATTTAGTAGAATTATGACAGACAGGTTTGAAATGTCAATGATGGGAGAATTGAAGTACTTCTTGGGATTCCAAGTGCGGCAACAAAGGGAAGGAACATTCATAAGCCAAACCAAGTACACGCAGGACATACTCAAGAAGTTTGGCATGGACAAGGCAAAGCCCATAAAGACTCCCATGGCTACGAATGGCCACTTGGATCTCAATGAAGATGGACCAAGCATCGACCAAAAGGTATATCGCTCCATGATTGGATCTTTACTCTACTTATGTGCATCTAGGCCAGACATTATGTTAAGTGTATGTTTGTGTGCAAGATTTCAAGCCAACCCCAAGGAATGTCATTTGACAGCCGTAAAAAGAATCCTGAGATATTTAGTTCATACACCCAACCTTGGTCTTTGGTACCCAAAAGGCTCCAAATTCAATCTCTTGGTTACTCCGATGCAGATTATGACGGGTGCAAAGTTGATAGAAAAAGCACCTCTGGCACATGCCAATTCCTAGGAAGATCTTTAGTTTCTTGGTCATCTAAGAAACAAAATTCCATTGCATTATCCACAGCCGAAGCGGAGTATGTTGCAGCCGGGAGTTGTTGTGCACAACTCCTTTGGATGCGACAAACTCTAAGGGATTACGGTTACAATATGAACTGTATTCCTCTTCTTTGTGATAATGAGAGTGCCATTAAAATAGCCCACAATCCAGTTGAGCGCTCTAGGACTAAACACATAGACATAAGACATCATTTCTTGAGAGACCATTCCATGAAAGGAGACATAACCATCTCACATGTCAACACCCAAAAACAATTGGCCGACATATTCACCAAGCCACTTGATGAAAAGCGTTTTTGCGAACTCCGAAATGAGCTAAATATTCTTGATTCTCGGAGTGTGGCTTGAAAAGTTGCATACCTGTATGACTGCTTCAAAATGTTGATTGAATTGTGAAAATCATCCCTCTCCATTTTTCTCTCGAAAAACTATGTCAATTATTAGATCTTGATGAATTTTGATCATTGTATGATTGTTGTATGCTTACTGGTCAAATTTATCAAGATTACTTGATTTTTTTTGCCCCTCTATTCTCTATTATTGAACCTTCAAATATATATGAATGGGCTATGCAATTCTTTCCTGGTGACCACGGACTAGTCCGTGGTTACCCGGACTAGTCCGCCCATGCAGACTAGTCCTCAGAGTGTCGGTTAGGCCGGACTAGTCCGATATACCACGGACTAGTCCGATATAGGTCTCTGGATGACTTCGGACTAGTCCGGTCATGTCCGGACTTGTCCGATTTTTCGTGTGCATAACCCTAGCCGCCACCAAACCCTAATCTCCTCATCCCCACTTTTGCTCACGCCTCCTCTCTCTTGCGCTCGAGCTCCCAAGGCGATTTTCTCCTCCCTCCGTCGAAAAAGTCCACATTTGGGCGGAGATAGAGCTTGACCTCTTGGGGATTGAAGCTATCGGACTAGTCCGACCTCCAACCCCCAACACTTCGAGCCTCCATCGATTTCTTTGGTAAATTTCTTCAAAACCCTAGAAATCTTGTTTTTCTCCATTGTTGATCGTATAGCCTAGCATCCTTCACTAGATACATGCTTATTTGATGTACTACGTGTATGCTAGACTAGATTTGCATTAGGAATCATCCCTTGACCAATCTGTTAGGTTTTTGAGGATGAACACCGGACTAGTCCGGTCCATACACGGACAAGTCCGGTACCCCGGACTAGTCCGTGCCTGAGCACCGGACAAGTCCGATGTTTCTGAACCTGAAACCTAATTCCTTAATTCCTTAATTCCATCCATTGCTATCTTGCCTTACTAATGTCTTGTATAACTTGTCATTATTCTTGCTCAATCATTCTCAGATCATGTCGAGCTCCGACAATGAGATCTCCGACTTTGAGGCCGAGTTGGACCACGAGGTGGCACCTCGGTCCTCAGCGGGACTTGGCAAGAAACGCCAAGAAAGACCTTCCGAGCCTGCTACTTCCCCTCCCCAAGCTCGGAGGAAGGTTTGTGTCAAGAAGGCCGCCTCGAAGGCTGCTCCGTCCACAAGCGGCCTTCGTCAAGCAAAAGGAAAGGGCAAGGGAGTAGCAACGGGGCCAGTTGGGCCCTTGAAGCTCCATGCTCCCAGGGAAGGGGTTCGGGACCCCAATGAAGAGAAATTCAATGGGAAAGGCAGTGATGTGGCAGCCAAGCTCAGAAGCATTGATTGCTATGCAAGGCCAAAGCAGGCAGCTGATGGAAGGTTTTGGACAAACTTCCATGCAGATTTCTACAGGCTGGTTTACCTGCCAATGAAAACTCTGGTGGTGCGCAGTCAGTGGATTGACTGGGCCTACCTAGAGAAGAAGAAGTGCTCAGAGTTTGATGAAGTTATTGCAGCAGCTGAGAGGCATGGCCTGAAGGATCTCTTTGCCTTCAGGCATAACTGGAATGATGAGGTGATTGCACAGTTCTATGCAACGTGCCACTTCTCGAGTAAAGATGAAGAGAGTGTGACTTGGATGACCCACGGATCCAAGTATAGTATCACTCAAGAGTTCTTCAATAATTTGCTTCATCTGGACACCTCTGACAATGACAGGCTGATCATCCACAACATAGGGGTCATTGAGAGGGACGGAATGAAGTTCATGTATGAGCCGAACTCTAAGTATGTTCCTCCCTCCACAAAGAACATGAAGCCCTTCTTTGTGGTCCTGAACAGAGTTCTTCGGAAGACCATTGCCTCCAAGGATGGGGATGCAGGGAGTGTACAGGGCTACCTCCGGACTCTAATGAGGGTCATAAGCAAGAAGAGGCAGTTTGATGTTGCAGATTACATATGGAATGACATGGTCAACATCTCAAGCACTCCTAATAGGTCCTGTGGCTATGCTCCCTACCTGATGTTTATGATTGAGAAAGTCACAGGTATTGAGTTTGTGAAGGATGTGGAGCACACTCCTCTGAGGCCTCAGAAGCCTCAGCCTGTGAGTGTCCAGGCTGCTCCCTCGCCGGCCTCAAGTCCTGAGGCACCGCCAAGAGAAGGAGATGCTGCCAGGGCTGTCCCTACCTCCAGGGAAGCCCCTCAGAAAGGATCAGCTAGTGGGATCCTCAAGTACCTGACCGCCATATTCTCCTCCTGTAAGAAGACTGAAGTCAAGCTTCATAAACTCAATCAGAAGAGGAAGGAGGATATGAGATACATTAAAGCCAACGTGAAGCAACTGAGTGAAAAGTTGGAGATCAACCCCATTGGATCTCCAGTAATTTCTGAAGATTCTGATCTTGACATCACCAAGCTCGGGCCTCTGAACCCCTCCGAGCTTGCCTACTTTGGCATTGGGGGCTCGAGCAGCTCTGCTCCTCATCCTCCCTCTCCTCCTCGTCAAGCGGAAAGCGAAGAAGATGAAGATGATGACGAGAGGACCGACAGTGAAGAGTGAAGACCCTAGGACCCTCCTCTCCTTCTTTTTGGTGTCTTGATGCCAAAGGGGGAGAGATTGAGGGGGAGTCTTAGCTTTAGCTGTGGTAGGGTGCGAGAAGAGAGTTCTCTTTATCTTTTATTTGTGATTGTAATAGTTTAACTCTGTTTTCCTATTAAGTTTGGTCCTGTGATGAATTGCTCAATTTATTTGCGAGTATGTGATGAAAACTGCATTTTTGCTCCTGGAATGTCATATGCACTTTGTATCGGTTGACTAATGTAAATTCTGTCATTCTCAATGTATTCATGCACTTAGTATGCATCCCACCATAAAGAATGCACATATGAATAATTCTCTTGTTGCTTGATGTATTTTTGAGTCATATGTGCATACTTTATGAAAATCTCAAATTTTTGCCTTATTTTGTGAAATCTCAATTGGTTGTCATCAATCACCAAAAAGGGGGAGATTGAAAGTGCATCTAGGACTCCCTTGTGGGTTTTGGATGATTTATGACAAGCAACTGGGATCCTAATCCTTTTGTTGAGATGAATGCAGGCAAATGATGAAAAATGAGCAAAATGCCAAAAAGAAAGGAAATGAGAAGCAAAGTAAATGTGAGCTCAAGAAGAAGAAAATAGTAGTTTATTATGTATGGAGTGTGTTAAGGAAACACATCCAAGAGCTCAATCACTTTCAAGCACACACACACAATGCACAAAGTTATACAGGACCGGACTAGTCCGAAAGTAGCCGGACTAGTCCGATACCACATTCTGCACCAGATCGGACAAGTCTGGTCCCCACCGGACTAGTCCGATATCTTTCTGATTCACTTCGGACTAGTCCTCCCTAATGCGGACTAGTCCTCAACACAATGCACAAGTCACACAAAATTGGACAAGTCCGTTGTAATCCGGACAAGTCCGATATTCATTCTGATCCACTTCGGACAAGTCCGGTGTCTACACGGACTAGTCCGATATACACACTGATCTAAATCGGACAAGTCCTCCAAGTGCGGACTTGTCACTCTAAACACTTAGGGTTTCTTGTGTCCGGAAGAGTCCGATGGCAATCGGACTAGTCCGAAGATTTCCAGTATCGAAATCGGACAAGTCTGTTTTCAAACGGACTACACTTAGGGTTTGCTACACACAGCACACTGGACTAGTCCGGTGACCACCACGGACTAGTCCGATCTTTCTGAACCCTAACGGTCACTTTTAGAAACCCCATATAAATAGAGGTGCACGGCCCACTTTCAAACTCTCTCGAACCCTAGCGCCGTCACACCTCCCAAGAGACTCAAAAACCACCTCTCTCCACGAAATTAAGTGCAAAATCGATCAATCTATTGAAGATCACTTCTAGATCATTGGAGAGACACTTGGTACACATCTTTGAGCTCATGGTTTGATTCTCTAACACACTCTTGCGTTTCAATTTGTAATTTTCGAGTGTGTTATTGGTGGCTCTGTAAGTTGTAATCAAGGGAGCTCTCAACGTGTGAGAACGCCTCTTCAACTTGGTTATTTACCCCTTTGTGATTAGTGGAAGAGGATTGGCCTTCGTGGCAATCCGACGAGGGAAGGGTTGGAGAAGACCCGGTCCTTTTGTGGGCTCCTCAACGTGGATGTAGGTTGCCTTCGTGGTAGCCGAACCACGGGATAAATCTTGTGTCTTGTCCTTTTGTGTTCTTCATCCTAATTGATCAACTTAATCTAGGGTTTGATTCATTTTGTTCAATTTGAGTTAATTTGTTAAACAAGATCCTTAATTGTCATAGAAGTTGACATACAACTATTAAACTGTCATTTAAGTCGATATTTCCGCTGCCTACATTAACGAATCAATCAAATTGACCGAACTTGATCAACTTAGCCCGTGAAAAATGGACTAGTCCGCACTTTACCGGACTAGTCCGATATCTCTGGTATTGACTGTGTTGTTGAGTGTTACAAGAACCGAAAAAAAAAATCAAAAAGGCCTATTCACCCCCCCCCCCTCTAGGCCTACATTCAGGTAGGAAGTTTACTAGATTTGCTAAACCACCCTTGTCACCTGGAATACATGGTAGAGAGTCGGGAAAGGTTTTTACCTTTTTGCTTCGCTTAATCAACTGGGATGGGAAAACAACACTACACATTTAATTATGCATTAATGATATTCTGGTTAATGTGAACTGGTCAATACGGTATGGTAATGGGTGATCTAAGCAAGCCTGGTATGTGGATGGGTTAGATGTTATGGTGGTTTGCTTGCTTTAGATCCAAGGACCGGTTCATGTGAGAATAAGCCAGGAATACAGTGCCACCACGAGGCCAAGTATGGGTGCGGAGTAGCTAATTAATTAGGGCTTTGCTAGTGCTGTTTGGACCATTGTGGATGCTCAGGGAAGGGTTAGTCGGATTGGGTTGGTTGATGATTGGTGGGACTACCCTGGGATTCGAATGGCTCAAGAGGGGGCCCTTGGTTGAAGATGTGCTCTGAGGGAGACATCGCCACCTGTGAAACCTCAGTGGGGTCTAAATAGGCTAGTAATCCCTTTGTCAAAGCTATTTTGTGATCTCTTGGCCACACACAGACGGAAGTGTGAGACGGCATAATAGAGGTTTTAGTCATCGAAAGGTGGTGAAATCACGAACACGTGGGTAAAGTGGTACGAACTCTGCAGAGTGTTAAAACTATCATGATAGCGGTGCTCCCGGTTATGAGCACCTGGACAACTTCCATGATTAGAGGGAACTCGGTATTGGGATGGTATTTGGGATGGTTATGGTTGGTATTATGGTTATGGTTTGGTAATGGATATGGCTGGTTATGAATTAATTTCTGGTATTGAATATGGTTATTGGCAATGGTGAAATCTGGAATTATTGACGATGGTAATGAATTCACACTGGTATTATGATATTACTTATGATTATGATGGGTTTGATTCATATAAATATAATATATTGCTTTTCAAATGTTTTGATGTACTTTTCAGCACTTTGCCATTATTATTGTCGTCATTTGAATCAGCCACATGTCATATTTTCCACACTTGTTGAGTATGACATGTACTCACTCTTGCAATCCCCCCCCCCCCATAGTTGCAGGTCAGGATTGGGAGTTTAATGGTGATAATGCGGAGTTCTATGCCGTGTCTACCGTCAGCTTTGCATGTGGTGTTATTGGAGCTGCGCTATACCCTATTGCTTATGTTGCCTAGCTGTTTAGTTTGCTTAATTATTTTATTTCCGCTGCATTAGTTGAATTTGTCATAAATATTCATTAGAGCTTGTATTCGAGGATAATCTGGTTTGTGTAATAAAATTTGGTTAATTAATCTTGCTCTGTGGTAATTTTCTGTACATCATTTGTGATTGCACTCGTGTATGTGTGATGAACATCCTGGGCACACATATGCATTAGCTTGGTTCTTTTCTCGGAACTGCGCGTCACAGAAATGTAAAGCAATAAGGGCTCACCAGGGTTCAGAGCTACCAAGGTTGGTAGAGTGGTGAGGAGCTGCTTTAGCTCTTGGAACGCCTTTTCTGCTTCTTTAGACCATTGAAATGGTCCGGACTTCCTCAATAGCTTGAAGAAGGGTAGCACTCGTTCTGCCAGTCTTGAGATGAATCGGCTGAGGGCGGCTAGACATCCAGTCAGTTTCTGGACGTCCTTGATGCGGGTTGGTGGCCGCATCTCCTCAATGGCTTTAATCTTCGCCGGAATTGCCTCTATGCCCCGGTGGTTTACCAGGAAACCAAGAAGCTTTCCGGAGCTAACCCCGAAGACGCACTTGTCTGGGTTCAGCTTCGTGCGGGTGACCCGCAGCTTGTCGAAGACAGCTTGCAAGGTGTCAAGGAGTGACTCCTTGTCCTTGATCTTGACGACGATGTCATCAACATACACTTCCACTACGTCTCCGATGAGCTCTCCAAAGGTTTTGTACATAGCTCGTACAAATGTTGAAGCTGCATTCTTGAGACCAAATGGCATGGCAGTATAACAGTACAATCCATCTACTGTGATAAAAGAAGTATGTTCTTCATCTCCCCTAGACATTCTGATTTGATGGTACCCAGAATATGCCTCTAGGAAACACAGTAATTCACACCCGGAGGTGGGATCCACTATCTGATCTATTCTAGGTAGTGGGAATGGATCTTTTGGGCATGCCTTATTCAGTGTTGTGTAGTCGATACATATTCGAAGCTTCCCGCCGGCCTTGAGTACAACAACTGGGTTTGCCAGCCATTTTGGGTGGAAGACTTCTCGGATGAATCCAGCTTCGAGCAACTTCTTCACTTCTTGTCGTATGAAGTTCTGTCGCTCTACGGATTGCTTCTGAGCCTTCTGATGTACGGGCCGAGCGTCAGGATAGATCTTCAGATTATGCTCGATCACTTCCCTAGGGATCCCAGGCATTTGTGACAGTTGCTAGGCAAACACGTCGACATTAGCCCGGAGGAAAGTGATGAGCACGAGTTCCTATTTGTCATTCAGACCTCCCGATATGCGAGGTGGTCTGAGCGGCATCGGAACCGATTTGGACGACCTTGACGGGGATGTCGGTGTCGCCGCTTGGTTGCACGCGAGGTGCGGAGGTTGAGCCTCATTGAAGAATGCTCGGGGGTTTTGGAGCTTGTTCCTGGTTGGATTCTTCCTTCTGCGCTGTAGCAAGCGCATGAAGTTCTTCCAGAGCAGTCACTCCGGCAGTACGGTCTTTGCGGATTCAGAGAACACCAGCTGGTGTTGGCATCTTCAACACCAGGTAGCCATAATGAGCAGCAGCCATGAACTTGTACAAGGCAGGCCTGCCCAGAATGGCGTTGAAAGGTAACTTGATCTGAGCGACGTCAAAGATCAACTTCTCAGTGCGATAATTCTCCGGAGTCCCGAAGGTCACGGGGAGAGTAATTGCACCCAGTTGGGTCATGGCCCCCGGACCTACTCCAGAGAAAGGTCGAGAGGGGCGAAGTTCCGAAGGTCGGAGCTGCAGCTTGACGAAAGCTTCGAAGCTTATGAGATTCAGCCCCGAACCTCCGTCCACCATTACATGGTGGAGTTGAATGTTATTGATGGTAGGTGATACCATCAAAGGTAGCTGATCAGCTCCGATCATGTTCCGAGGCAGTCCGAAGCATCAAAAGTGTTGGTGGTGTCCATCCACTTTCGATGAGGCTCCGCCCTGGCTTTAGGAGCTACTGAGGCCATGTCCCGCCGCATGGTCTTGAGGACATGGCGGGAGGTGATGTCCCACGAACCACCAAAGATGGTGTTCATGGTCTTTCGACGCTCATTGTCAAAGACGTCGAAGTCGTCATCGACGGAGGTGTAAACAGCCTTCAGGACCTTTTTAGGGTCCTGAAAGCCTAACTCCTCTTCAGTCGGAGCTTCATCGACCTTATGTTTTCCTTCCCTCTGACAGAAAGAAACTTCTTCCCGGCGCTTGTTATAGCGCTCGGTAAGGTTTTGGACCTCCCGACAGTCCTCCAAGTTGTGGTCGTTCGACTTTTGGATAGGACACCAAACTTTGGAATTGCCACCGTCTTTAGAGGACGGCCGAGGTCGTTTCTCGGGGCGTGGCCCCTGGCCACCCGGAGCTGCAGCAGCTGCAGCGGTAGATGTGTCGGCCGACGGCTTCTTCTTGTCGTTGGACTTTTTCTTCTTTTTTCCACTCCCGGAGGTAGTGGCTTCGCCATTGGAGGATTTTTTCCATCCTCCGGAGGTGGTTTGGAGTGCATTTCACGGCCCTCTGCAGCTTTGGCACACATGTCTGCCAAGCTGAAGAGCTCCGTGACGCTGGTGATCTCCTTGACCGCCAGCTTCTCCAGCATCTTCTTATCTCGTACGCCCTGTCTAAATGCCATGATAACAGAGGCGCTAGAAATAGAAGGAATGGTGTTTTGTACCTGGGAGAACCTCTGGATGAATGAGCGCAGGGATTCTCCCCCCTTCTGCACGACTGCAAATAGGTCCAGTTTGGTGCCTGGCCAGGTGTATGAACTCCCAAAATTGGCGGTGAACTATTGGCACAATTCCTCCCAACTATTGATGGAGTTGTGAGGAAGGCTCATGAACCAGGACCTGGCGGTCCCAGTCAAGGCCACTAGGAAGTAGTTGGCCATTACGGCCTCGTTATCTCCGGCCGCAAGGATTGCGGTGGTGTAAATTTGGAGAAACTCAGCGGGATTAACTGTCCCGTCAAATTTCTCCAGCAGGTGAGGCCGGAACTTTTGTGGCCATCTGACCATGCGTAGGTGCATGGCCAGTGCAGAACAGCCTCCTCCTACTCCCCCGGGGGCAGGACTATCTCGAGCCTCTCGCCTTTTGCGAGCACGCTCGATATGGACACGGTCGTCCTGTTGACGGTAACAGCAACCAAGCTCCGCTCGGAGGTTATGAGTTGAAAGCCTGGTTACCGTATGAGTACGTCGCGCCCCAGAAGGTAGCGACGTAACTTGCTGTGACGCAGCACGCCTCCTATTTTGGGAAGCATGCGGACCAAGTCTGCCTGACACGGTCTGGCGCTGCGATGGGGCCCGCCCCGAAGGAGGGGGACATTGGTTGCTGATGCGGTCGGTTGCTGCTGCAAATAGATGTTCCACATCAGTCCTCCACTGCTCCATTGCACCCTGGGATGCACGTGGAGGTGGTGGACGTTGGAGGAGAGCACGCGCTGCAGGAAGCACGTGTTCAGGGTTGTTGTTATTCGCCGATGCGGTGACCGACGCCGATGCACCATCACGTTGCCCATCTTGACGTGCTGGTGCAGGCGGTGGCGGTGGAGGCATGACTCCTGCTGGAGCCACGGCACCTGCTGGTTGCTGCATGTTGGAGGGATTGCCTCCAGCGGGTTGAACAGCAGGGTTGCCGTTGGATGATCCAGCAGCTGAGTTCACCATACTTGAAATCTCGGGCGCCCCCTACCTGGCACGCCAACTGTCGGCGTTTGGATCCGACGGATCTCCTGACACTACCTTTGGTAGATCGAGGAGTTGTAGTTCAGTGAAGGGCGCGCAGAGATTCAAGAAGGTGAAAGGCACGTGTACACAGAGATTTACGTGGTTCGGGCCGCCTGAGCGTAATACCCTACTCCACGGGGTGTGTTGGTGATGTATTAAGCGTGTGAGTCCAGAAGAAGCTACAGAAGAAGAAGCTCGTCTAGCTCAGGGAGTTCAGTAGTGGTCTGGAACCGTCCCTTGTGTATCGTCGACCAGTCCTTTTATATTACAAGGACTGGTCGTTACACCGTTAGCCTGGCCCGACATGTGGCCCCAACGGTTACACATGATTGATACACAATAAATGAGGTTAATTACCCTTAATAGCCTGGTAACGGGCCTTAACAGTGTCGTTACCAGTATTAAGGGCCATCCGATCATGTGTCATTAATATGGTATTAATGACACTTAATCGGGTCTTGAAGTCTTTGATTGCTCCTTGAAGGTCCAGAGCCGTTGGGGGGTCCACCAGCCTGATTGTTGAAGTTGAAGGTCCGGCGGTCACCACGTGGCAGCACCGGAGCTTACCGTCGTGGACGAGTAGGTCCAGTGCTACTGGACACGTGTCATTACCGGAGCTTCCCTCTATTTGGGGTTAGGTCCGGGGGTGCCATACTGGTATTCTGACCGGAGCTTCCCATGTGTAGGTGATAGCTCCGGTCTTATGATACACGTGGCGGCCCTGGGACTAACCATGTCGGGGAAGCAGGTCCGGTTACGCCTGACATGTGGGGCCTTCGAAGGTCTTCAAATCTGGTAGATGGAGTTTCCTTGTGATCTTTGCAATCCCAAGGGGTATCCGGTACGGAGGGTACCGACAGTGTCCAAAATCTTGACGGGTTGCTCGGCATTGGTCAAATCCTCCTCAAGCTCCAATTCCTCCATCGGTACTTGCTCCTCTGCAACCCTCAAGCACTTCTTGAGCTGAGAGACGTGAAATACATCATGAACATCCGAAAGATGTGTTGGCATTTCCAGTTTATATGCTACTTCTCCCCGTTTGTCCAAAACCTTGAATGGTCCAATAAAGTGAGGTGTCAACTTGCCTTTGATGTAAACCTCTTATGACCTCGCATAGGTGACACTTTGAGGTATACGAAGTCTCCCACCTCAAAAGATAGGCTTCTTTGTCTATTATCCGCATAACTTTCTGTCTTGACTGAGCAGCCCTTAAGTTCTCGCAGATGGTCTGCACTTGCTTTTTGGCCTATTCGATCACATTAGGTCCAAATACTTGAGTTTCCCCTGTTTCATTCCAAAACAAGGGTGTTCTACACCTTCTCCCATACAATGCTTCATATGCTGACATTTTCAAGCTCGCTTGATAGCTGTTATTGTAGGAAAATTCAGCATATGGCATACTCTTGTCCTAGATTCCTCCATACTTTAGCGCACAAGCTCCTAGCATGTCTTCCAAAATCTGATTTGTCCTCCCGTTTGTCCATCCGTTTGAGGGTGATATGCAGAACTGAATTTCAGTTGAGTTCCCATTGACTCATGCAGCTTTTGCCAGAACCTCAAAGTGAACTGAGAACCTCTATCGGACATTATTTTCTTGGGCACTCCGTGTAAACACAATATTCTTCCCATATAAAGTTCTGCCAACTTCGCTCCACTGTAAGTAGTCTTGACAGGAATGAAATGCACTGAGTTCGTCAATCGATCCACAATAACCCATATTTAATCATATCCAACTGAAGTGCGAGGCAAACCAACTATGAAATCCATACCAACCTCTTCCCACTTCCATTTTGGGATCTTCAATGGTTGCAATAATCCAGCTGGCCTTTGATGTTCCGCTATGACTCGTTGGCATACATCACACAATGCAACATATTCTGCTATGTCCCTTTTCATACCATCCCACCAGTAGCATGTCTTCATGTCCTGGTACATCTTCGTACAGCCGAGATGGACAGAGTAAAGCGCCATGTGCCTCCTTCAATATCAACTGTCGGAGTCTCTTATCATTAGGCACAATAATCCGCTTCCCAAGCCATAAATTACCATGGTCATCCTCATCAAATCAGAATTATCTCCCCTCTTGGATCCTTTCCTTAATTTCCTAGATTCACTTGTCCTTCATTTGTCCTTCTCGAATCTCTTGTCCCTGGGTTGGATTCACTTCCATTGCTCCCATCTCATTCACAAATCTAAGATTCAACCGTTCAAACTCCTTGCATAGCTTAGGTGGCAACTCTGTGACAGTAAGCCGGTGGCTAGCTCCCTTTCGACTCAGCATTGGCCACGACATTGGCCATCCCCGTGCGATAGTTGATTCCCACATATTAATCCTTGATGAGTTCCAACCATTTTCGTTGCCTCAAATTTAGATCCATTTGCGTGAATATGTACTTGAGACTCTTATGATCTGTATAAATCTCACATCTGTGGCCAAGAACATAATGTCTCCAAATCTTCAATGCATGCCCTACAGCTGTGAGTTTGAGATCATGCGGAGGATAGTTCTGCTCATGTTTCTTCAACTGCCTGGATTATTAAGCTACTACTTGGCCTTCTTGCATCAATACACAACCAAGTCCTTGCCTTGAAGCATCACAGTAGATGTCAAATCTCTTGCTCACATCTGGCAATACCAACACGAGTGTTGTGGTTAACTTCTTATTTAGCTCCTCAAAACTGTCGTGACAAACTTTAGTCCACTTTAAAGGCTTCTCCTTCATCAACAGCTCAGTCATAGGCTTCGCTATCTTGGAAAAGTCCTTGATGAACCGACAGTAATATCCTACCATTCCAAGAAAACTCCTTATCTCTTTCGCATTCTGTGTCGGTTCCCACTTTAGCACATCTCTAACCTTCCCTGGGTCGACTAAAACTCCTCCTCCAGATATGATATGGTCTAGGAATGATATCTCCCTCAACAAGAATTGGCACTTGTTGAACTTGGCATACAATTGGTGCTCTCGCAATTTCTGCGAAGTCAACCTTAGATGCTCCTCGTGCTCTTCTTCACTTTTCGAGTAGATCATGATGTCATCAATGAACACTACTATGAACTTATTCAAATACTCCATGAAGACCGTATTCATGAGATACATGAAGTATGCAGGTGTATTGGTCAATCCAAATGGCATGACCGTGTACTCATAGTATCCATATCGCGTCCTGAAAGCTGTCTTGGGTATGTCTAACGGTCTGATCTTCATTTGAAAATATCCTGGCCGAAGATCAATCTTAGAGAATATTATGGCTCCCTTCATCTGGTCGAATAGATCTTCAATACGGGGCAACGTGTACTTATTCTTGATCGTCACCTTGTTGAGAGACCGGTAGTCCACACACATTCTTTGAGATCCATCCTTCTTATCTACGAAAAGTATTGAGGCTCCCCAAGATGAAGAGCTTGGGCGTATAAATCAATTCTCTAACTACTCTTGAATTTGCTTCTTGAGCTTTGCTAATTCCTTAGGAGGCGTCCTATATGGCCTCTTTGCTATAGGTGCAATTCCAGGTATTAAATCAATGACAAACTTGATCTCACGATCAGGTGGCATACCTGGCAATTCCTCAAGAAACACATATGGGTACTCTCGAACAACTGGAATCTCCTCCAAGGCACTCCTTCTGCATGATTTATCATTGCCTTCTCGGTCATCGGCTAAACTGCCTTGAACTCTACATTGACTCCTTCTTCATTTGTCAATTGAATTGTCCGAGTAGCAGACTGAATTACTCCGTTATGCTTCCTTATCCAATCCATTCCAAGTATGATGTCCAAGCCTTGCGAATTCAGGACTATAAGATTGGCAACGAATTCTACCCCCTTATGGAAATACTTACTTCTAGACATACTATATTTTTCCTCATCTCTCCTCTAGGAGATTTAACCGATAAAGTAAACTTCAGGTATGATATGGGCATGCTATGATTTGCAACATACTTTGATGAAATGAATGAATGGGATGCTCCAGAATCAAATAATATAGTCGTGGGGTTGGAGTTTGTGAGAAACATACCGATCACAACATCCTCATCTTGCTGAGCCTCTTCTGTAGATACGTGGTTCACTTTGCCACAAACAAAATTATGTGGTCCACGGTTGCCTTCAGTTGTTCCTCCATTGGGCCTCAGGTTCTGCCTTGGAACATTATTCATCTGTCCCTGGCCTGATCTTGGGCATTGATTTGCAAAAATGTCATGTTTGACCACAAGCATAGCAAGACTTTCCTCCAGTGGCTCCAGCAAATTTGGGGCAAGGTTGGTTCTGAGCATAGGCAGGCGTATTTGGGCGTGGCGTAGGTTGCATAGGTAAGTGAGGTGCTTGCATAGGCGGGCATTGCTGCATTGGCTGTTGCGGTCGTGGTGGATAAGAAAGACGGTATGCAGCAACAGACGGGTTGTAGTATGGTGCAGCAGGTGGTGCATAGCGAGGACGCACATTGCTTCCTTGCGGCTGTCCCTGATATGGCATCTTCCTCTTGTGGTCTAGCTCCATCTCCCGAATCTTGTTCTCAACCACAATAGCCTTGTCAACCAACTTCTAGAAGTTTACATAGTAAGCACTGAGCAATTGAAACTGAATTTCGTTGTTAAGACCCCTCATGAACAGATATTGCTTCCTGCTATTAGTGTTGATGTCCTCTGGAGCGTATCTTGACGGTTGAGTTAATTTATTAAGGTATTCACTCACACTCATCCTTCCTTGCCTGAGGTTCCCATCAACTGGTGTGAGGCAAAAGAACCTTCTCTCTCTCGCTGCACTGGACAATAGCAAGTTTCTTCTCAACAGACTTCAGCCAGTCATGAGCTTCCATTAGATCTGTGGCTTGAGCAAAAGTAGGGGACCTGGTCCTCATAAACTCTCCAAACCGGTTGTGATGTGGTGGGGGTGGTGGCATGTGAGGATGATTGTTGTTGCTAGCTTGCAGCTATCCTATTGTTTGTATCATGGTGCGCATGAGCTGGTTTTGCATAGCCAATAGCTGCTCAAGGTTGATAGCTCCCTAGGCAGGTCCCTGGTTGTTCTGAGGTGCTTCATTGCTCTCCTCTTGAACATTGGCATTCCTCTGGTTACGAGTCCTCGGCATTTGTCGGTGAAAGAATAGTAGATACGGAAGAATTTAGAAATATGAAAAGATAATGCCCCAACTATATGCATCAAGGTATGTGTAACTAAACAACTCCTTTATTGATACTAATAATCCCAATTAGAGGATGTGGACAAGTATCCCACAACCCTCTACTAAGTGCGGATGTGGACAAAATGCTAGATGTCCCACAACTCGCACCAACACACATGCACAAGCACACACCAAGAAAATTCAGCGCACCACACTAGATGACTAAGGCGATCTAAATGCTTTCCTAACTTCTAGACAGGAGACCTATACTTAATTATGTGATCCATGGCTGTCCTGGCCGTGAGGCGGCGAAGGCATCGGCGGCGGCGAGGCATACATGGGTGCACGCCATGGTGAGTTGGCCATCCATGTAGGTGTTGGAGAGGTTGCTACACCATTGACCTCCATGATAGCACAGACTTCCTCTTGCTTCTTATGGAGGTAACGGGTCTCTTCCATAGCATTAGCATAGTGATTTCCCAAATTCACCAATACCTCCTGAGATCTGTCAATAGCACGAGAACTGACTTGAGCTCCATTCTGAGGCCTTAAGATCTCCCTTGTCCCCTTCTTACGTTGCGGGTGCAGCGCAAAGCTTGTACCTCCAATCTGCTCCCAATAGATGTGGCACAATCTAGTGATTGCATTCCAAGCGACATCATCAATAGCTTGCTCCCTAGTGGCTCTCCATGTGGATGCAATGTGTCGGGTGATTACCTCGTCTCTGGCAAGAATAGTAACTTGAGCCCTCCATTCTTCACGTCCATGGCGAGGAATCCTCTTGACATAGTACTTCAGGTGCATCTTGCATAGATCAAGGAACTCCTTCAATTGCTTGGCTGCAAAACCCCCATCAGTGTCATCAGAATGGAATTCTTGGGCTTCACGGTAAACTATGCATTTGTCCTCCTTCCTGGCTTCACTAGACTGTCTTTGAGCTTCATGTACCTCTTCTTGTGCTGCAGGTTCATCCACTTGTGGTTCCTCCTCATCTTGGGTTTCACCTTCACTCTCCTTATGTGTATCATTCTCCTCTTCTTCGCTATCATAGCATTCCATCATTTCAGGGTCTTCCTCTTCCTCATCATCATCGTAGGACTCCATCATTTTAGGTCTTCTTCCATCGTATTGGAGTGTTCATGCTCAACTTCATTTATGGGAGAATTCACTTCTTCTTCCTCTTGGGCCAGTTCCATCCTCGGCTCCTTGCAAGGCCTAAGCTTGCTTCCAAGGGGTGGCAAACGAGCTCTCTCGCGGGCTGTCATTTTGGTGTGAGCCATCTACATGAAAACATGAGAAAATAGAGGAAACACAATATCAGTTCTGAAATTGCAGCAGCCATAAATTTAGATGAGAGAATGTGCATTTGCTCAAAAAGATGCAAAAATAGCAAAAATTGCAGCAGCAGCAAAAACACAGTTTATCCCACTTTATATAGCTAGTGGAAGGCAAAATAGTGCAAAACTGGCTAATTTTGAATAGGAAAGAGGTCCTCGGTGATTTGTGGTGTCCATTCTAACTAGGAATGCATCCTACGGTCAAACACGACTCTGATACCAATTTGTGACAGCCGGTTCCGAGAATTAACCAAGCATAATGCATATGTGTGTCCAGGATGTTTAACACACATACACAAGTGATTCACAAATGATAAACAGATTATAAACCATGTCTCGAATAATAACACAAATAATATTACCTTAATACAAATCAAATAGTCTCGAATACAATCTCTAATGAATCTGCAGCGGAAAAACTAAACACTAATGACTTCAACTCCACAAGCAGGTTTGACGGCAAAACGCGCGCCTAGTACTCCTCAAAAACCTCCTGGTACTCCACCTGGTCGCCTGCGTCTGAATTTGGTGGGGGAATAGGAAAGGTGAGCACATGTCGTACTCAGCAAGTGTGGGAAAGTATGACATGTAGCTTAAACAAGCCATGATAATAAAATGGGCTAATTGCGTAAAAGTACATTCAAAGCAGTTGAAAATGCAATTATATCGTTATTAAGTGAGGTCCTTCCCAAATAACCCAAATAATCATCAATTCCAACTTAAATAACCAACTTCAGCAATAATAATCCATAATCAACTCATAGCTGCTCATTTATCTCAATTTCATCAATTCCATGTACCAAAGCCAATTAATTAACCAATACCGATTCTCAATTCAATTTCAGCTATTAAACTAAGTTAAAGTTCAAATTCTAATCATGTGAGGGTACATGTTGCTCCTGATCGGGAGCACGACTATCATGATAGTTTTAGACACACTCTACAGAGGTTGTACCACTTTACCCACAAGTTTGTGATTTCATCACCTTTCGATGACTATAGAATCTCAATTATGTCGCCTCACACTTCCTTAGGTGTGTAACCAAGAGATCACAAAATAGCCTTTACAAAGTGATTACTAGCATATTTAGACCCCACTGAGGTTTCACCGGTGGTGATGTCTCCAACTGAGCACATCCAACCAAGAGCCCCCTCTTGAGCCATTTGGATCTCAGGGTAGTCTCACCGATCTCTACAAACCCAATCCGACTACCCCTTCCCCGAGCATTCTAAATGGTCCAAACAGCACTGGCAATCCACTAATTAGTCAGCTAAGCCACACCCATACTTGGCCCTATGGTGACACTGTAAATCCTAGATGGTCGCTTCACAAACCGGTTCTTAGATCTAAAGCAAGCAAAACCACCCAAACAGTCCAATGCATTCCACTTTACCAACTTGCTTAGATCGCTAGGCACCATGTTGCTAAAGGGTCATTATTACAAATTCTCATTATTCATGTGTTCAATAGTTCATAATTAATCCATTTGATTGTTTCCCAAACCCAATTGAGCATTGCAAAGCAAAAAGTACAAAATACCCTTCCCAACTCTCTATATAGTGTTCAAGCGACAAGGGTGGTCATACAAAACTAGTAAACTCCTACAATTGGGTTTTCCCATCAATTTCGACACAAGCATGCAATTTTGCAAATAAAACTTTTAAAACATGATCAATATGGTCAAGGGCACTTGCCTTGCTCTTGAGCTTGGTTTGGATCAAAAGCTTTGTAGTTCTGGTTCTGTGGGTCCTCGAAAGCACTCTCAACGGCAATTCCTTCTATTCCGAGCAACAAACATGCAAACACACAATTCAATCAAATCATGCTCATATAGTACTCAATATGCCATGATATGTGTGATTAATGCAATTGTGAGGTAAAAGTTTTTAACGAGTTGCTATTAATGTTTACTAACTAGCTACAATAGTTTATAACAAGTTTGGATAGGTTTGGAATGGATTCGAGTCAATTTGGAATTAATTTAGCATAGTTCAGATTCAGACACCGGACTAGTCCACACTACGCACACTACAAATTCAGGGTTTTTATAATCTGAGGGAATTGGGTTTGAATTGACGTAGAAGCTTGGAAGTAGAGGGTATACCACGTGTTTAGATATCCAAAGATCAAGGTTTTGACGTGAGACTTTGGATCTTGGCAATTATGGCTTGATGGAGATGAGTTGATGAAGAACTTGAATCAAGAACATCAATTGTCGAAGAATTGATGAAGATTGATCTTGATTAGCCCTTCTTCGAGTTCCTCTCCTCCTCCTTGCTTCTGGACATGATCTTGACGATGGCACAATGCGAAAGTGACAGCAAGGGTTTTCAATTGGGGTGGGGAGGTGTGGGTATTGGGTTGTTTATACAGAGGTGGAGGATTAGGGTTTTGGGGTGAATTCCAAGTGGAATTCGGTGGGGGTGTAAGGGTCGAGGTGGGGTCCACTTGGGCCCCTCTAAGGTTAGGCACAAAGTTCTTGGGCCCAAATTAGGCAATACCCCAAAACAAATCATGGAGAAAAAAAAAGAATTCGAGTTGGTTTTCGAAGGCCAGACTAGTCCGCATTTGGGACCGGACAAGTCCGTTCTTGTACAGTAAGGGACTTCAGACTAGTTCGGTGTTGATACCAGACAAGTTTGGGGTTGTATCGGACTAAATTAGGTGTTTTCAGACAAGTTTGAAGTATTTCAGAAAGGCTGACCGGACTAGTCCAGTGTCATAAAGGACTAGTCTGTTTTGGTCCAGTAAGGCTGATAGGACTAGTCAGTGGTGATAAAAGACTAGTCCACATTTCTAAAGGGAAATACTGGACTAGTCTGGTGTTAGACCGGACAAGTCCGCACTCTGACAAACTGAAACTTCCAGATTAAGCCTAAATTAATTTTAATCTTGTTCCTTTTTACATGACTTAATGTTAAATATGTATGAGGATGTATGCAATGCATTATGCATGAAAACGAGGGTGTTACAGACTGTCAACCCCGTCGAGTTCCTCCAAATCTACTCCACCGCCATCCTCGCGGCGGGTGGCAATGAGGTTGCGATGGTCAATTACTTTCCTGTGGCTCTGACTGGGATAGCTAGGTCCTGGTTCATGAGTCTTCCGCCTGTCTCAATCAACAGTTGGGTGGATCTATGCCACTAGTTCACCACTAACTTTGGGAGTTCCTACACCCGGCGTGGCACAGAACTGGATCTATTTGTCGTGCAACAAAAGTCGGGAGAGTCGCTGTGATCGTTCATCCAACGTTTCTCCCAGGTACGGAACACCATTCCTTCTATCTCCAACGTGTCTGTTGTTGTAGCATTTGGACAGGGCGTCCGAGACAAGAAGATGCTCGAGAAGCTGGTGACGAAAGAAGTTACCAGCATCACGGAACTCTTCAGCCAAGTCGATAAATGTGTTAGGGCTGCGGAGGGCCGTGAAATGCACTCCAAGCTAGCTCCGGAGGCTCATAAAAAGTCCTCCAAGGCTGAAGCCACTGCCTCCGGCAGTGCGAGAAAGAAAAAAAAGTCCAACGGCAAAAAGAAGTCGTCGACCGGCACGCGTGCTACTGCCGCAGCTGCAGCTCCAGGTGGCCGGGGGCCACACCCCGAAAAAACACCTCGACCATCATCTGAAGACGGCGACGGTCAAAATGTGTGGTGTCCGATCCACAAGACGGACACCCACAATCTTGAAGATTGTCGGGAGGTCCAAAACCTTGTCAAGCTTTTCAACAAGTGCCGAGAAGAAGCTCCTTTCCGCCAGCGGGAAGGAAAGCAGAAAGTCGACAAAGCTCCGGCCGATCCGGAGCTTGGCTTCCAGGATCCCAAGAAGGTCTTGAAGGCTGTGTACAACACTGTCGACGACGATTCCGACATCTTCGACAATGAGCGTCGAAATACCCTCAATACCATATATGGAGGGTCTTGGGATAACACCTCCCACCGTGTCGTCAATACTATGCGTTGGGAGATGGTTGCCACAGCTCCTACTGCCAAGGAAGAACCCCATCAGAAGTGGATGGACACTCCCATAACTTTCGATGCTACAGACTGCCCCAGGAACATGATTGGAGTCGGTCAACTTCCATTGATGGTTTCTCCTACCATCAATAATGTGCAGTTATACCATGTCTTGGTGGATGGAGGTGCGGGGATCAACCTCCTCAGTTATGAAGCTTTCGTCAGGATCAGGCTGAAACTCTCGAACCTCCGCACCTCACATCCTTTCTCCGGGGTAAGGTCCAGAGGCCATCAGTCCCCTCAGCTCAATGACACTCCCAGTGACCTTCGGGACTCGGGAGAACTACAGGACCGAGAAGCTGGTCTTCGATGTGGCTCACATCAGCTTACCCTTAAATGCCATCCTAGCCAGGCCAGTCCTGTATCGGTTTATGGCCGCAACTCACTACAGCTATTTGGTGTTGAAGATGTCGACACCTTCAGGCGTTCTTCGGATCCACGGAGATCGCACTACGGGAGTCACTGCGCTGGAAGAACTCCACGCGCTTGCAACAGTGGAGGAGGAAGAATCTGGTAAGGAGCTAGCTGCTCGACCCCCGAGTGCTCGTCACCGAGGCTCAACCTCGGCACCACGAGTGCAACCAAGCGGTGACACTGAAATACCTGTCAAAGTCGTCCAAATTGGTTCTGATGCTGCCCAGACCACTCGTATATCGAGAGGTCTGGACAACAAATAGGAACTCGCGCTCATCACTTTTCTCCGGGTGAATGTCGACGTGTTTGCTTGGCAACCATCACAAATGCCCGGAATCCCTAGGGATGTGATTGAGCACAGTCTAAAGATATATCCCAATGCACGACCAATACATTAGAAGCCCCGAAAGCAATCAGTCGATCGGCAAAACTTCATCCGGCAAGAGATCAAGAAGCTGCTCGAAGCTGGCTTCATCCGGGAGGTTCATCATCCACGATGGCTGGCAAACCCAGTCGTTGTACCCAAGGTCGGCTGGAAACTTTGGATGTGTATCGACTACACCACCTTGAATAAGGCATGTCCAAAAGACCCATTTCCACTACTTAGTATAGACCAGATAGTGGACTCTACCTACGGGTGCGAGCTATAGTGTTTCCTAGATGCATATTCTGAATATCATCAAATCCAAATGTCTAGGTAAGATGAAGAGCATATTGCCTTCACAACAGTAGATGGGTTGTATTGTTATACTGCCATGCCATTCGGTCTCAAAAACGCTGCTTAAACTTTTGTGCGAGCCATGCACAAAACCTTTGGAGAGCTCATCAGGGACTTGGTGGTGGTTTATGTCAATGACATCCTCGTGAAGGTCAAGAACAAGGAGTCACTCCTTGACAACCTACAAGCCATCTTCGATAAGCTACGCGTGACGCGCACCAAGCTGAACCCAGATAAATGTGTCTTTGGGGTTAGCTCTGGGAAGCTCCTCGGATTCCTGGTGACTCACCGAGGAATTGAGGCAAATCCGGCAAAGATCAAGGCTATTGAATATATGCGGCCCCCAACCCGCATCAAGGATGTCCAGAAGCTGACTGGATGTCTATCTGCGCTCAGCCGATTCATCTCGAGAATGGCAGAGTGGGCACTTCCCTTCTTCAAGTTATTGAGGAAGTTCGAGCCATTCCATTGGTCTGAAGAAGTAGAAAAGGCATTCCAAGATCTCAAGCAGCTCCTCACCACACTACCAATCTTGGTAACTTCGAATCCTGGTGAGCCTCTTTTGCTTTACATTTTGGCAACTATGAAGGTTGTCAGCATGGTTCTGTTTGGGGAAAGACCAGAGCCACCTACAGTTCAGGAGCCCAGACCCCTCCGGGAGGGTCCGAAGCTACCCAAAGGTGAGTCTAGGTCCCATCCCCCAAGCACGAATCTTCAAGGCATGCTGCCTGAGGATCAACCTCTCTCATCTGAGGGAGTTCGTACGGCTGAAGAAGAAATTCCGAACCCCTCCGAGAGGGTCCGGGAAGCTCAACAAAAAGGTTCGGACCCCCCCCCCCCCGGGAGGGTCCGGGTTGATGAAGAAGAAGCTTTGGGACCTTCTGGTAAGGTCCAGACTGTCCAGCGGCCAGTGTACTTCATTAGTGAAGTACTCCACAACGCCAACACTTGATATATTGAGGTGCATAAGCTGCTCTATGCAGTACTTATTGCCTCAAGGAAGCTTCGTCATTACTTCAAAGCCCACAAGATATCAATGGTAACCTCCTATCCACTGCATGCTATACTGCATAACCTCAATTCTACCGGGAATATTGCAAAGTGGGCAGCGGAGCTGGCAGATTTCGATCTTGAGTTCTTGCCTCGACATGGTATCAAGAGTGAGGCATTGGCTCACTTCGTGGTGGAATGGACCCCTTCTTCATCAAATCCAGGGGGGCCAGTAAGTAGAAGTTGGAACCCAAGGTCCCGATCTTCACCGAGCCTCACTGGACTCTCTACTTCGACGGCTATGTGCAGAAGTAGGGGGGCAGAGCTAGAATTCTTCTCCTCGCTCTGACCGGGGAGAAGGTAAAGTACATGGTACACTTTGATTTCAAGGCAACCAACAACATGGCAGAGTATGAAGCTCTCATCTATGGGCTCAAGGTGGCGCTATCATATGGCGTCAGGCAGTTGATGGTGAAGGGTGACTCGCAGCTCATTATCAAGCAAGTCAAAGGTGAATGAAGTTGCAACAACCCTCAACTCGTTGCGTACCTCCTTGAAGTCTAGAAGCTCCAGAAGGACTTCCACGTCCTGGACCTTTGCCATGTCCAGCGTCTCAACAATGTTGAAGCAGATGAACTCCCGACGAAGGCTTCAACCGGAGCTCTAGCTCTCGATAGAGTTTTTTGTAAGGAGATGGTCAAGACCAACCGCTCAGCATGCAAAACTGAGCGAAGGGGGCGAGACCAGCACCTCAAAGCTGGCAGTCCCGATGGCCCTGTTACTATGGCGTCCACCAAGGATCATAGGCACTGCAGGAAGCTCCGAACAACCCAGCGCGCAAGATCCAGAGGCTCAAGTAGACTCCGATGCATGGATCTCAGAGATCCGGAGCTACTTGAAAGACAACATCCGTCCATAAGACGGCGCATCCGCTGACTGGATCGTTAGATTGGCTAAAAGATACACGCTGGTAGATGGGGATCTCTACCGGCGCGGTGCTAATGGTGTCTATTGACGGCTGTTATATACCAATTTCAGTCGTTAATATAACTCAATTATGTGAAAGATTAATCATTTCTTGCACACATCACCTTTCTACTTGACCTATTTCCACTTGTACTTGGAGAAATATGTGTATGCAGATATTTATACAAGAATTGAGGAAAATTATGGGGAGCAATCCTATAAAATATCATCCCAGCCAATCAAGCGACGACACATGGCACCACATGGATCAAATGGCCCACAAACAGAAGTATCCAAGACCATCCAACGGTGTAGCACTAATACCATTCAATGGGACCCACCTGGCAGCCACCTGGAGGAAGTATGAGATGTTTGGAGCCCTGACCAGGTCGTCCGAACCAGGGGTCGGCCGACCTGGTCCTGGCGCCAAACACAGTCAACTTCAACGTGTTGGCTCCACCCGGCTCCCTAGAGTCAATGACGACTGATTCGCGCTCTTTTTGTGGCGGGAACCGACCTCAACACTAGTATAAATAGGACCCCATACCCCTCACTTCAACACACACCACTTGGGCATCATTCTATTGTATACACTATCTTCCATAGTCCTTAGAGGAGTTAGGATGTAGAGAGGAGAGCCTCTAGTCCCAAGTCCAAATTGGGAAAGGAGTAGAAGGAGTCTCTCTTCCCAATTCCACATTGGAAAAGGTATATCTCATGTATTCCTTCTTGTATTTGTGACTTTGTGCTCAATAAAGATATTATCTTTAGTCTTCTTTTATACATATACTTGGACAAAGCATTTCTTGTTTGATTGTGGAGTCCATGTAAGTGGAAGGTATAGTCTTTATGATTGTACTCTCATGATCACATCTTATGGTCATAAACACTATATACCCCCACTATAGTCTATGTAGTTATCATATGATTATGTTAATATGAATAACTATGCTATGCAATCAACATTGGTTCAACGATGATTTAGTTCATTGCCTTAGGATGGCTTGTGATGCAGCTCTTAAGATATTTGCTTAGTATGCTAGCATGGTGCTAGGGTATTTAAGTAGCGTTGGATGTCTCGTAGACCCACGGATTGAATAGGTAGGTAGTAGGTGGTGACAGCCCTATTTGTCCTTTGTAATCCTCCACGTTCGGCTATGCCACAGGCTCTTGGCGGGAGTCGCCCTAGTATTGCTAGGGGTAAGACTGTGCCCGATGTGTTGAATAGCATTGCATAGGAATTCATCATTGACACGACCATTAGTATATACCTTAGGCTATGTATATGTATTAGGAGCATTGTAGGAGCAACTCTCTAACTCTTAATCCAATCTTCCTCTAGGGCCCATTTACCCTTTAGAATAGACTGCCTAGTGTGACGTATTATCAACTTACCCCCTGTCTGTATAATTGATTAGTATCCCATAGCTTGACCATAAGAGTAGCATATACTTTACTCCATTGCCTTCCTTTGGGATAAATATGATACTCTTGTGAATACTCATGGGTGAAATGCTACAACAGTATCTTCCGTGCGCTTGCGGATCTCATCTCTTTACCGGAGATGATCTGTGGTGTTAAGAAATACCAACAAGCATTTCTGATGCCGTTGCTGGGGATGATTTGTTAGTATATCTTAGGAGCCATCAACAAGCATTTCTGGCACCGTTACCGGGGAAGGCAAAGGAAGTGAAGGATAGCTATCATTTGTGATTAAGCTATAGGTACTAATAGTTATTAGATAGGATTACCCTTGTTTGTTTTCTCCTTTGTGTGAAAACAGGGTAGTGTTGGCCAACCCATTGTATGGTATGACCAACGAGGACGCAAGTGCTAAACTGCAAGATGATTCAAGGCGTACCTCAACAAATGTCCGCTAGGCAACACCATTGCCTTTTGCGGGAGAATTTCAGCTTTCAGTAGGAGCCAAAGTCATCCATACCCAAGCTTGGGGAAGGCTCCAAGAAGTTCTTGTTGGTTTGCCTCCACCATGGGGTGTATAGTTGGCTCTTCATCCAACACTCGTGTCATGGGTTGGCTTCACCAATCCATGACCACATTCATGCTGGAGCTGAAGGAGTGTTATTATCATTCATCATGGATGAGAATAAGGTCTCCACTCAAGGGGTGGATTGAAGAATGCTCGAGTCCCCATAGCTTGTCATGCACACCACTTCACAAGGTGGATATGCTAGTTATGGAACTACACCTCCCATTGAAGTGTCATGAATATGCAAGTCGTTGGAGATTTGTTTGGATAATCCAAGTCGTGGATATTCACATGATTTGTGAAAATCCATGTCATTATGGGGCGCGTGGGAATTATTTCCCTAAGACCCATGAGGACCTTTTTCAAACAACAACCCCAATGGCTACCATTCACAAGGAGGTCAAGGGTAGAATTAACATCACCCTTGTATTCAAGGAGGCTATGGCTTTCCAAGGGATTTAAGTTCAACTAGCCTACCTTGAAGTATCTTGGCCAAGTAGAAATCAAGACAACATTCACATGAAGATCCTGGCCAGGGACAAGAACTTAAGGAGCATTCAAAGTTCATGATATCCCACATCACTTGTTGGGATTCCCACACTTAGACCAAACCCATTCAACCTAGGACAAGTGACATTGTGGATGATGCGTTTCTTGTTTGATTGTGGAGTCCACATGTCATCATGTCCAAGGAAGCATTTGATCCATGATCAAGGTACGGGTTGATTCAATAGAATATCAATATGGTCAGAGTGAATCCCCTAAGAAGTACAAAGCCTCACCATTCTCATGAAGGAATACATTCAAGAGGGAGAACCCGTCGCTACAACAACATGTCTATATCAATACAACAGGGAGAGGCTAGGGCCACCATGTGGCCCACATGTCCAAATGACAGCCAAATGAGTTTGGCATGTCAAAACAGAAGAAATCGTCTACATCTTCAACCCTGGGATTGGACAACAAATCATCGCGCTGAACAGAACGGAGGTAAGTCCTACTCATCGGACTTCAAAAAATTTGGTGAGTCCTCGCCAATAGGTTAATTGGTAGTTATCTCATATTTGTTTTCCAAATTGCATCAACCCTTGCATTTGCATGTTTGAAATTCCGCACTTGCGTGTTGGAAAGTAAAATTTCCAACCATCATAAAACTAAAAATTTGAATTAGGGGAGAAATTTAATTGGATATGAACTACGTGCATGACCACTTGAATTTATCTTCCTAGTTCAAATCAAAAAGATTTGCTTTGACCCTCATTGCATTTACAAGTTATTTCAAGCTGGGCAAGACAATTTGAAAATTGGGTTCAATTTGCTTTTGGCTAACGTAACCCGTTTTCGAGTTGTTTTGTGTGTTCTTGATTAAAGTGCAGCTATGTCAAAATTGTGAAGAGGTGGTATAGCAAGAAAGTGGAAGATTTCATCAAGCTCAAGTCACCATTGGAGGATTTGAGAACACTTCTCTCCTTCAAACTCATTTTGAGTTTGAGGAAGAGAAATGTTCAAGATGATGACCCAATGGAGGAGCCAGAACCAAATCCATTGCCAAATCCAATCTCAACTTGGCATTTGACATCAACCATCAAGCCTATGCCAAAAATCAAGGTTGTGAGTTTCTCACACAATGAACTTCATCACCAATTGCTCTTCAAATGAGGTATGAGTTTAGAATTTTTCATTGTTTGATTTTCCATAGAATTGAATGTATTTGCTTGCATTTGTGAGGAAGGCTGACACTTCCTAATCATTTAATTCTCATGCATCCTCACAATAGTAAGTGTGGGTTTTGACTTTTGGATCTCCAAAAGGAAATCCCACCTTACTTGGAAAAGTCTAAAACAAGTAACTAGAATCCTTTAAGCATTGTTTTGTAGACTTAGTCATTTTTGTCTAGGTTTAGAAAATAAAACTTTTGGGCATGACTTAATTGGTGAATTGGCATATAGAAACTTGGGCATAGTGACAGCCATAATTTTTAATTGAGCTTCATGCATAGATGGTGTGACTAGATTTCAAACTCCTAGGAATAAGTGATATCCTTGCTCTAAAATTGAATTGCATTTTTTGGAGGAGTCACTAAATTTTAAATTCCTAGTGAAGTTCGGGAGGATAAAATTGAGAATCTTGTTTGTCATGGTCTAAATGATAAAATTTGCTCTTAAAAGCTAAGATGGTTAGAAACTTTAAAAGATGTAGGGATCCATATAGTATATTTCTATCACATGCATTGCTATGAGTAGGAGCTTTAGAAAATATGCAACATGAATTATCCATAAAGCTCCACTCTTATCAATGAATAACACATTGATCATGGATACACTTGACATTGGAACCAATGCATCTTTGATTTTGTTCTTCCCTGTATGTACAAATGAAAGTTCGATTACCTAACCCGAACTTATTTGTACAAGTATCGGGAGCTAACCATCCCTCTCTATTCAAGAGAGGAAGTTTGCAGGAGTAATGTTACTATGCAGACATTCAAGAAGCTGATTTTTGGGTTCCCTAGAGGATCTCATTTCAACATCTCCTGGCCAAGGAGTAAATGAGGATGGTTGCTACCTATCGGAAATTATACCCGAAGGTCAATCATAACTATACGAGGCTAGAGATTTGAAATGGGAACCCTACATGAGCAACCAATGGGCTGCCACAAATGGGTGAGAGCATTATGCTCTCAACTATTCTAAGCACTCATTCAAGCTCAAGGGATTTGCCACCATCATTGGGTGCAAGTTGTTCCTATGTGGCTAGAAGCCAAGGAATGACAAATCACACCCAACACATGGAGACCCTAATGTGCGGACGATCAACATCGAAAACATTCAACCACACTCATGATGTCTATGGGAGGCAACACAACAATCAACACTCAACCCTCCATTGTCAAAGCCATGCTGCAACAAGGATAGGCCAACTCATGGCCTACCTCCGTTGTTAGGGTTTCAACCCCTATCATGGACCTTGATCAAGAATAAGCTTAGGGGAGGACCCCCGCCTGAGGTAACTTGTATCACACCCACTACATTTTTATTTCAAATCATCCATTGCATATTTACTTTCCATTCATCCACCATCCACCATGCATCTAAAAAGACATAAAAATAGGAACTTAGATTTGCTTTGCTTGTCAAATAAAGATGTGCGGTAAGAATGATTTAGAATTCACGTAGATGAAATGATGAATAGTTGCTCTGTTTTATTTTTCCTAAGTCCCTAGTTTACAACTTGCTACTCTCCGAATATTGCTTAAATTGGTTAAAATTAACTTTGCCTTGATTTAGAAATTGTGGGTAGCAAAAGCTTAATCAACTTCTAGGTTGTTGAGAGATTTGAATTAGTAATAGGGCTGATATTCCTATTTTGAAAGTGGAACTTAGATTTCCGGAGAAATTCTATCAAGATTTAAGGTTCCCTTATTTGATTGGAAATACCTACCAAAGCCATATGATATTCATACATAGACAACACCTTATGCATATGCTATTTGCTTACACATTGAGCCTAGTCAAACTAGTATAGACCTATGTGAGAAATCATTCAATTCTTTTTGAATTCAAGACTTCACTTGCACATGTTATACTTCTACACTAGAAGGAAGTAAAATTCCATCATATCCACCATTCCACAATAAAGAGAGAAACTCCATGCTATTCATAGTTAGCACTCTCTTCAAGTTATTGCATAAAAAGGAGTAGAAGACATGGCTACAAGAAAAGAAAAAGAAAATGCATGCTTATATCATAAGCATGAGAAAAAAATATTCTTACTCCATAAGCATAAAAAAAAGGGGGTAGCCATGTTTCATCCTTGCAATAAAGAGAGTCCACATCAAAAGGAGTCATCTCAATGTTTCCACATCCACCTCCATTCCATCACACATGCACAAGTTTTGATTCAAAAGTTTGAATTGATTTCTCCTAAGGCTTGCTCTTTTGACTTAGCAATATTATGTGTTGCAAATATACCTACTTACTTTCCCTACCAAGCTCCACATACAAGCCATATTCAAAGAGTAGGAATAGTATAGGCATAATGCCTTGGTGAGGACATATTTCCACTATACACAAAGGAGTGATTGAGAGAATCAATTAAGATACTTATAATCTAATTTGAATCTCTCCGGAATTTAAGTAGAACTTGATATCTAGGCTATGCTTGCTCCATTTGCTCTTCTATCTTTCAATTACCCATGAATAGGAGAAGGCATAACTCCCATAATGACTTAAGAAGGGTGAAGTACCATAGCCACTTCATTGTAGCAACTCCTCATCATCAAACTAAAGTCTTGACTTTGCTCGGGACAAGCAAAGGATAAGCTTGGGGGAGTTTGTTGATGGTTGTTATATACCAATTTCAGCCGTCAATATAACTCAATTATGTGAAGGATTGATCATTTCTTGCACACATCACCTTTCTACTTGACCTATTTCCACTTGTACTCGGAGAAATATGTGTATGCAGATATTTATACAAGAATTGAGGAAAAGCATGGGGAGCAATCCTATAAAATATCATCCCAGCCAATCAGGCGACGACACATGGCACCACATGGATCAAATGGCCCACAAACAGAAGTATCCTAGGCCATCCAACGATGTAGCACCAATATCAGTCAATGGGTCCCACCTGGCAGCCACCTGGAGGAAGTACGGGCCGTTTGGAGCCCTGACCATATCGGCTGAACCAGGGGGTCGGCCGACCTGGTCCTGGCACCAAACATAGTCAACTTCCACGTGTTGGCTCCTCCTGGCTCCCTGGAGTCAATGACGACTGATTCGTGCGCTTTTGGTGGCGGGAACCGACCTCAACACTAGTATAAATAGGACCCCATACCCCTCACTTCAACACACACCACTTGGGCATCATTCTATTATATACACTATCTTCCATAGTCCTTAGAGGAGTTAGGATGTAGAGAGGAGAGCCTCTAGTCCCAAGTCCAAATTGGGAAAGGAGTAGAAGGAGTCTCTCTTCCCAATTCCACATTGGGAAAGGTATATCTCATGTATTTCTTCTTGTATTTGTGACTTTGTGCTCAATAAAGATATTATCTTTAGTCTTCTTTTATACTTATACTTGGACAAAGCGTTTCTTGTTTGATTGTGGAGTCCATGTAAGTGGAAGGTATAGTCTTTATGATTGTACTCTCATGAGCACATCTTATGGTCATAAACACTATAGACCCCCACTATAGTCTATGTAGTTATCATATGATTATGTTAATACGAATAACTATGCTATGCAATCAACATTGGTTCAACGATGATTTAGTTCATTGCCTTAGGATGGCTTCTGCTGTAGCTCTTAAGGTATTTGCTTAGTATGCTAGCATGGTGCTAGGGTATTTAAGTAGCGTTGGATGTCTCGTAGACCCCCGGATTGAAGAGGTAGGCAGTAGGTGGTGGCAGCCCTATCTGTCCTTTGTAATCCTCCACATTAGGCTATGCCACAGGCTCTTGGCGGGAGTCGCCCTAGTATTGCTAGGGGTAAGCCCGTGTCCAATGTGTTGAATAGCGTTGCATTGGAATTCATCATTGACACGACCATTAGTATCTACCTTAGGCTATGTATATGTATTAGGAGCATTGTAAGAGCAACTCTCTAACTCTTAATCCAATCTCCCTCTAGGACCCATTTACCCTTTAGAATAGATTGCCTAGGTGTGTGTCACACTACCCCTATTATCAACTTACCCCCTGTTCGGATAATTGATTAGTATCCCATAGCTTTACCATATGAGTAGCATATACTTTACTCCATTGCCTTCCTTTGGGATAAATACGGAATACCCTTGGGAATACTCATAGGTGAAATGCTACAATGTATCTTCTGTGCGCTTGCGGATCTCATCTCTTTACCGGAGATGATTTGTGGTGTTAAGAAATACCAACAAGCATTTCTGGGGCCGTTGTCGGGGATGATTTGTTAGTATATCTTAGGAGCCGTCAACAGTGTCCTAATATGGTGCATTGCCCAGGAAGAAGGCCGCGAGCTCCTCGCAGAAATCCATGGAGGCGAGTGTGGGAACCACGCGTCTTCCCGCACATTGGTCAGTAAAGCCTTCCGGCATGGTTTTTACTGTCTTACAGCACTCCAGGATGCGGTTGAGCTGGTAAAAAAGTGTCAAGTGTGCCAGTTTCACACGAAACAAATTCACACACCAGCTCAGTCACTGTAAATGATACCTCCTACATGGCATTCGCTGTGTGGGGGTGGACATTTTGGGACCCTTCCCAAAAGCCGTCGGAGGTTACAGGTTTGTGTACGTCACCATCGACAAGTTCACAAAGCGGTCGAAAGCTACTCCAGTTGTGACAATCAACAAGCAATCAGCTATCAAGTTTTTGAAGTCCATAGTCTGCAGATTTGGAGTTCCGAATAGAGTCATAACTGACAACGTAACCTAATTCACAAGTACAGCATTCCAACAATATTGTGAAGATCTCGGCATTCAAGTCAGCTACGCATTAGTAGACCACCTGGCAAGTAATGGCCAAGATGAGAGTGCAAATACAAAAATATTGAAAGGACTCAAGACGCACACATATGAGCGCTTGAAGAAACATGGAGCCAACTGGATAGAGGAGCTTCCGTCTGCACTTTGGGTGAGCAGGACAACACCTAACTGATCAATTGGAGAGACTCCCTTCTTCTTGGTGTACGGAGCTGAAGCACTCCTTCCTCCGGAGATCACCATGGGGTCGCTCTGGGTCCAAACCTTTGACAAAGCCGCACAGGACAAGCTCCGACGTGAATACCTTGACCTCGTCGACGAGGGAAGGTGCCAATCAGCTGTTTGGAATGCACGATATCGCCAGACACTCCGACATTATCACCAAAGGCATGTGTGCAACCAACAGCTTGAAGAAGGTGATCTGGTGTTGCGAAGAATACTAACTCGTGAAGTGATGAACAAACTGTCCCCTAGCTGGGAAGGTCCTTTCCGAGTGATCAAAGTATCCCGTCCCGAATGTGTTCGCTTGGCAACTTAGGATGGGACTCCGCTTCCCAATCCTTGGAACATCGAGCACCTCCGTAAGTTTTATGCTTAGTTTCATGGAGGTGAGTCTGTAATTGCACATAAAGTAAGTTATAGAGTCTATACACAGAGTCAGGTAGGTCCTAAAGGAGAACATTCGGACCCCTCCAGGAGGGTCCGGGCAGTTCAAGCCCACCTAACTTGGTCCCTGTAGTGAAAGTGTGGCTTACCTACCCTGGGTTAGAACAAGATGAATAGCACACTTTGCCTGGTTCCGTACCCTAAGTGTGTCCTTGTCTCTCCTATAATTCGGACTTATAACGAAAGACATTATTGTGTGAAAACAGACTCCACGTGCATTAATTTTGTACAAACTCGTTTTCTTTCATTATCTTTTCCTTCTTGTCTATAACAAAGTTGTACAATTCCTTTTGAGATTTAGTCCAAGTTATTCATATGATATACGAGTTACATTGTTGATCTTTTTGGATCTTAGCATTGTTATATGGTCTACTCGCCTGAACGCCAAAGCCAATGACAAGTCTGGAGTGTGCTATCGACTTAGACTGGTCCAGCACCCTAAGTACGCCACACTACCTATATTCCGGTTGGCTTCACTAGGGAAGGTCCTGAAGGCACTCGGATCTGAAGAGATTACATCAATTTACTTATTATCATGTTGAGTTCCTTTGGATCTAAAGTTCAAATAAGAACAGTAAACCGTAAACAACTTATAGACGAGAGGACGAATTTTCCTGTTTTTCTTGTCTTTAATGTGCAGCAAAAATGGAAAACTCATGGCGATGGTGAATGTTGCCGGAGCTACTAAGCTCCAAAAACCCTAGGGGGCCCGCCGTTGATGTTTTATACGTTGAAAGTGGGCATCTTCAAAGCTAACAATCTCCGATAGCACCCTTGGGGGCCAGCCGCCGATGTGAGGAACTAACGGCGATCTAAACGAAGATGGTGGAAAAATCACCCCGAGGGGGTCTGCAGTCAACGTATTATACGTTGACAAGTGGACACCGTCGAAGCCAGGAAGCTCCGACGGTCCCAGGGGGCCTGTCGTTGACGTTCTAAGCGTTGACAGTGGGCGCAATCAGACCTATCAAGCTCCGACAACCCCCAGGGGGCCTTCCGTCGACGTTCTAAGTGTTGACAATGAGTGTCATCAGACCTACAAAGCTCTGACAACCCCCAAGGGGCCCGCCGTCGACGCTCTACGTGTTGACAGTGGGTGTCGTCGGACCTACAAAGCTCCGACAACTTCTAGGGGGGGCCGCTGTTGACGTTCTATGTGTTGGCAGTGGGCACCGTCGGACCTACCAAGCTCCGACACCTCCCAGGGGGCCCGCTGTCGATGCAACAAAAGGGTCCCTGGAGATGCCGAAAGTAAACTTCGTACCTAAAATCTAAGTGTTATAGCTACAAGTTTGAAGTGTTCAAGTCATCAAGACATTGGCAGATCCTTTTGGTACATGTTCGCAATCAAATTGTGTACATCTACCGGGGGCCAACAAGATAAAGGACAATGCACTGAAGACAAATACAAAATGGAATTCATTCATTCAAGAAGATTGGATTTCATTCATTCAAAGGATTGGATTACAAAACAAGAATTACAAGTGAAAGGCAGAAGAAAAAGGTCCTAGCTACTGGAGGTCCTAAGTCCTATGGAAAAATGAGGTAATTTTCTTGGCAGCCTCACGAACGCTGGCTTTGGCGGCATCTTCCTCTTCGGCAATGGGCCCTTCAACCACCGCATCTAGAGATAGTTGGGGGTCCCGGCTTTTGAAACACGTCAGCACATATTCGGCAACGTTCTTAGTTCCTCTCTGTCTCCAGTTGGTCGACGATGATGTCACACATCACGTACAACTTGTTTCTGGTAGAGCCCAATGCCACCAGCGCCTTGTCCAACTCTGTCTTCGGGTCATTCGAGCGTACCGGACTGAATTCGAGCGGCACCAAAGCTTTATCAGCATGCCCCAGGAATTCCCAGACCTGCTGGGACTCAGTCGCCCTCATACTCCTCATTTCCTCTAGTGACCGCCTGGCGGCCGCAAGCTCCAAACCTCTCGGGTGATGCACTCGACCTCTTTGGCATGCTGTTGAATACTCTCAGCCACCTGCTTTTCACAGTCAGCAAGCTCCAACTCCGGAGGTGGATTTGGTTTCGGCGGTTCGCCAGGTCCTTCTTCATGCCTTTCACCTTCTCCTCCCTGGTGGCGACATCAGCTTCTCTCTTGGAGAGCTCACATCCCATCTTCCAGATCTTCTCCTCCTCTTGCTTGCGCTGCAGTTCAAAATTTTTAGTGTAGACGTCCAAGCTTTGCTCCCCTAGAGACAATCTCTAGGCGAGCTCCTCCTCTCTCTTCAAAATATCCTCCTGCTTCTCCAGGAGCTTCTGCTCCCTCTCGTCAAGGTTCGCCCAATGCTTGAGGAGCTTTGCATTTAATTCATTGAGGTTGTCTTGACGATCGTCTGCAGCCTCATTGGTCTCCTTAGCATGCTCGAGAATCTCCCGGACCTTCTCGTCAAGAGCCTTAATGGCAGTCTCCCGCTTGTTCCGCAAGCGGTCCATCAGCGCTAGCCGGACCTTCTCTTTGTCCACCCATTCCCGCTGGTCAGCAAGCCTTGACTGTGTCAGCTATAGGTGGCTATATGTGTCGAGCCATATGGGTCGGCCCGAGGCATAAAATTCACGGCCCAAGCATGACACATCCCGAATAAAATGGGTATGTGCGAGCCTGAGGCCCGCAGTGGGTCGTGCTTGGCCCTGGCCTCAGGACCAGCGTGCCAGCATGGCACAACCCGATTTGGTGCGGCCCGTTAGGCACGGGTAAGCGACCCGAGTGGCCCAGCGGCACGGGCCCAGCACCAGCACGGCCCGCGTAGCCCGAAGGAGGTCACCGACCGGTTATAAAACCGGAGCCTCAGGAGACTGCCCCCCCACCCCCCGAAACCCTACCCCGGCCACCGCACCTTTCCACTCGACCTCGACCACTCCCCTCGGGCTCTCCGCTGTGCTCCGCATCTCACCCTCTTAGACTCCATCTCGCCGGCTGTCGGCTGCCGTTGGGACCTCCCGCACTCCGCCGACCGTCGATACTCATCCTCTGGGTTGTATCCTTCCCCGCGACCCCGCCTTCCTCAATAACCTTCGGGCTTCCCCACGGTCGGCTCCGTCGCGGTGTCGCCATGTCCTCTCGTCGCCGGATCTCGCCGTGTTCCGTGCAGATCTCGGCGGATCTTGTCGTGTTCTATGACAGCGCTGGTGCCCCGTGGAGTGACGGTGTTGTTCGACCTGTAGGCTTGGTACTCCCTTCCCAACGCTGGCGCCCACCGGATCTCGCGTCCCCGCGGAGTGATAGTGACGCCGTCAGCCGAATCTCGCTGCCCTCTGCAGATTGTCAGCGTCAGCGTTGCTTGTTGCCTCATCGGTGCCCCTGCAGCTCTGCTTGCCTCGTCGCTAGCAAACCCGAAGGCCGAAACCATGGCTGCAGAGGGAGAGGGCATCGGATCCATCAACGAAGACCTTCGAGCTCAAGGTCTTGAAGGTGATGACAACGATGATGACATTGCAGTGGGTGTTCTACACTTCTACTTATCTTATTCTCTTTGTTTGTGAATTAGTGATGTCGATTAGTTAGGATTAAGTATTGGACTACTTGTCGATTGATGCAGTTGCGGATGCCCTGTTTGGAAATGCTGCAGCAAGTGCCGCCACAACGATTGCTGATGGGAGCCCCTCAACTAGCACCACTACAAAGAAGAAGAAGAGAACATCAAAAATATGGGATGACATGGAAGAAATCAAAGGTATTGTTGATGGTAATGAAGTTCCTCTTGCTCGCTGCAACTATTGCAAAACTACTTTAAGTGCTAGATCTGCTATTGGTACTGGTCATTTAATACGTCATGTAGCATTATGTAAAAAAAATACTTGGCTGCATCATGTAGATCTCAATCTCAATTACAATTTGCTTCTGATGGTTCAACATTTTCAATATGATCCTTATGTTGCATGATCTGAACTAGTTAGATCAATTGCTAGATTAGATTTACCTTTGTCATTAGGTAGTACCACTGCTTTCGAGGACTATATTACTACTGCACAAAACCCTAGTTTTAGAAAAGTGTCACGACAAATATACTACTAGAGATCTTTCTTCTTATTTTAAATTAAAGAGAACAAATATAATTGATATGTTAAAATCAACCACTTGTGTTTGTATAACTTCTGACATTTGGTCCAGCAATGCTAAGAAAGATTACCTTAGTGTTGTCTTTCATTATGTTAATAATGACTGGGACTTAGAAAAAAAGATTGTGGGCATGAGATTATTGATTGTTCACATTCTGGGACTAACATTGCTGAATGTGTTACTTCTGTTGTATCTAAGTTTGGCATGAATGAAAAGGTTTTATCTATAACCCTTGATAACGCATCGGCTAATTCACGTGTTGTACAAGAATTGTCATCATTATTATCTTCATATGTTGGTTCAAGTCTTTTGCATCAACATTGTGCTTGTCATATAATAAACCTAATTGTTAAATCTGGATTAAAATGTATTAAAAATTATATCGAAGATTTTAGGACAACAAAATCTTTTCTAAACTCTTCTAATCAAAGAATTGCTTCTTTCAAAAAAAATTATCTACGAGGGTCCGTCCTCGTATACATGGATGTTAGATGGAATCGACATACCTTATGCTTAAACATGTTGTACCATATAAGAATAATTTCTCTGTTTTTATCCATTCTCACTATCCAACTCCATTATTGACTGATGAACATTGGTACATTGCTGAAAATATGTTAAAGTTTTTAGAATTGTTTTATGTGCATACAATTTCCCTTTTTGTAGTTTATTACCCCGCTTCTCCGTTAATGATTCATACTATACTTGAAGTTGCATACCATTTAAACCAGTATGAAAATGATGAATTTTTTAGATCTATTGTTGTTCCAATGAAGACTAAATTTCTTAAGTATTGGGCTGACATTCCTCTTTTATACTTTGTTGCTTTCATTTAAGACCCTAGAGCTAAATTGACAGGTTTTACCAATGTACTTAATTTACTTTCTTAGTTACTTCATCGTGATTACTCTTTATATTATAATATTGTTAGAACAGAATTATCTAACTTGTTCATAAAGTATGATAGCAAATTTGGATATGTTAGATTGCAGCAACGAACACAAAGTTACTCTTTAGCAGATAAGCAGATAAGTTCTTGGAACAAAATTTTTGCTAGACCTCCAGCCCCTATTGCTACCAGTTCTGGAACTGGAACTCAAACTACTCCTACCAGTTCTATTTCAAAATTAAGTTCTTATTTAGATTCAGACTCTATTTTAGAATTTTCAGAATCATTTAATATTCTTAGTTTGTGGCATGAACACAAAAGAACATATCTTGTCTTGTCTATTTTAGCTAAATACATCATGATTGTGCCTATTTCTACTGTTTCCTCTGAATCCGCTTTTAGTCTATGTGGCAGGTTAATTGAGGAGCATCGACGCAGTCTGACTCCTGAGCATGTTGAGATGTTGTCCTTTCTCAAGGACTGGGAGCAAGGAGCTGCCAGACAGCAACATAATATGGTAGATCAAGATTTGGAGGACAAAATGAACAACCTATATCTTGACACAGAGACAGAGTCTTGAATCTTTTTTAAATTCTGATTGTAATTGTATTGACTAATGTTGGACACTTGGACTGTTAGACTGTTGATTACTAAAGGGGTTGGGTTGTACTTTTTTTCCTTTAAGGTTTTATCCTCTGTGAGGTTTTACCTAAAGATTTTAATGAGGCAGCCCATTGTAAAACTCTTTAAAGCCTAGTGATCAAAAACTTTTCAATTGAGTTCTGCCCAATTTAAACTAAGTTTTGTAATATGTAATAGTGTAATCTGTATGAAATTCTGAATTTTCTGAAGTTCATTTTGGTCGCAGGCCTAGGCTGGCATGGCACGCACGGCACGCGAATGGGCCCAGCACGGCCCGACATGAGTGATGTTGCTCCGTGACGTGCTAGGGCCTCGCCTCCAGCCCGCAGTGCCAGCACGACATGGCACGGAAAATTTTCGGGTCGTGTCGGGCCTGGTTATTTCAAGCACGAGCCCGACCGGATTCGGGTCATGCTGGTCCGGCACGGCCCATTGGCCACGTATAGTGTCAGCCTTGTCTCGAAGTGAAGCCTGTTGCACCAATGCCTCAAGGTGTTGCGCTCCTCTTTGAGAGTCTTGCTTTCATAGTCAAAGGCCAGTTGAACTTGGTGCAGACTGGAGCAGGCGTTGTCGATAGACAATGCAAGAGGAATTAGCTCTGGGCCAATCTGAATCTCACCCGCCGGCTCGAGCAGATCTTCAAAAATATCGATTGGGTCCCACGACATAAGCGTGGTCCCCTGCGACTCCACGGCACTAGGGCTGACTTCCTCAGCTGATGAGGAAGGTCCCCTTGCCGGATCTTCAATCATCGGCTCTGTGGGTGGAGGACCTGCAGTTGACTCTTGTGGGTGCTCCGGCTCTGACATAGACACATCCGAAGTAGTCACCTCTGGGGTGGATGTTGCAGCTTCGATCGGAGCTCCCTCCGCCTCTGGCTCAGGTGGCGGGACTTCAACTTCTTCTGGCACAGGTGCTAGAGCTTCGGTTACCTCCGGCTCAGGTGTCGGAACTTCTGCAATCCCTGGCTCCATGGCCGGAGCTTCAACTATTCTCGGCTCGGGGGGGCGGAGCTTCAGTTACCTCCGGCTTAGGTGCCGGAGCTTCTTCCATCTCTATCTCTGAAGCAAGAACTTCAGCCAATCGGCTCTAAGACCGACAGCGCTTCATCATGAACATCTCCCCCATGGTCTGGCGCTACCACGGGAGCTTCAGGCGTCGTCTCTGGATCCTGATCCACGACAGCTGGCGCCGGAGCTGTGGTGTCGTCAACCATGAGGCACAGGGGTTGAAGCCGGAGCTTTCGCCTGCACATCCTCAGTTGCTGCAGCAAGAGTTGAAGCTTCGGTCTTCTTTTTTGACACCCTAGAAACAGAAGATCGGGAAAATTCAAGACATGATAAAGACAAGATTAACACTTCAAGGTGAGATGACAATGCTTACCTTGGGATGCTACCGCTCCAATCAGCATGAAACCTCTTCATCGGGCGGCAAGAGCCAGAATCCACCGTCGCTGGTGTGGTGGAAGCCCCGGACTGCTGCTCGAAACTTGCCGCGACTGCTAGTGTCACCTCTATCGGGACCTCCCTCGATTGAGAAGGACCTCCGGACTTGGAGACCACAGACAGCACTGGAGCCGGGGTCAATTTGCCAGAGCTAGCACCCCTTGAGGGCGCCAGCATCGAAGGAGGCGTGGCCGCTGAAGCTCTGCTCTGCCGAGGGGACGAAGCTGTTGGAGATGGAACTAACCTAAGAGAGCTCCCGTCAGCATGTCTCAGCTTCCTCTTCCAGCTAGAAGATTTGGCCGACTCCTTGCCCTTGCCCTTGTCGACGTCATCAACTTTCTGTCTTGTAGCAAGGGAGGTCACCCTCCCTAAAGCTCTGGGATTGCAACCCCGGAGGTCTTGCATCTCTCAACCACGATGAGGTCGTCCAGCTCTGACATTCTCCTCTGGAGCTCCCTACTAACCTCTGGAACCATGTTCAGAGGGGGGAAGGCAACTGACGCGGTCAAGGCATCACGGGAGATAGCTTCGTTCTGAAACTCCTGGAGATGGAGCTTCAAAGCTACATCATCCAAATTGGTCTTTAAATCGGCTTCAATCCGGTTATGATCTATCTCACTTTTGAAAGCCCATGCAGGCCACTCTCTTGTCTTCAGCAGAGCCCACCTGTTCACCAGGAAATTGCCGAAGACCATTTGAGGGGTCACTCCACCCTCTACGCATTCCTAAATCCTTGTCGGGATGGGCTTGTACGCTTTGGACAACTTCGGAATTGCATTCTAGGCGTCAGTGTCGACATTGGGGAGGCTCTTGGGCAACTCCAACCTCTTGTGCCCCTCCACTACGATGATCACCCAGTCTTTCTTCCAGTTGTCCCACTTTCTAGAGGGGAAAGTCTTCAAGTACTTGAAGGGGCAGTTCTTACACTTCACGAAGTAGTAGAAGCCAATTAACTCTCTCCCCTTCCTCGTAGTGTGCACCGTGAAGAAAGTCCAAAAGAGCTCTATACACGGCGGCACACCCACCCACATCTCGGAGAAGTGGACGAAGGTCGCCACTAGCAAGAAGGAGTGGGGGCCGAGGTGATGAAGTTGGAGGCCGTAGAAGTCCAGCAGCATCAGCAAGAAACTAGAGAAAGGCGAGATCAGACCCACCATGGTGTACGCCGAGAAGTAGACCATCTCTCTAGTGTGCTCCTTCTTGAAGGGGAGCTTGCCTAAGCGGGTGTCGTTGTTGAAGGAGTCGTTGGACCACCCCATGTAGGTCCGGACCCTCGATAGATCTTCATTACTCTTGATCATGCTGCGGGGAAGACCCAACTCCATTGCGGCAAAGGGGAGCAAAGGATGGAAAGACTATGCAAAGGTTGGGAGGCTCTGAGCGCAAGTTCGAATGAAAGCATAAAAGAGTCCTCAAACTGTGCGGGTTTCCTTCTTAAGTAAGCCTCCGCAACACTTGGATGGAAATCGCGTCGGGGTCGAGATTTCATTTCAAAAATCTACCCTGTCAATGACAAATGGGTCCTGGTCCACTTTGGCGGAAAGATCGAAGTTATTACACCAGGTGAACCATTGTCATGATGGGAAGTTGGAAGCCCGACGGTGGCGACCTGACATGGCGCTGAACTGATACGATTTTGATATTGGAAACGACGACCTTCCATTGCGTGAGATCCGCACGTCAGGATCTCACTTGCCGCATCAATAAGAGACATGCGGTGATGGTTTAACTGCGGACCATCACCCCAACGGCATATCAAAAGACCTTTGAAGCCGCAACGCGGGAATCAAAGATGGCCCCACCTCTGGTACAATAACTTAACCCAAAGGATTTCTCCCAAAAGTGGGCCTGGGGGCCACTGTCAGTACCCTTCATACCGGGTACCCCACAACACCGCAAGAAAAGCTAAGCAATTCCACCTGTCCGAGTTGAAGACCTCTGAAGGCTTCACGTGTCCTGCAGCATTGGGCTCGCTTCCCTCGTTTGGGTAGCTCTAGCACTCCACGTCTAACACAAGGCCGGACCTAACTCCCTAAATAAGGAAGCTCCAGTCTTGCCACGTGTCTCAGGACCCCGGACCTAATCTCCAAGTAGAGGGAAGCTCCGATGATGCCACGTGTATAGTGGCTTTGGACCTGCCTCCCCACAGAGGGAAGCTCTGGAGCTATCACATGTCGAGCCTCCGGACCTAAGCCTGCAACGGGAAGACTATCGGATCCCCAATGGCGCAGATATTCAAGAGGTAGTTAAAGCAACCGTTATAAGACCTGATTATGTGTCATTAATGTCATGTTAATGACACACGATCAGAGGACCTTTAGTACCAGTAACGCCGACATTAAGGCGTGTTATCACACTGTTAATTATGCTTAATATGCACAGATCGTGTATTAGATAATTAAAGACTGCTGGGGCCACATGTCGGGCCAGGCTGACACCGCACGGTACAAAGGACAGGTTGAATCGACCCCAAAAACACACACTATACATACAACAACCACCCGTGGAGTAGGGTATTACGCTCAGGTGGCCCAAACCACGTAAAATTCCTTGTGTCACTGTCTCGTTCATAATCTCACGTGCACCCCAACCAATCACGAACCTATGCGGACTACGATCTAGTAGTACCGGGGGAAATGTCGTCTACACACTTCGACAATCTCAGTATATGTTGATGATTTAAATATCACTGAAACTGACATTAAAGAGAGACAAAATCATCATAAAAGGTAGTTCGAGATGAAGGATTTAGGTAAAACTAAATTTTGCTTGGATTTACAACTAGAGCAACTACATACGGACATTCTCGTACGACAATCAGCTTATGTTTGAAAAGTATTGGAGAAATTCAATATGAACAAAGAATATCCATCTAAAACTCTGATGGTGGTTAGAGGCTTAGAAAGGGATACAAATCCATTTCAACCATGCCAAGAAGGAGAAGAAGTGTTAGGTTCAGAATATCCATACCTTAGTGCCATTGACGCACTTATGTATCTTGCAAATAACACAAGACCTGATATTGCTTTTGTAGTAAATTTATTAGCAAGATATAGTACCGCTCCTACCATACGTCATTGGAATGGAGTGAAAAATGTATTAAGATACCTTCAAGGTACACAAGATCTTGAACTTTTATTCCCAAAGAAACAAGATCTGAACCTCATTGGCTATGCTGATGCGGGTTATTTAAGTGATCCCCACAACGGTAGATCACAAACAGGTTTCGTGTTTTTACACGAACAGGCAACAATTTCTTTGAAGTCTTCTAAACAGACTGTAATTGCTACGTCTTCTAATCACTCTGAAATCATAGCATTATATGAAGTTGCACGTGAATGTGATTGGCTACGTAGAGTGATTAATCACATTTGAATCTCATGTGGCATTGGACCCATTGAGTCACCAACTATTATCTATGAGGATAATGCAGCTTGCATTGCTCAGATGCAGTCAGGTTATATGAAAATTGATGTTACTAAATATATAGCTCCTAAACTATTCTATCCACATGAACTTTAAGTGAATGGAGAAATTGATCTCTTACAAACTAAGTTATGTGATAATTTGGCAGATTTGTCACTAAATCCTTACCATACTCAACATTTTTTAAATGGGTCGCTGGTATAGGTATGCGTCGACTTAGAGACTTATAAGGTTTAGGGAGAGCATCATTTAAAGCCACCTGACACTTAAGCATCAAATTGTACTTTTTTCTTATGTGAGTTTTACTATTAATTTTTCTCAAATTAAGTTTTAATGAGACAATAAAAATATAAGATAATGCCAGTTTTCATATTTTCCCCACAAGTGTTTTTATATGAAAATAATTATGACATTTTTATGCTGTGATTTTATCCTGTTTTATAAATGTTTTAGGAGTTTTTACACAAGTATATATTAAATATCTTCAGATTTTTCAAAAATAATATTAAATCAACACTGAGGTCAGGTGCTTAAGGGTTAGAATACATATTATAGGTGTGATCACTTGCCAACGTCAGTTATAACCGCCGACGGCAGTTCCATCACCGCGCCTCCTCGGACGGTCACGTCCTCTCGCCATCGTGTCTCCTCATTATGTATAAAAGCAAAAAAAATAAATGAATAAAATATAGTTGAATCTTAATTGTCTCTCTCTCCAATTCTACTTTTAACACAATCGTCCGAGTCTTGCGGAACTTGTTTCGTGGCTACATGTCGTCCGCTGCTAGTACTGCACGAGAGTGACATGATGAGACGGTTTCAGTAGGAGCTACGTGGACTGAAATAATAAGGCGTCATCTACGAGGTCAGGTCGAATAGGAACGTGGTACATGTGCGGGCGAAGCGATAACGCTGGCCAGAGGCCATAATGCACCATTTTGTAGGATCGATACACAAAGCTAGTGAAAGTTCACAAACTCATGGCTCAAAATCCAAGCAACTCAATCTGTTCCCACCCGGTCTGCACACGCAACTGCATATACATGGAATATAGTTGCAAAAAAAAAAAAAAAGGCATCATCTGTTTTAGCTGTGGCGCACACGCGCGATCCTGCCGGAAACCAGCCGCTGCCGTGCCTCGTGCTTCACTGGATCGCCTACCTGCCGCGGAGGAGCGCCTTCTCGGCGGTGTCCATCTCCTCGAGGATGCGCGCGCGGCGCTTGGCCGGGATGGGCGCCGTGGGGCCGAAGCTGACGTAGTGGCCCGACACGGCGTTGAGCGCCGAGTACATCTCCCGGAACGACGGCCGCCGACTTCTCCCGCCGGTACTTGGCCACCCACGAGCTGGACAGATCCCGGAGCTCGGCCACCGCGTCCACCACGTTCGGGTCCGACTTGTCCAAGCTGATCGTTGACCGCATCTTGCCGATCACCTCCTTCGTCTCGCTCAAGTACTCCGCGTCCTCCGCGCGCGCAGGCGCGGCGGCGAGGACCAGCGCCACCGCCGCGCCCAGGCCGGTCCCCGCGAGCACGTCGCGCCGGCCGGTGCTGCCGCCATTCGCAACAGCCGCTGCTACTGCACGAGGTAGAGGTTTACGGCGGCGGCCGCGCTAGGAGCGGAAGGGGCGGCAAGGACGGCTGCAGGAACGGGGGACGACGCTGCCCTCATCTCTTTGCCTGATGCGACCTCACCGAGACACAGGAGCAAAGGAGGGGTCAGGGGAGCAGCGTGGCGTCTTAGGCAACATGTCGCAAGCCTGCAGCGCGGGAAGGAGGCCACCTTATCCTCTTATCCGGATTCGCTTCCCTGAGAGGCTGCGTTTGGGTTCACACGATTCTGGTGGATAGAGGCTGCCAAGGTAACACAACAACACGTACATTTTTGGTAACCAGACTCAGAAGCCTTCTGATGATACTCAGACCATCCGCACCAACGTACTCTAAATCATACTCTATATATCATTCTCTTCCAGCTTTTTTCCAGCTTTTACAGTACGTACTCTAAATTACACTGCAAAACAGTGTATCCAGTATGCTTTACAGTACACCACTGCGGATGGTCTCACTCCGTTCCCAAATATATTTGACATTGGAAGAACTATGTATAATTGGTCGTGAGAAGAGAACAATGAAACGCAAACATCTAGCACCAAGAAGTATAGGCCACAAACATAAATCCTCTCATCATTCGAACTAAATTGACTGCAGCAGTGGAAGTATAGTGAACAGAGAAAATCCAGTCAACGGTGACGCAAATGAAAAGTGCACAATAATCTGTCAACCGGCGAACTAGGCGCCGGCCTTACGACGGCCCACTTGAGCCATAAATCCAGCTTTGATGGGAGCAACGGACCTCGATGAGCCACACTGCAACGTAGACAAATTCAGCAGTTAGTATGATCGCACAAATTGGGTATAAGCAATACTGTACAATGCAATAAGTACAAAATTTCATATTGAGTGCTCCAGCTAATGCTAGGCGTTACCAGGCAACCTTATATTGCATAGCCTGTCATATCTATAGCACGAAAATTACTGAATTAACATTGGTGACTTATTCTCACACGTTGCACGACTGTTGCACAGAACGTTAAACAATGTAGGCATATTTTCCAGCACATCGTATATAAAGCCTGGCACAACTAATAATGGATGCTAAAGTAAAATAATATATCGTATTTTAGACAGAAGTTGAAGTTGTGAGAGAAGAAATCTAGCGGCGCTGCTGTATGCTTCAGCTGCTGCGATTATTATCACAGCAATACCTGTCAAACAATGTAGGCAATAACTCTGCAACTCATCATGGGCAACTCCAAGGCAAAACAAATACAGTACCAACTAGAAAACACTTGTAGAAACATCTCATGCTTACGTGAGAAAATGCAATGCAGGATGCTAGATTAACGTACTAAGTTTCGAGCCTCAGTGTTGCAACTATTATTAAAAGTTACTTGTCCGACAATTTAGGCATTAATATTGCAAGTCATCAAAGGCAAAGTTGATAAACAATAAGACCAACACTATTATGACTCCTAAGAAATGCAAGATGACAATGCCATTATATGCCTCAGATATTTTATCAGAGAATGTAGGCATTATGCAAGATATCACATGCAAACATCATTGACAAGCACCATGCAGTAATTTGCAATCAAAGTGCTCATGGTAAAACGGCGAAAGGTACAAACAAATGTACTCCATGGACATGGAGCCCAAATGCTAACTAAATCAAGGTTTTGTCTGGGACAATAGGATGCAGGAAGCAAGAAATGTAGAGACAAATTCCAGAAAGAAAAAAGAGTAGTGATGTTTGGTCATAATCTGAAACCAGACAACTGGGCACACAAATGCTATAGGTAATACCTTACCTGTTCACAGCGAAGGAAGAACAGGCGGTTCTCCTTGGACAGAATGGTGTCCGGACTCTTGCATCCATTGCATATGACATATTCATCTAAAAGAGAAATTCCACGGAGTAGAGAGTTCAGTTAATTTAGAAACAAAAAATCACCACCAGCTTAGAGAAATGGCAAAATTTGTGCTCATTCCCCACAAAGGAATAAAAACTAAGATACCCCCTCCTCCTGGGAAAAAATTACAAGTGGTCCTAACGTTCACTGCTACAAAATGTGGAGTAGGACAAAGAAATAGAGTTGATGAGGTTATTATAACCCCTTCTTTGGTCTTATGAAGGAGTTATAGTTGGAGTACAGACAGGTACAGAACATTAGCAAGTCCAGATTATGATACATGTGGACTTCCAAAAACAGATATTTCTGCTTATGTAATAACTACTTCATGACACTGCAGTGTCTTTAAATAAACATGTGTAACTATAGTACCAAACTATTAAGAACTTCTATGGTAAGTTCACAACAAAATGTGAATACTCTGTCGAGTGGCTAGATTACACAGATGCCAAAAGTAGACAACGAATCACGGGTAATAGACTGGACACATTAAAAATATAATAAAGTTAACTATTCATCTACATGATATCATAACAGCAGGATGAAAGATCGAGCTCAGCACCATTTGCACAAAAAAGATGAGGAAAAAACATCTATTATGGATGAGCAGCCACATTTGAATCATGAAATATCAGTCACTTACTGATATATCTCCTTAGTATTGCTTCAAAGTTCTTCGGAGCAAATCTTCCTTTGATAACCAACCTCTGTTGCCCATCAAGTGATCCACTCGTTCCCATCTCAGCAAGTAAAAACATCATCACATGTTCAGGTTGTCTATGCATACTGGAAACAGAATAAAATAAATGGTTTTAGTTAGTTAGTTTGTTTATTCAACGAACCAGAGGTAATAATAAAATGAAGTGTGGCCTTACGTTTTGCACAGGTCCATGAAGTTAACGAAAACAGTCTTCTTTGTCCCTTCCCTGAGAACTTGAGGGGGCCTCATAACAGTTCTTCGTCTATCACCAGCAAGATCAGGATTGTTTTCACGGAGAATATTGAATACTCTGCCAAGCAGCTGTTGCCAAACAGATTAGATATAAGGTTTCACCAAGGAAAAACATAATTGGATACCGATAAAAACTGATAAATTCAAAGTACTGATAGCATGAACAATGAACACAATGCAATAGCTAAACTAAGAAACTAGAAACACATAGAAAAGGAATTTTATTTATTCTGATTTCTGAATAACACTGTACAATAGATAGCATGAAAGAGACTAGGGACACAAACCATGGATGGCTGGTTCAACCTAAAACCCATAGATCAATTTCATAGCTATTTACGTTGATTTCACTTTAACGGCAGCACCAATACGACAGTGGGAACTGAGAAATATTGCTCAGGGATGCACCAGGCACCGTTCCAAAAGGCGTTCGCCTAGGCACGCCTAAGCTCGCTTAGGCGCTCCGCGCGTGTGGACCGCCTTGCCTTGGGGGGTAGGCGGCCACAAGGTGGCCGGGGGAGGGAGGAGAGGGGGGGTCAAGAGGTGAGCCAAGGAGGAGGGGCTTTGGGGCTGCCAGATCCGGAGGTGAACTGCAGAGGAGAGAAAACGGGCCAATTTGCGAGGAAAAAGGGGTGGGGATCCAGAGCGTAGAAAGGAGTTCGTCCTGTGTGGAAGGAGACATGCAGCAGTTGGGTTGGTTTGTTGCTTGGGACCGTAGAAGCTAAAGCCTCAGGGCTGAAGTGGGTTGTGAAAAATCAGCCCACATAACAGAAATGTGAATATATTGCAGTACTTTTGAAAAATTAGAATTTATCACTGCTACGGTGCACACCGCCTTGAAACGCCTAGGCAGCGCCTAGTCACGCCTAGGCTCTAGGAAGACGGTCACCGCCCGCTTAGCGCCCAGCGCCTTTTGGAACCTTGGCACCAGGTACCTCTTCATATTTGTAGTCTCTGTCAGTTCCTTCCCAAGGGTATCTGGGGGCACCACCCAGTACAATACCTTCACCTTCTTCATTCTGTCTAACTTGATCATCTGGAGAATATGTTTTCATTTCTCAATCACTGTAACAAATGGGACAAAGAAGGCAAACAACATGATTCAGTGGGCATTATAATTACCAGCTGCGTCATCACCATCGCCAGCTTCAGTAAGAGATGGATCAAGTTCAACCTGAAATTTGCACAGTTTATTAACTTGAGCATACAGAAAATAACTGCTGGTCAAACAATATGGAAAAATAACGATAGAAAGGTAAATTTACATTTTTCTTCTTCTTCTTTTTCATGCCTGCAAAGCTTGGCTCACCAGACTCGGCGACTACAGAAACAAAAAAGTATCATTAAAATGCCCCTGTAAACTAGAATAATTCCCTTCAAGGGGCATCAGGCACACCGGTCAAGCTCTCTGTCTTTTCAGACAACTTGTCCACCTCATCAGATGAATCTTGGATGACAACCTTCTTCTTCTTCTTTTTCTTCATCGGATCAAAAGGGGTAAGCTGCAAAATAGTTGCAAATGTTATTAATTTCCGGGCAGTCACACACCTGTGATATGTTGACAAGGGAGTGTAGTGATAAACATCAACTGCTGTCCAAACATAATCACTTTTGCATCCCTAAGTTTTCAGGGCACATCATATCTACATTTCAAATATATAGAAGAATGCAGTAATCACTGCAAGGTATTGAAGAGGTGAGGGAACAGTTCTAGCATAACAGCTTCAAAACTCAGGCGATGAGCGTATCATTAAGTTTTTCATCCGCGAAACAAGCCACAAGACTTCGAGTACGCCTAACAATTCAGTCAAGCTCAGTAGAACGAACAGCGCATTAACTTGAAATCAACCCCTATCCTTCGTTTTAGTGCGCACCTGCAGATTCCACAAAGCGTAAAGTACATGAATGTAATCCAAACCAGCCCTCCGGTGGCTGCAGATTCACGCCCCAGTCCTGATGGACTAACGCGGACACCAAGCACGGAATCCGCCCCATCGGTGCCTCATTCGCCACCCAAACCGAACCTATCCAAACCGATGCGCTACGCAGGAAGAAAGGTCAAGACGCTTCCTCACCTCGGGGACCTCCTCCTTCGTCTCCGTCGGTTCGCCATCCGCCATGGCGAGGCTGGTCTTCGCTTCGCTCTCCGCGGCGCAGGCGGCTGGAAACTGTCACGCCCGTGCCTTGAGACGCCGTGAAGTCGGACTTGCGTCCGTGACATTTCCGCGTGCGTGTCTTGTGGGCCATTAGGCTGTTGTGTAATGGGCCGTGGGGCATGGCTGCAAGTGTTAAGACTCTGCTCATGGAATAGAGAGGAATTGAATAGAACATTAAAATTGAGATTGCCTTTCTATCAGGTTTGTCCTCGTATCTGCCGCGTCAGGTGCTCGCCGGTAGCTTTGTGGCGCACTCACGCCCTGGCGACGGCACGCTGGCGGTCACGGGTCATTACAATTGGTATCAGATCTCGCTCTCCTCGGCGGTGCGGTAGCTTACTGCTATGTGGTGGCGGAGTGGTGGATGTGTCGACGAGGAGTCGAGATTCGCTTTATACGGCGGCGCGAGCCCTTTTCTATACAAGGAGGTGCGTATTAGAGTTGTGGAGGTGTTGAGAGAGCCCTGAATTTTTTTTCAACAGCGGGGATTGAGCTACATGCATCGGGATGCCCTTTTTTTAGCGGGGGTTAGGTTTTTCTCTGCACCTAGGGTCGAGTCTGGTGGCAGTAGAATATGTTCTATCGGTGGCGTTCGTGGCGGCGGTAGAACTCGCGCAGTGCAAGCGTGGTGGTAGTGGTCAGTGATTTTCACAGGAGTAGAGATGGTGCAGATGAACGAGGATGAGAGGTGGGCTCGCTTGTTCACGGTATTGGATGGCATCTCACAACGTCTCCAACGTATGACAGAGAGAGCTAGCAATTCTTTGCACAGATGGAAGGAATGGGTGTTGATAAAGAGGTGTTGTTGAGGGTTCAGAAACTCAGCAAGAGATCTCATCATTATTCAAATTATGATTTAGAAGCTCTAAGGAAGAAAACAACATATGTGAAGAACTGTGATAAGAGGACAGAAAGTTCGGGTTCATGGGGTCAGTGCGCTAGGGTTGTTAAGAACAGACTTGGCTCTATTGAATATTCCAAGGTCATACAGGATCGGTTGCAGTGGAGGCAGGTGTATGAGTGGTCCAATGGATAACTTCTAACTGAAAGAGGCACAAGGGATGAGTCAGCACTGATTTTAACTCAAAAAATTTGGGGTGGCTGGAGAAGAAAGAGCATGAACTATTCAGTACTGAGAGTTTTGTTTCTGTGGAACCTATAGAAAATTCACCACTACTATGGAAGACTGATGCACTAGTGTATGATCAATATGTAGAGGATAATGATGGTGGTTATGGTGAGGTGGCAGTAGTTGGCTCATTTGATGAGGAGCTCAATTTGATGCATGTTGAACCAATATATGACCAATATGATAAGTATGGCAATGGTGATGGGGACACACAGGTTTTGGATGTTCTGGAGGGGAAGGAGGGAGAGCAAGACAATCTGAAAACAACTTATGATCACAAGTCAATACAGTTATGGTCGGGTTCAAAGAAGGTAGCAATCAGAGGACAACAGAATGATGGAGTGCTAGTTAATTCTATAGGGCAGAAATGTGATGATCCTGGGGAGGAATCAGAAGCTGCTGAGTTTGAGGAGAACCAGAGCATCCAGCAGAGGATTCTTACGTACAATGAGAGAGGGAAGGATAATGAAGTTGGGCTGAGTTTTTCTATCACTGATGTGCACACTAAAGTTGGGCAACACATGGTGAAATGGCCTGAGAAGGAAAGGACGTTGGAGCTTGATTCTATCCAGACCACTTTTGGCAGTCAGCACATAATTCTGTTGGGTATTTAGGTGTGTCTTAGGTGAACAACGTGACCAGAACCGCATCTTGCATAGCATTACAGATGGCGGCGCTCCCGCTCCCGCTCCCCACCCCCCACCCCTCACCCACCCACGGCCTCCCCATCGTCGAGTACTCTCCCGCCTTGCCGTCGGCATGGCTCCTCGTCTGACCCCCTCCCGCTACAGACGACCCGGCGCCTCCGCGGCGCCATGGATGGAGTCGGCGACCGCCCGGTGGTCGACACCTGCAGCTGGAGCCTCGCAAAGGGGAAAATATCCCCACAAAAGACGATCCGGCGCCTCTGCGGCGCCATGGACGGAGACGGCGACCGCCCGGTGGTCGACACCAGCAACTAGAGCTTTGCAAAGGGGAAAATATTCCAACAAAAGGTGCTCCACATGCTCTCCTCTTCGGTCCACCATCCCTCCTCTTCCATAGAAGGTGCTTTCTTCCTCCTAGCCATCTTCCGGCGCTTCACATTTCGGCTTACGGAGGAGTCCGTTGGTTGGGCCCTCCACGCCGCCCTTGGCGGGACCCCGGGGGGCTTCCATGTCACTATGGCCCGGGACCGCCACTTTCGATTTGCGGTGGCATCACGCCATGTAGGAAAGTTGGTACGCTCCCTTACTAGGGTTACCACACCGCACTTTGACGTCTACTTCTTCCCTTGATACGACGGTGGCCCAAATTGGATAAGAGATCTGCGGACCTGGCATCTCGAAGAAGAAAGATCCTAGTCGACCGTCCCCAGTAAGCGGAAGCAAGTATCGTTCGCCAACCCTATCAAACAAACACGGCCTTCATTCCCGAACAATGCCCCACCCAAGATGAATCCCCCCATTCTCAAACACCCACCGCACCGACAATCCGTCAGAGTCGGCCGGATAGATTGCCCGATCAGGCCTACGGCCAACCATAACGACATCCCGATCACCAAGGTCTTCCACAACATCACCTGAAAGCTCCACACAGCCCCTCTAGGGAGGACTTCTTCGCCGGCGTCGGCCGCCCGACGTGCGGCGACTAGCCGCGCTGCGCCGTCCATCCTGGGAAAGGGCCCACAAGTTCAAATTCCAGACAGACATAGGGCCCACCAATCAGCCACCTGGCCTCGAACCGTAGACCTACATGGAAAGGGCCCACATGTCAGTCACTTTTCTCGTGCAGGCTCGAAACAAGACCAGCATACAGAAAGCGGCCGCCACTATTATCGCCCACAAAAGATCAACCCAAACCGATTGCCTTCCCTGCAAACCCACCACCCTGCATTTACTTCCAAAGTGGACTTTCGACACCCGGGCCACATTCAAACTACGCCGCCGAAGGAGTTAAATCCAATACTCGAGTGCCTGCCCACTAGCAACGACGGGACATGCTACACCTACAGGAAAAAAAATACTAAACCCCATCGCACCAAAGACACCTACAACCTACACAAACTAGTCCCTCACTGCTGCTGCAAGCGCTGCTTCAGTCTTAACCATCGCACCCATAATTGTCGCGCAACAGCACGATGCCTACGCTGCCTTCAAACTGGTCACAAAGCCAATGTCTGCTCTTCCACCATCAGACATTGCCTTGCTTGGGTACCCAAAATCGCACATGGATTGAGGAGTTCCACTGCAAAATCCCGGGTATACCGCCGCGTGGAATCCCAAAAGACTTCCCGTCCCACACGAACGGTTGGAACGAAGCCCCTGCAGCTTCACAAGGACGGCCTTTCTGTTCCACCACACGTGTGCACAGGGGACCCAACCCAACACACACAAACCCCCCATCAGCCACCACCATATATAGCTCCCACCAGGAACATCTCGCATTCACTCACCACTCCCCAACAGAACACACTACAACTCACCACCTCCCATACACCCTCGCACCCATGGCCAACTTTCCAGTCGAATCCAAAAGGTTCCTCCCCCATGGCCACCACTTCATCAACGAAGGCGGGGAGGAGAGAATCCCACGCACCAACGTACACTTCAGCACCACCGCTGTCTGAAGCCATGAGGGTTTCGTCATTGCGGAAGACCGAGAAGGCCTCATCCCCCACGACCAGTACAACTGGTTTCGAGTCCGCATTGCCCAAACCCTCGAAGAAGACTTTGGGCTGAGGGTAATCTCATCCTGCATCACCCCTCTAGGGATTGGCCTATACAGGCTTGAATCCGGCTATCATCGAGCCATAGTGCTCCGTGACGAGCCCTTCTTCGTGGAGAACCACCTCATCACCTTCTCCCGCCACGACCACGGCATTAACAGGCGCCAAGCCAACTACTCACACAACGGCTGGATCATGATTCTAGGGTTCCCCCTAGATTATCAAGACGTTCAACACATCGACGCCGCGGTGGCCACCTTCGGCTACCTCGTCTCTTGGCACAACGTGCCTGATCAGCACGACTACGTGCTATGTCGGTGCCTCTACAATGGCGCCAACAACGTTCCCCGCAGCATCGTCATCCGACACTGCGATGCGAACGACCAAGGTTTCTCTTGGTCCTGCCCGGTTGTCGTCCTCAATGGGGCTTTCATTCTCCCCAACATCCCTCCGGGTGAAGATGATATACCTCCAGGGGGAAACCCCCATCCCTTCCCCCACCCACCGCCAAACAACGACAACGCCGACGGTTTCAACCTCCCCATCCTCCCCCCCTCCCCCGAACCCTGACCCTGCTTGGGACGCGGCGGCGGCGGAGATGCAGCATAACCAGGAGAACCACGTTGCCTGGGGAGCCTGGCCTGTCCCGCCGCAGGACCTTCTTGACCCGAGCGCTGTCTCCAACCTTGACGGAGATGCAAGCTCCGCCTCCTCCAATGCCAACATCATCCAGCAGCACACCCACTACAACAACACCAATGGCCAACTGCTACAGTTCCTGGAGGGGGATCCCTCAATACAGCCAGATTGGCTGAGACCCTTCGACTCGGCCTCCTTTCGTCGACTACTAGCTGCAGCCTTCCCTGCAGCACAAAACCCCTGGTGGGTGCCCCACATCCAGGGACCTACTCCAGGTCTGCCTGTCCAGGACCAAGTTGAATCCTCCGCCATGGGTGCGCGCCGAGGCCAAACGCCAACAGCAAGGTTCAGAACGCAGGCTCCTACCCAAGCCCCGCCGGTGACCTCCTCTCCGAGGCGCCCAACAAACTGCTTTGGGAGAGTCTATCGGCGCCGCACTCGCTCCGAACCAAGTGGCCCCGCCATCGAGGAGCCCGAACTCAGCAACCCTCAGCAGCAGCCCATCCAGCCCACACGGGTACCTGCCGCCATCAACACCTCATCCCACAATACAGTCTGCATTCCCTCCAAAAAAAACAGTGCACAGACAGGCACCGGTTTCGTAGGACCAAGTTAGACGCAGCCCACGCATCTCCGCAGTGCGGGAAGGAAGGCGTATGCCAACCAGACTCACCAGGGAGATGATGGCGCCTCGCATTCTGCCCCAGCATCCACGCCAACAACAAATCCAAGTGGTAAAACAAAGCGCAAACTGTTCCTAGTCCCAATTAAATTTCCAACCGATCAAGACATTGCAACCGCTACAGAACCCATCCCTCACATTCCTCTTTCGGAACTGCAGGCACAAGCGCTCCGCTGCGGCGTCCACGCGACGATGGTGATCGCCGCCTTTAGGACGCCAGAGGGACCAGCGGGCGAGACGTCGACATTTGATCAATGAGTCCCCGCAGCTTTTGCTTCCTGTGTCCTACGTCAGCTAATGCCACCTTCACAAAACCACTTAAACCACCTAGCTCATGTAGTAGAAAGAACAACCCGCCGGCCAAGAGCCGTAAACATTGCAGCCCGGCTACATTTTGTACTACCGTTAACCCTATGCATTTCTACCCTTTCTACTTTGCGCCTGCAAATGATTTGTCTCCCCCTCGGATTACGTCTGAGGCAATGTCTAAGCCACTCATTACATCCCAATGCATAATACAACATCACAGACATGGTCGTTCCTAAACTGGAACATACGGGGCCTTAACGACCCAACCAAACAACAAGCAGTTAGAGCCAAAATAGAAGAAACAAACTGCATCATCTACTGCCTCCAAGAGACTAAATTAGACTCAATACTGAAAGTTGCCTAGAGGGGGGGGGGGTGAATAGGCTAATCGACCTGCAAATGACTTAATAAAACGAGATTAAATCACAGGGGGCGGACTAGTCCGGTCTGGGGGCGGACTAGTCCGGTCAGCCTGCGTGAAGAACCCTAAAAAGTGTTTCTAGCAAGTTTTAAGGGGATTTTCTCGAGGTTACAAGTGAGGATATGTTTATGACAAGTTTAGAAACTATCAACACAAGAGTGAGTCAAGTTTCAATAAGATTAAGCAAGGAGAAGCACAAAACAAAACTAGCAACCCTAGAACGGAATATTCGATGAACAAAGTGCGAAGAACACGGAGACACAAGGATTTTATCCCGAGGTTCGATTCCACACAAGAATCTGCAGCCCCGTTGAGGAGTCCACAAAGGACTGGGTTCACCAACCCTTCCCTCACCAAGTTTACCGCATGGGCCTAACTTGGTTCTCCACTAATCACAAGGGTGATTACAAAGTTCGTTGGGGCTTCTCACAATCTGAGGCTCCCACGCCACAAAGATGATCAACAACACGAAACACACTCAACACACAGCTCAAAAGACTCAATGAGTGCAAGAGATCAAACCGGGAGCACAGGCACGATGTTCTTCCTCTTCTCCACCTCACTAAACCCTAATCCACTCAAGAATTAATTTTAGAGGGAAAGTAGGCAAGAAAGAGGCTTAGGAGTGCTCCAAGTTGGCTGTGGCGGCGCTAGGGTTCTTGTCTGTTCAAGAGTTGGTTCAAAAGAACCCAGGGGACCTCTATTTATAGAGGTCCCAAGCCCATAATGCTGATTTCAGCAAAAGAGCAGACTAGTCCGGCCTCAGGCCCGGACTAGTCCGGCCTAGGGGACCACTGACCCTTCTGACAACTGTCGCACTGCGCGGCAATCGTCACGCTACCCGCCAAACTTCAAATTCAAACGGTAACTTCGACAACGGACTAGTCCGGCCCTTACCGGACTAGTCCGATCTCACACAGAACCTTTTGTTCCGTGTGAAAACGGACTAGTCTGGAGACCACGGACTAGTCCGGCCCCAAGGGCGGACTAGTCCGGCCTACCCAGACTTAGTCTCAAAACCTCTCTGCACTCGGCACCACGGACTAGTCCGGCCCACGGACGGACTAGTCCGATCTCACACAGGACCTTTTGGTCCGCCCCAAAACGGACAAGTCCGCTCTCTAGGACTTAGTCCCGAAACTCCACTTCAAGGGGTACCCCAGACTAGTCCGATCCACTACGGACTAGTCCGAAGTCACACAAGACCTTCTGGTCCGTGTGAAAACGGACTAGTCTAGCCAGGAGCGGACTAGTCCGGCCCTAAGGCGGACTAGTCCGGTCATTCCTGCCAGACTACTCTAACTTCAACTTCAAATAGGATTTCTACCTCAAACACCACTCTTGAGCTCCTACTTTGATCTCTTTGCACTTTACGCACACACCCTCCTATTTCTACGGCTAGTCTAACTCAACACGCTAGAAACCCTAGTTTCTACGCTTCGAGTCGACTCCGTTTCCATCCTTTTCCTTTTTGAGGGTTTGCGTCTCCGATCGAGTCCACACCTGTGCTAAGATCATATGAGCTCATTAGCGACTTAATTGTTGTCATCAATCATCCAAAACCCACGGGGAACCTAGATGCACTTTCAATCTCCCCCTTTTTGGTGATTGATGACAACACATCAAGTCCTTCACAATTAAGAGTATAAATTTTGGTTTTCATAACTTGTGTGCGTATGAATGACTCCCCCTCAATGTATGCAGCATGTAAAAGAGGTGGAGGAGATCTTTCATACCCACACACGTTATGGTGGGGTGCCTACGTGATGTGCTCAACAATTGTGACAAGACATAAAAAGCATCAATATAATCAAAAGATTGGCAATAGGAACATTATATTGATATTTAACAACATTAGCAAGTCTTGCACAAATGTAAACAACCAAGTAGCATGAATAAGTTACAAAAGAGGTCCAAATGACAAGAACACACCACACAAAAGACTGCTACTTCCCCCAAACACACACAAAGGACTGACTCCCCCTAACTCTCCCCCTTTGGCATCAAGGCACCAAAAAGGAAAAGAAGAGGGGGACAAGGACCCAAAAGCTAGTCCTCGTCCTCATCACTATCGCCGTCGCGGGAGTCGCTCTCCGTGGCCTCCGGGTCCTCGACGTCTTCCTCATGATCGTCGTCGTCGTCGTCGGAGCCCGGTGAGGAGGTACCCTCCATCTCACCCAAGAGTGTCAACTCCTCGGGGGTGAGAAGGGGGTATGGAGTGAGCTCATCGTCGGAGGCCTCAGGGCTCATCGGAATCTCCATCTTGTCGTAGAGCTTCCCCACATAGCGCTCAGTCCGCTGAGCTCGCACCTCGGCTTTGCGGCACGAGGTGAAGATGGACCGAAGAAACTTGAGGACTCCGCTGCTAGAGGAGCCACTGGGGGAGCGAGAGGCACGGCGAGAGGCTCCACCACGAGGTTCCTCCGGCTGAGAGGGAGGATCCGCGTTCTTCCGGCGCGGAGGAATCGGGACAGCAGGTGGCATCTGGGGTCGAAGAGGCTGGTGAGTGGTGTCCTTCACAAACACAAGCCCGGACACCTTCTCGATCAGACACATAATGTATGGGGCATAGCCACATGCACGGTTGGGTGTGTGTGAGATGTTGTAGATATCATCAAAGATGTAATCTACAAGGTTGAACATCTCATGTCCATCAATGAGAGCCAACAGGTGCCTGAGGTGACCCTGGATGATCCCTGCATCCCCTTCTTTGGGAGCCACTGTCCTCCTGAGAATCCTGTTAAGGATGCTGTAGAACGGGAGGATGTTCCTGGACAATCCAGCTTCACACCGGACGTGAGGAGGGTACATATAGCTCATGTCATCCCTGTCCATGGCCTTGAGATTGGAGATAATGATCTCATGGTCCAGGTGACTCTCCAGACCAAGAGCCTGAGCAAACACCTCAAAGGTGGCATAGTACTGCTCACCGTTGGTCATCCAAGTGATGGCTCGGTCACCACGAGAATGGAAGTGAACTGTGGTATAGAACTGTACTATGACCTCCTCATTCCAGTCATACTTGAATCCAAGAATGTCCTTGATTCCGTGGCGCTCAGCTGCCTCGATCACTGCGTCAAACGCCTCGTGTTTCTTCTTGGCCATATAGGTCCAGTCCACCCATTGAGCCTGGATCACTGGCTTCTTCATGGCCTGGTAGACTGTGCGATAGTAATCGCAATGGAAGTCACACCAGAACCGAGGATCGGTGGTGGACCTCTCATATCTATAGACATTCTCATCTTTGAGCCTCCTTGCCTTCTCAGCTCCTTTTCCCTTGAATGTGTTTGCTGAGAGATTGGGCTGACGGTTTGGGTTGCGTGCTGGACTGTGCATCACAAGAGGGCCAACAGCTTGAGCCTTCCCTTTTTCACGAATCATAACTCCTCCGGGTGCCTTCTTGGCTGGCACCTTGACGGAGGGCTTCTTCTTCTTCGGCTCGACTGGAGCCGGAGCCTTTCCTTTCTTAGGGTCACGCTCGACCCTTGGCTCTTCTTCCCTTTGGGCTTGCTCCTTGCCCTTTGTCTTCTCGCCAATAGTGACGAGTTTCTTCCTTTTAGGGGCATTGGCCTCAGCGGCCCTGGAGTTGTGAGCCTCCCTGTCTTGCCTTTTCTTCCTCCTTAGCTCATTCATGGATTCTGCAGTTGCTCGTGCCAAGGCTTCTTCTTCATTGTAGATGGTGGCAGCTACTTTGGAGGCTTCGAGGGCCTTCAGCCGCCTTTCTTCTTTTTCCTTCTGCACCTTAATGAGGGCAGCTTTCGTCCTTGCTTCGACGATCTGAGCCTTGGTGCGGCCCTCCCGGGGTACTTCTGCACCTCTCTCCTCGGTGCGGCCCCGATAGGTCTTGGGGCGTTCTTCATCGCCCGCGGGGTTGAGACGAGAAGGGGAGCGCTCCGAGTTCGACATGCTGCGGAAAATACATAGACGGGAAGGTATGAGTCCAAGGAGATGGAAGCATTGCGGAAGAAGTCTCGAGAGAAGACTAGGACTAGGGTTTGCTCTGTGCAAACCGGACTTGTCCGCCCCAGGGGCGGACTAGTCCGCCGGGCGGACTTGTCCGCCAGGCGCCGGACTAGTTCGGGTTGCGCAGGATAAACCCTAACCCTAAACGATTCATCGAAAAATCTTCAAATCAGCGCGCAATACTCCTAGGCTGTGATCACAAGGGTATATGGAGCAATATCTATGAAGGTGTTCCTATCAAAAACCTCAAGAATCAAAAATGGGGAAAGTTTTTGAAAAAGCGGGAATACCTTCTCAAATCCGCGAGAATCGACGAAATCGACGATGGATTGCGAAGGTGAAGCGCGGGGAAACGATCCCTCACTCCCAAAGACTCCAATGCACGGATTGGAATTGAGATTTGGTGGTTGGAGCGAAAAATCGCCGAAGAGGGCGGTTTCTAGCGCGCGTGAGGGAGAGAAGCGGGAGTGAGAGGGAGAGGAAGGGTTTTGGCCGCCCCTGGGGTTTAAGTCTCCAAGGGCCGGACTAGTCCGGTGGCAAGGGCGGACTAGTCCGGTCTGCGGACCAGTCGCAGACTAGTCTGGACCCGGACTTGTCCGTCCACAGGGGCGGACTAGTCTGGTCCGACTGGGCTGAAAGGCGATGTTTTTGAGTTGCACGCACACTATTGGTCCTTATGGATCACAAGCAACACAAACATGATTATTGAAGATAAATATGACAAAAACATGATCAATTTCCAAGAAAAAGTTTTCTCAAACAGATTTTGAAGAGAAATCACGATAGAGAAGAGTTTTTCGAAATATAGCTCAAAGAAAGTGAGGAGTGTGGTTTAAGCCACATTCCTAGAATCCAAAATGTTGAGCTCACTTCTTAGCTCACAGAAACGCTTCTCATCAAGAGGCTTGGTAAAAATATCCGCGAGTTGATGTTCCGTCCTCACATGAGAAATCACAATATCTCCCTTCATTGAGTGATCTCTCAAGAAGTGATGTCGTATGTCTATGTGTTTGGTCCTAGAGTGCTCCACCGGATTATGGGCTATCTTTATGGCACTCTCGTTGTAACACAAGAGTGGAATGTTGCGCAAGTTAATCCCATAATCCCTAAGGGTTTTTCGCATCCAAAGAAGTTGTGCACAACAACTTTCGGCTGCAACATATTCCGCTTCGGCGGTGGAGAGAGCAATAGAGTTTTGCTTCTTGGAGGACCAAGACACTAGAGATCGACCCAAGAATTGGCATGTACCCGATGTGCTCTTCCTATCAACTTTGCACCCCGCATAGTCCGCATCAGAATATCCAATGAGGTTAAACTTAGATCCTTTGGGGTACCAAAGTCCTAAGGAAGGTGTGTGTACTAGATATCTCAAGATCCTTTTAACGGCGGTCAAATGACAAGCCTTAGGTGCCGCTTGAAAGCGTGCACACATACACACACTTAGCATGATATCGGGCCTAGATGCACAAAGATAGAGAAGTGAACCAATCATAGACCTATACAACTTTCGATCCACACTTGGACCATCCTCATTTATGTCTAGGTGTCCATTTGTTCCCATAGGGGTTTTGATGGGCTTTGCCTTATCCATGTCAAACTTCCTTAGAATATCTTGTGTATACTTAGTTTGATTTATGAACGTCCCTTCTTTGAGTTGTTTTACTTGAAATCCTAGAAAGAACTTCAACTCACCCATCATGGACATTTCAAACCTCTCCGTCATTATCTTGGAGAACTCATCACAAAACACCTTATTTGTGGAACCAAATATGATGTCATCCACATATATTTGGCACATAAAAAGATCTTCGTTGAAGTGCTTTGTGAAAAGGGTATAGTCCGCTTTGCCTATCCTAAAACCATTTTCAACTAGAAAGTCTCTTAGGCACTCATACCAAGCTCTAGGAGCTTGCTTGAGGCCATAAAGAGCCTTTCGCAATTTGTAAACATGGTTAGGATAGTCTTGGTCTTCAAACCCTGGAGGTTGCTCTACATAAACTTCTTCCTTGATTGGTCCATTAAGGAATGCACTCTTAACATCCATTTGGTAGAGCTTGAAGTCATGATGAGTAGCAAAAGCTAGTAATATCCGAATTGACTCAAGCCTAGCTACGGGGGCAAATGTCTCATCAAAATCCAGTCCTTCAACTTGTGAGTACCCTTTTGCCACAAGTCGTGCCTTGTTCCTAGTTACCACGCCATGCTCATCTTGTTTGTTGCGGAACACCCACTTGGTTCCAACAACATTAGCTTGTGGGCGCTTGACAAGCTCCCAAACCTTGTTCCTTTCAAAGTTATTTAGCTCCTCTTGCATGGCAACTACCCAATCCGGATCTCTTAAGGCATCTTCAACCTTATGGGGTTCCAAGGATGAGACAAAGGAGAAGTGCTCACAAAAGTTTGCAACACGTGAACGTGTTGTTACTCATCTTGTGATATCTCCTAGAATGTTGTCAACGGGGTGATCCCGTTGAACACTTTGATGAACACGAGGATGCGGAGGTTGAGCTCTTGAATCACTTGCTTTATCTTCTTCACTTTGGTCTCCCCCTTGATCCATGCCTCCCCCTTGATCTTCATTCCCATTATCATTTTGGGGAGCATCTAGTGGATCTCCAACTTGTCCAATGGGGGTTTGACCTACTTCATAATGATGATGGTCACTTGGGCTTTGGGATGGTTCTTGTGGGCGAACATCTCCAAGTGTCATTCTCCTTAGAGCTTCTAGTGGAGGTTCCTCTTTATCAATGGCATGTTGATCAACTTTCTCCACTTGAGAGCCATTGGTTTCATCAAACACCACGTCACGTGCTATTTCAACAATTCCGGAGGATTTGTTGAACACATGGTACGCATGTGTGTTTGAGTCATATCCAAGCAAGAAACCCTCATCGGACTTTGAAGCAAACTTCGAAGTCCTAGGCTTCTTGTTGAGGATATAACACTTGCTACCAAAGACACGAAAGTAAGAAACATTGGGCTTCTTACCAACGAGAAGCTCATAAGGAGTCTTCTTGAGGAGGCGATGAAGGTACAATCGGTTTACGGCGTGGCAAGCGGTGTTAACTGCTTCCGCCCAAAACCGGTCCGATGTTTTGTATTCATCTAGCATCGTCCTTGACATCTCAATAAGTGTCCTATTCTTTCTTTCGGCATTTCCATTTTGTTGAGGAGAATAGGGAACGGAAAACTCATGCTTGATGCCCTCCTCATCTAGGAACTCTTCTACTTGCATGTTCTTGAATTCGGTGCCATTGTCACTCCTTATAGCCTTTATCCTTAAGTTGAACTTATTTTGAGCTCTCCTTAGAAATTTCTTGAGGACACCGGGGGTTTCACTCTTATCATGCAAGAAGAACACCCAAGTATATCTAGAGAAGTCATCAACGATGACTAGACCATACTTGTTGCCACCGATGCTAATGTAAGCAATGGGCCAAAAAGATCCATATGGAGTAACTCCAAAGGTCTAGTTGTCGTCATGACATTCTTATAGGGGTGTTGAGCTCCTACTTGCTTTCCCGTTTGGCATGCACTATATGGCCTATCCTTTTCAAATACCACATCCTTTAGGCCACGAATATGCTCTCCTTTAAGGAGCTTTTGAAGGTTCCTCATTCCAACATGGGCTAGCCTTCTATGCCAAAGCCATCCCATGTTGGCTTTCGCCATTAAGCATGTGTCAAGTTGAGCTTTATCTGTGGTAAAATCCACAAGATAGAGCTTTCCCTTGAGCACTCCCTTAAAGGCTATTGAGTCATTACCCTCTCTCAGAACATTCACACCCTCACTAGAAAAAACACACTTATATCCTTTATCACAAAGCTGTGATATGGATAGGAGATTATAGTCTAGGGAATCAACATGCAAAACATTAGATAAAGTATGCGAAGGGGAGATAGCAATTTTACCGGAGCCAAGGATTTTCCCTTGGCTATTATCCCCAAAGAAGATTACTTCACTTGGGTCCTCATTCTCCTCGTACTCTATGAACATGCTCCTCTCTCCGGTCATGTGGTTGGTACATCCGCTATCCAACACCCATTTCGATCCACCGGAGGAGTAAGCCTACAAAACAAGTTTATGCCTTCCTTTTAGGTACCCAAGCGGAGTTGGGTCCTTTCACGTTAGTAGTTAGGCATTTGGGCACCCACACGCAAGGCTTGGGACTCTTGCGGAGTGGCCCAACATATCTAGCAGACACCTTGCCATATTTGTTCCTCATAAGCACATAAGATGCATCAAAATCATGCAATAGAGGATGTGGTTCAGATTTAGGCATATTGTTGCTAGAGGGTGAGTTCTTTTCAATTTTAGGTGCGGATGAACTCCCCTTAACAAAGACAATCATGTCTTTGCCATACTTGGAGGTTTTGGCGTTATGCCTTCCACCTCTAGTATAGCCAAGACCATCCTTGACATGGGGAGGTCTTGTGTTGGTGTATGCACTTCGTGCATACGCCACCTTCTCCTTGCCAAAGATGGCACCCTTAGGTGCTTGCTTGCCTTATGCTGAGTTGATTTCATCCTTAAGCTTAAGGATTAAGTTAGAGCACTTGCAAGGCGGAGTTGCATTGGATGAGGCCTTTGAGAAGGTTGAGCTCTTAGAGGAAGAGGCTACATTGTTCTTGAGAGACTCAACTTGAGTCTCAAGGATCTTGTTAACTTTTGACAAGTTCCCAAGTTCATCCTTGAGCTCAATTGTTTTCTCCTCAAGACTTGAACACGTTTTCTTACTTAGAGCAAGTTCGTGTTCCAATGCCTTGCTCTTCTCTCTTTCGATCTCAAGGAGCTCATCAAGCTCTCGACATCTCTCCTTCTCAAGGATGAGCATGTCCTCTTGTCTATTGATGAGATCCTCCTTCTCAAAGATCTCATCCATAAGCAATTTCATCCTTCGCAAGGTGCTTTTGCTTATGTCCTTAAACATGTGTTCATTCTCACTAGCACTATCAAATTCATCTTGTGAGGAAGTTGTGGAGGAGGGATGAGATGTTACCTTTCTCCTTCCCTCCCTTGCCATAAGGCAAGTAGGTTTGTAGTCGTTGTTGAGGTTGGGGAAGAGCTTGCTTCCCTTGGAGCTCCTCCCATGGCTATGGTAGCCATCTTCTCCTCTTCTTCTTCGGAGGAGAACTCATCGTTAGAGTCCCACTCCTTCCCCAAGTGGGCTTGTCCGGAGGGCCTCTTCTTCTTGTAGAATTTCTTATCTTGAGGCTTGCCCTCCTTCTTCTTCTTTGCTTCTTCATGTGGGCAATCAGCGATGAAGTGCCCATACTCGCCACAATTGTAGCAAGACCTTTTTGATTTGGGCCTTGCTCTTTCCTTCCCTTTGCCCTCATGGTTGTATCCACCTTTCTTCCTTCTCATCATTCTCTTGAATTTGTTGATGAAGAAGGCCTCTTCCTCATCGGTGTCGAGGCTCTCCTCATCACTTTCTTCTTGATCCTTTGAAGAGGGTGTTGCCTTGAGTGCAACGTTCTTCATCTTGGAGGCGGTGAACTTCTGAAGGTCGTTGTAGAAGAGCGCCTCCTTCTCCATGATCTCATGGTTGATGATCCTGCCAAGGACCTCCTCCGGGGTCATTTGAGTGAACCCTGGGCTTTCTCGAATCATGGAGCAAAGAGCGACATTCCTAGGCATGAATGCCCGGATCATCCTCTTCACTACCTCGTGGTCGGTCCACTTGGTGCAGCCATATGATCGGCTCTTGTTGATAAGTACCTTCAACCGGTTGTACATGTCTTGGGGGGATTCACCATCCAAGATGGCGAATCTCCCAAGCTCTCCTTCGATGAGCTCGATCTTGGCCTCCTTGACCACCCGATTTCCTTCATGCGCCATCTTGAGGGTGTTCCATATGTCTTTGGCCACCTCAAGGCAATCGACGCGGTTGAACTCGTCTCTTGAGAGGGATGAGATAAGCACACCCGCAGCTTGAGCGTTGCGGTGGATGAGGATGGCTTGTTCTTGAGTGATGTTGTTCTCATCCTTCGGAATCTCCACCCCGGTCATGACAATTTGCCACAACGCCGGGTTGAGTGACACGAGGTAGATCTTCATATTGTGCTTCCACATCCCGTAATCAGTTCCATCGAATTGGGGAGGTTTCCCCAATGGGATGGAGAGGTAGTGGTTGTTGGCGGCAAGGCGTTCATAGTTGAACCCTTGTCGGTTGTAGTTGACTCCGCCACTACCACTTGATTGGTTCGACGGATCGATCTAGGAGATATTTAGCTTCTCCCGGAGCTTCGCCTTGAGTTGGCGAGTCTCCTCATCGTCCGTTGGCTTATCTTGATAGGCCAGCGTCTCCTCACGGGTTGCCTCATAGTTGCTGCTTGATGCGTCGTCATTCACCACTCCGGCCATCTCTCCGAGCTGTTAGACTCTTTGTGGAGAGTACGGCTCTGATACCAATTGAAAGTTGCCTAGAGGGGGGGGTTAATAGGCTAATCGACCTGCAAATGACTTAATAAAACGAGATTAAATCACAGGGGGCGGACTAGTCCGGTCTGGGGGCGGACTAGTCCGGTCAGCCTGCGTGAAGAACCCTAAAAAGTGTTTCTAGCAAGTTTTAAGGGGATTTTCTCGAGGTTACAAGTGAGGATATGTTTATGACAAGTTTAGAAACTATCAACACAAGAGTGAGTCAAGTTTCAATAAGATTAAGCAAGGAGAAGCACAAAACAAAACTAGCAACCCTAGAACAGAATATTCGATGAACAAAGTGCGAAGAACACGGAGACACAAGGATTTTATCCCGAGGTTCGATTCCACACAAGAATCTACGTCCCCGTTGAGGAGTCCACAAAGGACCGGGTTCACCAACCCTTCCCTCACCAAGTTTACCGCACGGGCCTAACTTGGTTCTCCACTAATCACAAGGGTGATTACAAAGTTCGTTGGGGCTTCTCACAATCTGAGGCTCCCACGCCACAAAGATGATCAACAACACGAAACACACGCAACACACAGCTTACAAAGACTCAATGAGTGCAAGAGATCAAACCGGGAGCACAAGCGCGATGTTCTTCCTCTTCTCCACCTCACTAAACCCTAATCCACTCAAGAATTAGTTTTAGAGGGAAAATAGGCAAGAAAGAGGCTTAGGAGTGCTCCAAGTTGGCCGTGGCGGCGCTAGGGTTCTTGTCTGTTCAAGAGTTGGTTCAAAAAAACCCAGGGGACCTCTATTTATAGAGGTCCCAAGCCCATACTGCTGACTTCAGCAAAAGAGCGGACTAGTCCGGCCTCAGGCCCGGACTAGTCCGGCCTAGGGGACCACTGACCCTTCTGACAACTGTCGCACTGCGCGGCAATCGTCACGCTACCCACCAAACTTCAAATTCAAACGGTAACTTCGACAACGGACTAGTCCGGCCCTTACCGGACTAGTCCGATCTCACACAGAACCTTTTGTTCCGTGTGAAAACGGACTAGTCTGGAGACCACGGACTAGTCCAGCCCCAAGGGTGGACTAGTCCGGCCTACCCAGACTTAGTCGCAAAACCTCTCTGCACCCGGCACCACGGACTAGTCCGGCCCACGGACGGACTAGTCCGATCTCACACAGGACTTTTTGGTCCACCCCAAAACGGACAAGTCCGCTCTCTAGGACTTAGTCCCGAAACTCCACTTCAAGGGGTACCCCGGACTAGTCCGGTCCACTACGGACTAGTCCGAAGTCACACAGGACCTTCTGGTCCGTGTGAAAACGGACTAGTCTGGCCAGGAGCGGACTAGTCCGGCCCTAAGGCGGACTAGTCTAGCCATTCCTGCCAAACTACTCTAACTTCAACTTCAAATAGGATTTCTACCTCAAACACCACTCTTGAGCTCCTACTTTGATCTCTTTGCACTCTACGCACACACCCTCCTATTTCTACGGCTAGTCTAACTCAACACGCTAGAAACCCTAGTTTCTACGCTTCGAGTCGACTCCGTTTCCATCCTTTTCCTTTTTGAGGGTTTGCGTCTCCGATCGAGTCCACACCTGTGCTAAGATCATATGAGCTCATTAGCAACTTAATTGTCATCATCAATCATCCAAAACCCACGGGGAACCTAGATGCACTTTCAAATACCCCGCTCACTAATCAAACAAATAGCACCTAAGCGCTTTGACCAGTACACCTTCACGCCCTCACAAGGAGCCTCGGGTGGAATCCTAGTGGGATGGAACGGCAACCTCCTACATGGGATTGTGGAACAAACAAGGCCTTTCGCAATCACCATCAAATTCACATCAAACACAAATGGCAAACAATGGACGTTCTCTACAGTATACGGCCCGTGCACGGGCCAACCAAGACTAGACTTCATGGATTGGTTTACCTCACTAAATATCACCGATGTTCAGGACTGGCTCATTATCGGGGATTTCAATCATTACCGATCAATGGATAATAGAAATAGACCAGGGGGGAACCACACGGACATGCAAACTTTCAATGCAGCCATAAACCATCTAGGGCTTGTAGAAATCCCCCTTAAAGACAGGAAATACACCTGGAGCAATATGCAGGCCTCCCCACTGTTACAACAATTGGACTGGTGCTTCACCTCGCCTCACTGGACATTGTCGTTCCCTGCCACACTACTGATACCACTAGCCAAAACAACATCAGACCACATCCCCTGCATGGTACAACTGAGTACTGTTATCCCGAAGTCCCAACAATTCAGAATTGAGAACTACTGGTTCGACATGCCAGGCTTCAGAGACCTAGTAACCAATATATGGAATGGGGCACCAACACAGGGGCTAGATGCTGCGAGATCCCTCTCAAAGAAATTCAAAATCCTCAGAGCTGCAATCAAAAGATGGAGCAAGTCAGTAGGCTCACTCTCCAAGAAACTGAAAATCTCAAACGACTCCATTCTAATCATAGACCATCTGGAAGAAAAGAGGCCCCTTAGCCACCTAGAAGACACTTTCAGAACCCTCATCAAGAAACACACTGCAACCCTACTGCAACACCAACAAGAATATTGGAAACAGCGATACACGGAGAGGTGGACAAAACTGGGGGATGAACCAACTAAATTCTTCATCTCCGCAGCTACTACCAGATATAGAAGAAACTTGATCACAAGCCTCACAGATGCATCGGGAAGGACAATAACGAACCACGCAGCCAAAGCTGCAATACTATGGGATGATTTCAAAACCAGAATAGGATGCACAAATGCTACAGCGCTATGGGAAGGTCTGCAAAACATAATCACACCACATCCAAACCTCCAATCCCTCATAGAGCCAATATCGACTGAGGAGATCGACAAAATAGTTAAACATATGCCACCCGACAAAGCCCCGGGCCCAGATGGGTTCAACAACAGATTCTATAAAAAATTCTGGGACATCATCAAAAACGATGTATACAACCTCTGCAACACATTCTTCAACAATGGATGCAGCCTACAACCTATCAACAGCTCCATTATCACACTCATCCCAAAGAAACCGACCCTGGAAACCTCGGCCGACTATAGACCAATTTCCCTACTTAACTCAAGCATCAAAATCATAAGAAAAATCATGAGAGAAAGAATACAGACCATCCTCAAAGATATCCTACACGCCAACCAATACGGCTTCATCAGAACGAGAACAATCCAAGACTGCATTGCATGGAACTATGAGTTTATACATCAATGCAAGAGATCAAGGAGACCCTTAGTGATGCTGAAACTAGACTTTGAAAAAGCCTTTGACATAATGGAACATGATGCCATCCTCAGGGCATTAACCAACAAAGGGTTCCCACAGCAATGGGTCAACTGGACAAGCAACATACTATCTACAAACACTTCAGCAATCTTACTCAATGGAGTACCAGGTAAATTCTTCCACTGCAAAAGGGGGGTCCGACAAGGCTGCCCAATCTCGCCGGCTCTCTTCGCAATCGCAGCAGACCTACTCCAACACCTCACAAACCACGCCAAGCAAAGAGGCTTACTGATACCCCCACTACCGCACCTTTCCAATCACGACTTCCCGATAGTCCAGTATGCCGATGACACAATCATCACAATACAAGCGTCCCAGCAACATATATTCTTCCTAAAAACCTTACTCTCAGCCTTCACAGCCGCAACAGACCTCAAGATTAATCTAGAAAAAACATTCTTAATCCCAATCAACCTTACCTCAGATCAAGCAACCACCATGTCAGCCACCTTGGGGTGCCAACTAGGCACACTACCCTTCACCTACCTTGGCATACCCCTAGGAAACACAAAACCAAAAAGCACTGACTTCCTACCACTGACCACTAAAATTGAGCGCACACTCAACACCACATCCGCTTACCTGTCTATGGCAGGAAGGTGCACGATTGTAGACACCCTACTATCATCAATGCCAATATACACAATGTGCACCATCAAACTACATACCAAAACAATCCAACAAATAGACAAGTACAGAAAAACCTGCCTATGGAGAAGTTCGGACATCATGGCCAAGGGAAAACCCTTGGTGAAATGGGAAGACACCACAACACCAAAGAAAAAATGAGGAATTGGGCTCAAAAACCTACACCTCATGAACCAGGCCTTCATACAGAAATTCCTCTACAAACTCTACAACAAAAAAGACACGCCTTGGGTACACCTCATCCTCGACTCATATTGCGCAGATGGCACCCCACCCCATCAACTAACAAACAGGGGTTCCTTCTTGTTCAAGGACATCATGAGCCAGTGGGAAAGTTTTAAACAACAAAACAAGGTAAACATCGGAAAGGGAGACACGGTATCCATGTGGCACGACAAGTGGTATACAACGGAACTATTTTCGACTTTCCCCAACCTGTATACACACGCAAGACACCAAAATGTGTCCATAGCCCAATACATTACAACAACAGACATACACGCCAACTTCCACACCCCAATTTCGACACAGGCCCTACAGGAACTAAACCTACTCACCAACATCATCCAAGGCTTACAAGACACCAATGACACATGGTCATACAAGAATAACAGCAAAGGCTTCTCATCCAGTTACATCTACAACAACAACTTCAGATTTAACACAACACCGCCTCCACCATTGAACTGGATCTGGAAGACGAAGATAACAAAGAAGCTCAAAATATTCTGCTGGCTCATGTTTTTGGACCGCCTGAACTCCAGAAATCTACTCAAAAGAAAGAACTTCAGCATAGAAAATGACGACTACTCCTGTGTCCTATGCACAGTGGCACCAGAGGAACTGACATATCACCTATTCTTCCAATGTGAATTCAGCACCGCATGCTGGGCAGCCATACAAATCAACTGGAACCACAGTGTACCGTTCTTCACAATGATTCAAGAAGCAAAAAGAAATTGGACCGGTCCACCGTTTATGGAAATATTCATCACGGCAAGCTGGGAAATTTGGAAACAACGAAACGAACTCATCTTCAGAAGCAACGCACCATCACTCTCATCCTGGAAGCATAACTTCCATACAACTATGTCACTTCAATGTAATAGATTCCCAACCCCCATCAAAACTTGTACTCAGCTGTGGCTATCGGCCATAAACCTCATCATTCCCACCTCGGGAATATGATTTTGTTTATGCTGATATCCTCACCTGCTTGTCTTGCAACCCTCGGATTGCAATCTATATATTAATATAACACAGTCGGGGCATCCCCTACTGTTTGCCTTCAAAAAAAAACAACGTGACCAGTGATGTGAAGGATTTGATGATTGATGTTGTGGACATGGGGTTTGTAGTAGTGCCAGAGGAAGTGATAGAGGAGGAGGCAGGAAAGGAGTATACAAAGACTATGATATGGGATGAATCAGACAGTGAAGAGACTAATTTTTTTCAGGTTGCCAATGGGTCTGCATGTAGTTTTGCTGATGGGGCGATCTATGAAGAGGATGCTCTGCCGGAGCAAGAGGCATCAAAACCACATGAAGGAGCTATGGAAGAAAATGAGCTATGCAGTGTTTGGTCACCTGTCCATGAGATCAGTCCGGCTGTTGAAGACAAGGGTGATGGTTCTGAATGTATCTACAATGATGAGTCTGTTCATAGTATTAAAGTTGAGGAGGCAGAAGGAGTTCCAAGTAAAATACAGGCCCATATTTTGGTACCAAAGACAGCTGGTCCAGAAAGGGATATTGTGAGCAAGGCTGACTACAAACAAAGTATTTCCATGAGAGTCCAGTTTCAATCGAGTGCTATAATTGAAGGAAATGGTGCTGATATAAGGGCTCGATTTGAGCAGGTGTGTCCTATTGCAAGTGCAGACGAGGAGAGTGGTGGGACTCTTTCTCAGGAGCAGATTGACACACGGTTGAACATTGCACGTGCCAGTGTTAATGCCAAGACAGTTAAAATTGTGGCTGATAATTATTTTGGGTCATATTCCCCCTTTGACATTCACATAGAGATGCTCGGTGATAAGATACAAACTGAATTACAATCTAGCCTGTTCAATGGAGCTACTATACTGGAATTTGTTGGCGGCACTGGAATACAAAGTTTGTCATTGGGTAATGCCTCTAGTGGCAGGGGATACTATGTAATGCAGTCAGCCAATGTGCAATTTCAGATCAAAGTTGCTAATATCACGGTGGATTTCATTGCTGAAAAGGACGGTGCGACTATAAAATCCATGAAGGCCAAATTTGGAGCTCAAGATAAGGGTGTTCTCTATGATTTCCTAACTGAAAGAACTATGTATATTGATGGCACCAATGTTCAGGCAATTCAATGTTTAACACTGAGAGTTAAGACTGCAAAAACAGCACTGACTGAATTATCAGAGGAGTTCAGAGAGCCATGGGACTACTTTCAGGCACTAACAAGTTCAAGACCGTTTGATCCTGGCATTTCACTAGTACTTGATGCCATTTTTGGAAGCTTAGCATCTTTCATAGATGAGCCAGTTGTAACTAAGGCTGGCGTGAAGCCACAACCATGTATAAAAGGCAGAGTAAATGTTGCCCATGGTGAAAGGATAACCAGTACAACTTGGGATCCTGAAATTTATTGTTGGTTCAAGGCTGAGACATTCCAACCTGACATGAGAATTCTACTGTGGGGTGATGTGCCGCAATATTAGACCATTATGGCTGTGGGCTGAATGAGCATATTCTTATGCCACACCATTCGGCTGAGAAAGGTTGGTTGGAATCTGATTTTAATTGGCAATGTGTAACTAGCGAGCAGGCTAGGGGTGTGGTTCACTCAGCTCCTATATTTTCTTCAGCACTTGATCAAACAATAGAAGATTTGTGGTGGGAGAGACATACTGTTAGAATTCACATGCAGGAATCTGAGATACCGAATACTTTCCATTCACTGCGACAGCGTGTGCCCATCACACCAGTTCTCTTACCTGCTTTCAGTGCTCATGTCAAAATTGAGAGTGCAGTTTCAGTTAAGCTCTTGTCGGCCCAGTCAGATTTCATCAGTGCTACTGCAGTTGGGAATTTTCATTATCAAAGATTTATAAGACAGGAAAACCAACTTTGGGTTGGGGATATTCTTCTTATCAGTTCTAAGTTCGTCTCTGCATCTCATCACAGGCTAACAGAATTGTTTTATTGGCAACAGCATAAGGTGAAAATGAAGAAGTATGGTCTTGATCAAGTTGCACCGGCTGTAGCAGCTTCAGTTTTGCCATTGTCCCTGCATTTTCAAAATCAATGCTGCAGAGGGTTGATACGACAGAGGTCTTTCTATGGCTTGTGGTAGTTGGGACCTTGCTTTCTGCAGCATACATGTCAGCATGGAGTGCTCGAGAGGCAGATATTGAGCAAGAGATGCTTCTGATAGATGGCCAAGAAGTTGTACTCATGAACTCACCTTTGAGTCTGAAAATTCTAGTGGGAATCAGCAGGAGAGGATACCAAATTATCATGAGAGAAATTTATGTCTTAAGATCACTTGGTAGATACTGATCGCTATATTGCCATGGGAGTGAGATACTATTCAGCAGCAGACAAGATGCGGCGGATTCATCAAGCATACAGTTTTCAGGTTGTGCTACTATGGTCGCTCTTGGCCAGGTGAGCGAAGTTGCCCTGTAGTCTGGAAATTCTTCTTTTCGTATGCAGGGGCTTTCCACTGTTTAATCAAGAGCAAGGTGCTTGGGGACAATCACATTTTGGTGAGGAGGGAGATGTCACGTACGTGCCTTGAGATGCCGTGGAGTCGGAGTTGCGTCCATGACATTTACGCGTGCGTGCCTTGTGGGCCATTAGGCTGTTGTGTAATGGGCCGGTGGGCTATGGCTGTAAGTGTTAAGACTCTGCCAATGGGACAGAGAGGAATTGAACAAAACACCAAAATTGAGATTGCGTCTCTCTCTATCGGGCTCGTCCCCGTATCTGCCGCGTCGAGTGCTAGCAGGCGGCCTTGCGGCACACTCACGCCCCGGCGACGGCACGCCGGCGGCCACGGGTCGTCACACCTAGACGTTGGAGCACGGCACGGCGTGGGAGAAGTCAGTGAGGCAAAAGTGAAGGAACGGGAGGGGCAAAGTGGAGAAGGCTACAGAGAGAGAATCCAACGGCCGATGAAAAGTTTTAGGTTTTCTCTATCTATCCAGTGGTTAGATGTGTTCCATTAACTAGGACTGTTCATCTGTATTGGCAGCCCGCTTGTTGTACAAGTTAGCTAAACGACTACCAATAGCATGAATATTAAGTACTAGAATTGTCAATTACGTAACGCTCAAGAAAACGCGTGAAGGATGAAAAACTAAGAACGTATATATCTAATATCATCAACCTTACATCCAAAGTCAATCGAAGTCAAATATAAATTGTTGACAACAAATGACTCCAAATTCCGTCAAGATGATGCATAACCATCTTTTTTAAACTGGTTCGTGTATCAAGTCCGAGTTTACTAGAGACACATCTAGGGAGTATTGATCAAATTGTTTTTTCTTAAATAACCAGTTATGCAACAATTATACCGTTATTCGATTTGCAAAGCTTCAACACTTCGACAAATACAATATAAATTGCCTTTTTCTTCTTGCTCGTGTTTTGGCAAGGTCGATCGTGTGTGCGCACTTGATAACTAACGAAGAAGTGATGTAATGATTACAAAAGTTTTCAATGTTCTGATTGAAGTACTGGATCATCAATATCAAGATTTTTACGTTAATCTGACTTATCATTCGGAATATTGGGCTCAACCTTCATCATGTTAGATTAATTCTTAAAGGTGATCAACATGCAACAACACCGAAGGGAGGAGAGTTTGGTCCCAAAGGTCCGTCACATTGTGATAAAGCATAATCATGCCACATATGCTAAGGCCATCCACACCAGCGCCCTCTAAAGCATACGCTATACAATATTCTCTTTCTACTTTTACAATATGTACTCTAAATTACACTGTGAAACAGTATATCTAGTATGCTTTACAGTGTGCCACTGCAGACGGTCTAATGGTTGTGGGCATTCGGCAGGGCTAGGATATGGGATGGACACTGGCCTAGTTAGTGATGGGAGATGTGAGGGAGCACACTCTCGGCAGTTGAACAGTAGAATGTGGTGATTGTTGTCACATCTTTATCCATATAGACACACCTGTACCATGTTTGTTTTTGTTTAAAAAATATAGCTTCCAAATTGAGTGTCAAAATAAACGAATTGCACTTTTTTGCTCCTAGCAATGAATGTGTACAACGAAATGCATGTGTACAACGCTACCTACCAACTGCTGAGATACTCGCCGAGCTATTTCCCACGGAGTTGGAAATGCATTTTGCATTATCATTTCTTGAGTGGCAGCTGAACGAAATATTGAATTGGGGACACTGCCAGTATGTTTGAATAAGGTTTACTCTTCTGTGTTTTGTGTGCCTTGGTGAAAGTGAGGTATCTCGCCTGCTTGCAGGAAAGTTTGGAATCCAAATTCTTGTGTCTGTTTCCCTCTAATAACTGCACAGATTAACTATATATATATATATATATATATATTTCGAATAAAATTTAGTCAACAAAAATAAATATAGATCAATATTTCTAAATTTTGACTTGAAATAAAAAATTAAAAACCATTTAGACAAACAGAAAATGTTGGATCAATAAATTGTATGTCGGTTCATTAATTCTGGGAAAACAAAAATCACATTATTATATCAGATTCAACAGATCTGGTAATACCTCAAGAACATGTTACAAGGTTAACTATAACTTTCAAAAGAATTTCTTCAACATCATATATAAAAGAATACATACTTACTCGGCCGCTTGAATCATTGCTCCGTTTCACACAACAAAACGGTTCATCTGATTGTCAAGGGAAGCGGGTGTGTGAAGATGGAACATTGCGAGACCCGTCTACTTCTACGTCCAGACCTATTATAAAGTCACTCTTTCATCTGAATAATTGAATTCATGCCATGAATGAGAAGTGAAATTCAAACTACGCCAATAACAAGAAATACATAGAGCCTTTTTTCTAAACAAATCATATTACTTAATACATACTCTCTCTGGATCATTTTATTTGTCACCTGCTAGTTCATTTTTTGACTAACCGGTGACAAACAAAAATATTCGGAGGGGTAAAAGAGTTACATGTCTGATTACAAATGGCATAATAAACTCTGATTAAATAGTCCCCATCCCAAATCTGATTTTGTTTTGTTTTGTACGCGTATTTGCCATTTTATGGAGTCTTTATTACATATAGAGTCATTTTCTTAAATTTGTCCTTCCTTGACCTCCCCGCTCTTGTATTTTTTTAATTATTTTCAGTGAAACGACACATAAAGATGGACTATTTTACCGCAGGATGTCCAACGCAGACAGCGCACGTCCCTTCTATCGAGTATCGACTGCCAGAGTAGGCGGAATTGGGAAAACTTGGCAAGGAATACGACTCACCAGGTCACTTCTCCGACCACTCTGCCCCGCTCCGCCAGCGGACGACGGGCGGCGGCGAGGCAAGCTGTAGGCACAGGTGAACTGACAACGCAGTGGGTACCCCCCTCCCTTCCTCTGGCTCGCCGGGTGCCTCAGAGGCGTCGCTTATTTCGCTCCCTGTCCCGCAGCGCCGGCGCTCACCGCGTGTTCGACGAAATGGCTGATGGGAGGGCGGACGAGGGACGCATGACAGCGGCTGTGGAGGCTGTCGCGGACCGCCTCAGCCAGCTCTCAGACGACATTCTCCAGTATATTCTATCCTTCCTGCCATCTAGGTACGCCGTGCGTACATGCGTGCTCGCCCGCCGCTATCGCGAGCAGTGGAAGTCCGTACCTGCCATCCGCATCACCAGAGACGACGCGAGGTCCTGGGATCCGTCTGACCTGAACAGATTCGTGATCTGCCTACTGCTCCTCCGCAACAAATTACCTCTGGATGAGGCCGAGCTAAATGCATTTGAAAGGGACGACGACAAAGCGCCGGTGGAATGCTTAGAGCCATGGGTCCGATACTGTGTATCTTGCAAAGCTCGGAAGCTTTTTGTGTCAAACATTTACGACGGATTTCGCTGGTTTCTGCCCAAAGGACTATTCACTCCAGCTTCCAAGTATCTGAAAGTGCTCGAACTTAGCCGGGTCCAATTGGAGTACGATATGGATTTCTCAGGATGTGTGGAACTTGAAGATCTGAAAATAGAGTACTCTTACATTTATAGAAACAGGATATTCTCCCCGACACTAAAACGTCTCAGTGTTATAGCTTGTTTGTTTGATGACGACGAACGTGCTCGAATTGCTGTTCCAAATCTTATTTCCTTGCTGATGGTTGACTGTACAGAAATGACTCCTATGCTTGAGAGCATGCCGTTTCTAGTGGATGCATTTGTTAGACTTCAACACTCTGATGATTGCTGCGAGAACAGTTATGAGGCTGGTAACTGTGGGGATGAGTTGTGCAATGGGTGCCGTGGTATCAATTATGGAAAGAGCACCTGTGTCCTCCTTGAAGCTTTGTCAAGCGCTACAAAATTGGAGTTAACAGCTTCACCAAAAGTGGTATGATTCCTATTGGCCCTTAACTTCTGATTCCATTGTTCAACGTCCATCCTGTCCTAGTAATTGTTTTTTTTTGTAACTGGATAATCACTGGCAATATATAGTGCATAAATAAGTGCAAGAAACATTTCATGAGATACTCATATTTTTTCTATTTTCACTCAGTTACTAGTTTTCTATGCAAAATATGTACCGAATGCTCCAACGCAATCAACCGTGATGACATCATTGTGTTCATACTGTAATAAGGGTACCGAGTTATTCTTACTCATTTTGTCTCATTGCAGTTTATTTTCAGGAGGGATTTGGCACAATGCCCTATATTCAGCAAATTGAAAACTCTGTTGCTCAATGAATGGTGCTTAACTGCTAACCATGGTGCATTAATTTGCTTTCTCCAGCACTCACCAGTTCTGAAGAAGCTCATTCTTCAATTTGATCCGGTGCGTGATTTCTCTGTGTGATTTCTTGTCTATATAAAGCTTGCATATATATGATGAATTTAACTTGGTATATATGTTCTGAATTAGAATCATTACAATTTGGTGGAAATGGGTGCCAGTTATAATCTGAAGAAGCAATCTCTTATATTGAAGGACCTTACTCTTGAAGTAAAATGTGCAGAGGTCGATGATCGGATTCGCAGAATTTTAGAAGTCCTTTGTTACTATGGTTTGCCCCTTGAGAAAATTGAGATCAAACGCCTTCCAGCGCCATTTGATACCCAATTCTATGACTTTTGGCCTTCTGGAAGTAAGTATATCCCTGCAAGCCTGTTTATATATTCATATAAATAGCAATGAAAAAGAAATATGTCGCTTGGGCTTTTATTTGACTTTACATATGACAATAATGATAGGAAAACAGAGTTTGACTTGTTGCATATACAGATGACAGAAACAATGCTGCTACTTGATCCTTGATAACGACAGTAATGTACCAATGAGGAAAAAAGGTCAAAACCTTAGTGGCCATTATTCAGATCATGGCAACATAAATTATTGTGCTGTTTAGTTATACTAAGTGAAAACTTTAGAAAATTTCGCATCAAGTAGTTCCAAGTCATATTCATTTGTAGCGGACTTGAACCTTCCTATTTCTCTCAATCTAGTTCACCTCGTTTAATCTGCTTATTCATGTTTCTGCAGGTTTCAGTTTCGAGCAGAAGGCATAGTCTCATTGTTGATGGAGGCATGGAGAGCAGGCAACATAGTTCTGGCATTGATGGTAGTATTGTATCTTGATAATTGGGAATGCATTGATCGAGAATGTCAACTATGAGAATAATGTGTATATATGGAGTCAATTAGAAGTTTCACATGGTATATTTCCACTTTTATCATGCCTGGTTTTGTCAGCCGTGATATCTCTTGGGAATTCTCCCCACGTCCATATTGGCGGAAACTATTTTGTTTCCTTATGGTAGTGTCCCCAGAACGTGGTCTATGTTCTTGGTATACACTTTGCATAGTTACAATTTAGCAGAACCAGAAGTGATGTCGTCAAAATGAATTCTTGTGGGCAGATAATCTGTCTGTACGCTATGGTGGTCTGCTTTTATTTCTGTAAATGTGGCTATTCTGGTAATCGTTGACCTTATGCATGTTAATGTGTACAAGGCTACCCTACCAAGTGCTGAGATACTACTCGCCGAGCTATTACACACGTTGATGGAAATGCATTTTGCATTATCTTTTCTTCAGTGGCAGCTGAACGAAATATTGAATTGGCGATACCGTCAGTATACTTGAATAAGGTTTACTCTTCTGTGTTTTTGTTTGTCCTGGTGAAATTGAGGTATCTCGCCTGTTTCTGGGAAAGTTTGGAACCCAAATTCTTATTCCGGTTTCCCTCTAATAACTGTACATATTAACCACATATACTTTTTCCGAATAAAATTGTCTGCATAATGAAGCCTTACAGCTTCAAAAGGTATAACAATTGAACGCATCGAAAAATTATCCTAAAATATGGATCTAGAAATTATTCTGTCTCCGGTTATTCCTGCAGGGTTGCTCTCGCTGTTGCAGCCGGGAGCCCAATCGACTTCTGCCTCAGAGACCTATGTAGCGATCGAGGACGGATCAGGATCGCCTAACTTACAAGGATTTACTGCATGCGTGCAGTAGAGATTTGATCTACCGTAGATTTTCATCCGACGCAGCTGCTGCTCCCAACAGATGTTACTGGATTTACTTAGGCTCATCTAAAGTTATCCGGCTTCAGAAAAAAAAACTAGTCCATTCAATAAAGCTCATGCACGCTTAAGCATTGAGGTCCATGCCACGTTCCATGCTTCAGGGAAAAAAAAAACTCTGAGCCGGCACAAATAACAGAGAACTAAAAAATTGCTCTTGAGTTCTTCCCAACTTTACGAAAAGAAGCATCCACGTATAATTAACATCATTCAACAATAATTATTGGTATTATTATCAAACTACACCAATAGTTATTCAGTATTAGAATCAATACTTGTACTTTACAAAATAAAAAGAACAGGCACATACGTTTGTTATTATATCAAAACTGAATTTATAAAGATGATATATGAAAAAAAAATTGCCATCAAAACAATCCTGTGAATTAATGGGGTCAAGTATTTTTGAAACCATGTGATGTCTTCAATGGTTAATGTATTTTCAATCTTAAAATACAAGTTTGGTTTATTAGGATGTTTGAAGTCTGCATCTTTATACATAAATTCTTGTTAGCACGCCCATGCACATCCTGTGCACGTGCAACGTGCATCCCGGCACTACCGCAACGGATTCAACAGAAGAGGCCCAACTCGTCCACGTTCAAGTGCATGACGTCGCTCGGCACGCTCATCCACCGCGAGACTCGCGCTTCTCTGTAACAGCACGCCGTAGTGCTTGCGCTTCTCTGCCCCTCATCTTTATATATGTACTGCTCTGCTAGATCAATATCATTACGGGCCATTATTCAGCTCTCTACAATTCTATCTCACGTTGAAACAATCAGGTATGAAGATATGATTTAGTTAAGCGTGACAACTTTCTTTTTAAGTTGGACAACTTTAGTTGAGCCTATTGGGTCCACCTAATATCGGTACCAAGAAGCAGAGCGTTGAATGAAAATCTGCGGTAGATCAAGTCTCTACTGCACGCATGCAGTAAATCCTTGTAAGTCAGGCGATCCTGATCCACGACCAAGAGACCTGACTGGTACATCTGCAGTTATTAGGGTTGCCCTATCGGTAGTAGGGATGACCAATCGACTTCTGCCTCAGAGAACTAGGTAGCGATGGAGAGACCTGATACATCTCGCAGAGGACCAGCTCTTCTCGGCCCCAGACTTCTCAGCCTATGCTGTACTCCACCATCACCCATTTCAGCTCGGTCCCGGGGCTCGTGACCGCGGCTGGCGCCACCAGGGCGCGATCCTCGTAGACGTAGTTCCGCACGTATAAGTGGCCATCACCGTCCGGTTCCATGTGCCTTCTGAACTTGTGCGGCTTCCAGCACCCGTCATTGTCCTTGTCGCCGGCGGCGCACCCCACTCTCCTGCACCTGCGGTCGCCGTGGTAGTGCGGTACAGTAAGTAAGTACCAGATGGGCCTCGGGTCCAGGTCCGGCTCCGGCGCCTGCGCGTGCGCGCTCGCCAGCTCGTTGGGGGTGGTCGAATACGCAACCGCGTCGTGGACGTGGAAGCTGCCACTGGGGATGGGCCGGCCGGCGATCCTTGGGCGTAGGAGATCGTTGACGAGGTCGAGCGCCCGTTGGTTGAAGAGCACCGCGCCGCATCGCGTCGAGAAACATCAGCAATCTCGGTGTTAGCGACTGCCATTGAAGGTGATGCGTGCTGCGCCGTCTGGCGTGAAAATACATGTCTATTTATTGGTGCACGTGGACCCGCTTTTTTCTCCGACTTGGTTACTGAAACCGTTTCCGTCACGGTCACACGTTGGTCTCGAATTGTTGTTAGTATTTATCGAGAAGTCTTAAAGAAGCGCGGTAGCCGGCTGTCATCATATATAAATAAGGTTGGAAACGGAAAACAAATTATTTTTTTCTTCAGACTAGCTAATTATTAGTGTGTTGTTGCTACGGGAAACATGAAAAATGCCATGAGACAATATTTAAGATAAACATAATATAAACGATTTCATGTTCTTAAATTGATGTCAATAAAACAAAAAATATCTTGTCTACTTACTAATTGAAGTTAAAAATCAAACCCTCGTTCTTCACGTTATCGTCTTACACTCCTGTCGAGCGTTCTTCGCGTATGGCATAATTTTGGTTCCACCTATGGAGAATAGTTCATCTATGACAAGTACAATGGTTGCCCATTTTACTTTGCTCTGTACATCCACGGTCATATGGATTTTTACTCCACATGATCCGAACCTGAATTAGGGTTGTTTGGTTTAGATGCGGAGTTTTGAAAATATGATTTTAGCTATATTTTAAAAGATCAGTTATGGATTGAGAGAATAAATTAAGATATCGTCAGAGATACTAATTTTTTTATTTAGAGGAGACTCAAACAGGTAAATAGGGCCTGCATTTTGGGCTCTATTGTTGGAGGCAACCTAATTATTAGAGTGACGTTACGGGAAACATGAAAATGTCACGATGCAATATTTGAGATAAACACAATACAAACAATTCCATGTTCTTAAATTGATACCATTAAAGAAAAAAATATTGTGTCTACTTACTAATTAAAGTTAAGTCTTACACACCCGTCCAACGTTCTTCACACGTGGCACTTTTTTTATTCCACCTGTGCAATGTAGTTCATCTATGACAAGTACAATGGTTGTCTGTTTAACTTTGCTTCGTGAACTCACAATCACATGGATTTTAACTACACCTGATTCGAACCTGACTCGGGATGTGTTTGGTTCAGATGTGTATTTTTGGAAATATGATTTTGGGTGTGTTGTGAAAAAACGGTTATGAGTTGAGAGAAAAAATAAAGAAATCGTTTGGGGTATGCAACCAATGGCAAGTGAGCAAAATTTTCTCCAATAGTTGGATGAGAATATGAGAAATTTGGGGTTTGAAGTGATTCCAATTTGTACTTAGAAGATTTACAAATTTCCAAGAATCCACGATGTAAACTCGTTTGATCGAGTTTCAGATTTACGACAATAATTTATCTCTGTAAAGGTAAACCACATGTACCTACATTGTTATTCCTAGCTGTGAAGGATGATTTTGTTTTCTTTCAATCCAAAAGGAGAGTCGCATAGATGAAAACCACAGTTGAAAAGATGGACCGTCACCAATTATACGTTTTGATCCGATCTAGTAGATATGTAATACAAATACATAGCTACAATATTTGTACATATATGCCAATAATATTATACGAGGTGAATTATAATTACCAAAGGATTTCTTCAACATGAAGGACAAACATGGCTGTCGAAGTGTTCCAACGACACTTCTCCCGGTACTACTAAGGAGTAGTTCGCGGAGGTTTGTATTTAGGCAGGGAGCAAAATCAAGATCCAAGAACGAGGTGATATGGAGAGTTTTACGTGGTTCGGGCTGCCTGAGCGTAATACCTTACTCCATGGGGTATTTGTGTATTGTATGAGCTTGTGTAAGATTTCGTGTGGATGAGTGCGAATGTGTTTGTGTTCTGCCGTGCAACACAGTCCTTTTATATGCCAAAGACTGACTGTTACATTATGTGCCATGACCCGACATGTGGCCCCGACTGTAATAACCACCCTATAGATCTACGAGTGTTAAGGGAGGTTAATAGTGTGATAACGTGCCTTAGCAGCGTTATTAGTCTTGATAGTCCTCTGATTGTGCATCATTAATATGGCATTAATGATGCGTTAACTAGGTCTTGTAACGGCTAATGATAGCACTTGAATGTCCGCGCTGTTAGAGATCCTGGAGTCTTCCCGTTGTAGACATAGATCCGGACGTGTGGCACCTGGCAACCCCGGAGCTTCCCTCGTTGGAGAGGCAGGTCCGAAGTTACTGGACACGTGGCAGCGCCGGAGCCATCATAAGAAGGGAGGCATGTCTGGCACTGCAGAACATGTGGCATCGCCGGAGCCACCCTAAGGAGGGAGGCAGCTCCGGCACTACGGGACAAGTGGCAGCGCTGGAGCCACCCTAAGGAGAGAGGAAGGTCCGACACTACGGAAAACGTGGCAGCGCCGGAGCCATCCTAAGAAGGGAGGCAGGTCCGGCGCTGCAGGACATGTGGCAGCACCGGAGCCACCCTAAGGAGGGAGGCAGGTCCAGCACTTCGAGACACTTGGCACCGCCAGAGCCACCCTAAGGAGGGAGGCATGTCCAACACTGCGGGACACGTGTTGCCTCCGAAAGTCCACAACACTGGAAGGTGGAACTCAACATATCTTCTTCTAGTACGAAGGTGTCGGTACCCTGCGTACCGAATACCCCTTGGGACTGCAAAAAGACCAAAGGAACTTCACCTGTCTGAGTTGAAGACCTTCAAAGGCCCCACGTGTCATACGGGACCGGACCTGCCTCCCTTCAATGGTTAGTCCTGGTGCTGCCACGTGTATACTGCAACCGGAGCTATGTCCCACACGTGGGAAAGCTCTAGGTTAAATACCTGCGCGGCACCCCCGGACCTAACTCCCGACAGAGGAAAGCTCCAGTACCGACACGTGTACAACAGCACCGGACCTACCCGTCCCAGACGGCAAGCTCCATAGCTACCACGCGTCCAACCGCCGGACCTTCAGTCTCAACAATCAGACTGGTGGACCCCCAACGGCTCGGACCTTCAAGGGACAATCAAAGACTTCAAGACCCGATTAAGTGTCATTAATACCATCTTAATGACACACGATCAGAGGACCCTTAATACTAGTAACAGCACTGTCAAGGCGCGTTACCACACTATTAAGGATAATTAAGCTCATTAATTGTGTATTAAACATCAATAACCGCCAGGGCCACATGTCGGGCCAGGCTAACGATGTAACGACCAGTCCTTGTGCTATAAAAGGACTAGCCGAGCGATACACAGAGATATTTCTTCCAGACTCGGCTCTGACACATGCTCACAAGTGCTCAGACGCTCAATACAACAACTACACACCCCGTGGAGTAGGGTATTACGCTTAGGTGGCCCGAACCACATAAATCCTTGTGTCAACTTGCCATCGTGTTCTGAATCTCTGCGCGCCCAATACCGAACGACAAACTCCGCGGGCTACCAACAGTAGTATCAAGAGAATTGCCGAAACCAGACTCCGATAGTGGGCGCGCCAGGTAGGGGGCGCCCGAGATTCAAGGATGGTGAACTCTGCTGCTGGATCGTCCAACGACAACCTTGCTGTGCAACCTGTTGGAGGCAATCCCTCCAACATGCAGCAGCCAGCAGGTGCTGTGGCTCCAGCAGGAGTCATGCCACCGCCTGCACCGGCAAATCAAGCTGGACAGCGAGATGAGGTGTCTGTGTCAGTCACGACATCAGCGAACAACAACCCTGAACACGCGCTCCATGCCGCGCGTGCTCTTCTCCAACATCCACCGCCTCCAGGAGCATCCCAGGGTGCAATGGAGAAGTGGAGGCTTGATGTGGAACACTTGGTTGCAGTAGCAGCCGATCGCATCAGCAACCAAGGTCCTCCCCCCTCGGGGCGGACCCCATCGCAGCATCAGACCGTGTCGGGTAGACTTGGTCTGCACGCTTCACAACACAGGAGGTGTGTTGCGTCTCAACAGGCGACGTCGCTGCCTTCCGGGGCGCGATGCATCCATACGATAACCAGGCTTTCAACTCACGACCTCCGGGCAGAGCTTGATCGCCGTTACCGTCAACAGGATGGCCGCGTCCATATCGAGTGTGCTCGCGAAAGGCGAGAGGATCGGGACAGTCCTGCTCCCGAGGGAGTAGGAGGAGGCTGTTCTGCCCTGGCCATGCACCTACACATGGTCAGATGGCCGCAGAAGTTTCGGCCTCACTTGCTGGAGAAATTTGACGGGACTGTCAATCCCGCTGAGTTTCTCCAAATCTACTCCACCGCAATCCTTGTGGCTGGACGCAATGAGGTCGTAATGGCCAATTATTTCCCCGTGGCTTTGACTGGGACCGCTAGATCCTGGTTCATGAGCCTTCCGCCCGACTCCATCAACAGTTGGGCGGAATTGTGCCAACGGTTCACTGCCAATTTCGGGAGTTTATACACCCGACCAGGCACCGAACATGACCTTTTTGCTGTCAAGCAGAAGGGGGGAGAGTCCCTGCGATCCTTCATCCAGAGGTTCTCCCAGGTACGAAACACCATACCTTCTATCTCAAGTGCTCCTGTTATTTTGGCATTTAGACAGGGCGTACGAGACAAGAAGATGCTGGAGAAGCTGGCGACCAAGGAAGTCATCAGTGTCACAGAACTCTTTAGCTTGGTAGAAAAGTGTGCCAAAGCTGAGTAGGGCCGTGAAATGCACTCCCAACCACCTCCGGAGGACAACAAAAAGTCCTCCAAGGGTGAAGTCACTACCTCCGGGAGTGGAAAGAAGAAGAAAAAGTCCAACGACAAGAAAAAGTCGTCGGCCGGCACACCTACTGCTGCAGCTACTCAGCTCCGGGTGGTCGTGGTCCACGCCCCGAGAAACGACCCCGGTCGTCATCTGATGATGGTGGTAGCTCCAAGATGTGGTGTCCCATACACAAGACGAACAACCACAACTTGGAAGACTGCCGAGAGGTCCAAAACCTCGCCGAGTGCTACAACAAGCATCGGGAAGAAGTTCCTTTCTATCAAAGGGAAGGAAAACAGAAAGTTGACAAAGCTCCGACTAAAGAGGAGTTAGGCTTTCAGGACCCTAAAAAGGTCTTGAAGGCTATTTACACCTCCGTTGACGATGACTCCGACGTCTCCGACAACGAGCACCGGAAGACCATGAACACCATCTTTGGTGGTTCGTGGGACATCACCTCCCGTCGTGTCCTCAAGACCATGCGGCGAGACATGGCCTCAGTAGCTCCCACCGCTAGGGCGGAGCCGCACTAGAAGTGGATGGACACTGCCATCACTTTCTTTGCTTCAAACTGCCCTCAAAACATGATCGGAGCTGGCCAACTCCCATTGATGGTATCTACGACCATCAACAACATCCAACTCCATCATGTGATGGTGGACGGAGGTTTGGGGCTGAACCTCATAAGCTTTGAAGCTTTCGTCAAGCTTCAACTCCGACCCTATGATCTTCGCCCCTCCCGACCTTTCTCCGGAGTAGGTCCGGGGGCCATAACCCCACTCGGTGCCATTACTCTCCCGGTGACCTTCGGAACCCGGGAGAATTACTGCACTGAGAAGTTGGTCTTCGACGTGGCGCAGATCAACTTACCATTCAACGCCATCTTGGGCAGGCCAACCCTGTACAAGTTCATGGCTGCTGCTCATTATGGCTACTTGGTGTTGAAGATGCCAACACCAGCAGGTGTTCTCCGGATCTGTGGAGATCGCACCGTCGGAGTGACTGCTCTGGAAGAACTCCATGCGCTTGCTACAGTGCAGGAGGAAGAATCCGAAAAGGAGCAAGCTCTGAAACCCCCGAGCATTCGTCATCGAGGCTCAACCTCCGCACCTCGCGTGCAACTAAGCGGTGACACTGACATTCCCGTCAAAGTCGTCCAAATCGGTTCCGACGCTGCTCAGACCACCCGTATATCGGGAGGTCTGAATGGCAAATAGGAACTTGCGTCGTCACTTTCCTACGGGCTAATGTCGACGTGTTTGCCTGGCAACCATCACAAATGCCTGGGATCCCTAGGGAAGTGATCGAGCACAATCTGAAGATTTATCCCGACGCTCGGCCTGTACATCAGAAGCCTCAGAAGCAATCAGTAGAGTGACAAAACTTCATACGTCAAGAAGTGAAGAAGTTGCTTGAAGCTGGATTCATCCGAGAAGTCTTCCACCCAAAATGGCTGGTAAACCCAGTCGTTGTACCTAAGGTCGGCGGGAAGCTTCGAATGTGTATCGACTACACTACACTGAATAAGGCGTGTCCAAAAGATCCATTCCCACTACCTAGAATAGATCAGATAGTGGATTCCACCTCCGGGTGCGAATTACTATGTTTCCTAGACACATATTCTGGGTATCATCAAATCAGAATGTCTAGGGAAGATGAAGAGCATACTTCCTTCATCACAGTAGATGGATTATATTGTTATACTGCCATGCCATTCGGTCTCAATAAATTTGCTTCAACATTTGTACGAGCTATGTACAAAACTTTTGGAGAGCTTATCAGAGATGTAGTGGAAGTGTACGTCGATGACATCGTCATCAAGATCAAGAACAAGGAGTCATTCCTTGACACCTTGCAAGCTGTCTTCGACAAGTTGCGAGTCACACGCACGAAGCTTAACCTAGACAAGTGTGTCTTCGGGGTTAGCTCCGGAAAGCTTCTTGGATTCTTGGTGAACCATCGAGGAATAGAAGCGAATCCGGTGAAGATTAAAGCTATTGAAGACATGTGGCCACCAGCCCGCATCAAGGACGTCCAGAAGCTGACTGGATGTCTAGCTGCCCTCAGCCGGTTCATCTCAAGACTGGCGAAATGGACGCTACCCTTCTTCAAGTTATTGAGGAAGTCCGGACCATTCCAATGGTCTGAAGAAGCAAAAAAGGCATTCCAGGAGCTGAAACAGCTCCTCTCCACTCTACCAACCTTGGTAGCTTCGAATCCTGGTGAGCCACTTTTGCTTTACATTTCAGCAACTGACGAAGTTGTCAGCATGGTCCTGGTTGCTGAAAGACCAGAACCATCTCAAGTTCAGGAATCCAGACCCCTTCAGGAGGGTGCGGAGCTACCTGAAGACGAGTCTGGGTCCCAGCTCCTAGACCCTGATCCTCAAGGCGAGATGCCAGAGGATCAACCTCCTTCAAATGAAGAAGTTGCTGTTGCTGAGCAACAAGATTCGAACCCCTCCGGGAAGGTCCCGGTCACTGCAGAAGAAGCTTCGGGTTCCTCCAGTAGGAACCCAGACGTCCCCGAACAAGGTACGGACCCCTCCGAGAGGGTCCGGGTTGATGAGGGGGAAGCTCTGGGCCCCTTCGGGAGGGTCCGAACAGTCCAACGCCCAATGTACTTCATCAGCGAAGTACTTCATGATGCCAAAACTCGGTACCTGGAGGTGCATAAGCTGCTCTACGCAGTTCTTATTGCTTCTAGGAAGCTCCGACACTACTTCCAAGCTCACAAGATTTCAGTGATAACTTCTTATCCACTGCGTGCAATCTTGCATAATCCCAACTCTACTGGGAACATTGCAAAATGGGCAGCGGAACTGGCCGAGTTCGATCTTGAATTCGTCCCAAGACAAGCAATTAAGAGTCAAGCACTGGCTGACTTTATGGCGGAATGGACCCCCTCCCCATCAAATCCTGGGGGGCCCAGTGAGCAGAAGCTGGAACCCAAGGTTCTGGTCTTCACCGAGCCTCACCGGACTCTCTACTTCGACGGCTCCGTGCAAAAGCAGGGGGCCAGAGCTGGAGTCCTTCTCCTCGCTCCGACCGGGGAGAAGGTCAAATACATGGTTCACCTTTACTTCAAGGCGACCAACAACATGGCGGAGTATGAAGCACTAATCTATGGGCTCAAGGTGGCACTATCATATGGTGTCAAGAACCTATTGGTAAAGGGTGATTCGCAGCTCGTCATAAAACAAGTCAAAGGTGAATGCTGCTGCAACAACCCTCAACTAGCTGCATACCAACTTGAAGTCCAGAAGCTTTAGAAGGACTTTGACATCCTGGATCTTTGCCATGTCCAGCGTCTCAACAGCGCTGAAGCCGAAGAACTCTCGACAAAAGCTTCAACCAGAGCTCCGGCTCCCGACGGAACCTTCGTTCGGAGATTGTCAAGACCAACAACTCAGCCTGCCGAACTGAGCGAAGGGGGCGAGACCAGCACCTCGAAGCTGGCGGTCCCGATGGCCCTGTTACCATGGCATCCATCAAGCATCGTAGGTGCTGCAGGAAGCTCCGAGCAACCCAGCATGCAAGACTCAAATCCTCAAGTTAGCTTCGATGCATGGATCTCGGAGATCCTGGGCTACTTGAAAGACAATTTCCTTCCTAGAGATAATGTATTCGCTGACCGGATAGTCAGATTGGCTAAAAGATACACACTGGTAGAAGGGGATCTCTACCGGCGTGGTGCCAATGGCGTCCTAATGTGGTGCATTATAAGGCAAGAAGGCTACGAGCACCTCGCAGAAATCCATGGAGGCGAGTGTGGAAACCACATGTCTTCTCGCATGCTGGTCGTTAAAGCCTTCCGGCATGGTTTTTATTAGCCTACAACACTCCAGGATGCAACTGAGCTAGTGAAGAAATACGAAGCATGCCAATTCCATGCAAAGCAAATTTACACACCAGCTCAACCTCTACAAATGATACCTCCTACATGGCCATTCGCTGTGTGGGGGATGGATATCTTGGGACCTTTCCCAAGAGCCGTCGGAGGTTACAAGTTCCTGTACGTTGCCATTGACAAGTTCACCAAATGGCCAGAAGCAACTCCAGTTGTGACAATAAACAAGCAATCAGCTATCAATTTCTTGCACTCCATCGTATGTAGATTTGGAGTCCCAAACAAGATCATAACTGATAACGGGACCCAATTCACAAGTTATGCATTCCAAGGATATTGCGAAGACCTCGACATTCAAGTTAGCTACGCCTCTGTAGATCACCCGACAAGCAATGGCCAAGCTGAGAGAGCAAATGCAGAAATCCTAAAAGGATTCAAGACGCGCACATATGAGCGCCTGAAAAAACATGGAGCCAACTGGATCGAAGAGCTTCCGCCCACACTGTGGGCCAACAGGACAACTCCAACCGATCAACTGGAGAGACACCCTTCTTTCTGGTGTATGGAGCTGAAGCAGTCCTTCCTCCGGAAATCACCTTGGGGTTGCTCCGGGTCCGGACCTTCGACGATGCCACGTAGGACCAGCTCCGGCGTGATGACCTTGACCTCTTTGAAGAGGGAAGGTGTCGAGAAGCTGTTCGGAATGCCCGATACCGCCAAGCTCTTCGACGCTATCACCAAAGGAATGTTCACAGCCGACAGCTCGAGGAAGGCGATCTGGTGCTACGGAGAATACAAACTCGAGAAGGGTTAAACAAACTCTCCCCCAGCTGGGAAGGTCCCTTCCGAGTGATCAAAGTATCCCATCCCGGATGCGTTCGCTTGGCAACCAAGGATGGGACACCTCTCCCTAATCCTTGGAAAATTGAGCACCTCCATAAGTTCTACGCTTAATATCACGGAGGTGAGTTTGTAGTTACATGTGATGTATGTTATAGAATCATTGTATAGAGTCGGGTAGCTCCTTCGGGAGAACAGCCGGACCTTCCCCGGAAGGTCCGCAAAGTTCACGCAACACTTGTCACAATATCAAAACTAAAAGTGTAGCTAGCTACCTTGGGTCAAACAAGAAACGCAACACACTTAGTTTGGTTCCGTACTCTAAGAGTGTACTTGTTTCCCCTGTACCCTGGACCTATCATGAAAGACATCATTGTGTGAAAACAGACTCCACATGCATTTATTTTGTACAGGCTCAATATTTTTTATTTTTCTCTTTCTTGTCTATAACAAAGTTGTGCAATTCTTAAGAAACTTTATCTCGACCAATTCATGTATAATTCAAGTTGCATTGTCAATTCTTCCGGGTCTAAACATTGTTAATGGTCTACTCGTCCGAATGCCGCCAAGCCAATCTAGGTCCGGAGTGTGCTATCGACTTAGCTTGGTCCTGCACCCTAAGTACGACACTCTACCTACACCCCGGCAGGACGAAGTAAGGCAAGTCCAGAAACAATCGGACCTGGAGAAAACAAGCCAGTGCACTTGATTGTATTTAGAATTGCGTTCGACCTAAAAATTTCTTTCGGGAATAGTAAGCCGCAAACGAGTTATAGAGAAGAAATGAATTTTACTGTTTTTCTTGACTTCAGTGTGCAAGAAAAATAAAGATCTCATAATGATGGTGGATGAAGCCAGAGCTATCAAAGCTGTGACACCCCCTAAGATGGTCTACAGTCGATGCTCCAAACATTGATAGTAGACATCATCGAAGCTACAAAGTTCTGGCAAATCCAGGGAGCCAGCCGTCAACGTGAAGAAAATATGGTGGGAAGACTCCCTAGTGGAGTCTGCTGTCGACGTACCGCGTGTTGACAGTGGTTGCTGCCGGAGCTACCAAGCTCCGACAGCCCCAGAGGACTAACTGTCAACACTATACATGTTGATAAGGGTCACTGCCGGAGCTACTAAGCTCCGACAACCTCAGGGGGCCCCTACTATCGACGACTTCGGACCTACAAACTACAAGTTCGAAGCACGCAAGTCTTCAACAATATTTTACACCCTCTTAGTACATGTTCACAATCAAATTGTGTACATCTACCAGGGGGCCAAGTGGGACAAAGGTGTTGAAGACAAAAAATGAAATTCATAAAATTCTTGGAATTCATTAATCTGGAGACAAGATATTACAAAATTGGAGAAAAAGAAGAAAGAATACAAGCTGGAGCTACAAACAGAGAGTCCTAGACCCTATGGAAGAACGAGGCGACCTTCTGGGCAACCTCCGACACACTGGCTTTGGCGGCTTCTCCCTCTCCGTCGATGGGGCCTTCAAGCACCAGGTCCAGTGAGAACTGAGGGTCCCGACCTGTGTAGCACGTCAACATGAACTATGCGACGTTCTTCGCCAAGGATTGTCCCTCGGTTTCCAGCTGGTCCGCGATGACATCGCCCATCTTGGTGAGCTTGTTGCCCGTCGAGCTCAACGCCTGCAACGCCTGGTCCAGCTCCGGCTCTGGATCATCCGAACGCACAGGACTAAAACCCATCGGCGTCAGCGCGTCATTGGCTTTGCCCAAGAAGTCCCAAACTTGTTGGGACTCTACAGCCCTTAACCCTCGCATCTCTTCCAAGGATCTCTTAGTCGCCGCAAGATCCAAATTCTCCCACGCAAGGCGCTCAACCTCTTTGGCGTTCTGTTGAATCTTTTCACCAACCTGCCTTTTGAGTTTACCAATCTCCTCCTCCCGGAGGTGGACCTTGTTCTGGCGGTCAACCAAGTCCTTCTCCCGGCCCCACACTTTTTTCTCACTGGCAGCAATTTCATTCTCCCTCTTGTGGAGGTTTTGTCCTCGCTGCCAGGCCTTCTTCTCCTCTTTCTCGCGGCGCTCCTCCAACTTCTTGGTGCGCTCCGCGAGACTCTTGTCACCCAGAGTCAGCCTCTGAGTAAGTTCCTCCTCCCTCTTCACGAGGTCATCCCGCAGCTCCAGGAGTTTTTGCTCTTCATCTTCGAGCTTTTTCTCCCACTCCTCAAGAGCCTCCCGACGCTTGACAAGACTGTCGTGGATGGCGTTGTGCTTCTCCTGGCACTCATTCGCTGCTTCATTAGCAGCCACAGCCTGTTCGTGGATGGCCCAAGACTGGTCGTCGAGGGATCGCGTCATGCTTTACCTCTCATCCAGCAGCCGACCACAGTACTCCAGCCGAACCTTCTCCCTTTTCACCCACTCCTTGTCGTCGGCCAGCATCGTCTGCGCCAGCTTGGTCTCGAATTGGAGCCGGTTGCGCCACCTCCTAAGGGTTTGGCGCTCCTCCTCGAGGGCCTTGCTGTCGTGGTAGAAGGCCAGCTGAACTTGACGAAGGCTGGAGCAGGCATTGTCGATGGACAACAACAGAGGGATTGGCTCCGGACCTGCCAGGGTCCTCTCCGCTGGCTCCAACGGGTTCTCCATAACAAAAATTGGGTCCCACTCTACAAGAGAGGTCCCCTAAGCTTCCACGGCACTAGGGCCGCCCCGAGGAAGGTCCTACAATAGAAGTTTCTACCTCTGGAGTCGGCTCCGAAGGTCCTGCCGCCTGGTCATCAGCAACTGGTCCCTCAGGCAGGGGACCGACGACTTCATCTTGGCACCCTGGATCAGGCGCGGGCACCCCCGGAACCACCACCTCCAGGGCAGGCGTTGAAGGTTCGGCCGGAGCTGAAGCCACTTCCGGCTCCGACGCTGGTGCCTCCTCCATCGCCAGTTCAGGCGCTGGCACTTCGACCGCCATTGGCTCGGGCGCCGGCACTTTTGCGACAACCGGCTCAGGCGCCAGAACTTCATCAAGTCCGGGATCCGCTGTCTGAACTTCATCAACCACCGGCTCTACCGTTGGGCCTTCATCAACCACTGGCTTCGCTGACGGGGCTTCAACAACATCCGGCTCTAGGGCCGGGACTGCAGCTACCTCTGGCTCTAAGGCTGGAGCGTCCATCATCTCAGCATCCAAACCCGGAGCTTCAACCTTCGGGGCCGGTGCCGCTAGTACATCTTCATTCCCGTGGTCCGGCGCTACCATGGGAGCTTCAGGGGATGACTCGAGGTCAAGGACCACGACAGCTGGCGCCGGAGCTGCCGTGGCCTCAGCCACCTCTTGGGGCGGCGCTAGAACCGGAGCCAAAGTCTCCGTCTGCGTAGCATCAGTTGCTACTGCAGGAACCAGAGCTTCAGCCCCTTTCTTGGGTACTCTGTGGATGAAGGACGAAGAAACTCAAAACATAGTTACAACAAAAACAATCAACTGAGGTAAAAAATCAAACTTACCTTGGAAGACTTCCGCTCCAGCTAGCGCGGAACCTCTTCACCGGACGCTCAGGACTGGACCCTGTCGCCACTGGCATGGTAGCTCCGAAAGGTTCCCCGGAGCTTGCTCCCGCCATCAGCGATGTCTTGGTTGAGGCCCCCCTCGACCGGGAAGGACCTTCGGACCTAGAGCCTTCAGCAGGCCCTGGTACCAGAGCCACATGGCCGGAGCTAGCGTCCCGAGGAGATGCCGATGTTGGAGTGGTCGTCGCCGTCGTAGACCTCCTTCGCCGGGGAGAAGGAGCCTTCGTGGAAGGAGCAGGTCTGACGGACCTCCCGTCAGCATGCTTCAACTTCCTCTTGCGGCTCGAGGGCTCGGCCAACTCTTTGCCCTTGCCTACGACTTCGGTTCTTGGCTTCGAGGTGGGAACGAAGCTATCCTCCAAAGCTCCGGGGATCGCCACCCTGAAGGTTGATCGCCTATCCATCAGGCCCAAGTTGTCCCACAGCGACATCTTCCTTCGGAGCTCTCTGCAATCCTCTAGTATCATATTCAGGGGAAGGAAAGCCGCCGTTGGAGACAAGTCGCCAGGGCCGATGTTCCCAGTCTGGAACTTCTTGAGATGGGTCTTCAAGGCTTCACCGGTCAAGTTGGTGTCCAAGCCGACCTCAATGCGGTTGGTGTCTATCTCACTGTTGAAGGCCCAGACAGGCCGGCTCCTAGCCCTCAGCGGAGCCCACCTGTTCGTCAAGAAGTTGCCGAAGACCATCTGAGGGGTCACCCCACCGTCGATGCACTCCTGGATTCTGTCCAGAATGGGACTGTACTCCTTCGACAGCTCCGGCACGTCACTCCAAATGTCGGTGTCGATGCGGGGGAGGCCTTCAGGCAGTTCCAGCCTCTCGTGTCCCTCGACGGTGATGACCACCTAGTCTTTCTTCCAGTCGTCCCACTTGCCGGAAGGGAAGGACCTCAAGTACTTGAGGGGGGAGTTTTTCCGCTTCACGAAGTAGTAGAAGCCGATGAACTCATCGCTCTTCCCGGTCAGGTGGACAGTGAAGAAAGTCCGGAACAACTCCACGCAAGGAGGCACACCCACCCACATCTCGCAAAAGTGGACGAAAGTCTCCACCAGCAAGATTGAGTGGGGGCCAAGATGGTGGAGCTGCAGACCATAGAAATCAAGCAGCATCAGAAAGAAAGTGGAGAAAGGCAGGATCAAACCCGCCATGGCATACCCAAGGAAGTACACCATATCTCTGGCTCGCTCCTTCTCGAAGGGAAGCTTGCCACAGCAAATGTCGTTGTCGAAGGAGTCACTGGACCATCCCATGTAGGTCCGGACCCTAGACAACTCCTTCTTGCTCCCGATGCGGCTCTTGGGGAGTCCCAACTTCATCACAACACAACGCGGCAAGAGATGAAAAGCAGGCGAAAGTTTGGAGGATTCGAGCGCAAGTTAAAATGAAGGTGTAAAGAATCCCCAAACGGTGCGCGCTTTCCTTCTTAAGTAAGCCCCCGCAACGCTTGGATGGAAATCGCAGAGGAGCCGATGACGTAGTTCAAAAACTTCACCCTACCAATGGCAAGGGGGCCCGGGGCCACCCCGACGATCAAGTCGAGGTACTTACCCCAGGTGAACGGTTGTCATCATGAGAGGCGGGAAGCCCGAGGGTGGCAGCCTGACAGGGTGCACGGAACCGATACAGTTTTCGTATCGGGAACCAGCGACCTATAATTGCGTGAGATCCGCACGCTCAGATCTCACCTACCGCATCTTGGATATGACACGTGGCAATGGTTTAACTGCGAACTACTGCCAACGGCACATACAAAGACCCTTGGAGACACGGCTCAAAAGCCGAAGGATGGACCCACCTCCGGCAGAACAACTTCATCCAAAAGATCTCTCCCAGAGGTGGGCCCAGGGGGCCACTGTCGGTACCCTACGTACGGAATACCCCTTGGGACTACAAAAAGACCAAAGGAACTTCACCTGTCTGAGTTGAAGTCCTTCAAAGGCCCCACGTGTCATACGGGACCGGACATGCCTCCCTTCTATGGTTAGTCCCGGTGCTGCCGCATGTATACTGCAACCGGAGCTACGTCCCACACATGGGAAAGCTCCAGGTTAAATACCTGCGCGGCACCCCTGGACCTAACTCCCGACAGAGGGAAGCTCCAGTACCGACATGTGTACAACAACACTGTACCTACCCGTCCCAGACGGCAAGATCCAGAGCTGCCACGTGTCCAACCGCCGGACCTTCAGCCTCAACAATTAGACTGGTGGACCCCCAACGGCTCGGACCTTCAAGGGACAATCAAAGACTTCAAGACCCGATTAAGTGTCATTAATATCATCTTAATGACACACGGTCAGAGGACCCTTAATACCAATAACGACACTGTCAAGGCACGTTACCACACTATTAAGGGTAATTAAGCTCATTAATTGTAAATTAAACATCAATAACCGTCAGGGCCACATGTCGGACTAGGCTAAGGATGTAACGACCAGTCCTTGTGCTATAAAAGGATTGGCCGAGCGATACACAGAGAGATTTCTTCCAGAGTCAGCTCTGACACACGCTCACAAGTGCTCAGACGCTCAATACAACAACTACACACCCCTTGGAGTAGGGTATTACACTTAGGCGGCCCGAACCATGTAAATCCTTGTGCCAACTTGCCATCGTAATCTGAATCTCTGCGCACCCAATACCGAACTACAAACTCCGTGGGCTACCAACAGTAGTACCGGGAGAATTGCCGGAACCGTACTCCAACAGAAGGGATACCTGATATGCAGGGTATCGATAGTGCCCCAAGGCCCACCTCTGGTGAGATTGTGAGGTTTTGAAGCCAGAGGTGGGGCCATTATCTCTCCCGCACTGCTGCTTCAGCTTTTCTCTGGGGACACGTGACCCTTCTTTATTTAGTAGGGGAGATACATGACGCATGGATTTCACGCAATTGAAGAACGTCGGTTCCCAATATGATTTTCGTATCAGTTCCCAGTGCAAAATCTTTGTAGCCCTATCAGGCCGCTGCCCTTGGGCTTCCAACTTCTCTTCATGACAACAATTAACCTAGTGTAACTTTTTTGGCGAAGTGGACCTGGGCTCACTTGTCATTGACGAGGTAAATTAGTTGAGCGTGATCAAGGTCCGAATTCAGTTGCCATCCAAGCGTTGCAGAGGCTTAATAAAGGGAGAGGCATTGCAAGGGGAAAAAACTCTTACGCACCGATCTGTTCTTGCTCATAGAGTTCTCTACTTGAACCCTTGCATCGCGCTCCCACTTTTGCTCCACTTTGCAGTGATAGAACTCGGACTTCTCCCTAGCAAGATCAAGCAAGATCAAGAGCGATAGTGAGCTATTGAGAGCTTGGAAGCTGATGGTCTGGACAAACGATTCCTTTAACAACTCAATCTGTTGCGGAAGCTCCCATTCAAGAAGGAGGAATCCGACAAGATCGCCTTCTTCTCAGCATACACGATGGTGGGACTTGTCCCGCCTGTCTCCAGCTTCCTCCTTATGCTGTTGGAGTCATGTGGACTCTAGCTTCAGCAACTTGGCCCCCATTCAATCTTGCTGGTGGCGATCTTTGTCCACTTTTGCGAGATGTGGGTGGGTGTGCCACCCTGCATTCCACTGTTCTGAAGCTTCTTCACGCTCCGAGCAACTGGCAAAGGTAACCAGCTGATCGACTTCTATTACTTTGTGAGGCGCACGAACCCCCCTTTTAGTACATCAAATCATATGCCTTTGAGAAGTGAGAAACCTCGAAGAAAGAGTGGGGAGTGGTCCGAGTGGATCAACACTATAGGCTAGAACTATCGGAGGGGTTTTCCACAACGGATTTAGACTCTTGGGAAGAGCTCCTAGAGCACTAGAGTTGACCGAAGAATATAACCCGGTGCTGACAAGGATCCGAAACTTGGTTGAAGGGAGAGTAACCTCAATAATGGTCCTTGCCAACTTCTTGACCAACCGCTGGGCTCCACTCAAGCAACGAGAGTTCCCGACTTGGAATTTCATTGGAGAAATGGATAGCTATCGCATTGAAGTTGGGTGCGGGACCAACTTGGATGAAAAATCTCTAAAGTTTCGGGTGTAGAAGATTTACAGTAGAACTTTTCACATAGATGATACCATGCCTCCAGCAGAGTTCCTGCCTCTGAACATGGTTCCAGAGTTTAGGAGAGAGCTGTAGAAGGGAATGCCGCTTCTCGATGACACATGCATTGTAGTGAGGCAGAAAAGCACTCGACCAGCTGGGATTGTGCTCCCCGGAACTTCATCCCCCTATCCACATGGAGGGTCTGACTCTGCACCTGTGAGTGGGAAGGGAAAGGCTCCTACAGAACCAAGTTAGAAGAAGTCTGACTCAAGTCGGGGCAAAGGCAAAGGGCCTGTGGATGCCTCTAGTCGGAAGCGGAGTGTTGACGGTCCTTAAGTACCACATTTTGACCGTAAATTCACCTCATAATGTGCATAAAAGAAACACAAAACATAGTACTAGGGTTATACACTAACCCAATTCCACAAGTGTTGGTGTTTATTTATATGCAGGTGAATTATTACCCAAAATACCAAAACATGCAGGGATGAATCCATGGAAATGGATTTCAACAAATCAGGCGATGACACGTGGCAACACATGGATCAAATGGCCCACAAATAGAAGAATACGAGGAGATACACTGGTGTTGCACCCATATATATCAAGAGGGCCCACCTGGAAGCCACCTGGAGGAAGCACTCCCCGAGGGGAGCCTTGACCAGGTCGGGAGAACCCCCTGGTCGACCGACCCATTCCTGGCGCCAAACTCGGTCAAACGACACGTGTTGGCTCCTCCCGGCTCCCTGAGGTCAATGGTGACTGATTCGCGTGTAAATTGTGGTGGGAACTGACCCTTCTCCACCTATAAATAGACCCCCTCACCTCACTTCTCACACACACCAAAAGTTGAGAATAGTGCTACACTCCAAAGGTTTAGAGTAGTCCTAGAGGCTGCCAAAGTAGAAGGAGAGTGTGGTGAAGAGTCTAGGAGAAGGAGGCTTGGGCTTGTCAAGTCCCTCTTCTACACTTGTACCCCTACAAAGATTTTACTCAATCAAGTAAGCCTTTGTGAATTCAATACAAGTTTGATCTTTTATTCTTAGTAGTTTGCACAAGTAGTCACTTGTAGGTTCACTGCTTTAATTCATTAGAGGCTCTAGTTGTAGCTTTGTGTTTGAAACAACTAGAGTAGTGATTTAGAACATAAGCGTGGTGCTTAGGTTATAAATCATCAGTGTATATCTCGTAGACCCACGGATTGAAGAGGTAGGCAGTAGGTGGTGACAACCCTATCTGTCCTTCGTAGTCCTCCACGTTCGGCTATGCCATAGGTTCTTGGCGGGAGTCGTCCTAGTATTGCTAGGAGTAAGCCCGTGCCTGAAGCAAGCATCTACTGCAAACTACCTTGAATTAGGATTAATACTTTGAATTCCTCTCTGTTCCTTGCTTACCAAACAACTTTGTGTCCTTGGGTGAGCTAGTTCAGAAGATTATCACACACGTTCTTTGGATTCGATACCCTTGGGAATACTCCTTAAGGGGAAGTGCTAAAACGGTATTTCCGTGTGCTTGCGGATAACTCTGTGGTGTTAAGAAATACCAACAAGCATTTCTGGCGCCGGTGCCGGGGAACGGTTGCTGTTAATCTTCGAACCAAGATCACCCTCGTATCATATCCCCCTTATCTATCATCTTACCTTTCTTATTCTTACCTTACCACCACCATATAAATGGAGCAACCCACCATTCTTTCTTACTCTGCTCCAAAGGGCAAGTTCTGTGAGCCACCGCCTTCGGTGGAACCTATTTGTTCAACTAGCTATGAACTTCGCCCTGGCTTTATAGCCATGGTTCAGGAACAATCCTTCTCAGGAACGTATTGTGAAAACCCTTACCGTCATCTACGAGAGTTTGAACAACTATGTTCATGCCTTCTAATCAAAGGTGTGACACAGGAAACTCTCAAATGGAAGTTGTTTCCTTTTTCCCTCAAGGAAAAAGCCAAACAATGGTACAACCACTATGTTGGGAAGACAAACGGTGATTGGAGTGAATTACGAGACAAATTTTGTCTTGCTTTCTTTCCCATTGCCCGAATTTTTTCCTTACGAAAGGAAGTACTATGCTTCCAACAGATGGAGAAGGAATTCATAGGTGCAGCCTAGGAGAGATTTTCTCTTTTGAAAATTTTTGGCCCAGATTTGTTAATCCCTGATCCAATGCTTTTGCAACATTTCTTCATGGGATTACACAAAGAGTCTGCCCTATATCTTGACATTACGGCTCAAGGATATTTCCTCCATAAGACTCCAGGAGAAGGCAAGGATCTTCTGGACAGAATTCTAGAAAATTCTTCCTTCATTATGGGTCTTAATGAGCCTCCCCAAGAGGAAGTCATGTCAAGAACGGAGGATACACTCTTGGACAAGGATGAACCATTTTCTTGTTTACGCCAAGCCTTGCCAGAGGAATTCTCTCCCGAACCTGAGATTACGAAGGTAGAAGAAATTCAACCCTCGTAGTTTCCATTTTACTTCGAGGAAGAGCTTTTTGAAGATTATGAAAATACCTCGAAGTATTGTTGCTATAGGAAACCTTCATTGCCACCAACTCCACCTGAACCACCTGGCGGGGTGTTCGTCCGTCAGACGGTCAAGGAGTTGTCCTCTATCCTGAGCAGAGAGTGGACAACTGAAGTAGAGAATTCAACCGAAATTCTTCGGATGACCTCACCTTTGGCTACCATTTTATGTTCTATTAGAGGGACACCAATGAGAATCCTATACAACCCTACTATTGGAGCAAATCTCATTTATGATTCTTGTGCTCTCGCCATTCTTGGCGATGTGCCATTGGCACCAACATGCAAATCCTTCCGAGATTCATTCGGAACCATTCTCGAAGGATGTGGGGTTCTGCAACAAGTGTCTGTTAGACACAAAGATGTTGAGGCTCTCATAGATTTTCATGTGTTCGAAATCCAAGATTTCGACATCATGATAGGGATTCCCATAGAGAAATTTCTCATGGAAGTTCCTTTGGAAGGAAGCCTCAATATCAATCTTGGAGGGAGAAATTTCTCCATGCCTATTCTGCGTTCAAAGAACACATCTGCAAAATCTCCTATCCAAGATGAGCCAATGGAGGAGGTTAGGACTCTTCAATTTTTAGAACCCCCTGAAATTGAAGGAGAAGAAGACTTCGTCCAAGAGGAGAATGAATTTCAGGAGGAAATAGAATTACCAAAAGAAGAGCCCTTCCCAAAACCTCATGTTGAGCTCAAGATTCTACCTCCAGGACTACGTTATGCCTTCCTAAATGGCGATTTGGAAGCCTCTGTCATCATAAGTGACATGCTTTCAGATGACGAAACGCTCAAGCTCATAGCCATGTTAGAAAGGCATAGAGCTGTTTTTGGATATTCACTTCAGGATCTCAAGGGAATTAGTCCAGCGTTATGCACCCATCGTATTCCTATTGACCCTGAGAGTGTCCCCTCAAGGGAACCTCAAAGGCGATTGAATAATGCAATGCGGGAAGTTGTCAAGAAAGAAGTCTTGAAACTTCTGCATGCCAGGATTATTTACCATGTTCCTCATAGTGAATGGGTAAGTCCAGTTCAAGTAGTGCCTAAGAAGGGATGAATGACGGTCGTTCTAAATGAGAGGAATGAATTAATTCCTCAACGGACCATCACGGGATGGAGGATGTGCATTGACTACCGAAAACTTAACAAGGCCACAAGGAAAGACCATTTTCCATTGCCCTTCATCGATGAGATGTTAGAGCGATTGGCAAAACACTCCTACTTTTGTTTCCTTGATGGGTATTCGGGATATCATCAAATTCCTATCCATCCTGATGATCAAAGTAAGACCACGTTCACATGTCCTTACGGGACCTATGCCTACCGGCGTAAGTCCTTTGGATTGTGTAACGCTCCTGCCTCTTTCCAAAGATGCATGATGTCTATATTTTTAGACATCATCGAGGATATCATGGAAGTTTTCATGGACGATTTCTCTGTCTATGGAAAAACTTTTGATCATTGTCTGGAAAATTTAGACAGGGTCTTACAAAGATACCAGGAGAAGGACCTCGTGCCTAATTGGGAAAAGTGTCATTTCATGGTCCGGGAAGGCATCGTTCTTGGACACTTGGTGTCTGAGAGAGGGATAGAGGTGGACAAAGCTAAAATTGAAGTTATTTAAAAACTTCCACCTCCTATCATTGTTAAGGGAATCCGCAACTTTTTAGGTCACGTGGGGTAGTACCGATGATTTATCAAGGGTTTTTCCAAAATCGCTAGACCCCTCACCAACCTATTAGCTAAAGAAGCCCCCTTTGATTTCGATGATGAATGCCTTAAATCATTTGATATACTCAAAAAGGCACTCATCTCAGCTCCAATTATCCAACCTCCTGATTGGACGCTGCCATTTAAAATCATGTGTGATGCCAGTGACTTTGCTGTTGGTGCGGTCTTAGGCCAAACCAAAGATAAAAAGCATCACGCAATAGCCTACGCTAGCAAAATTCTGACAGGAGCCCAACTCAATTATGCCACAACTGAGAAAGAGCTTCTAGCAGTTGTTTTTGCTATCAACAAGTTTATATCCTATTTGGTTGGAGCAAAGGTCATAGTCTACACAGACCATGCTGCTTTGAAATATCTGCTTACCAAAAAGGATGCTAAACCCAGGCTAATTCGATGGATTCTTCTACTTCAAGAATTTGATTTGGAAATAAGAGATAAGAAAGGAGTTGAGAATTCAGTAGCAGATCATCGTTCACATATGGAAGTCACACAAACCATGGACGTACCTATCAATGACTTCCTACGAGATGATAAGCTCCTCAAGGTGATAGAATCTCACCCTTGGTATGCGGATATCGTGAACTTTATGGCCACGAGATACGTACCACCAGGGGAGAACAAAAAGAAACTCATTTATGAGAGTCATATACAACTTTGGGATGACCCTTACCTCTATCGAGTTTGTGCGATGGCCTTCTTAGAAGGTGTGTCCCATCAATCGAAGGCACCAAAATTATAGAGAAATGCCATGCTGGCCCCTATGGTGGTCATTACGGTGTTTACCGTACTCAGGCAAAGATCTGGCAGAGTGGATTCTATTGGCCTTCAATGTATGAAGATACCAAGGAATTCATTCGCAGATGTTGGAAATGCCAGAAGCATGGAGGAATCTCTGCTCGCGATGTGATGCCCCTAACATACAATCTCCAAGTGGAATTATTTGATGTATGGGGTATTGCTTTCATGGGACCTTTTCCTAGGTCTTATGATTGTGAGTATATTCTGGTTGTCGTCGATTATGTGTTAAAATGGGTAGAAGCATTGCCATGCAAAAATGATAATTCCAAGCAAGCAAGGAAAATGTTCCATGAGATCATTTTCCCACGCTTTGGAACTCCCCGTATGGTCATGAGTGATGGAGGGTCTCATTTTATAGATAAGATCTTCCAGAACTTTTTAAGGGAACTTGGAGTCCAGCATAACATTGCTACCCCATACCACCCATAGACAAGTGGTCAAGCAGAAACATCTAATAAGCAAATTAAGAATATTCTGTGAAAGACTGTCTTGGAAATGGGAACGAGATGGAAGCAAAAGCTACCCGACGCATTGTGGGCATATCGTACTGCCTACAAGACACCTATCGGCATGTCTCCTTTCCAACTTGTCTATGGGAAGATTTGCCATCTTCCCGTAGAATTGGAACATAGAGCGTATTGGGCCATCAAGCGGTGGGACATGAATCTTAACAAAGATGGAAATCACCGATTGAAGCAAATCTTTGAGTTGGAGGAATGGAGAGATAAGGCGTACCACAGTGCCAGGATTTATAAAGAGAGAACCAAAAGATGGCACGATAAGAGGATTACGCCGAAAGAGTTCAAACTTGGAGATAAAGTTTTACTCTTTAACTTTAGGGTTAAACTCTTTGGACATGGGAAGCTTAGAAGTAAATGAGAAGGACCCTTCACTGTAGTAGAGACTTCATCCCATGGAGCAATCACGCTCCAAGGTGACGACGGTCAACTATTCAAAGTGAATGGGCACTGACTCAAATTATTTCTCGATTCCCAAAAGGATACAGAAAAAGAGTTTGACATGGTAAATCTAATCGATTTCCATGCCATTTCTTTCAATTATGTTTAAATTTTCCATGTCCAACTAATGGGACCATCCAATTCTTCTTCTAGAAGGCCCATTAAATCGACCCGACAAAATGTTGCCCGAACGGAGCCATAAGGGGTTCGGCCGAACCCTAGGGTCGGTCGACCTTCCCTTCATGCGCTCGCGTTCTGTTTTCTCATGTTAATCCTCCTCGATATCCTCCACAAAATCCTCGGTGAAACGCGTCGTTCCCCGCCTATTTAAAGGACAGAAACAGAGAGGAAAGTCGTGCACCTCATTGAATCATCATCTTCCTCCCGTCCTCGTCATGGCCGACAAGAAGATTGTGCCTCATGCCTCCTCCATCTCAACCTTCAACCTGAGCAGGGACATTACGCCGACCAACGACAAAACTTCCCTCGCTCGACAGCATAGGATGCTTACTACTTAGGATTTTTTAAAAAAAACATTTATTTTCTATTAAATAATGTAAGCATCCCCATATTTTGATTTCAATAAAGTGAACTTACCGGTTCATCTAAAACTGGTAAAGTTTCCCCTTTAGTTTATTTTGTTGAATAAAGAATTCAAGAAACAAGTGTGGGGGAAACATGTCCCCAAGTCACGAAATCCCGACGTGAAAAAATTAACGTTTCATATCAAAACACGTCGCGACCAAATAAACAAAACGACCTGACGAAACAGAGCCACAGAAGAGCCACCAGGAGGTCGATCGAACCCCCTGGTCGGCCGACCTGTGCTCTGCTCCGTACGACTCTGTTTCGCTCCAAAAAATTTGGATTTCCTATCCCCACTTTTATGCGCTACCCTACTGTTTGGTTGATTTCATATTTTTCATTGCATATCTAAAATGAATCAACTCAAAAAATTGAAATAAAATTTGGTAATTAAGAATTTGCTTAAGCTGAAAATTTGAATACTTTATATTTCAATTTATTACCTTGTTTATGATTCCCATAATTCAATAGGAAAAACACATCATCTAGGTATTTGACTAGTGTGATATGGTAAATGAGTTCTTTAGAAATCATCCTTTTGCTTGAAATTGATTTTGACAATTGTAACTATTTGAAGTCTTGGACTTTGCCTAAATCTCTCATTGGAAATTTATATACCCACCAAGGCCATATGATACATTCATTGAAAACCACAAGCATGTGTCACTTTGCTTTTCATTGAACTTTGTCAAACCCGTGACCCAACTGAGTGATATGCATGAACTTTTTGAATTGAAAACTCTTGTGCACTCCATTCATGCAAAGTTTCTCACATTGAGAGTTTGCATCCATCGATCACCCATCCGCCAAAAAGAAACTCCATACAATACAAATGAAAGTCTCTCTAAAAATAAAAAAAAAGAGTAGAAGACATGGCTACAAGAAAAAGAAAAAGCATCCGCTCTTGAAAAAGAGTAAGAGTGCTCAAAAAAAGAGAAAAAATAGCCATGTTTCATCCTTAAGAGAGAACAAATTCATGGGAGTTATCACCTCACCCCTCCATTTCATTCATGTGCACAAGAATTTTCTCTTCACTTTGTTCATTGCATAAGTCTCTCATAGGATCAAGTTTTTGACTTAGTAACATATGAATTGCAAATGTGTGCCACATTCATCCCTACCAAGCTCCAGATATAGTCACTTTTAGTATAGGGACAAGAATTGGCGAAACATGCCATGGTGAGGACTCAAACACTTTGAGAGATTTGAGAGATTCCAATCGAGAAGGCAAGGGCAAAAGTTCCTATGACTTTCAATTATAACAATTGCATAATCATTTCAGCAGGGAATGATCCAAGGGGAACTTCATTCTAACTGTTCCACTTTTCAAACACCCAAGATTGATGTGGTAGCCACATACACAAAGGGGATCCATGAATTAAGGTATAAGTTGAAATATTTAGCATCCTTATTTTCTACCTTATAGAAAATTCATGACAACACTCTAGTTCTTCTTGCCTTCACTCGAGGACGAGCAAAGGACTAAGTGTGGGGGAGTTTGTTGACGGTCCTTAAGTACCACATTTTGACCATAAATTCACCTCATAATGTGCATAAAAGAAACACAAAACATAGTGGTAGGGTTATACACTAACCCAATACCACAAGTGTTGGTGTTTATTTGTATGCAGGTGAATTATTACCCAAAATACCAAAACATGCAGGGATGAATCCATGAAAATGGATTTCAACAAATCAGGCGATGACATGTGGCAACACATGGATCAAATGGCCCACAAACAGAAGAATACGAGGAGATCCTCTGGTGTTGCACCCATATATATCAAGAGGGCCCACCTGGAGGAAGCACTCCCCAAGGGGAGCTTTGACTAGGTCGGCCGACCTATTCTTGGCGCCAAACTCGATCAAACGACACGTGTTGGCTCCTCCCGGCTCCCTGAGGTCAATGGTGACTGATTCGCGCGTAAATTGTGGCAGGAACCGAACCTTCTCCACCTATAAATAGACCCCCTCACCTCACTTCTCACACACACCAAAAGTTGAGAATAGTGCTACACTCCAAAGGTTTAGAGTAGTCCTAGAGGCTGCCAAAGTAGAAGGAGAGTGTGGTGAAGAGTCTAGGAGAAGGAGTCTTGGGCTTGTCAAGTCCCTCTTCTACACTTGTACCCCTACAAAGATTTTACTCAATCAAATAAGCCTTTGTGAATTCAATACAAGTTTGATCTTTTATTCTTAGTAGTTTGCACAAGTAGTTACTTGTGGGTTCACTGCTTTAATTCATTAGAGGCTCTAGTTGTAGGTTTGTGTTCGAAACAACTAGAGTAGTGATTTAGAACATAAGCGTGGTGCTTACGTTTTAAATCATCAGTGGATATCTTGTAGACCCACAGATTGAAGAGGTAGGCAGTAGGTGGTGATAGCCCTATCTGTCCTTCGTAATCCTCCACGTTTGGCTATGCCATAGGCTCTTGACGGGAGTCATCCTAGTATTGCTAGGAGTAAGCCCATGTCCGAAGCAAGCATCTACTGCAAACTACCTTGAATTAGGATTAATACTTTGAATTCCTCTCTGTTCCTTGCCTACCAAACAACTTTGTGTCCTTGGGTGAGCTAGTTCGAAAGATTATCACACACGTTCTTTGGATTCGATACCCTTGGGAATACTCCTTAAGGGGAAGTGCTACAACGGTATTTCTGTGTGCTTGCGGATAACTCTGTGGTGTTAAGAAATACCAACAAGGAGGTTGACACGAACTGACAACAGCTCTATCAGAGCAGCTCCGCGCAAGCATTGTCACTGCCTCGGTCAACCCTCAAGTCAGTGCTGGTTGTGCCTCCAGCAGCAGCAACCCCGACTCTGGAGCTCGGGCGAAGCTTCGAGCCCTAGAAATTGTCTTAGGCCCTAGTGCCATCGGCGGGCGCTCGGTCTAGTAATTCTTCAACTCCGGTTCAAGGGCCGTCGGCGGGCTCCATGTCTGGAGTGTCTTCTCAGATGATGGATATCCCCACTGTAGCAACTGCAGCAGCTGCCACGACTCCTGGGATGAAATTCGGAGCTCCCGCCTCACTATCGACGGTAGTTTCTGACTTCGACCGTCCAAGGAAAAAAATTTGTGTCGACTGGAGCGACAACATCCCCAAGTAATGATCAGCGCTAAAACTTGTGTTTCCTTTTTGAGTTTTTGCTTTTCTTTGAATTCTCTATTCCTCTGTTTTGAGATTATCAAAAGGAGAAGCTACTACTCCGGCACCTGCTAGCGTTGCAGCCATGGAGATCGCTTCGACCGGAGCCCTGCTGTTGATACGATTTCTCATATGGTCGTGGCAGACGACACAGTAGCTCCTGGCCAACTTACGTCAAGAATGACCTCGACGCGAGCGACCGAGAAGTCGTGGTTGCACCATTAGTATTCCACATAAGAAATCCATTATAGAAACTCAGCCAAAGCACTCTGTTGGGCCCACACTGACACTGAGAGATGAAAGCTAGGAGAGCCTTTCTTGTTCAATGCCCTTTTTCAATGGTCTCGAAGATAGAAATTTTGCATTCTTATCTATTGTCGGACCACGAAGAAGAAACACCAGAGCAAGCTTCAGCTGTTCCAGAGCCAACATCGAAGGTACCAACATAAATGCCGGAGATTTTGGAAGTTGCGGTGGAAGTTCCGACACTATCTCCAGGAGTAACAACACCGTTGGCTGATGTCGCCGTGCCAGAGGTGGCTATGCCTGAGCCAGTACCTGAAGATCCAGCTGCAGAATCTTCTACGTATGCGCCAAGGGTTGATGAGCTCCCGAAACTCAGTGCTGCAGACTCCGGGCTGTTGGAGTACATGCTTGTGCCATGGGCCCTGACAACTATTCCGGAAGACTCGGGGGAACCAGAGGAACCTCAGGCAGGTCCTAAGCCAATCCCCCTAAACATATCTATTGACAACGCCTGCTCGAGCCTCCGCCAAGTTCAGCTCGCCTTCAACTACGAGCGCAAGGCCCTGGAGGATGAGCATGACACCCTAAGGCGCTGGCGCAAGCTACTCTACTTCAAAACGAAGTTGACGCAGTCTCAGCTAGCAGGCCTAAGGGATTGGCTGGAGGCCGAGAAAGCTCGGCAGACGTGTCTGAGCAACGTGCTGGATGAACGAGAGGCTGCAATAAAAGCCCTTGATGACAAGACTTGAGAGATCTACGAGCATGCCAAGAAAGTCAATAAATTGGCAGATGATCGCTGTTGACGTCTCTTACATCACAGATCATATCTCGAAAGAGATGAGGTGCGCAAGCATACGGAAACTGTCATGTAGCATTTCACCCACGAATATTCCCAAGGGTATCATATTTATCCCAAAGGAAGGCAACAGAGTAAAGTAAACACTAATCTTATGATCAAGCTATGGGATACTAATCAATTATCAAGACAGAGGTAAGTTGATAATAGGGGTTGTGTGACACACACCTAAGCAATCTATTCTAAAGGGCAAATGGGTCCTACTGGAGATTAGACTAAGAGTTGTTGAGTTACTCCTACAATGCTTCTAATATACATATACATAGCCTAGGTTAGATACTAATGAGCATGTCAATGGTGAATACTTATGCTAAGTTGTTCAACACATCGGGCACGTGTTTACCCCCAACAATACTAGGACGACTCCCGCCAAGAGCCTGTGGCATAGCTGAACGTGGAGGATTACAAATGACAGATAGAACTGTCACCACCTACTGCCTACCTCTTGAATCCGTTAATCTACGAGAGATCCAATGCTACTTACTATCCTAGCATCATGCTAGCATACTAAGTAAATACCTTAGAGGCTCGAGTACAAGTACCTAAGGCAATGACTAACCTAAAAATTGTTGAACCAATGTTGAGACATAGCATAAGTTATTCATATTAACATGATCGTATCATAACTAATTATACTATAGTGAGGGTTTGTAGTGTTTATGATGATAGATTAGGAGTGATATGGCATAATCATAAAGACTACTCCTGCCACATACATGGAATCCACAATCAAACAAGAAACGCTTAATCCAAGTATATGAATAAAAGAAGACTAAAGATAATATTTTTATTATGCATAAAGTCACAAATATAAGAAAGATACATCAGCCATACCTTCCCCAACTTGGACTTGGGACTAGAAGCTCTCCTCTCTATAGCCTAACTCCACTAAGGACTAAGAGAACTAGTGTATACAATAGAATGATGTTCAAGTGGTGTGTGTTGAAGTGAGGGGTAGGTAGAACTGAGACCCACCATAATAGGTAGAGTGGCGTACTTAGGATGCTGGACCAGGCTAAGCCGATATCGCACTTCGGACTTGTGATTGGCATTGGTTTTTAGGCGAGTAGGCCATCCAACAACACTAATATCCTTTAGAATATTACCAATAAAACTTTTATATCACATGAATCTCTAGGACTAACCTTCAAATGGATTGCACACCATCGCTATTGATAAGAAGGAAGAATAATGAGCATGCGCAAAGTTAATGCATGTAGAATCTGTTTTCTTATAAACGCAATCTATTATAGGTCCGAATAATAGAATAAGGCAAGGACACAATTAAAGTACAAGACCGAGTTAAGTGTGCTATTCGTCTTGGACCAACCCGACTATGTTTATAGACTCTATGTGATACATTTTATACAAATACAAACTCACCTCCATGCTACTAAGTATAGAACTTACGGAGATGCTCAATATTTCATGGGTTGGGAAGTGGTATCCCATCAACTATTGCCAAGCAAACGCATCCGGGGCGGGAAACTTTGATAACTCGGAAGGGACCCTCCCAGCTGGAGGAAAGTTTGTTCATCAATTCTTGTGTGAGTATTCATTGCAGCACCAAATTGCCTTCTTCCAACTACTGGTTGCACACATGCTTTTGATGATAACATCGGAGCGTCTGGCGGTATCGCATGTTTTAGACAGCTGCTCAACACCTTGCCTCGCCGACAAGGTCTAAACCATCACGCCGAAGCTGATCCTGCGTGACTTCGTCGTAGGCCCGGACTCGGAGAGACTCCATGGCAATTTTGCGAGGAATGACAGCTTCGGCTCCGTACACCATGAAGAAGGGTGTTTCTTCTGTTGCCCAATTAGCTGTTGTCCGGCTTGTCCACAATGCAGACGAAATCTCTTCAATCCAGTTAGCACCATGCTTTTTCAAGCGCTCATAAGTGCACATCTTGAGTCCCTTGAGAATTTCTGTGTTTGCTCTCTCGATTTGGCCGTTGCTTGCCGGATGAGCTACTTAGCTGGCAGTTATGCCGAGGTCTTTGCAATACTCTTGAAATGCTGCACTTGTGAATTGGGTTCCGTTGTCAGTAATGACTTTGTTCATAACTTGAAATCAGCAAACAATGAACTTCAAGAACTTGATGGCAGATTGCTTGTTGATTGTCGCAATTGGAGTTGCTTCCGGCCACTTTGTGTACTTGTCGATGATGGCATATAAGAACCGTTACCCCTGACGGCTTTTGGGAAAGGTCCCAAAATATCCATCCCCCACACAACGAAATTCCATGAGGAATGAATCATTTGCAACGAATGTGCCTTTGAATGAATTTGCTTCGCGTGGCACTGGCACACTTCACACTTCTTGACCAGCTCGACTGCATCCTATAGTGTTGTAGGCAAATAAAACCCATGGCAAAAGGCCTTACCAACCAGCGTGTGGGATAATGTGTGATTCCTACACTCGCCTCCATGGATCTCTATGAGATGTTCGCAGCCCTCTCCACGGGAAATGCACCGCATTAGAATGTCGTTGGTACCACGTCGATAGAGATCCCCTTCTACCAACGTGTATCTTTTAGCAAATCTGACAGTTCGCTCAGCAAACACACCATATTCAAGAAGGATGTTGTCTTTCAAGTAGTCTCGGACCTCCGAGATTCATGCATCGAGACTGACTTGAGCTTCTGGATCTTGAGTGCTTGGTTGCTTGGATCTTCCTATAGCGCCTACGATCCTTGGTGGACGCATTGGTAACAAGGCCACCAGAACCGCCAGCTTTGGAGTTCTGGTCCCACCCCATCACCTAGTTCGGTAGACTTAATGGAAGGTGCCGATAATCTCCTGACAAAAACTCTGTCAGGTGCCTGAGCCCCAATTGAAACTTTAATCGAGAGATCGTCAGCTTCAACATTGTTGAGACGCTGGACATGGCAGAGGTCCCGTACTTGGAACTCCTTCTGCAACTTCTAGACTTCAAGCAAATATACAACAAGCAAAGGGTTATTGCAACTACATACACCTTTAACTTGTTTGATGATGAGATGCGAATCTCCCTGCACCAACAGCTATCAGACGCCAAATGATAGCGCCACTTTGAGTCCGAAGATGAGAGCTTCGTATTTTTCCATGTTGTTGGTTGCCTTGAAGTCGAGGCGCACCATGTACTTGACCTTCTCCCCGGTCAGAGCGAGGAGAAGGATTCCATCTCTGACCCCTTGCTTCTGTACGGAGCCATCGAAGTAGAGAGTCCAGTTATGCTCAGTGAAGATTGGGACCTTTGGTTCAGACTTCTGTTCATTGAGACCCCTCGGACTTGATGGAGAAGGTGTCCACTCCGCTACAAAGTCAACCAATGCCTGACTCTTGCATGTCGAGGCAGGAATTCAAGATCAAATTTTGCCAGCTCTGCAGCCCACTTGGCGATATTTCCCGTTGAATTGGGATTATTCAAAATAGTACGCAGTGGATAAGATGTTACCACTGATATCTTGTGGGCTTGGAAGTAATAACGTAGCTTCCTTGAGGCAATAAGAACTGCAAAGAGCAGCTTATGCACCTCAATATATCGAGTCGTGGCATCATGAAGTACTTTATTGATTATGTATACTGGCCGCTGGACAGTTCAGACCCTCCCTGAGGGGTGCAAAGTTTCTTCTTCATCAACTCACACCCTCCCGGAGGGGTCCGAATCTTCTCCTTCAGCAGTAGGTACTCTTTCGGATGAAAGAGGTTGATCCACATGCATCTTGCCTTTAGGATCCGTGCTTGGGGGTTGGCACCCAGACTCACCTTCAAGTAGCTTCGGACCTTCCTGAAGGGGTCTGATCTCCTGAGTTGAGGATGTCTCTGTTCTTTCCGCAACCAGAACCATGTTGATAACCTCAGTAGTTGCAGCGATGTAAAGTAGAAGACGCTCAACAGGTTTTGGAGCTACTATGATTGGTAGTGTGGTGAGGAGTTGCTTGAGCTCTTGGAACGCCTTCTCTGCTTCTTCGTACCAATAGCATGATCCAAACTTCGTCAATATCTTGAAGAAGGGAAGTGCTCGCTCTGCCAGCCTTGAGATGAATCGGCTGAGCGAAGCTAGACATCCAATAAGCTTTTGGACGTACTTGACACGAGCAGGATGTTGCATCGCTTCAATGGATTTTATCTTGGCCGGATTTGCTTCAATTCCTCAGTGGGTCACTAAGTATCCAAGAAGATTTCTGGAGGAAACCCCAAAGACACACTTGTTAGGGTTGAGCTTCGTGCGCGTCAGGCGCAGCTTGTCAAAGACAGATTGAAGGTTGTCGAGTAGTGGGTCTTTGTTCTTCACTTTGAGAACGATATCATCGATGTAGACTTCCACTAGGTCCCGAATGAGCTCCCAAAACATTTTGTGCATAGATCGCACAAAGGTGGAGAGTGCATTTTTGAGACCATAAGGCATTGTTGTGTAACAATATAGACCATCTACCATAATAAAAGCAGTGTGCTCTTCATCTTCCTTAGACATTGGAATTTCATGGAAACCAGAATATGCATCTAAGAAACATCACGGATGATGTACCTCCTGAATGAATCCAGCATCAAACAATTTTTTGACTTCTTCTCGGATGAAGTTCTGTCGCTCAACAGATTGCTTCCGGGGTTTCTGTTGTATAGGCTGTGCGTCGGCGTAGATCTTAAGATGGTGGTCAGTCACCTCCCTGGTGATCCTAGGCATTTGTGATAGTTGCCATGCAAACACGTCGACATTTGCCTGAAGGAAAGTGACAAGCGTGAGTTCCTATTTGTCAGCCAGACCTCCCGATATATGAGTGTTCTGAGTGGCATAAGAACCTATTTGGACGAGTTTGACGGGAACGTTGGTGTCGACGCTTGGATGCACACGAGGTGTAGAGGTCGAGTCGCGCTGGCGCATGCTCTGAGGTTGTTGAGCAGATTGATCCTTGCCAGATTCAGCTTCTTGTGGTGCTGCGAGCGCATGAAGCTTTTCCAGTGCAGTAACCCCAGCAGTTCGATCCCCTCGAATGCGGAGGACGCCTGATGGTGTTGGCATCTTCAACACTAGGTAGCCATAATTGGCCACTGCCATGAACTCTGAGATAATCGCTGGATAAAGGATCACAGTGACTCTCCCGACTTCTATTATACGACAAAGACGTCCAACTATACATGGCCAATGGGTCGTGTCGGGCCAACCCGGCACGAGCCCAGTCGTGCCCGGGTCGAAAATTGAGCAGCCCGGCCCGACCCGGAAGGACACTCGGGTCGTGCCGGGTTAGCCCGTCGTGCCGATGTTCAGGCCCAAGCACGGCCCATGGCGTGCCTAGCCGTGTCAGGCCAACCCAAAGCCCGCTGCTTAAAATACCATTCAAACAGAAAAATTTTCTGTATACAATTCAAATTTTTATGTTTCAGATCTCAAAACAAACTGATACACATCACAGTATAACAACTAACTCAAGCACAATAAAAATTGATAATACGATTACAAGCTTCAAAAGTTGTTTAAAATTACAAAAGCGACCGCCTCATTAAAAACCTTTAGGTAAAACCTAATTTAAACTACATGAGGACAAAACCCTAAAGGAAAAAAGAGTATAGCCCAACTCTTTGTGATCTAAAGTCCAAAGTCCAGACAGATTAAATATTACAACACATTCAATTTGAAACAGTCAATCAGATGGTTCATCAAGGTATAAGTTTGTCATCTTTTCCTCAAGATCGTTGTCCACTATGTTGTGTTGCTATCGAGCAACACCTTGCTCCCAATCCTTCAACAATGACAACATCTCCACATGCTCAGGAGTCAATTTCCGACGACGTTCTTCAATCAACTTGCCACACAAGCTAAAAGCATACTTGGACGATATAGTCGAAACAGGTACAATCATTACATCCTTAGCAAAAAGTAGATAAAACAGGATATGTTCTTCTATGATCTTTCCACCAGTTAAGTATACTAAAATTATCATCAAAATGAGTCATAAAATCACTATCCAAATATGAGTAAGTCAGAAACACAGGTAGGCAATGTGGTAGCAGTAGCACTAATACCAGAACTCACAAAAGATGTAGCAGGAGCAGTATTATTAGGAGCAGATCTAGCAAATATGTGATTCCAAGAGTTTACCTGCTTACCTGTTCCAGGATGAGGTTGTGGAGGTCTTTGAAGTCTAACAGATCCAAATTTTGATTCATACTTAGCAAACAAGTTAGTTAACTCAGATTTGACATTATTGTAGTAAGCAGAATAGTCTCTTTTAAGCAACTGTGATAGTAATTGCAGTGCACTATTGAAACCACCTAATTTAGCTCTAGGATTTAAAATAAAAGCAAGGGAGTATAAGATTGTAACATCAACCCATTACTTAAGAAACTTTGATTTCATAGGAACAACAATATCCCTAAGAATATGATCACTGATTTAAATGATCACAATTTCAATTATAGCATGCATCATTAATGGTGAAGTAGGATAATAGACACCAGAAAGTGATACAGTCGATACATAAAACAACTCCAAAAACTTTAACATATGCTCAATCACATACCAGTGTTCATCTGTGAGTAGTGGTCCTGCTCCACCCCCAACCTAGTAATGGGTTTGAATAAAAACAGAAAAAGTTTCCTTGAATGGTACCAGATGTTTCAACATAAGATAGGTGGCATTCCATCTTACATCCATGTCCAAGCCAAACATACGGGGACGAACCCCCATAGACAAGCAAAAAGTTTTATATGAGGCAATTCTTTGATTAGATGAGTTTAGAAATGATATAGCAGTTCTAAAATCCTCAAGATAGTTTTTAATTCTTTTTAAACCAGATTTGACAATGAGATTAATAACATGACATGCACATCTTTGATGCAATAAGTTAGAATCAACATATGATGTCAGTACAGGAGCTAACTGTTGTATAGCACGAGTGTTAGCACTAGCATTATCAAGTGTAATAGACAGAACTCTAGAAGACATGCCATATTCAGAAACCACATTAGAAATGCATGCAACAATATTAACTTCAGAATGAGAGCAATCAATCAATCACATGCCAACATTTTTTTTCTAACTCCCAATCAATAGTGACATAATGAAAAACAACACTCAAGTAATCTTCTTTAGCATTTCCAGACCAGATATCAGATGTCAAACACACACATGAAATTTCATTCAATATCTCAATGACACTAGATTTTTTCATTCTAAAAGAGTTCACAAGGTCCCTAGTAGTGGTCTGCCTAGATACATTTTTATAGCTGGGATTATGAGCAGTCTTAATATAATCTTCAAAAGCAACAGTTGCACCAATGTTCAAAGGAAGATCAAGTCTTGCTATCAATCTAACCAATTCAGTTCTAGCAATTTCAGGATCATATTGGAAATGACGAATAACGCCATCAAAACTGTAATGTAAATGAGATTGAGAAGTAGCAGAGGCTGCCATAGCCTTCCTCTTACATCTAGCAACCTGTCGAAGTAAATGTCCTGTACCGCAACTACTCCTAGAACTCAATTCAATTTACAAAAATTACACTTTGTTGCATACCTCACTTTCTTACCATTGACAATTTGGGTCAGTTCTTCCATGTCTTGCCACACATCTGATGTACAGGTACCCTGGCGACTCCTAGCATACATACAAATGAGGAAATTCATCATTTGGGCACACAACTAAAACACTAATAGAGGAAACAGAGAACAGTTCACACTATCAAACAGTGAACATTCATCCCTACATAACAGAGAACAGTTCACACTATCAAACAGTGAAAATTCATCCCTACATCACAGAGAACAGTTCACACTATCAAACAGTGAATATTTGGGCACCCAACTAACACTAACCTTTTGCATGATGTGCTTGCACTTGGGCTCGGGCTACCATCGACATCTACTGCATCTGCCGCAGTTACTGCCACTGCAGATGAACCAGTCCCCACTACAGTGCCAAACAGTGCCTCAACTCCTCCAGCGTCAACATTTTTATCTTCGTCATCGCCGATGAGCTCCTGCAAACGAAGGTCCTCATTAATTGAACCATCAACCATCGGCGGTGTTGAAGAAGTACGGTCGGCCACGAGTGAATGAGAAGTATGAGGGAAAGAGGGTAGGGTCATGGTCGTCGGTGTTGAGATCCGGCCGGATACACATCGGAAGGTCGGATCTAGTCTTCGAAAGGTCGTATCCATTCACGTTGCGGAGTGGGAGCTTGCGGAGTGCGACACTGCGACTGCCGATCATCGACCGACGAGTTGCGGAGTGGGAGCTTGGAAGGTGTAGGCGAAACCGCGGAAGAAGAGTGGAGGGCGAGCCGACGGCAGCAAATGTCCCGACGGAGTCACTCAGGAGGAAGGATTGGAGGCGAGGAGCGGCCGAGCGGGGCGGCGGCGGCAGCAGAGAGGGAGTGAGGCGCGTTTTAGGGTTAGGGTGGAGTCGTGGAGAGGCGCGGGGCTGTGTCTACGCTGTGCAGGTGGGGGCCGGCCGCCGACCACTTATATGGCAATACCGGGTCGGGTCGTGCCGTGCTCCCAGCCCATGGGCCTATCGGGCTGATACTCAGGCTGGCTGAGCCATTCCTTAATCGGGTCGGGCCGTGCTGGCCCAACAGGCTTGAATCCGAGCCCAAGCACGACCCGCATCGTGCTTCGGGCCAGCCCGGACCCGATGTACATCGTGTCGGGTCGGGTTCGGGCCGGGCCAATTTGACTGTGCTTTGACTGGCCCATTTGACTCGGCCCATTTGGCCATGTATAGGTCCAACTCAGTTCCAGACCAGGTGTACGAGCTCTCGAAGTTGGCGGTGAATTGGCGACATAATTCCTCCCAACTATAGATGGAGTTAGGGAGTAAGCTCATAAACCAGAACCTAGCAGTCCCAGTCAAAGCCACCGGGAAGTAATTGGCCATGACGGCCTCATTCCCTCCTGTCGCGAGGATAGCGTGGAGTAGATTTGAAAAAAAAAATTGATGGGGTTGACTGTCCTATCATATTTCTCCGACAAATGAGGCTGGAACATGAGTGGTCACTCCACCATGTGAAGATGTAAGGCAAGGTCTAAACAGTCGCCTCCAACTCTTAGAGGAGAAGGGTTTTCACGAGCAAGTCATCTCTCACGACTACGCTCGATGTTAACGTGACCATCCTGCCTCATGTACCAGTGGTCGAGCTCTGACCTGAGATCTTAAGTCGGGAGCCTCGATGCCGTATGAGTAGGACAAGCCCCTAAGGGCAGGGACGTTGTGTGCTGAGAGGGCGCACGTCTCCTGAGCTGCAACGTCATAGGACCAAGTCTTCCAGATAAGGTCCTGTTGCGGGAAGGTGCCTGCCCTGCATGGGGCAGACCCTAGTTGTCGAGCGTTGTGGCTGCAGCTGCAACCAAATGCTCAATGTGAGCACACCATTGTTCCAGCGTGGCTAGAGGAGCTCCTGATGCTGGAGGACGCTGGAGGAGAATATGCGTTGTGTTCAACGCGTTCTCTGGGTTGTTGGTTGATTCTGTGACCGACGCAAAGTCACCATCCTGATGTGCAGCGTTTACTGCTACAGCAAGTTGCGCTGGTGGTGGAACGACATTGGCCAGGATGACGTTGGCCGGCAGCTTAGCATTGGCGGTATTTCCACCAACTGCTTTTGCAATCGGTCCGTTTGAAGCGACAGTAGAGTTCACCATCTTGGAGATCTTGAGTACACGCTCCCCTGCCGGATGCGCCGAATGTCGAAGTGTTCCAACAACACTTTCCCCGGTACTACTAAGAAGTAGTTCGTGGAGGTTCGTATTTAGGCAGGGAGCAAAATCAAGATCCAAGAACGAGGCAACACTGAGAGTTTTACGTGGTTCGATCCACCTGAGTGTAATACCTTACTCCACGGGGTATTTGTGCATTGTATGAGCTTGTGTAAGCTTTCGTGTGGATGAGTGCGAATGTGTGTTTGTTCTACCGTGCAGCGCAGTCCTTTTATATGACAAAGATTGGTTGTTATAGTATGTGCCATGGCCCGACATGTGATCCCGACTGTAATAACCATTCTATACACGATCTACGAGTGTTAAGAGAGGTTAATAGTGTGATAATGTGCCTTAATAGCAGCATTATCAGTCTTAATATTTCTCTGATCATGCGTCATTAATATAGCATTAATGACGTGTTAACTAGATCTTGCAATGGCCAATTGATAGCCCTTGAATGTTCGCGCCATTGGAGATCCTGGAGTCTTCTCATTGTAGGCATAGATCCGGATGTGTAACACCTGACAGCCCCGAAGCTTCCCTCATTGGAGATGCAGGATCGGAGCTATTGGACACGTGGCAGCGCCGGAGCCACTCTAAGGAGGGTGGCAGGTCTGGCACTGTAGAACACGTGGCAGCGTTGGAGCCACCCTAAAAAAGGGGGTAGGTCTGGTATTGCGGGACACATGGCAGCGTCGAAGCCATCTTAAGAAAGGAGGAAGGTCCGACATTGCGGAACACGTGGAAGCACCGGAGCCGCTCTAAGGCGGGAGGCAGGTCCGATACTGCGGGACACGTGGCAGCGCCGAGCCACCCTAAGGAGGGAGGGAGGTTCGACACTGCAGGACACGTGGCAGCGCCGGAGCCACCCTAAGGAGGGAGACAGATCCGGCACTACGGCACATGTGTTGCCTCCGGAAATCCACAACATTGGAGGGATGGAACTCAACGTGTCTTTTTCTAGAACGAACTAATACCTGGTATGCAGAATATCATCAATGGCGCAGTGGTGAAGTCATCCCACTGTTGCAAGGAGGTCTTATTTCGACGTCGTCTCTCTGCACTGCACATTGCAAGGGTAAGACTGACCCCATATAATCTTTCTTCAGATTTCACCATGTGTGCGAGCTTCCAACACTGACTCTGTCCTTTTAAACAATTTTGTCATCATCATATATAAAAGTATATATTAACTTGTCGACTATAAGGTCTTACTTTGTTTCATGTGACAAGTGATCTCTCAAATTGTCAAGTGAAGCCTACCTGTACTGGAACTATGTGAGACTTATTTCTCTATTATTATTATTATTATTATTATTATTATTATTATTATTATTATTATTATTATTATATCCAATCCGTTATAAAATTAGTTTTTCACGTGAGTAATTTAGTTCATGCTATGACTTAGAAGTGAATTCCAAACTATACCCTTAATAAGCAACACATGACGTCTTTACCCTAAGTTTCTGATTATTTACCATACTATGACCCCTCTTGTTCTTTTTAAGAGTAAAATGCATCAATAAGTTCTGAACTTGTCTGAGTGTATCATCTAGATCTATAAACTTTTAAAGTGCATATTTGAATCCATAATCTTGTTAAAATGTGTCATATGAGCCTACAATACTAAAAATATCCCTATGACTATTGACATAACTGTTACTTGAACTTTATATTGGAGACTAACAAAATTGATTTGGAAAGATAACTGATATGAAAAACAAATCTTAATTAATAGTTATGTTTATAGACATAGGAATATTTTCGGTACTTTGTAGTCAGACGATTCACTATAACAAGTTTGATATCTAAATATGCATTTTAAAAGTTTATAAACCAAAATGACACGCTTAGACAAATTCAAACACCATTTATGCACTTTATTTTTTAATTGTTTTCATCCAAAAACACATGGGAATGGACAGTTTTATACTTTCTGCAGTAGTGTTACTGTAAAGATTATAGTGTAAATTTAGAGTAAATACTGTAAAAAATAGAAAGAGAATAATATATAGAGTAATGTAGAGTAAATGCAGGCTGTCTAACGCAGAACAGCGAAACGTCCCGTCGATCGATTACCAGAGTAGGCGGGCGGATTTGGGAAAACTTGGCAAGGAAGACGACTGATCATCAGGTCACTTCTCCGACCACTCCGCCTCGCTCTGCCACCGGACGACGGGCGGCGGCAAGGCAAGCTGCAGGCACTGGCGGCACAGCACAGTTGAACTGACAACGCAGTGAGTAGCCTTCCTGCCTCACCAGGGCCGGCTCTGAGATATTATGGGCCCTAGGGCAACTGATAAAGTGGGCCCTCTTAGTACAGTCAAATATATAAAAAATAACGTTAAATGATAAATTATTTTTAATTCATCATCAAACAGTTGTTTAATAAGAATGATTATAGTGATATGTTGAAATAACATAAATGTTTGAAATATATTTGTGAAACCATTTTCAAATTTTTTGTGTTATCTCTTTTCTTTCTAGATAACTTCCAGGTAATATCTTATAACATAATGTAGTGTGAATAATTGTCTAGGTACCTTATACAATGAATAAATTTAATTAATGAAATGAATATTTGCTCGGTACCTTCGTGCCTTAACCAATGGTGCTTAAAAGATCAAGCAAAAATCAAAGTGAAAAGAAACAAGAGAAAACCGCATGAAGGTTAATAGCCAGATCTCATATATCTCGTTGCATATAAGGGATCCTAATATTTCAACAAAAAATTACAGTGCCGATAAAAAGGCTACTATATTCCTTATTTTACCTAAACCAAGTTAACTCTCACTAACGAATTTATTATGCAATCTTTCTTACCTATTTTTCTTTTTAATCAAAGTATAAACTTTATAATTTCTTATATATTAGAACGCAGGTACCAGACTACCAGGTAGTATGCAAGCAAGTCAGCAGTACGGGCATGTCCTTGAACACCCAAAAAAGCATCTTCTCCTTAACTAGATGGGAGAAATATAGAAATTACACAAGAGAACTTTTCTACTATGTTGCATAAAGAGCACATAAATTCTTATATTATATAAAACCAACCTATATGTACATACCTGAGCTGGGGGCCCTAACATCTATGGGCCCTAGGCCGTCGCCCCCGAGGCCATGCCTCAGAGCCGGCACTGTGCCTCACTTCCTCTGGCTCGACAGGCGCCTCAGAGGTGTCGCTTATCTCGCTCCCTGTCCCGCAGCGCCGGCACTCACCGCGTGTTCGACGAAATGGCTGATGGGAGGGCGGACGAGAGAGGCAAGAGGGCGGCTGTGGAAGCTATCACGGATCGCCTCAGCGGGCTCCCGGACGACAGTCTAGGTACGCCGTGCGGACATGCGTGCTCGCCTGCCGTTATCGCGAGCAGTGGAAGTCCGTACCTGCCATCCGCATCACCAGAGATGACGCCGTGAGGTTCTGGGGTCTCACTGCTCTGAACAAGTTCGTGAACTGCCTACTGCTCCTCCGCAACAAATTGCCTATGGATGAGGCCGAGCTGAATACATTTGATGGGGGTGACTTCGAAGTGGCCGTTGAATGCTTAGAGCCATGGATCCGATATTGTCTATCCTGCGAAGCTCGGAAGCTTTTTGTGTCCTGCAATGACAATTATCCCTGGGTTCGACCCGAAGGGCTAATCACCTCAGCTTCCAAGCACCTGAGAATACTTGAACTTACTCGGGTCCAATTGGACCAAGACCTGGATTTCTCGGGCTCTGTGAAACTTGAGGATCTAAAAATGGAGTTCTCTAGCATTTATGCAAATAGATTCTTCTCTCCGTCACCGAAACATCTCAGCATCATATTTTGTTTCTTTTCCTAAGTTCGTGCTCGAATCGCTGTTCCAAATCTTATTTCCCTGCTGATGGCTGACTGTATAGAAATGACTCCATTTTTTGATAGCATGCCATCTCTAGTGGATGCATTTGTCAGACTTGAGCAATCTGATGATTGCAGCTGAAACAGTTATGAGGCTGGTGACTGTGGTGATGAGTTTTGCAATGGATGTCGTGGTACCAATTATGGAAAGAGCGGCTGTGTCCTGCTTGAAGCATTGTCAAGTGCTACAAAATTGGAGTTAACAGCTTCACCAGAAGTGGTATGATTCCCCTTGGCTCTTTACTTCTGATTTCATTGTTCAACATCCATTCTATCCTAATAAGTTTTTGTAACTGTGTATAATCACTGACAGTATATACTGCTTAAATTAGAGGCAAAAAACATTCCATGAGATACACATATTTCTTCTATTTTTACTCAATTACTAGTTTTATAAGTAAAATATGTACTGAATGCTCTGGTATACTTCACTGTCATCGCGTCATTGTGTTTCTACCGTAACAAGGGTACCAACTTCTTCTTACCCTTTTTGTCTTATTGCAGTTTATTTTCAGGAGGGATATGGCCCAATGCCCTACATTCAGCAAATTGAAAACTCTGTTGCTCAATGAGTGGTGCTTAACTACTAACCATGGTGCATTAATTTGCTTTCTCCAACACTCACCAGTTCTAAAGAAGCTGGTTCTTCAATTTGGTCCGGTGCGTGATTTCTTTGTGTGATTACTTGTCTATATAAAGCTAGCATGTATGATGAATTTAACTTGGTATATATTTTCTGAATTAGAATCGTTACAAATTGGTAGAAACGGGTGCCAGTTATAACCTGAAGAAGCAATCTCTTATGTTGAAGGACCTTACTCTTGAAGTAAAATGTGCGGAGGTCGATGACTGGATTCGCAGAATTTTAGAAGTCCCTTGTTACTATGGTCTGCCCCTTGAGAAAATTAAGATCAAACACCTTCCAACACCATTTGATACCCGATTTTCTGACTTTTGGCCTTCCGGAAGTAAGTATATCCCTGCAAGCCTGTGCACATATTTATATAAATAGCAACAAAAAAGAAATATGTCGCTTATGGTTTTATTTGAGTTTACATATAACGATGATGATAGTGAAACAGAGTTCGACTTGTCACATACACACATGAAAGAAACAATGCTGCAACTTCATTCTTAATAACCACAGTAATGTACCAATGCTGTGGACGCATTTGTGGGCTGCCAGTATGGCCGGCGCAGCCACAAAGGCGACCACAGCGTGGCTGCTGGGCCTGCACAGGTGCTGGTGCAGCAGTAGGAGATAAAGTTGAGTTTGAGTCAATAAGGGGAAGATGATTCTATTAGCCTGACAAGGGGTTACATATAGGGTTACATTACTTGGGGACCAAGAAGGCAAGAAGCCTCACCCGAAATGACTAAAATACTCCTATCCCTAATACAAGGAAGGATAAACACTGCAACAGTCTAACAGAGTCAAAGAAGAGTCCATTAGAGATTAAGTTGAGTTTGAGTCAAATAGGAGTTCGCTAGAGATTGAGTGCTAGAGATAAAGTTGAGTTTGAGTCAGTTGGAGAGTGTCCCAACGGATCCTGGTGCGCAACTAGAGGGAGTGCGGGGCTTTCCCTACCCCTTGTATAAACAGTCGCACCCCTCCCTGTAATTCCATCGAAGATTAATAGAAAATCCCCATTGGGTACCTTGTCTTGGGTCGCCCTGGCTGCTGATCCGTGCAACCCAGGCGAGGCCCCACCTCGCTACCCTCATCGCAACAACTCTCAATCCCATATATTACTCCCCCCTACGCAACCCTAGGCGCAGCAGAGAGCTGTTGCCCACCCCGTTTCACAACAATTGGTATCAAGAGACTTTGGGGAAACGATCATGTACCGCCCCAACGAAGATTTTGGGACCTTAACCCTCAAAGATCTTGGTGTCATAATGACCCGCGTGATGCAGTCATGCGGACACCGCCCTCGAACTCGGCCGCAACATCTTCTACTGGGAGCAGTTCTTGGACTTCGTCAACATGCGCTTCGGGCCTCCACTTCGACGCATTGGTACGGTGGAGGAGTACCAGCGTCAATTCCTGTTGCTCTTGTGTCGTTGCGAGGATTCTAGCCAGCGCCAACAGATCAACCTCTTCACTGGGAGAGCCCCTTCGCACCGATGTGGCGCTGTAATTTTCCTCGAACCTGCAAATTGCCATGAGCTTGGCGCAGGCTTCCGAGTGACGGTTTGAAGCAACTTCAGAACACGGCGTGCAGAAGGGTGCCGCCGCACAACACTCTACGTGCCCTTCACCTGCGGCCCGCACCTCCACTCCGACCACTAGTGGGAGCGTTGTTGCCCTTGCTCCAGCACAAGCCGCGCTCACACGCCCACGCCTCAAGGGCTTCACAACTGACGAGATGGCAGCCAAGCGGGCAAGCGGCGAGTGTTATCACTGTTTGGAAAGGTACACGCCGGACCACAAGTGCGCCAATAAGGGTTCTTCCTCTTGAAGCTCGATGACGACGAAGGCGTTCACGCGACCGTAGCTGACATCAGCATCTCGCTCCAGGCCCTGACCGAGCATTGACCTCACGGACACCATGAAGCTCCACGTTAACATCCGCTGCGAGCGGTTGACTGCCCCGGTCAACACCGGCTCAACCCACACCTTCATCAGGGAGGCCCTTATCTAGGAACTCAACCTGATGATGTTGTCGCGGCCTGGCGTCGGCGTCCGAGTGGTAAACGACAACCCCATCTCCTGTACAGAGATCTGCCAACGGGTTCCTTTGTCAATTGCAGGGGAGCCGTTCAACATCACCTGCTACGCACTACCTCCTGACGACTTCAACTTAGTCTTGTCGGTTCAGTGGTTGCGATCCGCTGTGTCGCACATGAATAGGGGTAGGAGACAAGTTCTCTTGGACTAATTCTTGCTTGTTTTGTTGCTATACGCCGGCTACAATTTATAGCCGGTTCAGCGGGCCACATTAAGTAATTAAGACTCTATCTCTAATTTAGAAACTAATCTATTAAGACTCTTCTAACAGATTCAAACTCTCCTTTATCTCTAATTTCCCTAAATAGACTTGGACTCTGTATGTCCGGGCATTTCGGCCGCACATACACTAGGCGTCGTCGACCACGAGATGTGCGACGCGCAGCGGAACACGTGGCGCGCATAGCGGGCGCGCGTGAAGAGGAAGTCACGACAAGTGGCTTAGATGGAAAATAGAGAAGTTCCCTCCTATTTTTAGTAGTTCCTTCCTATTATTAGTTCCTAAATTAGTGGGCTAATGGCCATATATTCTTGTAACCGCACATGGAGAAAGGCAAGCAATAAACTATTTCCTAATCTCTTATTCCCTCACAAGCCTGCAGTTGAGGGGTCTAACCTCAACGGAGAAGAGGGACGGCGGCTACGGGCTTCGTAGCCGAGGTTCGGCCAGTCAGGAGTTTGACGTTCTTGACAACCTGGTATCACGATCCCGACGATCCTCGCCTACTCGACCCACTTCATCATCACCAGCCGCCGTCCCTTCATTACCAGGCTCCGCTACTTCCTGCGCAACAACTGCCATGGGGGACGACCTCAGGACCATCGTCAAGAACCTCGCCAAGGTCGTCCAAACCCTCCAAGTCACAGCTGAGGCCAACGCCAAGGCAATCCAAGCCCTGTCCACCGATCAGTCGTCGTCCCCAAGCCCCCGCCAACCGACCAGCGAGCACCACAACGATCGCCTGCCCAGGTTCCAGGAGATGGATTTCCCGCGCTACGATCTTCATCAACCGTTGTGAGTCCTATTTCCATCAACAACGAACCATGGCGGAGGAGAAGGTCTGTATGGCCTCCTACAACCTCGAGGACGTGGCCCAACTGTGGTACATGCAACTGCAGGAGGACGAAGGAGCACCGCACTGGTGCCGATTCAAGGACCTCCTCAACTTGCGGTTTGGGCCACCCCTTCGCTCGGCACCGTTGTTTGAGCTTGCCGATTGTCGGCGCTCGGGGACCGTGGAAGTGTACTCGAACCACTTCCGGGCCCTACTTCCTCGAGCGGGTCGACTTGATGAGATCCAGCGCGTTCAGCTATACACCGGCGGTCTGCTTCCGCCGCTGAGCCGCACGGTTCGCATCCACAACCTGGAGACACTCGCGGCGGCAATGAGCCTGGCGCGCCAGGTTGAATTGATGGAGATCGACAGGCCGGCGCCGGCTCCAGCTCGTCCAGCCCCGCGCGGTCTTCTTCCGGTTTCGGCGCCACGCCCAACGCTCACCGCGCCCCCTCAGCCGCTCGCACCTCACGCTCCCGGTGCCACCGATGGGCGGTTCCCCGGCCCACAGCGCAGGCAACCAGAGGCGGCTGACCCTGGAGGAACAGGCGGAGCGGCATCCTCTTGGGCTCTACTTTAAATGTGACGAAAAATACTCTCGTGGCCACAACAGTTTTTGTAGGCGCTTTTTCTTCGTTGACGGGGTGCAGATCGACGACACCGATGACGCTGCGACCGGGGTTGACAACGAGGCACCTTGCTTCTCTCTGCAGGCCCTGGCCAGGGTGCCCATGGCGGACACCATGCAGATCGTTGTGACACTTGGGGCCACATCCCTCATTGTGCTCCTCGATTCCGGCAGCACGCACAACATCATCTCGGAAGAGGCGGCGCTCCGGCTTGTCGCTCCCATAGCGGCCCCGTCTCACGACCATGGTCGCCAATGGCGAGCGGATCACCTGCGAGGGCGTCATCCGCAACGCGCCCCTCCTCATCGCTGGTGCCCTATTCCTGGCAGACCTCTTCATCATGTCGTTGACCGAGTGCGACGCCGTCCTCGGCACCAAGTGGCTCGGCGCGCTGGGACCCATCGCCTGGGACCTCGCTCGCCGGCGCATGTCGTTCCAGCACGAGGGTCACACCGTCTGCTGGCAAGTCGTGCCCTTGCCGACTGCGTCGCGCCTACAGGCAATCGTGGTTGTGGCCACGAACGCCCTTCTCGACGGGCTGTTGGCCACCTTTGCCGACATCTTCGCTGAGCCGGTCGGTCTATTACTAGCCCGGGGTCACGACCACCGCATCATCCTCAAGCCCGATGCTTCCCCGGTGGCGGTACGCCCGTACAGGTACTCGGTCGCCCACAAGAATGAACTCGAGCGGCAGTGTGCCGCCATGATAGAGCAGGGCATCGTCTGCCGCAGCGACTCACCGTTTTCTTCACCGGTCCTCGTCAAGAAACCGGACGGATCGTGGATTCTGCGTGGATTATTGCGCCTTGAATGGGCTCACCGTGAAGGACACTTTTCCCATTTCGGTGGTCGACGAGCTCCTCGACGAGCTCCACGGCGCGCGCTTCTTCACCAAGCTCGACTTACGGTCGGGTTACCATCAAGTGCAGGTGTGGCCCGAGGATGTGCACAAGACCGCGTTTCGTACTCATGATGGCCTGTACGAGTTCCTGCTGACGGCATTCGACCTCTGCAATGCTCCGGCCACATTACAGGCGCTCATGAACGATGTTCTCTGGCTGTTCCTCCGCCGGTTTGTCCTCGTCTTCTTTGATGACATTTTAATTTACAGCAAGATATGGGCCAACCACCTGCGCCACCTCCGTGCCGTCTTCTACGAGTTTCGGCACCAGCAACTCTTCGTCAAGCGTACCAAGTGTGCTTTCGACGCCATCTCCGTCGCGTACCTCTGCCACTCATCGGACTTGGCCTGTACGAGTTCCTGCTGACGGCGGTCGACCTCTGCAATGCTTCGGCCACATTACAGGCGCTCATGAACGATGTTCTCTGGCTGTTCCTCCGCCGGTTTGTCCTCGTCTTCTTTGATGACATTTTAATTTACAGCAAGATATGGGCCAACCACCTGCGCCACCTCCGTGCCGTCTTCTACGAGTTTCGCACCAGCAACTCTTCGTCAAGCGCACCAAGTGTGCTTTCGACGCCATCTTCGTCGCGTACCTCTGCCACGTCATCTCTGAAGCGGGCGTCGCCATGGATCCGGCCAAGGTGCAGGCCATCCATGAGTGGTCGGCTCCACATTCAGCTCGGGCGGTCCGCGGCTTCCTCGGCTTGGCGGGTTACTATCGCAAGTTCATCCACGATTACGGGACCATCGCCACCCCCGTTACTGCCCTTCTTACGAAGGATGGTTTCGAGTGGTCCAAAGCGGCAGCAACGACCTTCAACGCCCTCAAGGCGACTGTCTCCTCCACTCCGATCCTCGCCTCGCCAGACTTCACGAAGCCTTTCATCGTCGAATGCGACGCTTCGTCGCACGGCTTCGGCGCGATCCTCGTCCAGGAAGGCCACCCGGTGGCATTCTTCAGCAGACCGGTAGCGCCACACCACCGCGCCCTCGTCGCCTATGAGCGCGAGCTCATCGGCCTAGTCTAAGCCGTCCGCAATTGGCGGTTGTACCTCTGGGGGCGTCGCTTCCTCGTCAAGACCGATCACTACAGCTTCAAGTACCTGCTCGATCAGCGCCTCGCGACGATCCTTCAATATCATGGGGTGGGCAAGCTTCTGGGCTTCGACTTCACCGTTGAGTACAAGGCCGGGGCGGCGAACGTGGTGGCCAATGCGCTCTCCCGCCGCGACGCACTGGAGGAAGGGACCGTCTTGGTCCTGTCGGCCCCGCGCTTCGACTTCATCACGCCTGCATCCCCCTTCTGCAAGAGATCCTGAAGGTCATGCATGAAGAGGGCTATGAATGGGTCCAACGAACTCTCCACCGGCTCCGGCGCTATTTTCATTTTTCTAACATGAAGCAGGTGGTATAAGATTTTGTTCGCGAGTGTGTCACGTGCCAGCGCTACAAGTCGGAGCACCTGCATCCTGCTGGCCTCCTTCCTCTGCCAGTACCACTGGGTATGTGGTCGGATATCACCATCGACTTCATTGAGGCTCTCCCTCGCGTGCGGGGCAAGTCGGTCATCCTCACCGTGATCGACCGGTTCAGCAAATATTCCCACTTCATCTCTCTCGCTCACCCATACTCCGCCGAGTCCGTCGCCCAAGCTTTCTTCGCCGACATCATCCGTCTTCATGGGGTGCCGTAATCCATTGTGTCAGACCGTGACACGATCTTTACGTCGACATTCTGGTGCGAGCTTATGCGCTTGGAGGGCGCCAAGTTACACATGACGACTGCCTTCCACCCGCAGTTGGATGGGCAGTCCGAGGCGGCTAACAGAGACATCATCATGTACCTTCGCTGCCTCGCGGGCGATCGACCGCTTCACTAGCTGCAGTGGCTCCCATGGGCGGAGTTCGTCTTCAATACGGCGTACCAAAGCTCGCTTCGGGACACCCCGTTCCGGGTCGTCTACGAGCACGATCCACCAACCATCCGATCCTATGAGCCGGGGGACACACGGGTGGCGGCCGTTGCCAAGAACATGGAAGAATGCCAGGAATTCCTCGCGGACATCTGCGCTCGTCTCGAGCAAGCTCAGGTGGTTCAGAAGCATCACTACGACATGGCCCATCGTGATGTTTCGTGCAAGGTTGATGATTGGGTGCTGCTCCGACTTCGTCAGCGCCCGGTTGTGTCGCTGCCCCAGGCCACCTCCGGCAAGGTCAAGCCACGCTACTTCGGGCCCTACGACATCACCAAGATGATCAACGAGGTTGTTGTTCGCCTCGCTCTCCCACCTCAGGCTCGCCTGCACGACGTGTTTCATGTAGGCCTCCTGAAGAAGTTCCATGGCGCTCCGCCAGAGGCTCCTCCGCCACTTCCGCAGGGTCCACCATGGCGCCATTGCTCCAGAGCCGGAACACGTTGTCCATTGGCGCGTCACTCGTGGCGTCCAACAGGTCCTAGTCGAATGAAAGGGTCAGTCCCCTACATCGGCCACCTGGGAAGATGTCGAGCCGTTCCGCGTCAGGTATCCGGCATTTCAACTCGAGGACGAGCTGCCTCTCGAGAAGGGGAGAGATGTCATGTACGGGCGTTTCGGCCACACATACACTAGGCGTCGTCGAGCACAAGATGTGTGACGCGCAGTGGAACGCGCGACGCGCACAGCGGGCTCGCGTGAAGAGGAAGTCACAACAAGTGTCTAAGATGGAAAATAGAGATACCTTTCTATTAGTAAGTTCCCTCCTATTATTAGTAGTTCCTTCCTATTATTAGTTCCTAAATTAGTGGGCTGATGGCTATATATTCTTGTAACCGCACATGGAGAAAGGCAAGCAAGAAACTATTTTCTAATCTCTTATTCTCTCGCAAGCCTGCGGTCGAGGGGTCTAACCTCACCGAAGAAGACGGACGGCGGCTACGAGCTACGTAGCCGAGGTCCGGCCAGTCAGGGGTTCGACACTCTTGACAGACTCCCCCTTTATATTCTAAAGACTTCCTAATCTAAACCCATGTGACATCTCTCCCTCCCTTACAGAAAGCTCGTCCTCGAGCTTGAATAAGACCTTCCTGCTCTAGGAATAGCGTCAACTTAACCACACCCCTTATTGAACCATCAATCTCTGTACCCATGGAAAGACCAGTATCTAATATGTCACTTAACCTCTCTTCTGAATGAACATAACCGAAGCAAGCAAGCTCCAGGTCAGCAGAATTCTGACCCATCTCAACTATAGACAGCATGGGAACTCCAATAACCCCCTTCTGCAATAAGTTATCATCAGCAGACTGCACTGAACCAGATTCAGAACGTCTGTCACTGATTTTCAGAGAAGTTATCAGTGTCAGAGAAAGCCCTACTGCCGATGCTCATTGCCTTCCCACTGGATGCTATTCTTCGATGTTGGCTTTTGTTTCCTAAAGAAGATATTCCAAGTGAGGACGACGGATGTTTCAATGGGAAATCAGCACCCTTTGCTGTTCTGACCGTGACCTGAGTAGATGAAATTTGTTGATTTCCTCAGCTTTCTTTGCAATTTTAATTTTGAGCAGTGAGAGGTGTTCCATAAGTTCTCTGATATCCTTGCCCTCTTTATTGGCCTTTGCAGCACCTAATAATTCCAAACTTGAAACCCTTTCAGCAAACTTTAAAGTACTTAAAGTCTCTGAATAAGATGAGACATCTGGATTGATCTGCACAAACATCAATTTTTTTTTGCATGTCCACCCAAAGAACTTTGCAGCACTTCTATAAGTTTGTTGTTCCTGTATGGTACATGAGCATTCTTCTGTGATAGAATATGACGTCCCCAAGAGCAGACATAGATTTGTTGATGTATTTTGCTTCTTTGAGTCTATCGCCTGGATTTCTTTCGGGGAAAGAAGCCGACACGCTTTTGGGCGACACTGACTCAACGCCGATCTGGGTTGCGGAATCCAAATCCGACGGTCGTACTAGTAGGCGGCGCGAACAGAATCACGGGGAGGAAGCGGAGGCGGAGCGTGGGGATGAGTGCAGGCAGCAAACACGTCGGTTGTCGAGGTCACGGAGAGGGCGGTAGAGTTGGTGACGGTGGCAGGAGCTCCGGTGGTGGGGGCGTTTCTGGCGGTGCAAAAGAGACATAAGCTGAAGAGGGCGTCAACGTCCTTGGCGGCGGCGACGACTGGAAAATCGAGCCTAGAGCTAAGGGGGAGCAGGCGGCATGTGGGCGGATGCTAAGGGCGCGGAGGACGGCGAGGATCATGATTGCGGCGCCGATGGCAGATCCCAAGACTGGGGAACCGGAGCGGGAAGGAGACGACCGCCACCTTGGATCTTGGACGACGAGGAGGGGGCGGCGTGCACGACGACGAACCTGATCACCACGGAAGGTGCGCCGGAGGCCAAGACGTTAATGGGTATGAATCCTGCGACGACGACGCCGGAGCCGGAATCGGGGAGAACGAGCGCGTCGCGGAAAATCCCGTCGGTGATAGACCTGAAACCTTCGCATGCGGCAAATCTTGCTATTCCGGAGGCTGGAGAGGATGGATCGGCGACGGATCTGAGGGTGCGGCCAACCTCAAGGACGTCAGATGCCGAGGCGACGGCGGCGAGGTCGACGGCTGTGGCGCGGGCGAGCTTGGCAGTAGCGGCGACAATGTCGAAGAATCAGAGATCGAAGCCGAGGGGACGGAGGGACGCGGATCCGGATGCCAGATAGGACATGCGGAGGCGGATCTGAGAGCGCCCGCACGACCGGCGGTTCCTGCACACCAAAGTTCACATGTGCCGTCTCCCGCCCCCATGGTTCTTGTCTGTGGATTCCACTCTCAGCTCGCTGAGTGCATCTCAAAGAGTTAGTGTGTTGGCTATGGGAGCCACGAGGCGCAACCTAGCTGTGGAAGCAGGCAGACGAGTCCTTTGTCTTCGGTCAGAAACGGCGACCACTGGGGTGGCGAGGTTGGCGGGCGCGGCGGTCTCCAAGACGACAGGCTCGATCCGATTTCGCCGCAGGCCGGTACACGCGTAGGAGTCGGAGATGGCATCATGCGGAGAGCGCGACACACCTTCTTTGGGATCGATCTCGGTGTAGGGTGTCAATTCTGGTAGGGATGAGGTGGGTGGCGCTTCATCCACTGGAGAGTCGTCGATCGGGGTTCGTATTTTGCCATTGGGAGTGACGCACTGCTCAAAAGTATGGTATTATTACGTTTCATCTGCTCAAGGATCTTGTCTAAGGCGTCTTGTACCATGGTTAGCTTATCGCTGATAATGTCGACCGCAACGCCCATTGCAGTGTCGTTGTCGTTGCCTATTGGATCGTTGCTGGATCGTAATTCGAAATTGTCACGGACGTTCATCGCTAGAACTGCATGTTAGGGTTTATTGCTGTTAATTGCTTTAATCTTGTTAATCTTACTATCTAAGGTTGTAGTAGCATTCCGATTAGGTTGCTAGAACATTTATCTAACTTACGCTAAAACAAAACCGAAGAAAAACTTATAAAAATCCAACTTTTGTCCAAAGAACACACAGTGTCTGGACTAGTCCGCCTTGACACCGGACTAGTGCGGCTAGTAGAGTTTAATCTCATTTAATTAAGTGTTTGGAGGTTTCATTAGCCTATTCACTTCCTCTCTAGGCAACTTTCAGTAAATTATTGCCATGTTTAGTTATATAAGTGAAAACGTTAGAAAATTCCGCACCCAGTAGTTGCAAGTCATATGTCATTTCTCTCAAACTCGTTCATAGTGTTTAATCGAGACTAGGCAATTAACAAATCGGATTAATCTAAATTAACAAGAGGCTTAATCATAATTAGTGTATATCAAATCACCTAGGTTCTAAATGCATCTAGATTAGAATTAAGGACATGGAGTAGGGACTTGGGCTACCATCTGGGTTGGAGCTCGTCTTAGCCATCGCTGTAGAGGGTCGGTGTGGTGGCGGCTTGACACGGGCGACGGTGATTGGTGTGGCGACTTCCTGTGGTAGCGGCGAGCACAAGCATACGTTCTTTCCTCCCCATCTGTGCCAAATGGATTGGGTGTCAGTTGAGGGAATGTGGGGCGCACAGGTGGAGCACGATAATCTTTGGATGCTTGCCCCCAGTGGCACTCCTTTTTTATATGGCGCGTGAGGAATGAAGCCCACTACCAAGGATGGTAGGAGTGCTCCCGATCAAGGTGCAAGTTGGATATATGATCAGTCTAGTTGGAGATCAGATCCCAAGGGAGACCAAATTGGTATGGTTCCTGCATCGGGGTGTGTGGAGAGGTGAGCGGAGGGTGAGCTGGGATTGAGAAAGAGATCTCAGGGGATAGTGAGGGTGCCTGGGCAGAGCCGCAGGGGGGATCACCGGAGCTGGGCTGTTGTCTAACAATGGTGATTGAAGAGGGGTTGCGCCCAAGGGGCAGAAACTTTATCCTTCAATGACTCCTAGTACAAACTATGACAACCTTTTATAATGGCAATGCACCTAACAAATCAAATCTGATCCTTACAGATAAATATCCCTAAAACCCCTGTCAATCATATCTTTATTTATCATCAGATCACATCCTGATCTGTTTATTCAGCAGTAACCTGATCCGTTTCTCTCTATCAAATTGATCTAATCTCCTCCCTGCTGTGTCACCTTCCTATTTCTCTCAATCTAGTTCACCGTGTTTAATCTGCTTATTCATGTTTCTGCAGGTTTCAGTTTCGAGCAGAAGACATAGTTTCATTGTTGATGGAGGCATGGAGAGCAGGGAACATAGTTCTGGCATTGATGGTAGTATTGTATCTTGATAATTGGGAATGCATTGATTGAGAATGTCAACTATGAGAATAATGTGTATATATGGAGTCAATTAAAAGTTTCACATGGTATATTTCCACTGCTATCATGCCTGGTTGTCAGCCGTGATATCTCTTGGGAATTCTCCCCATGTCCACACAGGCCGAAACTATTTTGTTTCCTTATGGTAGCGCCCCCAGAACGTGGTCTATGTTCTTGGTATACACTTTGCATAGTTACAATTTAGCAGAACCAGAAGTGATGTCGTCAAAATTGATTCTTTTGGGCAGATAATCTGTCTGTACGCTATGGTGGTCTGCTTTTATTTCTGTAAATGTGACAATTCTAGTAATCGTTGACCTTATGCATGTTAATGTGTACAAGGCTACCTACCAAGTGCTGAGATACTCGCCAAGCTATTACACACGTAGATGGAAATGCATTTTGCATTATCTTTTCTTCAGTGGCAGCTGAACGAAATATTGAATTGGCAATACCGTCAGTATACTTGAATGAGGTTTACTCTTCTGTGTTTTTGTTTGTCCTGGTGAAACTGAGGTATCTCGCTTGTTTCCGGGAAAGATTGGAAGCCAAATTCTTATTCCGGTTTCCCTCTAATAACTTTACAGATTAACCATATATATTTTTCCGAATAAAATTGACTGCATAATGAAACCTTACAGCTTCAAAAGGTGTAACAATTGAACGCATCGAAAAATTATCCTGAAGTATGGATCTAGAAATTATTCTGTCTCCAGTTATTCCTGCAGGGTTGCTCTCGCTGTTGCAGCCGGGAGTCCAATCGATTCTGCTAGAGATGGCAATTGTACCCGCGGGTTCGGGTACCCGGAGGGTATTGCACCCGACGCGTGCGGGTACGGGTAGGATTTTTTACTCGCACCCGTACCCGACCCGATATTTTGCGGGTACGGGTACGGGTTTTACTTCTTACCCGAGGGTACCCGTCGGGTACTCGAAACAACTCACTGATTATGATGTTTATGTCAGACCCATTAAAAACGGCTCATCTAAGACAATACTAATTCCCTAGCAGTTGGCCCATTAAAAAACTACAGCACCGCACCTCAAGATCTGAGAGCCGCGCCGCAGATCCGACCTCCACCGCTGCCATCCGATCGAAGATGAAGCAACATAAAATGGAAATCCTAGAACCCTAACGGGTACCCGTCGGGTACCCAAAACCCGACTAAAACCCGTCGGGTTCGGGTTCGGGTACGATTTTTTACCCGCGGGTACGGGTTCGGGTACGAAAATTTACCCGCGCACATTTTTTTTCGGGTCAGGTTTTTGCCGTACCCGACCCGTTGCCATCCTTAATTCCTGCCAGACCTAGGTAGCGACCGAGAGATCTGGCTGGTACATCTCCAGTTATTAGGGTTTCTCTCAGCTGTTCCGCCAATAGTAGGGATGACCAATCGACTTCTGCCTCAGAGACCTAGGTAGCGACGGAGAGACCTGATACATCTCGCAGAGGACCAGCTCTTCTCGGCCCCAGACTTCTCGGCCTATGCTGTACTCCACCATCACCCATTTCAGCTCGGTCCCGAGGCTCGTGATGGCGGCTGACGCCGCCAGGGCGCGATCCTCGTAGACGTAGTTCCGCACGTATAAGTGGCTGTCGCCGTCCGGTTCCATGTGCCTTCTGAACTTGTGCAGCTTCCAGCACCCGTCGTTGTCCTTGTCACCGGTGGCGCACCCCACTCTCCTGCACCTGCGGTCGCCGTGGTAGTGTGGTATGGTAAGAAAGTACCAGATGCGCCTCAGGCCCGGCCCCGGCGCCGTCGCCGGCGCGTGCGCGCTCGCCAGCTCGTTGCGGGTGGCCGAGTACGCGTCCGCGTCGTGGACATGGAAGCTGCCACTAGGGATGGGCCGACCGGCGATCCTTGGACGGAGGAGATTGTCGACGACGTCGAGCGCCTGTGGTGGAAGAGCGCCGAGCAGCAACAGCAATCTCGATGTTAGCGACTGCCATTGAAGGTGATGCGTGCTGCGCCGTTCGGCATGAGAATATGTATGCATTTATTGGCGCGGGTGGACCCGCTTTCTTCTCCGACTCGGTTACTGAAACCGTTTTTGTGACGGTCACACATCGGTTTCGAATTGCTCCTAGTGTTTATCGAGAAGTTTTAAAGAGGCGGCGATAGCCGGCTGTCATCGTGGATAAATAAGGTTGGAAACGGAAAGCAAATTATTTTTTCTTCAGACTAGCTAATTATTAGTGGGTTGGTGTTACGGGAAACATAAAAAATGTCACGAGACGATATTTGATATAAACACAATATAAACATATTCTTAAATTGATATTAATAAAACAAAAAATATCTTGTCTAGTTACTAATTGAAGTTAAAAGTCAAACCACTCGTTCAACCATCATCGTCTTACACCCCTGTTGAGCGTTCTTCACGTATCGCACAATTTTGATTCCATGTATGAAACATAGTTCATCTATGATAAGTACAATGGTTGCCCATTTTACTTTGCTTTGTACATCCACGGTCATATGAATTTTTAGTCCACCTGATCCGGACCTGACTCAGGGTTGTTTGGTTCAGATGTGGAATTTTGGAAATATGATTTTAGCTATATTTTGAAAATATGTTATGAGTTGAGAGAATAAATAAAGATATCGTTTGGGATGCTTTTCATTATTTAGAGGAGAACCAAACAGGTAAATAGGGTCTGCATTTTGGACTCTATTCTTGAAGATAGCCTAATTATTATTGTGCCGTTGTTACGGGAAACATGAAAATGTCACGAGGCAATATTTGAGATAAACACAATACATACAATTCCATGTTCTTAAATTGATAAAAAAATATTGTGCCTACTTACTAATTAAAGTTAAAGCTTACACCCCCGTCTAGCGTTCTTCACGCGTGGCACTGTTTTGGTTCCACTTGCGGGATGTAGTAATCTATGACAAGTACAATGGGCTTGGCACTGTTTTGGTTCCACCTGTGGGATGTAGTTCATCTATGGCAAGTACAATGGCTGTCCATTTTGCTTTGCTTCGTACACTCTCAATCACATGGATTTTTGCTCCACCTGATTCGAACCTGACTCGGGATGTGTTTGGTTTAGATGTGTATTTATGAGAACACGATTTTAGCTGTGTTGTGAAAAAATCTGTTATGAGTTGAGAGAAGAAGATAAAAATCGTTTGTGGTATGTAACCAATGGCAAGTGAGCAAAATTTTCTCCAATAGTTGGATGAGAATATGAGAAACCTGGGAGTTGAAGTGATTTTGATTTGTACTTATAAGATTTACAAATTTACAAGAATCTGCTTTGTAAATAAACTCTTTTGGTTGAGATTTCAGTTTTTTTGACAACAATTTCTCTCTGTAAAGGTAAACCACACATACCCACATTGTTATTCCTAGCTATGGAGGACGATTTTTTTCTTTTAGTCCAAGAGGAGATTCACATATAGGAAAACCATAGTTGAAAAGATGGACCGTCACTAATTATATGTTTTTGTCCGATTAATAGATATGTAATACATGCTTACAATGTTTCTACATATGTCAATAATATTATACAAGGTGAATTTAAATTATCAAAAGATTTCTTCAACGTATGTAGATAATATTATACTGACTGAAAACGACGATTAACCAAATCAGATAAATATGTGAATTCGGTGTCATAGAAGAGTTCAGGGCTTGAGAACTGCAGATGTAGCTCCACCAGCGAGGAAGCTTGCAGAGAGCCGTAGGGTAGTGGGACCAGCAAAAGGGGCCTTGCAGATCCCGGTGCGCCGCTCGCCGGAGCTCGTCGGACAGAGCACACCTGCTGCATTTGGTGGTGGCTTACTTTCCCCTTTTTGACCAACTGTCTTGAGCAGCTGATCTCCACGAGATAAGGATCGGAGTTTTTTTAATTTACTCAATGACATGTGGCCCCTATCGTGGAAGGCATGCAAGGACGCCACATAAGCCTGTGTCTTGGCAAAACCGCCCAGTAAAACCAGATTAAAGAGTAAAGTAGATGATTTTGGTAAGATTAAGATGTTAAGAAATCGGTTTTGTAGTTTGGGAAAAAAATTAGTCCAATGATATACTTGAGGGAGTTAAGTAGACTTTTTCCTTTTTAAATTGTTTCCAGCCAAAAGACACATGAGAATGGGCAGTTTTAGTGCAGGCTGTCCAACCCAGAACAGCGAACGTCCCTTCGACGGGAATATGGAGATTGAACTGGAGGTGGAAAATGGGAAAAAATCAAAACATGAGAAGGTTGGGGAGATGAAAAATGAGGGAGACGTTGAAACTCTAGTGAAAGCGGGGTGTCGGAACAGCTCCGCACTACGAAATGAAGATAGCAGCGTGGAACTGTCGGGGGTTGGGGAACGGCCCGACAGTGAAAGGCCTTCTGTCTATGCAGAAGGAGGTGGACCCCGACATTATATTCCTATCCGAAACAAAATTGTGCCGAAAGAGGATGAATCATTTTAGGTGGAAATTGGGCTTGTCAAATTTCGTTGCTAAAGATTGTGAAGGTTATAGTGGTGGTTTGGCAATGTTCTGGAGAAAAGATATTGTTTTCAAACTAAACATGATGTCACAGATGTTCATTGATGTTGATGTGGTGGAGAAGGATTGTTTCATATGAAGACTTACGGGTATCTATGGAGAATCACGGTCTGACAAAAAGGATTTAACTTGGAAGGTAATGTGTATGTTGAACACACGCACTAGACGCCCTTGGCTAATGTGTGGGGATTTCAACAAGATTCTTTTGCAATGTGAGAAGCATGGGGGTGAGAGGAGGCCACAGGCATGTATGGACCGATTCAGGTATGCTCTACAAGATTGTGATCTTAGAGACCTCGGCTTTAATGGAGACAATTTCACATGGAGAAACAATAATTGGTGTGCCTCAAGGTATATTCGCGAGCGACTTGACCGAGCAGTGGCGGATGATCAGTGGTGTTGTCGTTTTCCTAATGTACAAGTTAGAAATGGGAACCACTACCATTCTAATCATAGGGTGGTGGGCATTGACACGGAGGTGGTTAGTGTCGCGCAACATCAAAAATACTATAAACATTTCAGATTTGAGGCAGAATGGGTAAAGGAGGAGCAGTGTGCTACTTTGGTGGATAATGCGTGCAAATGTTGTGTGAATGGAAGGAATGGTTCAGTGAGGGAAGCAATTAATTCAGTAGCAAATGACCTATGGAATTGGAGCAAGAATATTTTGGGAGATCTTGAGAACAGGATTAAAAAGACTAAAAAGGCACTGGAGGAGTGCAGAAAATCCAATTTAAACCATACCAATATTGATAGGGAGGACATTCTCAAGTATAAACTAGAAAAATTGGAAGAACAAAAAGATCTTTATTGGAGACAGAGAGCTCATGTTCATTGGCTGAAAAATGGAGATAGAAATACAAAGTTTTTCCATAAGCAAGCCTCAGAAAGAAAAAGAAGGAGCCGACTTAATAAACTTGTGTAGGATGATGGACGAGTAGTGACAGAAAAAGGAGAAATTCATGAGATGATCACAAACTACTATAAAAATATTTTTAAGTCTCAGGTGGTGAGCCGACATGAGGAGATTCTCTGTTGTGTTAGCAGAAATGTAACCATGGAAATGAACAATATGTTATTGTGTAATTATATAGACGAAGATATTAAAAAAGCACTTGATGGTATTGGAGACTAAGCCCCAGGTGTTGATGGTATGCCATCATTTTTTTATAAGCAGTTCTGGAATACAGTTGGTGATGATATTGTAAGGGAGGTAAAACAATTTTTGGAGGGAGGGAACATGCCAGAAGGATGGAATGAAACAATGGTGGTGCTGATTCCAAAAGTAAATGATCCAGAGATGATAAAAGATCTAAGACCTATTACTAAGACCTATTAGTCTTTGCAATGTTGTATACAAAATTGCTTCCAAGGTCTTGTCTAATAGGCTAAAACAGATCCTCCCAGAGATCATATCTCTTAATCAAAGTGCTTTTGTCCCAGGTAGAATGATAACCGACAATGTATTGCTAGCCTATAAATTTACTCATTATTTGAGAAATAAAAAATCTGGACTTGATGGTTATGCAGCGATCATGAATGTGGCCTAGAGGGGGGTGAATATGCATTTTTGATTTTGTCAGAACCTGCAACACTTAACAACCAGTTCAAAACAAGAGATATCGGACTAGTCCGGTAAAGTGCGGACTAGTCTGGTATGTACCGACTAGTTTAAGTAAGTTTGATCAATTAATTTGATTCTTCGATGTATGCAGCGGAAATATACAGTCAAATGAAGTGTTGCAAGATTATGGACTAGGGTCTATCACAATTCAATATTATATTTAATGATTCAATGTAAAGTATGCAATAATGATTGAAACTCTAGATTGTTGTGATGAATAAGAACTATGAACACCAAGAAAGACACAAGGATTTATCCCGTGGTTCGGCTCCCACAAAGGCAACCTACATCCACGTTGAGGAGTCCACAAAAGGACCGGGTCTTCTCCAACCCTACCCTCGTCAGATCGCCACGAAGGTCAATCCTCTTCCACTTATCACAAAGGGGTGAATAACCGAATTCAAAGGGGCCTTCTCACACGTTGAGGGCTCCCCTAGATTACAACACGAAATACCACCAAGAACACACTCAAAAGATTACAATGAAATCACAGGAGTGTGTTAGAGAATCAAACCAAGAGCTCAATGAGTGTTGAACGTTTCTCTCCAATGATATAGAGTGAATCCTCAAAGGATTGATCTTTGTTGCACTTAATTTCATGGAGAGATATGGTTTTTGAGGCTCTTGGGAGGTGTGACGGCGCTAGGGTTCGAGAGAGTTTAAAGTTGGGTCGTGCACCTCTATTTATATGGGATTTCTAAAAGTGACCGTTAGGGTTTAGAAAGATCGGACTAGTTCGTGGTGGACACCGGACTAGTCCGATGTGCTGTGTGCAGCAAACCCTAAGTGTCCTGAAATATCGGACTAGTCTGGCTAGGGGCGGACTTGTCCGATTTCTCTTCTGGAAATCTTCGGACTAGTCCGATAGTTATCAGACTTGTCCGGACATGTGAAACCCTAAGTGAATTGGGTGACAAGTCCGCACTTGGAGGACTTGTCCGATTTAGGTCAGAGGATTTTGCGGACTAGTCCGTGCAAATATCGGACTTGTGCGATGTGGACCAGAATGAATATCGGACTAGTCCGGTTGTGATCGGACTTGTCCGATTTTGTGTGACTTATGAAGTGTTTTGAGGACTAGTCCGCACTAGAGAGGACTAGTCCGATTCTAGTCAGAGAGATATCAGACTAGTCCGATGGATATCGGACTTGTCCAATTTTATGCAGAGAGGATATCGAACTAGTCTGGTGACATTCGGACTAGTTCTGTCCTGTATAACTTTGTGCAATGTGTGTGTTTAATTGTGATTGAGCTCTTGGGGTGTGTTTCCTTAACACACTCCATACACGATGATCTACTATTCTTCTTCCTTGAGCTCATTTCCATTTTGCTCCTCATTCTCCCTTCTTTTGGCACTTTGCTTATTTTGCTATTAAAACCTATGCTCATCTCAAAAAATAGGTTAAGATCTCATTTGCTTGTCATAAATCATACAAAACCCACAAGGGATTCCTAGATGCACTTTCAATCTCCACCTTTTTGGTGATTGATGACAACCAATTAAGATTTCAAAAAATGTGATAAAAATTGAGATTTTCATAAAGCATGCACATATGGGTCTAAAATACATCAAGCAGTGAAAACATAATTCATATGTGCATTCTTTATGGTGGGATGCATAACTAAGCATGTTGAAACAATGAGAATGGCATAAATGACATTAATCAATCAAAAACAAGCATATATGTCATTCTAGGAGCAAAATCACATAACTCAACAATTACTTCCGAAAAGATCATAACATTGCATCACAGAACCGTAGTTAACTTAAGAACAAAGTTAAGGCTTTACAACCCGCAAAATAGTCAAAAAGCATACAAGAGAGCTCTCTTCTCGCATCCTACAGCTAAGGCTAAGACTCCCCCTCAATCTCTACCCCTTTGGCATCAAGACACCAAAAAGAAGGAGAGGAGGGTCCTAAGGTCTTCACTATTCACTGTAAGTCCTCTCATCGTCATCTTCGTCGTCTTCGGGCTGATGATGATGAGGAGGAGGTGCGGAGCTGCTCGAGCCCCCAATGCCAAAGTAGGCAAGCTCGGAGGGGGTCAGGGGGCCCGAGCTCAGTGAAGTCTGAGTCGGAGTCCTTAGAAATCACTGGAGATCCAATGGGGTCGATCTCCAGCTTCTGGCAAATTTGCTTCACATTATCCTTCACATACTTCATATCTTCCTTTCTTTTCTTGTTTAGCTTGTGGGCCCTCACTTCGACCTTTTTGCAGGAGGCAAATATTGTAGCCAAGTACTTGAAGATCCCACTAGCAGATCCCCTTTGAGGAGCTGCTCTACTGGCAGGAGCAGCTCTTGCATCTTCACTTCTTGTCGGAGCCTCAGGACTGGAGGCCCGCGAGGGAGCAGCCTGGACATTTGCTTGTTGAGGCTTCTGAGGCCTCAATGGTGTGTGCTCCATATCCTTGACAAACTCGATCCCTGTGACTTTCTCAATCATGAACATGAGATAAGGGGCATAGCCGCAGGATCGGTTGGGAGTACTAGAGATGTTGACCATATCGTTCCAAATGTAGTCGGCCACATCAAACTGACGATCCTTGCTTATCACTCTCATCAGGGTCCGAAGATAACCCTGCACGCTTCCAGCATCTCCATCCTTAGGAGCAATCGTCTTCCTCAAAACTCTATTCAGGACCACAAAGAAGGGCTTCATGTTCTTTGTGGAGGGAGGGTTGAACTTTGAGTTTGGCTCATAAAGGAATTTCATCCTTTCCTTCTCGATGACACCAACATTGTGGATGATCACATTGTCATTGCTCGAGGTGTCAAGATGCAACATCATTGCAAAATCCTCATAAGTGATAGTATACTTGGATCCAAGAGTCATCCAAGTCACTCTCTCTTCTTCATCGCTTGCAAAGTGACAAGTGACATAGAACTGGGCTACCACTTCATCATTCCAATTGTACTTGAAGGCAAAGAGGTCCTTCAAGCCATGTCTTTCAGCTGCCGCAATCACTTCATCAAATGCGGAGCATCTCTTCTTCTCAAGATGTGCCCAGTCAATCCACTGACTGCGCACCACCGGTGTCTTCATCTGCAGGTATACAACCCTGTAATAGTCAGCATGAAAATTGCTCCAGAATCTTCCATCATGACTGTAGCAATCCACACCGCGAAATTTGGCCGCTGAGTCACTACCCTTTCCATTAAACTTCTCTTCAGTGGGGTCCCGGACCCCTTCCCTCGGAGCATGCAGCTTCAACGGGCCAACTGGACTCGTCGCTATCCCTTTGCCCTTGCCTTTGGCTAGGCAGGCACTTGCCGAGCTAGGGCCACCGCAATCTCCACCTTTTTGGTGATTGATGACAACCAATTAAGATTTCAAAAAATGTGATAAAAATTGAAATTTTCATAAAGCATGCACATATGGGTCTAAAATACATCAAGCAGTGAAAACATAATTCATATGTGCATTCTTTATGGTGGGATGCATAACTAAGCATGTTGAAACAATGAGAATGGCATAAATGACATTAATCAATAAAAAATAAGCATATATGTCATTCTAGGAGCAAAATCACATAACTCAAAAATTACTTCTCAAAAGATCATAATATTGCATCACAGAACCATAGTTAACTTAAGAACATAGTTAAAGCTTTACAACCCGCAAAATAGTCAAAAAGCATACAAGAGAGCTCTCTTCTCGCATCCTACAGCTAAGGCTAAGACTCCCCCTCAATCTCTACCCCTTTGGCATCAAGACACCAAAAAGAAGGAGAGGAGGGTCCTAAGGTCTTCACTCTTCACTGTCAGTCCTCTCATCGTCATCTTCGTCGTCTTCGGACTGATGATGAGGAGGAGGAGGTGCGGAGCTGCTCGAGCCCCCATTGCCAAAGTAGGCAAGCTCGGAGGGGGTCAGGGGGCCCGAGCTCAGTGAAGTCTGAGTCGGAGTCCTCATAAATCACTGGAGATCCAATGGGGTCGATCTCCAGCTTCTGGCAAATTTGCTTCACATTAGCCTTCACATACTTCATATATTCCTTTCTTTTCTTGTTTAGCTTGTGGGCCCTCACTTCGGCCTTTTTGCAGGAGGCAAATATTGTAGCCAAGTACTTGAAGATCCCACTAGCAGATCCCCTTTGAGGAGCTGCTCTACTGGCAGGAGCAGCTCTTGCATCTTCACTTCTTGTCGGAGCCTCAGGACTGGAGGCCCGCGAGGGAGCAGCCTGGACATTTGCTTGTTGAGGCTTCTAAGGCCTCAATGGTGTGTGCTCTATATCCTTGACAAACTTGATCCCTGTGACTTTCTCAATCATGAACATGAGATAAGGGGCATAGCCGCAGGATCGGTTGGGAGTACTAGAGATGTTGACCATATCGTTCCAAATGTAGTCGGCCACATCAAACTGACGATCCTTGCTTATCACTCTCATCAGGGTCCGAAGATAACCCTGCACGCTCCCAGCATCTCCATCCTTAGGAGCAATCGTCTTCCTCAAAACTCTATTCAGGACCACAAAGAAGGGCTTCATGTTCTTTGTGGAGGGAGGGTTGAACTTTGAGTTTGGCTCATAAAGGAATTTCATCCTTTCCTTCTCGATGACACCAACATTGTGGATGATCACATTGTCATTGCTCGAGGTGTCAAGATGCAACATCATTGCATAATCCTCATAAGTGATAGTGTACTTGGATCCATGAGTCATTCAAGTCACTCTTTCTTCTTCATCGCTTGCAAAGTGACAAGTGACATAGAACTGGGCTACCACTTCATCATTCCAATTGTACTTGAAGGCAAAGAGGTCCTTCAAGCCATGTCTTTCAGCTGCCGCAATCACTTCATCAAATGTGGAGCATCTCTTCTTCTCAAGATGTGCCCAGTCAATCCACTGACTGCGCACCACTGGTGTCTTCATCTGCAGGTATACAACCCTGTAATAGTCAGCATGAACATTGCTCCAGAATCTTCCATCATGACTGTAGCAATCCACACCGCGAAATTTGGCCACTGAGTCACTACCCTTTCCATTAAACTTCTCTTCAGTGGGGTCCCGGACCCCTTCCCTCGGAGCATGCAGCTTCAACGGGCCAAATGGACTCGTCGCTATCCCTTTGCCCTTGCCTTTGGCTAGGCGGGCACTTGCCGAGCTAGGGCCACCGCCGGTGGTAGCCCTAGAAGCTGGCACCTTGGAGGTCGGCTTCTTCGCTAGCACTTTCCTCCGAGCCTGTGGAGGATACAAAGCTGGCTTGGAAGGTCTCTCTTGGCGCTTCTTGCCAAGACTCGTCGAGGTCCGAGGTGCCACCTCGTGGTCCATCTCGGCCTCAAAGTCGGAAATTTCATTGTTTGAGCTCAACATGACCTGTGAATGAGTGGCATGAATGAGAATGAATGGTACAAGGCATAGGTGTGAAAGGATAGCAATGAATTGCACTGAGAATTTGAGAAGTTAGGTTTTGAGTTCAGAAAAATTGGACTTGTTTGGTGTACAGGCACGGACTAGTCCAGGGGACCGGACTTGTCCGTGCATGGACCGGACTAGTCCGGTATTCATCCTCAAAAACCTAAGTGACTGGACAAATGTTAATTCCTAATGCAGAGCAAGCTTAGCATATACGTAATACATCAAGGAGGCATGTATATAGTGAAGGATGCAAGGCTATTCGATCAACAATGAAGAAAATCGAGGTTTCTAGGGTTTGAGTGAAAATTACTGAAGAAATCGATTGGAGCTTGGAGATGAGGGTGTTGAAGGCCGGACTTGTCCGAGAACTTCAATCCCGATGCGATGACGATCAAATTCCACCCAAACTTGGGAAGTTCCGATGGAGAAACCAAGGAATCGCCTTGGGAGCTCGAGTGGAAGAGAGAGAATGCGTGAGGCAAGAGTGAGGATGAAGGGATTGGGGTTTTGGCGGAGGCTAGGATTAAGGACACAAAAAATCGGACAAGTCCGGAGACGACCGGACTAGTCTGAACTTTTCCAGAGGCTATATCGGACTAGTCCGTAGTCTACCGGACTAGTCCGACCTAACCGACACTCTGCGGACTAGTCTGCATGGGTGGACTAGTCCGGGTAACCACAGACTAGTCCGTGGTCACCAGACAAGAATTGCTTAGCCCATTCATATATATTTGAAGGTACATATTTAGAAAATAGGGAGGCAAATCAAGTCAAAAAATCTTGATGAATATGATCAGTAAGCATACAACAATCAAGCAATGATCATCATTCACCAAGATCTAGTAATTGACATAGTTTTCCGGAGATAATTGAGAGAGATGATTTTCACAATCCAATCAACATATTTTGAAGAATTCATACAGGTATGCAACATTTCAAGCCACACTCCGAGCATTAAGGATGTTTAGCTCATTTCAGAGTTCACAAAACGCTTTTCATCAAGTGGCTTGGTGAATATGCCGGTCAATTGCTTTTGGGTGTTGACATGGGAAATGGCTATATCTCCTTTCATGGAGTGGTCTCTCAAGAAGTGATGTCTTATATATATGTGTTTAGTTCTAGAGTGCTCAACTGGGTTGTGGGCAATTTTAATAGCACTCTTATTGTCACAAAGGAGTGGAATACGGTTCATATTGTAACCGTAATCTCTTAGAGTTTGTCGCATCCAAAGGAGTTGTGCACAACAACTCCCAGCTGCAACATACTCCGCTTCAGCTGTGGATAAGGCAATGGAATTTTGTTTCTTGGAGGACCAAGAAACTAAGGATCTCTCTAGGAATTGGCATGTACAGGAGGTACTCTTTCTATCTACTTTACATCCGGCATAATCTGCATCGGAGTAACCAATGAGATTGAATTTTGAGCCTTTTGGATACCAAAGACCAAGGTTGGTTGTATGAACTAAATATCTCAAGATCCTTTTTACAGCCGTCAAATGACACTTCTTAGGATTGGCTTGAAATCTTGCACACAAACACACACTCAACATAATATCTGGCCTAGATGCACTTAAATAGAGTAGAGATCCAATCATGGAGCGATATATCTTTTGGTCGACGCTAGGTCCATCTTCATTGAGATCCAAGTGGCCATTTGTTGTCACGGGAGTCTTTATAGGCTTCGCCTTGTCCATGTCAAACTTCTTGAGTATGTCTTGCGTGTACTTGGTTTGGCTTATCAACGTCCCTTCCTTTTGTTGCCGCACTTGGAATCCCAAGAAGTACTTTAATTCTCCCATCATTGACATTTCAAACCTATCTATCATGATTTTACTAAATTCCTCACAAAAATATTGATTAGTTGACCCAAAGATTATATCATCAACATAAATTTGACAAATAAAAAGATCATTTTCAAAATTCTTTGTAAACAGTGTATAATCTACTTTGTCAATCTTAAAGCCATTTTCAATTAAGAAATCTCTAAGACACTCATACCAAGCTCTAGGAGCTTGTTTGAGGTCGTAGAGAGCCTTACGCAATTTGAATACGTGGTCGGGAAACTCTTCGTCTACAAACCCGGGGGGTTGCTCCACATATACCTCCTCCTTGATTGGTCCGTTGAGGAAGGCGCTTTTCACATCCATTTGATACACCTTGAAATCATGGTGAGTAGCATATGCAAGTAATATTCTAATAGATTCAAGTCTAGCTACGGGAGCAAAGGTCTCATCGAAATCCAAACCTTCGACTTGTGAATACCCTTTGGCCACAAGTCGTGCCTTGTTCCTTGTCACCACCCCGTGTTCATCTTGTTTGTTGCGGAAGACCCACTTGGTGCCGACAATGTTCGCATTGGGTCTTGCCACGAGTTCCCACACCTCGTTCCGCTTGAAGTTGTTCAGTTCTTCTTGCATTGCCACCACCCAGTGCGGATATTTCAATGCATCCTCAACCCTGCGTCGTTCCAAAAAGGATACAAACGAATAGTGCTCACAAAAGTTAGCTATGCGAAATCTAGTGGTTACTCCCTTTTGGATGTCACCGATGATATTGTCGATTGGGTGATCACTTTGGACGCATTGGTGTACTCTTGGGTGTGGCACTTGAGGCGTTGTATCTTCATAATCATCTTCTTCTCTCCCTGAATGGTTGCCTTTGTTGATTTGTTGATTATCTTCGTAATCTTGTGGTTGATCTTGTGCTGAAGCTCCCCCTTGATTGTTGACCTCCTCTTGTGGTTCATCTTCCTCATGTACGTGTGGAGGTGACTCTTGTGGTTGAACTTCACCTAGAGCCATTCTTTTCAATGCTTGACAAGGAGATTCTTCTTTACCTAGTTCACATGGATCAACTTGCTCCTTTTGGGAGACATTAGTTTTATCGAACACTACGTCACGTGCTACTTCAACAAGTCTGGAGGACTTGTTGAAAACACGATAGGCGTAAGTGTTCGAATCATAACCAAGCAGGAAACCTTCATTGGACTTCGAAGTGAACTTTGATGTCCTAGGCTTCTTGTTCAAGATATAACACGAAGAACCGAAAACTCAAAAGTATGAAATATTTGGCTTGTTACCGGTGAGTAGCTCATAGGATGTCTTCTGGAGTAGTCGATGAAGATAAAGTTGATTTATGGCATGGCAAACGGTGTTAATTGCTTTCGCCCAAAATCGGTCCGAGGTCTTGTACTCATCGAGCATTGTTCTTGCCATCTCTATGAGTGTTCGGTTCTTTCTTTCGGCAACTCCATTTTGTTATGGGGAGTACGGAGTTGAAAACTCGTGCTTTATGGCTTCTTCATCAAGGTACTCCTCCACTTGTGTGTTCTTGAACTCCGTGCCGTTGTCGCTTCGAATGTTCTTGATTGTCAATGAGAATTCATTTTGAGCTCGCTTGAAGAACTTCTTGAGTATTCCTTGTGTTTCTGACTTATCATGCAAAAAGAAAACCCAAGTGAAGCGAAAAAATCATCAACAACTACTAAACCATATTTGTTACCGCCGATGCTTATGTAAGCATTTGGACCAAATAAGTCCATGTGAAGTAGCTCGAGCGGTCTTGTTGTAGTCATGACGTTCTTTGCGGGGTGAGGTGCTCCAACTTGCTTCCCGACCTGGCACGCACTACAAGGCCTGTCTTTCTCAAACACAACATTCTTTAAACCTCGGATGTGATCGCCCTTGAGGAGTTTTTGAAGGTTCCTCATGCCAACATGCGCTAGACGTCTATGCCACAGCCAACCCATGTTGTTTTTTGCAATCAAGCATGTGTCAAGTTCAGCTTTATCCTTGTTGAAGTCAACAGGATAGAGCTTTCCCTTTAACATAGCCTTGAATGCAATGGAACCATCACTCCTCCTAGAAATGGTCACACCCTCATTAGTGAATAAGCAATTATAACCTTTGTCACATAATTGAGATATGGACAACAGGTTATAATCTAAGGATTCAACATGTAAAACATGAGAAAGTGTGTGTTTAGAAGATATTGCAATTTTACCAGTACCAAGCACCTTTCCTTGACTATTATCTCCAAAGTAGATGCCCTCGTTTGGATCCTCATTTTCCTCATATTCAAAGAACATTCTTCTTTCTCCGGTCATATGGTTGGTGCAGCCACTGTCTAGCACCCATTTAGATCCACCAGAGGAATAGGTCTGCAAAAACAGATTATGCTTTGGTTTTAGGTACCCAAGCTTGCTTGGGTCCTTGGAGGTTAGTTACAAGACATTTGGGCACCCACACATGAGACTTGGTGTTCCCATGGAGTGGCCCAACATACTGAGCATAAACTTTGCCAAAATTATTTCTCATTAAGACATATGAGGCATCGAAAGTTCTAAACAATAACTGTTGTTGATTATGTACATGACTAGTTTGTCCGGACCTCGACCGGACTAGTCTGAACTTTTTCAGTTTGAGAGGGTCTTCCCTTTACAAAGGCAATTCTCTCCTTGTTATTCTTGTGGCTTTTAGCATGTTGCTTTTCATAAGAATAACCAATGCCATATTTGACATTTGGAGGTCTTTGGACCAAGTAAGCACTGCGTGCATATTTGATCTTCTCCTTGTCAAATGTGCCACTTTGGGTAGGATGCTTATCCTTTGTAGAGGTCGGCTTGTTTTTCAAACTGATGTCAAGTTTGTTGCATGTACAAGTAGAAGCAACCTCAGTTTTAGTGAGTTGAGAAGGTGAACTTGAAGAGGATGAAGGTTCACCTTGCTTGAGTGACTCAACTTGTACTTCAAGGATCTTGTTAACCTTTATGAAGTCAGTAAGTTGGTCCTTGATTGTAGCATTTGAGTCGGTTAACTCCAAGCAAGTTTCCTTGCTCGAAGCTAACTCAAGCTCTAGTGATTTGCTTTGTTCCTTTTCAAGTTCTAGAAACTTGTCAAGTTTGACATATTCCTCCTTTTGGGAGATGATCATGTTCTCTTAACGATGTATTAACCTCTCCTTCTCAACAAGTTGATCAAGCAAAAATTTCATCTTTGTGGCCGTTTTCCTATCTAGTCCAATAAGCATATCCTCATTATCACTATTGATTTCATCATCACTAGAATAGGAATGCACGTAAGAAGTTTTAATGGTTACCTCGCGTTTACCTTACTTTGCCAAAAGGCAAGTGCCATCTCCCTTCCATGCGCCAAGTGTAGGGAAGAGAGTAGATTTCTTGGATGTCTTCTCGATGGCTATGCTAGCCATCTCTTCTTCCTCAGATGATGAGGACTCATCATTTGAGTCCCACTCTTTCCCTATGTGAGCTTGTACGGCTTGTTTCTTCTTCTTGAAGAATTTCTTGGGTTGAGGCTTGACTTCTTTGGTCTTCTTCTTGTTTTCTTCATATGGGCAATCACCTATAAAGTGGCTATACTCACCACAATTATAGCATGCCCGTCTCAACTTTGGCTTTGTTCTTTCCTTGTACTTTCCTTCGCTTGATTTGACACCTTGTATTTTGTTCATTATTCTCTTGAATTTCTTCATGAACAATATCATGTCTTCTTCATCTAGTTCACTGCTCTCGTCGTCACTATCTTCTTCTAGTTGTGCTTCTCTAGCTTCTTTAGATAGGGGCTTGAGGGTGGACTTCAAAGCAACCCCTTTCTTCTTTGCCGAGGTGAGGTCGGCAATCTCCTTGACGTGCTTTGCTTGTTTTTCCATCATCTCGAAGTTGATGATCTTTCCAAGCAATTCATCCGGAGTCATCCTTTTGTATTCGGGGCTTTCTCTGATCATGGAGCATAGTGTGACGTTGCGAGGCATGAAAGCTCTAAGGATGAGCTTTACCACCTCGTGGTCATTCCACTTCTTACTTTCGTATGATTTGACTTTGTTGACGAGTGTCTTTAATCGGTTGTACATGTCCTGGTGTGACCCGTCTTCTTCAATTGCAAATCTTCCTAATTCACCTTCAATCGTTTCGATCTTTGCTTCACGCACATGTCGGTCACCTTCATGTGCAGTTTGTAGTGTGTCCCATATCTCCTTAGCAATTTCGAGTCCATACACCTTGGTGAACTCGTCCCGACTGAGCGAAGAGGTAATTACAGCTGCGGCTTGAGCATTTCGGTAAATTGCGTGCTCTTGGCTTGGTGTGAGCTCCTCATCGTCATCTGGGATATCTATCCTTGTGCACACAATATGCCATAAACTTGGATTGAGGGAAATTATATGCATTTTCATATTTTGCCTCCACATTGAGTAATCACTTCCATCAAAGTGTGGGGCTTTTCCAAGTGGAATAGACAAAAAATGAATATTATTGGAATTGAGACGATCATAGTTAAAAGGATATCGGGAGTAGTCGGTGTGACTACTCCCCTTTTTCTTTTCTTCGATCTTCACTTTCCCTTTGGAAAGTGTCTTCTTTCTTAGAAGCGCCTTTAGTTCTAGCGTCTCCTCATCATCGTCCTCGAAGTCTTGAATGGCTTCGAGGAGCTTCTCCACCTTGAGGTTCTTTTCATCATCAAACTTTTCTTGGTTGTTGCTCTTGTGGGTGTCCTTCATGTCTGACATGATCTTCTTCGAGCGGTTAGTCTCTTTCTTGAAGAACCTCGCTCTGATACCAATTGAATGTGGCATAGAGGGGGGGTGAATAGGCCTTTTTGATTTTGTCGGAACCTGCAACACTTAACAACCAGTTCAAAACCAGAGATATCAGACTAGTCCGGTAAAGTGCGACTAGTCTGGTGTGTACCGACTAGTTTAATTAAGTTTGATCAATTAATTTGATTCTTCGATGTATGCAGCGGAAATATACAGTCAAATGAAGTATTGCAAGATTATGGACTAGGGTCTATCACAATTCAATCTTATATTTAATGATTCAACATAAAGTATGCAATAATGATTGAAACCCTAGATTGTTGTGATGAATAAGAACTATGAACACCAAGAAAGACACAAGGATTTATTCCGTGGTTCGGCTCCCACAAAGACAACCTACATCCACGTTGAGGAGTCCACAAAAGGACTGGGTCTTCTCCAACCGTACCCTTGTCGGATCGCCACGAAGGCCAATCCTCTTCCACTTATCACAAAGGGGTGAATAACCGAATTCAAAGGGGCCTTCTCACACGTTGATGGATCCCCTAGATTACAACACGAATTACCACCAAGAACACACTCAAAAGATTACAATGAAATCACAGGAGTGTGTTAGAGAATCAAACCAAGAGCTCAATGAGTGTTGAACATTTCTCTCCAATGATCTAGAGTGAATCCTCAAAGGATTGATCTTTGTTGCACTTAATTTCGTGGAGAGATGTGGTTTTTGAGGCTCTTGGGAGGTGTGACGGTGCTAGAGTTCGAGAGAGTTTAAAGTTGGGCTGTGCACCTCTATTTATATGGGATTTCTAAAAGTGACCATTAGGGTTTAGAAAGATCGGACTAGTCCGTGGTGGACACCAGACTAGTCCGGTGTGCTGTGTGCAGCAAACCCTAAGTGTCCCGAAATATCGGAATAGTCTGGCTAGGGGCGGACTTGTCCGATTTCTCTCCTGGAAATCTTTGAACTAGTCCGATAGTTATCGGACTTGTCCGGACATGTGAAACCCTAAGTGAATTGGGTGACAAGTCCGCACTTGGAGGAATTGTCTGATTTAGATCAGAGGGTTTTTTGGACTAATCCGTGCAAATATCAGACTTGTCCGATGTGGACTAGAATGAATATCAGACTAGTCCGGTTGTGATCGGACTTGTATATTTTTGTGTGACTTGTGAAGTGTTTTGAGGATTAGTCCGTACTGGAGAGGACTAGTCCGATTCTAGTCAGAGAGATATCAGACTAGTCCGATGGATATTGGACTTGTCCAATTTTGTGCAGAGAGGATATCGGACTAGTCCGGTAACATTCAGACTAGTTCGGTCCTGTATAACTTTGTGCAATGTGTGCGTTAATTTGTGATTGAGCTCTTGGGGTGTGTTTTCTTAACACACTCCATACACAATGATATACTATTCTTCTTCCTTGAGCTCATTTCCACTTTGCTCCTCATTCTCCTTTCTTTTTGACACTTTGCTTATTTTGCTATTAAAATATATGCTCATCTCAACAAATAGATTAGGATCTCATTTGCTTGTCATAAATCATCCAAAACTCACAAGGGATTCCTAGATTGTCACACCCGGTCCCAACAAGACAACCGGATGGCTTCCACATGTATGCCAGGATCGATTCTCATCATACATGTGTAGACGAAAGTGTAATATCATTTATTACAAGCCATGTTCGAGTACATAAATGTCTTAGAATAATGACCCGTAGGTCTAAAATAAGCTTACAGAGCAAACAGCGGTAAAAGTAAACTAGTGTGGCTCCATGCACAGGCGTTGCCCGGGGGTTGCGCCAGCCTAGAACGTCTCCTCCGGATCGGCGAAGAAGTCTTCATTCTCCACCTCTTCTCCATTGTAGACTGAGGAAAGATAAGCAACAAGCAAGTTTGAGTACCAACGGTACTCAGCAAGTGGGAAAGAGATGACATGAGGGTATTTAGAAAGGAAGGCCAAATTTGGGTTAAGCACTATAGCATTACAACCTATCCTTAGCTTTCATTAGCACCTACTTCTAGGTGTTTGAACCCAACCATAACCCATTGGTAAACCAAGTGCCAACCAACAAATCCAAACCACACCACCATTCCCAGACATTGGCTAATTATGAATTGGACACCAAGCCGCTCTTGTCCGTGAGCACGGCTGTCATGACAGTTTCTAAATCTCTGCAGAGAATGTACCCTTTACCCACAAGCCGTGATTTCATCCCCTGTTGCCAGGTGGACTAAGGAAACCTCCCTGATGCCCGTGGTCGCTAACCACATTGCACACTTCCTTTGGTGTGAGGCCAGGAGATCACTACGAGGTCTTTACAAAGGATTCTCCCGACGCGTACTAACCCTCTGAGGTTTCACCCCTGTACAAAAGTGTGAGCCGTTACACCACGACTCAACACCCCAGTTGCCCCCTCTTGAGCCATGCGGATCCCAAGGCAGTACACCCTGAACCAATTCCCCGCACTATCCAACCACTAATACTACGTCGGGAGAGGCCTAATTTAATGGACCAAGCTGCCCCATACTCAGTCTTGTGGCGATACTATAAGGCTTAGTGGCTTCTCCATAAACCGGTCCTTAGAATCCGGCAAGGTTCATACCCCAAAACCCGGGTCTCGTGCGTACTGCACCATACCAAGCAAAACCAACCCGCCAGATTCCTATCCACTACAATTCAATTCACCATATCTCAACAAATACAATCACAATAATTAATGGTAGAGCATGTAATGTAGAGATAATTCCCTCCCAAAGACTAAGCATGGCTAAGCGTAAAGAAATAATAACATCTACCCAAGCCAACCAGGGGACAAGGAATTATATGGAAGGGTACAGTAAATAGGATTCAATTTATTAAGCATGCAGCTAACTAAAACTTAATAAAACAGGTGCAAAATGGTCAAGGAACTTGCCTTCTTCGGAGGGTGGGTCGGTGAAGTGGTAGTCTTGAAGGTTGTAGGTCGGCTCGGGAACCGACTCTAAACACATCATCGCATGCGGAACGGAAAGTAGTAGCACACAATAAGCACAAGAGAAATAATGCACACCACAAATAAATAACACCAAAGAAAACCTACGCAATTACGTTCCTAACACAATGTCCTTAGTTGAAGTTTTAATTAGAGGTGTGGGTGGAAATTTGGTTTTTAGGGTTGAGGTGGGGTTGGTTGACAATTTATGGTTTTTATCCTTATTTTAGAGCATGGCATGGGTTTGCTACAATTTTTCTTAGCTAAATTTGAATAATAAAGTAATGAAGTGGTCCACAACAGTATTAAATAAATTACTTTAGTGTAAACAATTTAATAAATAAAGGCCAAGTAATTTCCCTAATTAATTTATGCAAAAGAGAGTGTAAATTCTATGATTTTATGTAAATAAACATGGATGCAGGGGTTTTTGTGCAAAACAGACATGATCAGAGGCTTGAAAATATTTTATAACATTACCAGGGGTTAAATCATAATTTACAGAGGCTAAAAATATAATTTATGGTGAAAACAGGGGCTAAAAGGATTTATTTAATCAATTTAACAGTGCTGACACAATTTAATTAAAGTCCAGGGGCTAGCTCATAAATTTCATGACCTATCTGCAATTACTTAAAATAAACGCAGGGGGCTACGCGCAAAACGGCCAACGGCCATATCCACCTTCAATCTGGGCCGTCGGATTTAAAGTGAGCGGCCCGGATTTAAAATAAACGAAGGGGTACGCCCCTTCTAATCTCGGCCGTCGGCCCGGGTTGGACGGCCGAGATGGTGCCACGTCGCCCCAGGGGCGACGCGCGCACAGGGCGCGGCGGCGCGCGCGCCAGTCCGGCGGCGCACGGCGGCGGGGTCGCCGGAGAGTGGCCGGAATGGCCAAAACGGCGTCAATTTCGAGCGCTCTACACACCAAACGGTAGAGGGGGGTATGGCGCACTCACCTAGGGGGGGTTTTGGGCCTTGAAATCGGGCGGAGGAGCGTCGGCGACGGCGACCGGCGGCGGTCCTCGGCGGAGCTCGTCGGGATTGGTGAAGCGGCGGCCGATTCCCCGAACGGCGATGTCCGGCGGGTTCCTAGCGTCATGGAGAACACGGTGAGCAAGAGATCGAGGGAGGAAATTGGCCGGAGCGTCGGGAACGGCGGCGACAAACCTCGGCGCGGCGGCTAGGGTTCGGAGCTTCGGGGAAGGGGGAAAATGGGGGGCGCCGGCGGAATTTATAGGGGAATCGGGGGCGGTGAAGAGGGGAAAGGGATCCCCGGCGATGGAAGGCGACAGGGGCATTGATGGGCGGTGATTTCTTGCCGGGATTTTGAATCGGGGCGGGAATCACGGCGGTGTCGGCCGCGGGCGCAGGGAGGAAGAAGGAAAGGGGGAGGGGAGAGGCTGACCGGTGGGCCCCAGCGCGCAGAGAGAGGGGAAAGGGAGAGGGTGGCGCGGCTGGGCCTTGGGCCGGCGGGGAGAAAAGGAAGGGGGGAGGAAATGGGCTGGGGCGGGGTTAAGGCCCAGGGTGGGTTTTTCTTTTCTTTTTCTTTTTGTTTTCCTTTTTCCTTTTTCATTCTTTTGCAAATTTGAATTGTTTTTCAAATTCAAACGAATTCTAGCGCATTTTGAAATTGAATTTTCACTCAAATGCAACCATTCATGATGCATCCCTAGTCTTTTCTTTTGTTTTTAAATTTTTGAAAATTTGGGTGTTACAACTCTACCCCCCTTAAAAGGAATCTCGCCCCGAGATTCGGACGTCCTAAGAGAAGAGATCGGGAAACTCGGCCTTAAGGTCTTCTTCTCTCTCCCATGTTGCTTCTGCCTCCGAGTGATGTTTCCACTGCACTTTGCACATGCGAATCGTCTTGTTTCTCATGACACGTTCTGATGTTTCTAGAATCCTGACTGGCCGTTCTGCGTAGGACAGATCCTCTTGCAAATCCACAGCTTCCATGGGTAACTGTTCCTCTGGTACTCTTAAGCATTTCTTTAGTTGCGACACGTGAAACACATCATGCACATCCGACAGTTGAGAAGGTAGCTCGAGACGATAGGCCACTTCTCCTCTTCTCTCCAGTATCTTGAACGGACCAATATAACGGGGTGCTAGTTTTCCCTTTACTTTGAACCGTCTTAGACCTCTTACTGGTGATACTTTGAGGTACACAAAGTCTCCGACCTCAAAAGTTAGGTCACGACGTCGAGCATCTGCGTAACTCTTCTGTCTTGACTGCGCTGTTTTCAAATTATTCCGGATCTCTTGTACTTGTCGTTCGGCTTCTCGGAGTATCTCTGGTCCAAACACTTGACCTTCCCCAGTCTGATTCCAAAATAAGGGTGTTCTGCATTTTCGCCCATAAAGTGCCTCGAACGGGGACATCTTGAGACTAGCTTGGTAGCTGTTGTTATAAGAGAATTCCGCATAAGGCAAGTTTTTGTCCCAACTCTTACTATTCTTCAAGGCACATGCTCGCAACATATCCTCCAAGATTTGATTGGTGCGTTCTGTCTGACCATCTGTTTGCGGGTGATACGCTGAGCTGAAGTTCAGACGAGTGTCCATTGACTCATGCAGCTTCTGCCAGAACCTAGAGGTGAACTGGGTACCTCGATCAGACACTATTTTCTTTGGAACACCGTGTAAACATACAATTCTTGCCATGTATAATTCTGCCAACCGCGAACCATTGTAACTTTCCTTGACTGGAATGAAGTGAGCGACCTTGGTCAACCGATCCACAACAACCCATATGGAGTCGTATCCTGACTGTGTCCTTGGCAATCCCACGATAAAGTCCATACTTATCTCTTCCCATTTCCACTCGGGTACCTTGAGTGGTTGAAGTAGTCCAGCAGGTCTCTGATGTTCCGCCTTAACCAACTGACACGTGTCACACAAAGCCACATATTCGGCCACATCCCGCTTCATACCAAGCCACCAGTATCTATCCTTAAGGTCTTGGTACATCTTGGTACTCCCAGGATGGATAGAGTAGTACGAGTCGTGGGCTTCTCTCAATATCAACTCTCGGATCCCCTTAACATTCGGCACACATATCCTCTTTCCTAACCACAGGGTTCCATGTTCATCTTCCCTGAAATCTGGAGCTTTTCCAGCCTTCATCAGCTTCTTAAGTTTTTGGATCTTCTTATCCTCTTTTTGGCCTTCTCTAATGTCTTGTTCCAGTGTGGAGTCCACTTCCATAACCACTGCGTCTGCATTAGCCACTATGCACAGGTTTAGCCTTGCAAACTCTTCACATAGCTGCGGTTGATAAGCCTGGATCGTCATGCTGTTACATTGGGTTTTCCTACTCAAAGCATCTGCGACCACATTCGCCTTTCCAGGGTGATAGTTGATCCCGACATCGAAGTCATTAATGAGCTCTAACCACCTTCGTTGGCGAAGGTTAAGGTCTGGCTGAGTGAATATGTACTTCAAGCTTTTGTGGTCGGTATAGATCTCTGTCCTTTTGCCGATCAGGTAGTGTCTCCATATCTTCAATGCGTGAACCACAGCTGCTAATTCCAGATCATGGGTCGGATAGTTCTTCTCATGCTTCTTGAGTTGTCTCGAGGCGTAAGCCACCACATGTCCTGCTTGCATCAACACACATCCCAGTCCCTGTCCGGAAGCATCACAATAGACCGAGAACTCCTTTTGCATATCTGGCATGACCAGCACTGGGGCAGTGGTCAACCTTTTCTTCAATTCGACAAAGCTTGCTTCACATTCCGGTGTCCACTTGAATGCGGTTCCCTTCTCGAGTAGCTTGGTTAGTGGCCGAGAGATCTTTGAAAATCCCTCAATAAATCGTCGATAATAACCAGCCATCCCCAGAAAGCTTCTGATGTGCCCCACATTTTCCGGTGTCCCCCACTTGAGAACATCTGCCACTTTACCCGGATCCACTGATATTCCTCCTTCTGATATGACATGCCCCAAGAATGATACCTGCTTCAACCAAAACTCACACTTACTGAATTTAGCATACAGTTGGTGTTCTCTAAGTTTCTTTAGTGCCAACCTCAGGTGTTCCTCATGTTCTTCTTCACTCTTGGAGAATATCAGGATATCGTCAATGAATACGACCACGAATTTATCCAGGTACTCCATAAACACTTTGTTCATGAGGTACATGAAGTAAGCTGGAGCATTAGTCAACCCGAAAGACATAACAATATACTCATAAAGACCATATCGAGAGACGAATGCAGTCTTGGGAATGTCCGATGGTCGAATCTTCAACTGGTGATAACCTGAACGAAGGTCGATCTTAGAGAATACACATGCTCCTCGTAGCTGATCAAACAGATCTTCGATCCTTGGCAGTGGATACTTATTCTTGATGGTCACTGCATTCAATGCACGATAATCCACACACAACCTTTGAGTGCCATCCTTCTTAGGCACGAAAATGACAGGAGCACCCCAAGGCGATGCACTAGGGCGAATGTATCCTTTCTCCAACAATTCGTTGATGTGATCCTTTAGCTCGGCTAACTGGTTAGCGTCCATTCTATATGGCCTCTTATATATCGGGGCCGTTCCAGGCACTAGGTCAATGATAAATTCAATTTCCCGGTCAGGGGGCATACCCGGTAACTCTTCGGGGAACACGTCTGGGAATTCACTGACAACACGGATCTCTTCGGTGACCTCAGTTTGATTTAGCCTGATCCTCCGGGTTGGAGCTTGGTCTGGAGAGAATTCAACCTTGGTGCCATCGGGATGGGTCAAGGAGACTGTCCTGGTGGCGCAGTGGATCACACCATGGTACTTGGCCAACCAATCCATTCCCAGTATAATATCTAGCCCTTGAGATTCCAGGACAATGAGGTTTGCTGGGAAAACTACCCCCCTTATGTCTAGCCTTACATTAGGGCATACTTGCCGGGTTATCATTTCTCCCCCAGGGGAGTGAACTATAAGTTGATGAGTCATTAAGTGCACTACCATGTCATGCCTTCTCGTGAATTCCTTAGATATGAATGAATGCGTAGCACCAGAATCAAACAACACTGTAGCTAGATGAGAGTCGGCAGGGAACGTACCAACAACCACATCTGGTGCATTGTGCGCCTCCTCAAGTGCCACGTGGTTAACTCTCGCACGTGTGGGTTGTTGCAGCTGCTTCTTCGGGCAACGGTTGGCGAAGTGTCCCATCTCACCACAGTTATAGCACTGCACGGCTGCGTTATTACCTTGAGCTTTATTACCTCCCTGAGAGTTCTGCTGCGGCTGACCATTAGGGCGGGGTGCTGGAGCTGTTGGGCGGGGTGGTTGCATGGACTGGCGTGGAGGCTGTGGTGGTTGGCGCATCTGCGGGTTGTATGGTGCGGGTGGTCTGTAGGAGGAGTTTGGGTACCTTTGTCCTGGGTAAGGGTTCACAGGACGAGCCATAGGCGCCGCAGACTGAGGAGCATAGCGAGGTCGAACATTACTCCCAGAACCGTGTGCTTGAGCCATCTTCCTTTTTCTATCATCTTCGTCCAGCTCCTTCTTGGTCCTTTCCACTTCAAAGGCCTTGTCCACCAACTTATGGAAACTACTGTAGTCACTGGAGACCATGGCGAACTTCAGCTCCTTGTCAAGCCCCTTCTTAAAACGAAACTGTTTCTTCGAGTCTGTGTCCACATCCTCGGGTGCATAGCGAGACAATTGGGTGAATTTGTTCAGATACTCTCGCACACTCATGCGGCCTTGCTTTAGCATGAGAAATTCTTCACGTCTCGCCTGGATCTCTCCTTCGGGCACGAAATGACTGCGAAAGTAATTCCTGAACTCATCCCATGTGATATTATCCGGGTCCTGATGGGCTTCAATGAAGGCAGTCCACCAATCGGCTGCAGGTCCCTGAAGTTGGTGCGAGGCTAACAACACCTTCTCTCGTCCTTCACATTGGACAATCCTCAGCTTGCCCTCAATAGTTCTCAGCCAATCGTCGGCCTCCATGGGCTCACTAGCAGTAGCAAAGGTGGGTGGATGGGTGTTGAGGAAGTCTCTCATGCGGGATCGGGGTCCTGGTGCTGGCTGTGGGTGGGGCTGATTTGGTGGGGGTGGAGGGGCTTGCTGGGCTTGCTGCATGTTGGCCACCACTTGGGTTAAATTCTGCATCATTTGCATCTGCATGGCCATCATCTGCTGCATATGATTCATCGCAGGTGCTCCACGGGCACCTCTCCCATTCCATTGCGGTAGCTGGAATCCAGCTTCATCATCACCAAGGGGCATACCACGGCCACGACCACGGCCTCTTCCCCTGCCTGCCATCTGAGTACGAAGAGAGTAGAGTCTTAGATTCTACTATAACTAGTGGAAGACTACTATGCGATACCCTTACTATATGCCACAATCACAGCAAACATGCATATAAATGAAAATTCTTTATTAAAAGCTCACTAATTAGAGAAGTATCAAAAAGGTGTGGTTGTGGACAAGTCGCCAAGGCGTTCCACAACTCACACGACACCAAGACAAAAATCATAAAGAGAAATAACACAACTCAAGGTCACACAAGTACGTCTACGTCGCTCTTATTTAACTAATGAGGGTGTGCCTATCCTTGAGTCGTGGCAAAGGTCGGGGACTACTCGTCGTCAAGCGGGAACTCCTCCGGGTCCTCGTCGTCGTCGTCGTCGTCGTCCGCGGGGCCCTCTGGGTCCTGAGGTGGTGAGGCAGCAGGCGGTGGTGGTGCGGCAGACGCCACACTGGAAGGCTCCTCGTCAGAGGACTCCTCAGAAGACGACTCACGCTGGCCGCCACGGCGGTCTGGAGAGTCCGGGGTCCACGTCGAGGTGTCGGACGCGTAGTCGTCAGGGTCCTCGTCGGTGATCCGACGATACCTCCTGATCACTGCCTCGTGGCGCAGGGCGAGGTCACGTCCATCCTGAATCTCCTGCTGTGCCCTCTGCAGTCGGGCACTGAGCTCAGCCATGTCGCCAACGGTCTGACGAGACTGCGGGAGGTCCAAGGGTCTCTCCACGTGCCTGGAGACAAAGCCTGCAGTGCCACTCGGACGCTGCGGAACAAAGGCGTGCACCGTGTCCTCCAGGCGGAAACGGCGGGCGTGACTCCAAAAAGTGGCCGCTTCCCAGCTAGCGTCCTGCTCCGCGTATCGGCGGGAGCTCCTCCAGGCAGGACTGCTGTGGGTCTTCACCAGCTCATCACCATAGTAAATGTAGATCTTGCAGCTCCACTCCGTCCTGCCGGGGCGCTGCACTCCAGTGGTGTGGTAGGAGAGCGAGAGGCTGTGGTGACGGTAGCCAGCCTCGCGGAGTATGGCCCGAAGGCGGAGTCGCAGTCGTCCTGCGGCCTTGCCGTCAGAACGGATCACCACGGGGTGACGGGGGTCGACGGCTGGAGAGCGACCGGCCAGCCTACGCGGGGGCACAAGTCCACCGGTCGACTTACGGGGGGTCGTCTTGGTGCGGGCCATCTACAAATTTTGAAAACAGGAGAGTGTCAGTAACAAAACATATAAATAAAGGAGTAAATAAAACAAGTAGACAAGGTAGGAAGTACAAAGCAATTTTGTAAATTACTTTTTAGAATATAATAGGGTCCTAAGTCATTCCTTTCTAACTAGGCTTGCGTCCTACGGGCAACACGGCTCTGATACCACTTTGTCACACCCGGTCCCAACAAGACAACCGGATGGCTTCCACATATATGCCAGGATCGATTCTCATCATACATGTGTAGACGAAAGTGTAATATCATTTATTACAAGCCATGTTCGAGTACATAAATGTCTTACAATAATGACCCGTAGGTCTAAAATAAGCTTACAGAGCAAACAGCGGTAAAAGTAAACTAGTGTGGCTCCATGCACAGGCGTTGCCCGGGGGTTGCGCCAGCCTAGAACGTCTCCTCCGGATCGGCGAAGAAGTCTTCATTCTCCACCTCTTCTCCATTGTAGACTGAGGAAAGATAAGCAACAAGCAAGTTTGAGTACCAACGATACTCAGCAAGTTGGAAAGAGATGACATGAGGGTATTTAGAAAGGAAGGCCAAATTTGGGTTAAGCACTATAGCATTACAACCTATCCTTAGCTTTCATTAACACCTACTTCTAGGTGTTTGAACACAACCATAACCCATTGGTAAACCAAGTGCCAACCAACAAATCCAAACCACACCACCATTCCCAGACATTGGCTAATTATGAATTGGACACCAAGCCGCTCTTGTCCGTGAGCACGGCTGTCATGACAGTTTCTAAATCTCTGCAGAGAATGTACCCTTTACCCACAAGCCGTGATTTCATCCCCTGTTGCCAGGTGGACTAAGGAAACCTCCCTGATGCCCGTGGTCGCTAACCACATTGCACACTTCCTTTGGTGTGAGGCCAGGAGATCACTACGAGGTCTTTACAAAGGATTCTCCCGACGCGTACTAGCCCTCTGAGGTTTCACCCCTGTACAAAAGTGTGAGCCGTTACACCACGACTCAACACCCCAGTTGCCCCCTCTTGAGCCATGCGGATCCCAAGGCAGTACACCCTGAACCAATTCCCCGCACTATCCAACCACTAATACTACGCCGGGAGAGGCCTAATTTAATGGACCAAGCTGCCCCATACTCAGTCTTGTGGCGATACTATAAGGCTTAGTGGCTTCTCCATAAACCGGTCCTTAGAATCCGGCAAGGTTCATACCCCAAAACCCGGGTCTCGTGCGTACTACACCATACCAAGCAAAACCAACCCGCCAGATTCCTATCCACTACAATTCAATTCACCATATCTCAACAAATACAATCACAATAATTAATGGTAGAGCATGTAATGTAGAGATAATTCCCTCCCAAAGACTAAGCATGGCTAAGCGTAAAGAAATAATAACATCTACCCAAGCCAACCAGGGGACAAGGAATTATATGGAAGGGTACAGTAAATAGGATTCAATTTATTAAGCATGCAGCTAACTAAAACTTAATAAAACAGGTGCAAAATGGTCAAGGAACTTGCCTTCTTCGGAGGGTGGGTCGGTGAAGTGGTAGTCTTGAAGGTTGTAGGTCGGCTCGGGAACCGACTCTAAACACATCATCGCATGCGGAACGGAAAGTAGTAGCACACAATAAGCACAAGAGAAATAATGCACACCACAAATAAATAACACCAAAGAAAACCTACGCAATTACGTTCCTAACACAATGTCCTTAGTTGAAGTTTTAATTAGAGGTGTGGGTGGAAATTTGGTTTTTAGGGTTGAGGTGGGGTTGGTTGACAATTTATGGTTTTTATCCTTATTTTAGAGCATGGCATGGGTTTGCTACAATTTTTCTTAGCTAAATTTGAATAATAAAGTAATGAAGTGGTCCACAACAGTATTAAATAAATTACTTTAGTGTAAACAATTTAATAAATAAAGGCCAAGTAATTTCCCTAATTAATTTATGCAAAAGAGAGTGTAAATTCTATGATTTTATGTAAATAAACATGGATGCAGGGGTTTTTGTGCAAAACAGACATGATCAGAGGCTTGAAAATATTTTATAACATTACCAGGGGTTAAATCATAATTTACAGAGGCTAAAAATATAATTTATGGTGAAAACAGGGGCTAAAAGGATTTATTTAATCAATTTAACAGTGCTGACACAATTTAATTAAAGTCCAGGGGCTAGCTCATAAATTTCAGGACCTATCTGCAATTACTTAAAATAAATGCAGGGGGCTACGCGCAAAACGGCCAACGGCCATATCCACCTTCAATCTGGGCCGTCGGATTTAAAGTGAGCGGCCCGGATTTAAAATAAACGAAGGGGTACGCCCCTTCTAATCTCGGCCGTCGGCCCGGGTTGGACGGCCGAGATGGTGCCACGTCGCCCCAGGGGCGACGCGCGCACAGGGCGCGGCGGCGCGCGCGCCAGTCCGGCGGCGCACGGCGGCGGGGTCGCCGGAGAGTGGCCGGAATGGCCAAAACGGCGTCAATTTCGAGCGCTCTACACACCAAACGGTAGAGGGGGGTATGGCGCACTCACCTAGGGGGGGTTTTGGGCCTTGAAATCGGGCGGAGGAGCGTCGGCGACGGCGACCGGCGGCGGTCCTCGGCGGAGCTCGTCGGGATTGGTGAAGCGGCGGCCGATTCCCCGAACGGCGATGTCCGGCGGGTTCCTAGCGTCATGGAGAACACGGTGAGCAAGAGATCGAGGGAGGAAATTGGCCGGAGCGTCGGGAACGGCGGCGACAAACCTCGGCGCGGCGGCTAGGGTTCGGAGCTTCGGGGAAGGGGGAAAATGGGGGGCGCCGGAGGAATTTATAGGGGAATCGGGGGCGGTGAAGAGGGGAAAGGGATCCCCGGCGATGGAAGGCGACAGGGGCATTGATGGGCGGTGATTTCTTGCCGGGATTTTGAATCGGGGCGGGAATCACGGCGGTGTCGGCCGCGGGCGCAGGGAGGAAGAAGGAAAGGGGGAGGGGAGAGGCTGACCGGTGGGCCCCAGCGCGCAGAGAGAGGGGAAAGGGAGAGGGTGGCGCGGCTGGGCCTTGGGCCGGCGGGGAGAAAAGGAAGGGGGGAGGAAATGGGCTGGGGCGGGGTTAAGGCCCAGGGTGGGTTTTTCTTTTCTTTTTCTTTTTGTTTTCCTTTTTCCTTTTTCATTCTTTTGCAAATTTGAATTGTTTTTCAAATTCAAACGAATTCTAGCGCATTTTGAAATTGAATTTTCACTCAAATGCAACCATTCATGATGCATCCCTAGTCTTTTCTTTTGTTTTTAAATTTTTGAAAATTTGGGTGTTACATAGATGCACTTTGAGATCAAACTTGATATGAGTAAAGCTTATGATCGAGTGGAGTGGAATTTTCTAAAGCAGATGATGAGTAAATTGGGTTTTGCAAATAGATGGATAGAAACGATCATGAAGTGTATATCAACGGTATCATATCGAATCAAGGTCAATGGAGAATTAGCTGAGATTATTAAACTAGAGAGGGGTTTACAACAAGGAGATCCTTTGTTGCCATATCTTTTTCTTATTTTTGCAGAAGGATTCTCAGCACTATTACATGACATGGAAGAAAAAGGTCTTTTAGAGGGTATAAAAATTTGTCATCATGCACCGAGTGTGAACCATCTACTGTTTGCGGATGATTCTCTGTTACTTCTAAAAGCTGATGAACGAAGTGCAGGACATCTTCAAAATATTCTTTCTTAGTATGAGGAATGCTCGAGGCAGATGATAAATAAAGAGAAGTCGTGTATTATGTTCAGCAAAAATACAAGATGCTCAACAAAAGATAGAGTAATGAACAAACTGGATATTCGAAAGGAGGCGATGTATGATAGGTACCTGGGCTTGCCAGTTTATATGGGACAATCGAAGGCACACACCTTTTCTTATATTAAGAAGAGAATTTGGAAGAAGATTCAAGGATGAGAAGTGAAGTTGTTATCCAAGGCTCGTAAAAATATTCTCATCAAAGTCGTGCTCCAAGCCATGCCAAGTTATGCCATGTCCTGTTTCGACCTTACCAAGACTCTATGCGATGATATCAGTGCTATGATTGGAAGGTTTTGGTGTGCACATCAGGATAATGAAAATAAAATTCATTGGATGTCATGGGAAAAACTGGAGGATTGGGATTTCAGGATTTGCATTTGTTCTATCTGGCAATGCTCGCAAGACAAGGATGGCGCCTAATATCTAATCCAGATTCTCTTTGTGCAAAAGTGTTGAGAGCACGGTACTTTCCAAATGGACAACTACTCAATGTCGTCGTGCGACCAGATATTTCGTATGCCTGGAGAAGTATCTTGCATGGTCTAGCAGCCCTAAAAAAAGGTCTCATATGGAGGATGGGTAATGGAGAAAATATAAACATTTGGTTGGACCCGTGGATCCCAAATGGAGCAACTCGGAGACCAATTACCCCTAGAGGACATATGATATTTACCAAGGTGGCAGATCTACTAGATCCGGTAACTAGGACTTGGGACAGGAACCTAATTGAGGAAAACTTCTGGGAGCTAGATGTAAGATTGATCCTAACCATCCCTGTTCGAATGGGTCAGGATGATTTTGTTGCTTGGCATCATGATGTGAAAGGCTAATTCTCTGTTAAATCTGCTTATCATACGTTGAAAGATGAAGAGGAATCCAAATCAACAAGACAGATGGGAGAGTCGTCTGAAGGAAATAATACAAAAGGCTTACAATGGACATTGTTATGGAAACAAAAATGTCATTAAAAAATTTTACATTTCCTTTGGCAATTAACACATAACAGTCATCCACTGCGAATCAATTTGACTAAAAAAGGAATTGGGAAGGAAATTCTATGTCCATTCTGCAATTGTTTCGATGAAGATGGGGGCCATTTGTTTCTTAAGTGCAAGGTAGTGAAAAAGGTGTGGCATGGCTTGCATTTGGAACATGTACACATTCAACTAATACATAAGATTTCATGTGAAGAAATGGTGCAAGTAGTTCTCAAAATAAAAAATAAAGATCGTCTGAAAACCATATACTTATTGTGGTGCTGGTGGAATGCTCGAAATAAATTAGTTCATGGAGAAGGAATGCAAACAAGCGAAGAAGTTATGCATCGAGTATTAAATCTAGTTGCACAAGAACACTCATTGCACGAAAATTATATTTCCATAACAAAAACATTTCGATGGAAACCACCACCAGCTGGTTTTCTCAAAATTAACTTTGATGGTGGTTTCATGAAGGAGTCAATAAGAGGATCCTGGGGATTTGTAATTCGTGATCATCAAGGTATGGGTATAGCTGCAGGTGCAGGAACTCTGGTCAATGTTTTTCAATCTATGCAAACTAAAGTAGAAGGCTGTCTTGTTGCTTTGAAAATAGCTGGAAACCTTGGCATTGGTAATATTCTATTGGAATCAGATTGTTTGAATTTGGTGCAGACGCTGATCTCAGATGATTTTGATCATGCTTTTGAAGGCTGGTTGATCAAAGATTGTAAATATATTTTAGCTAATGATTCTTTTTTCAAGTCTATCATTGTAATTAGAGTTGTACTAACTCAGCTCATACTCTAGCTCATTACGCTTTATCCAAGGACTTAGAACAACCAATGATTTGGTTTGATCCTCTCCTTAATCTTGTAAATAAACTTCTGGTCCGTGACTTGTCAGCTGGACCTGATGTTTTAATATAACGAGCTGTGTAATGATAAAAAAAAAAGAGTAGGCGGGCGGAATTGGGGAAACTTGGCAAGGAAGACGCTCCGACCACTCCGCCACCGGACGACGGGCGGCGGCAAGGCAAGCTCCATGCACAGGCACATGCAGCACAGCACAGCACAGGTGAACTGACAACGCAGTGAGTAGTCTTCCTGCCTCTCACTTCCTCTGGCTCGACAGGCGCCTCAGAGGTGTCGCTTATCTCGCTCCCTGTCCCGCAGCGCCGGCACTCACCGCGTGTTCGACGAAATGGCTGATGGGAGGGCGGACGAGAGAGGCAAGAGGGCGGCTGTGGAGGCTATCACGGACCGCCTCAGCGGGCTCCCGGACGACCTTCTCCAGCATATTCTATCCTTCCTGCCGTCTAGGTACGCCGTGCGGACATGCGTGCTCGCCCGCCGTTATCGCGAGCAGTGGAAGTCCGTACCTGCCATCCGCATCACCAGAGACGATGCCGTGAGGTTCTGGGGTCCGACTGCTCTGAACAAGTTCGTGAACTGCCTACTGCTCCTTCGCAACAAATTGCCTATGGATCAGGCCGAGCTGAATACATTTGATGAGGGTGACTCCGAAGTGGCTGTTGAATGCTTAGAGCCATGGATCCGATATTGTCTATCCTGCAAAGCTCGGAAGCTTTTTGTGTCCTGCAATGACAATTATCCCTGGGTTCTACCCAAAGGGCTAATCACCTCAGCTTCCAAGCACCTGAGAGTACTCGAACTTACTCGGGTCCAATTGGACCAAGACCTGGATTTCTCGGGCTGTGTGAAACTTGAGGATCTAAAAATGGAGTTCTCTAGCATTTATGCAAATAGAATCGTCTCTCCATCACTGAAACATCTCAGCATCATATTTTGTTTCTTTCCCAATGGAGTTCGTGCTCGAATCGCTGTTCCAAATCTTATTTCCCTGCTGATGGCTGACTGTATAGAAATGACTCCATTGTTTGATAGTATGCCATCTCTAGTGGATGCATTTGTCAGACTTGAGCAATCTGATGATTGCTGCCGAAACAGTTATGAGGCTGGTAACTGTGGTGATGAGTTTTGTAAGGGATGCCGTGGTATCAATTATGGAAAGAGCACCTGTGTCCTGCTTGAAGCATTGTCAAGTGCTACAAAATTGGAGTTAACAGCTTCACCAGAAGTGGTATGATTCCCCTTGGCTCTTTACTTCTGATTTCATTGTTCAACATCCATTCTGTCCTAACAAGTGTTGTAACTGTGTATAATCACTGACAATATATACTGCTTAAATTAGAGGCAAAAAACATTCCATGCGATACACATATTTCTTCTATATTTACTCAATTACTAGTTCTATATGTAAAATATGTACTGCATGCTCTGGTATACTTCACTGTCATTGTGTCATTGTGTTTCTACTGTAACAAGGGTACCAACTTACTCTTACTCTTTTTGTCTTATTGCAGTTTATTTTCAGGAGGGATTTGACCCAATGCCCTACATTCAGCAAATTGAAAACTCTGTTGCTCAATGAGTGGTGCTTAACTACTAACCATGGTGCATTAATTTGCTTTCTCCAGCACTCACCAGTTCTAAAGAAGCTGGTTCTTCAATTTGGTCCGGTGCGTGATTTCTTTGTGTGATTACTTGTCTATATAAAGCTAGCATGTATGATGAATTTAACTTGGTATATATTTTCTGAATTAGGATCATTACAAATTGGTAGAAACGGGTGCCAGTTATAACCTGAAGAAGCAATCTCTTATATTGAAGGACCTTACTCTTGAAGTAAAATGTGCTGAGGTCGATGACCGGATTCGCAGAATTTTAGTAGTCCTTTGTTACTATGGTCTGCACCTTGAGAAAATTAAGATCAAACACCTTCCAACACCGCTTGATACCCAATTCTCTGACTTTTGGCCTTCTGGAAGTAAGTATATCCCTGCAAGCCTGTTTATATATTTATATAAATAGCAACGGAAAAGAAATATACCGCTTGGGATTTTATTTGAGTTTACATATAACAATGATGATAGGAAAACAGAGTTTGACTTGTCACATATACACATGAAAGAAACAATGCTGCAACTTCATTCTTAATAACCACAGTAATGTGCCAATGCTGTGGACGCATTTGTGGGCTGTCATTATGGCCGGCTCAGCCACAAAGGCGACCACAGCGCGGCTGCAGGGCCTGCACAGGCGCAGGTGCAACCGTAGGAGATATAGTTGAGTTTGAGTCAAATAAGAGTCCATTAGAGATTAAGTTGAGTTTGAGTCAAATAAGAAAGTGTTAGAGATAAAGCCGAGTTTGAGTCAAATAAGAGATGGAGTCAGTTGGAGGGTGTACTAACGGACCCTGGTGCACGGCTAGAGGGGGTGCAGGGCTTTCCCTACCTCTTATATAAACAGCCGCACCCCTTATTACTGTAATTCCATCGAAGATTACCATCTACTGTCCCCCCCCCCCCCCCCCCCCCCCCCCCCCCGCCCTAGGCGCAGCAGGAGAGCTGCTGCCCACCCCGTTTCACAACAATTGTTATCAAGAGAATTTGGGGCAACGACCATGTCCCGCCCCAACGAAGATTCTGGGACCTTCACCCTCCAAGATCTTGTTGTCATGATGACCCGCGTGATGCAGTCATGTGGACACCTTCAACAACCTCCTCAACAGCCACGAGCAGCACATCACACGCTTGGAGAAGCTCCTGGAGACCACCTACTCCGTGCTGCAGGGAACGCCCCTGCAGGACGATTCTGACTACGCCGACGATGGTGGCAGCGGCGACGGGTACGGTCGGAATGATGACACCTGTCGCTCCTCGGGGCACCCCTCCTACGACGAAAGTGGGCTGCGCCGCCACAATATCAGTTTCCCTAAAATTGACCGGGAAACGATCCACTGCCATGGTTGACCAAGTGTGAGACCTACTTTCGGGGTCACACACAATGCTGAGGAGAAGGTTTGGCTAACCTCTCTCCATTTTGAGGGAGTCGCTGTCGAGTGGTACACCGCCCTCGAACTCGACTGCAACTTCTCCTAGGAGCGGTTCATGGACTTCGTCAACATGCACTTCAGGCATCTACTTCGCTCCAACGACGTAGATTAAAGATCTTTGCTGCATTGGTATGATGGAGGAGTACCAACATCAGTTCCTTGTGCTCCTTTGCCGTTGCGAGGATCCTAGCCAACACCCCAAAATCAACCTCTTCACTGCTGGCCAGAGAACCCCTTCGCACTGATGTGGAGCTGCAATTTCCCTCGAACCTTCAGACCGCCACGAGCCTGGCCCTGGTTTTCGAGCGGCGGTTCGAAGCAACTTCAGAACACGACGCGCAGAAGGGCACTGCCGCACAACGCTCTACGTGTCGTTCACCTACGGCGCGCACCTCCGCTCCAACCATTAGTAGGGTTCCTGTCGCCCCTGCTCCAGCACAAGTCGTGCTCACACGCCCACGTCTCAAGGGCCTCACGATCGATGAGATGGCAGCCAAGCGGGCAACCGGCGAGTGCTATCACTGTTTGAAAAGGTACACGTCGGACCACAAGTGCGCCAATAAGGGGTCTTCCTCTTGAAGCTCGATGACGACAACGACGTTCACGAGGCCGTAGCCGACATGGGCATCTTGCTCCATGCCCTGACCGACCATTGACCTCGCAAACACCATGAAGCCTCACATTAACGTTCACAACAAACTGTTGACTGCCCTGGTCATCATTGGCTCTACCCACACCTTCGTCAGGGAGGCCCTCATCTAGGAACTCTACCTGATGATGTTGCCGCGGCCTGGCGTCAGCGTCCGATTGGTAAATGACAACCCCATCTTCCCACGGGTTCCTTTGTCAATTGCTGGGGAGCCGTTCGACATCACCTGCTACGCACTACCTCTTGATGGCTTCAACTTAGTCTTGGCAGTTCAGTGGTTGCGGTCCGCTGCGTCGCTGATGAACAAGAGCAGGGGTAGGAGACAAGTTCTCTTAGACTAATTCTTGCTTGTTTTATTGCTATGCACCAACTACAATATATAGCTGGCTCAGCTGGTTACATTATGAATTAAGACTATATCTAATATGGAAACTAATCAATTAAGACTCTATCTCTAATTTGGAAACTAATCAATTAAGACTCCTAACAGATTCAAACTCTCGTTTATCTCTAATTTTCCTAAATAGACTTGGACTCTCCCTTTATGTTCTAAAGACCTAATCTAAACCCATGTGACATCTCTCCCTCCTTACGGAAAGCTCATACTCGAGCTTGAATAAGACCTTGCTGCTCTTGGAATAGCGTCAACTTAACCACACTCCTTATTGAACCATCAATCTCTGTACCCATGAAAAGACAAGTATCTGATATGTCGCTTAACCTCTCTTCTGAATTAACATAACCGAAGCAAGTAAGCTCCAGGTCAGCAGAATTCTGACCCATCTCGGCTATAGACAGCATGGGAACTCCGATTATCCCCTTCCGCAGTAAGTTATCATCAGCAGACTGCACCGAACCAGGATCAGAATGTCTGTCACTGATTTCAGAGAAGTTATCAGTGTCAGAGAAAGCTCTACTGCCGATGCTCATTGCCTTCCCACTGGATGCTATTCTTCGATGTTGGCTTTTGTTTCCTAAAGAAGATATTCCAAGCGAGGACGATGAATGTTTCAATGGGAAATCAGCACCCTTTGCTGTTTTGACCTTTGAAGTTCGTGACCTGAGTAGATGAAATTTGTTGATTTCCTATCTTTCTTTGCAATTTTGTTTTGAGCAGTGAGAGTTGTTCCATAAGTTCTCTGATATCCTTGCCCTCTTTATTGGCCTTTGCAGCTACTAATACCAAGCTTGAAACCCTTTCAGCAAACTTTAAAGTACTTAATGTCTCAGAATAAGATGAGACACCTGGATTGATCTGCACAAACATCAATTTTTTTTTTTTGCATGTCCACCCAAAGAAATTTGCAGCATTTGTATAAGTTTGCTCTTCCTGTATGGTACATGAGCATTCTTCTGTGATAGAATATGACATCCCCAAGAGCAGACATAGATTTGTTGATATGTTTTGCTTCTTTGAGTCTATCGCCTGGATTTCTTTCAAGGAAAGAAGGCGGCGAGCTTTTGGGCGACACACACTCAACGCCGATCTTGGTTGAGGAATCCAAATCCAGGGGACGTAGCGGGGGTAGAGCGTGGGGACGAGTGCAGGTAGCGGACGCGTCGACTGCAGAGGTCATGAAGAGGGCGATAGAGTTGGTGGCGGCGGCAGGAGCTCCGATAGTGGGGGTGGTTCTAGCGGTGCCGAAGAGGCGGAAGCTAGGGAGGACGTCGATGTCCTTGGCGGCGGCGACAACTCGGAAATCGAGCCTAGAGCCGTGGGGGATGCGGATGGCGTGTGGGCGGACGCTGAAGGTGTGGAGGACGGCAACAATCGTGATTGCGGTGTCGACGGTAGATCTCGAGAGAGGGGAACCGGAACGGGAAGGAGACGACCACCACCGTGGATCTTGCACGACGGGCGGCGAGGAGGGGGCGGTGTGTGCGACGATGAACCTGATCATCGTAGAAGATACGCCGACGGCGAAGACGTTGATGGCGATGAGTCCTGCGAGAATGACGCCAGAGTAGGAGTTGGGGAGGACGAGCGCGCCGCGGAAAATCTCATCGGTGACGGACCCGAAACCTTCGGAGGCTTCAGATCTTGCTGTTGTGGAGGCCGGAGAGGATGCATTGGCTGTGGGTCTTAGGGTGAGGGTGCGGCCAACATCAGGGACATCGGATGCTGAGGCGACGACGGCGAGGTCGATGGCTGTAGCGTGGGCAATCTTGGCAGTAGCAGCGGCGACGACGAAGACGGAGAAGCAGAGCCTGGAGCTGAGGGGGCGGAGGGCTGCAGATTCAGAGGCCGGAGAGGATGCGGCAGAGGCGGATCTGAGGGTGCCCGCATGATCGGTGGTTTTCGCACGCTGAAGTTCGCATGTGCCGTCACCTGCCCCGTGGTATCAGAGAATTCGTCCGTTGGCTATGGGAGCCATGACTCGCGAAGCCCCATCAGGGTGCGACCCAGACGCAGAAGTGAGCAGATGAGTCCTCGGCGGCCGCTCGGGTGGCAAGGTTGACGAGCGCGACGGTCTTCGAGACAACAAGATCGATCCGATTTTCCCGTAGGCTGGTACGCGCGTGGTAGTCAGAGATGGCAGCATGCGGAGAGAGCGACACAGAGCCTTCTTTCAAATCGATCTTGGTGTAGGGTGTCAGTTCTGGCAGGGATGAGGTGGGGGGCGCTTCATCCACTAGAGAGTCGTCGATCGGCGTTCGGATTTCGCCATTAGGATCAATCTCCTCCGCAGGTGACGCAGTGCCCGAATGTATGACATTATTTCGTTTTATCTGCTCAAGGACCTTGTCTAAGGCGTCTCGTGGCATGGTTTGCTTATCGCTGATAATGTCGAGTGTGGCATCCATCGCATTGTCGTTGTCATCGCCCATTGGGTCGTTGTTGGATTGTGATACCAAAATGTCATGGATGTTCTTGTAAATGCCGCCGAACATGCCGTCGGGTCACCGGCGCCACCGCTGCGTTGCCGATAAATAGGGATGGAGGTAGGAGACAAGTTCTCTTGGACTAAATCTTAGCTTGTTTTACTCCTATGCACCAGATACAATATATAGCCGGTTCAGCTAGTTACATTATGGAACTAAGACTCCATCTCTAATTTGGAAACTAAACTATTAAGACTCTTCTAACAGATTCAAACTCTCCTTTATCTCTAATTTTCCTAAATATATTTGGACTCTCCCTTTATCTTCTAAAGACTTCCTAATCTAAACCCGCATGACAGTTAGGGTTGAAAGAGACCCGATTCTTCGTGAACACCTCAACGGAGACGTAGATTCCTGTGTGAAATCGAACTTCGGGATAAGTCGTGTCTCTTGTCCCTTTTTGTTCTCATTCATCACTAGAACTGTATATTAGGACTTCTTGTTGTTCATCGCTTTAATCTTGTTAATCTTGCGATCTATGGTTGTAGTAGCATTCCTACTTGCTTAATTAGGTTGCTAGAACATTTATCTAACTTACGCTAAAACTAAATCGAAGAGAAACTCATGAAAATCCAACTTTTGTCTCATGAACACACAATGCCCGGACCATTAGGCCAGTAGAGTTTAATCTCGTTTAATGAAGTGTTTGCAAGTTTTATTCGCCTATTCACCCCTTCTCTAGACAAATTTCAGTAAATTATTGTCCTGTTTAGTTATATTAAGTTAAAGCGTTAGAAAATTTCGCATCCAGTAGTTGCAAGTCATATCATTTCTCTCAAACTGGTTCGTACTGTTTAATCTGTTTGAACTAAACATGATTAAGATCGAGACTAGGCAATTAACAAATCGGATTAATCTTAATAACAAGAGGCTTAATCATAATTAGCGTATATCAAATCACCTAGGTTCTAAATGCATCTAGATTAGAATTAAGGACATGGAGTAGGGACTCGGGCTACCATCTGGGTTGGAGTTCGTCGTAGGCATCGTCGCAGAGGGTCGGTGTGGTGGCGGCTTGATGCGGGTGACAGTGATTGGGATGGCGACTTCCTGTGGTAGCGGCGAGCACAAGCATACGGTCGTCCCTCCCCATCCGTGCCAAATGGATCGGGTGTCAGTTGAGGGAATATGGGGCGCACGGGTGGAGCACGACAATCTTTGGATGCTTGCCCTCTGTGGCACTCCTTTTTTATATGGCGCGTGAGGAATGGGGCTCACTACCAAGGATGGTAGGAGTGCCCCCGATCAAGGTGCAAGTTGGATATAGGATCAATTAGGGATGAAAACAGACGGATATGGACGGATAAAATGCTTTTCTATATTCATTTCCATATTATAATTTCGGAAACAGATTCGGATTGGATGTTGTCGGAAACGGGTTTGATATCGGATATGTCGGATGTATCAGAAACAGATTCATCGGATCAGAAAATTATGGATATCGGACGAATTCGGATATTTATTTCAGAAAGAACATTTCACATATCAAATAATTAAATAATAAATCAGCAGCTTCATCATCTTATCGGGATCACTTTCTATGTCCTCATCCTATAAAATAATGAAGCAAGAGAATAGTTAATCAACTAGGAAAATAGAATTTCCATGACAGTTGCCCGTGTCTTTGCCCGTGTCTTGGCGGTTGTCCGTTTCTCTTCGAATCTTCCAGCTTTGAAAATGGTCAGTTGATAAAGTTGTTTTTATGGTAGCCTCCATGGGAATCATAATGAAACTTGTGCAAAATTTGCATCAAACTAGCAGTTTTGATCGATGACTATCTTTCTGGGCACTGGGCTACTCCGAATTGATCATTCATCTCTGATGGATTTGGTTTAAGTTCTGAAATTCTAGTTAGAGTCAGTATGTTTTTTTTGTCCATAGTGTGTTGGAGGATGCATGAGCAGATATATCCGGACTGCACTCAACCAGGATTACAAAAGGCGCTAGGCGCTAGACGGGCGGTGACCTACCGCCTAGAGTCTAGGCGTGCCTAAGCGTTTATAGGCGCTGCCTAGGCGTTTTTACTATTTTAATATATATATATATATGCAGTTATGTATAGAACAATAAATAAGTATGTGTACAATATATAAATGTTGCAAGAAATGAATCTTCATGTTATCAGCCTCTACAATAATGTGATGAGTTTACCTCCATTCCAGCCCCTACAATTACCATAATAATCTTGTTAGAACAACTCATAACATTACAGAAACTGCAAATCAGTAGAAAACTAAAAATAAACATAATTAATACTCATCTTAGTAGTTGTCCTCCATAGCATCTTCTCAATTCTAATGTAGACACTAGACAGTGGACATCACAAACAAGAGGTATGACTGTAGGAGACTATCACAGATGTCAAAGTGCATGAAAACTCATAAATAAAGTTCATAATTTAAAAATACATAAGAGTTGCATTTAGGAGTTCATTACAGACTTAAAATGATAAACAACACATGATGCATAACAGATTTATTGAGTTTTTCAATCCTCATCCATGTCTTCATTTCCTGTATCAAACGCCCCCTCTTTATAGTCAAATTCCTCTTGTTTATAAAGCTATCTCATTCTACCACTTCGACGTATCTCAAGTTGTTCATCAACCTCCATTGCTTCTCTAATAACAGACCAAGGAATATTTGTTCCAGACATGTGTTCTTCATCTCTATAATCAGCTAGTGCACAACTATCACCACCTTCAAATAAGAAACCTTGAGCTTCACTTGTTTCACTAGATAAGAGTACATCATTAGTCTTCTTGGCTTTGATATTTGCTCTTTTGCTCATCAGTTTAGAATTGAATTGGATGAAAACAAGAGAGTTAAAGCGTTCAGTAGTAAGCCTATTCCTTCTCTTTATATGTATCTACAAATGATAAATCAATAGATAAAATCAGCCATAAACAGAACAGATGCAACATGAAAATTCAACCACTGGACCAAACAGCTAACAAGGCAAAATTCAGCTATTGGACATAACAGGAAAAAATTCAGCTAACAGGACAGTCAGAAATTCATAAACCATATCAAATATGCTCCAGTTTCTTTCACATCCAGATGAACTTGAAGTTAATGAGAGGATCCGAACAACCATCTTTTATAAATTGGGTGTCCCACCTCCATATAACCTCCACCATGAAGCTGAAATTACATCCAGATGAAAATGAAACACAAAGTCTATATTATTCAGATTTATATTACACTAAAGATTGCAGATTTACCTGGATTATAATCAAAGTTTTGCAAGTCCTAGCAAACTTCTTTGCAAATGATCCTTCCCTATTTTGAAACAATTTCAGTTCACTATTCACAACTTGATCTTGCTTATCCTCATCATCATAGTAGAAGGTCTCAACACAATTGATGAACCCTTCTACTACAGGAGTATCCTCAAACATTGAAATATCATTGTAACTATAGTACGGATTCAACAAATATGCAGCCAAGTGTAATGGAGAGTTTAGTCGCCCAATCATCTTCTTTTCAACAATAGTCATGACATCTCTATAACGAGCTTCCATATTACCATATCATTGCTTGATCTCTCCCTTTGTCTTGACTAATTCTCTATATAGGAAATCCATAGATGGCTTCACATCCCCATCAACCAAACGAAGGACCTTTACTAAAGGCTCAAAAACACTTAAACACATCTTGACATCTTTCCAAAAAGATGGACTCATCATTGTTGCGGTTGCATCTTTTTTTTTTTGACTTCACATCTCTCAAGGTGTCCCACTTACTATCGAACACCATCTTTCTTAGCTCATCTTTTTTGTCCAAAATGCTACTCAAAGTAAGAAATGCTAAAGCAAATCTAGTCACACCTGGTCTTATGATTTCTTTTCCTCCTGTAAGTGTCTCATACACTCCAAAGTTCTTGTGTGCCCATAGACAAAGATGGTGAATGACTTCGCTTGATCTAGCACTTTCGAACCTTAGTAGGTTGCCAATTCCTTGGAGCATCAAGTTGATTGTGTGTACCATAAGAAGTCCAAAATATATTTGGCCTTTTAGTTAACATTAGCTTCTTAGCTCCCATGTTGTTAGAAGCATTGTCTGTTCACAACTTGAACCACATCATCCTCAACAACTTCTTCAATTGCTTTGTCCACTAGTTCAAATACTAGTTCACTTGTGTGAGACACATCTGACACCTCCTTTGAACTAATAAAGTTTGTCCCTTCAGCACAATTTGTTATCAAATTCATTATGCTTCTCCTCTTGCTATCCGACCAAGCATCTGTCATGATGGAGCATCCATTCTTCAACTTTTCAACATCACGTTCTTTTATCAAACTTTTAGTTCTTTCAAACTCATTTGTCAATAAAACTCCTCTTAGATGGTCTTGAGAAGGTGACTCAAAACCAGGACCAAATTGACCAATTGCTTCACACTTTTGAAAGAACTCCTCACTATCAATAACATTGAATGGTATAGCTGAACAAAAACAGAAACATAATGATTTACAATGCAGCAACAAATAATTAAAAATGCAGCAGCAAATCTTGATATACAGCATGATACACAGAACTATACATTGCAGAATTATAAACAACATGATATATTGCAGCAGGAAAGTTAAAAGTGTTAATTACCATGTGTATATATCCATCTTGCTACATATTCTTGAACATCTTGTGTTCTTTTATTCCAAAGCTCCTTGTTAAGCTTTTGTTGTTTTAAAGCTTCAGGTCTAGTTGCAGTGGGATCAATTGTCTTTGTCCACTTATCAATGGGTCCTAGCTTGTGAGGCTCCGAGCTGCCAACACAAGTAACATCTTCTTCATCTCCTCCAACTCGAGACACATTCACTTCTTCTCTAAGATTCAACTCACGAGCAGTCCTCTCCCTCCTCTTTTTTGTTGCATTCTCAAGTGATTTGAGGCACTTATCTTTTGCCTCTGGTGTTCTCTTTCGACACTTACTAACAACACTTCCAAAATGTGCTACATGCTGTTCCAAACGGTTAACTCCTTCCGAGCTAACATGATCACAAAACAAGCATCGAACCTTGTCCTTGTTGTTAGGATCTGCTAGGATCCCATACTCCCATCCTATGTCATCCGATCTTCTCTTCAGCAGGACCACATTTTCTGTTGGCACTGCTTCAGCTGGTGCTGCCACACTCATCTCTGTGGGTCCAGTCGACATCCTACAAGAATTAGAGCTTAGAATTCTTAATACAGACTACCATACTACCATAGTATACAATAAAAGAAGGTGCAGAACAGTCATACAATATTACAGTTGTAAAAAAACAGAGGAATTCAGCTTACAGTGACAAGCATACTCAGATTTGAAAACTTAATAACTTATTCAAAGAGATGACTAGATGAGCAGATTCAGTTTGCAGAAGTTAATCAAAGATGAATATAGGAGTTACTGTACCATAATAATCTCTATTTTGTATTTACTAACAGATAGGTATTACCATCTTCTCACAATGACACAATCAAAGGGTGGAGTGGAGCAAACTTGCCAGTAGATCGGTGTATTGACTAGACTTTGAGCAGAACCATAGGAGGAAAACAAGAGCAAGAGCCACAATGGCATACCAGAATCCTTGAGCTCGGGGAGGCGGCGGAGGGATGAAAGGCTTGAACTCCTTGTTGCGGCGGGTGGGGAGGCTGGGGCCGGCGTCGAGCGCCTCGACCTCCGGGTTGACCACGGGGGAGAGGAAGCCCGTAGGTCACGGCGTCGCGGGAGATGGATGCGGGCGGCAGAATGAAACGGGAATGGGGACCGCTGAGGACGAGCCGTGCCTTTCTCCCGCGCGAGGCGCACTTCTCCCGCACACCTTTTTTTTTTCCCGCCCGTCCGCTCTGCCTTTTCCTGCTCCGCCTTTTTCCGCTCCGCGCGTTTCGGCGTTGCCTCCGCGCGCCTGGGCGCGCACCCGCGTCGCCTCGGCGCTCGGCCCACCTTTTCTCCGCCTAGCACCCCAAGGCTCCGCGTCCGATGGTCGCCTTGCGCTTACGCACGCCTAGGCTACCGCCTTACACCGCCTTTTGGAACCCTGCACCCAACAAGACAATAGGAACGAACATGGCCTCCGAACAAGGCCGCTCAACTACCTAGCCCACGAAAGAACGAATACAGACCGCTCACGTGTTTCTCATCGTGGTTTTGTACGCTGATGACCTAGTCTGGGCCAACCTAGCGGTGACACGCAACCCTGATGACCTAGCCCGGGCCAACCCGGCGGCGGCGTCGGTCTCACCCACTCCCACGTACGACGTACCCATGCCAGATGAATATCGCCGACCAGCATTGACGATGTGGGGGCGACGACAGTGGGGCGGCGATGGCGTGGGGGCATGGGGGCACGGCGGCGGAGCAGCGACAGGGTGGTGCGGCGAACACCCACGCCAGATGAATATCACTGGCCAGCGTTGACTATGTGGGGGCGACGACAGTGGCGCGGCGATGGCGTGGGGGTGATGACGGCGGTGCGGCGGCAGCGTGGCGCCGGTGGGCTGTCGGCGGCGTGCGGCGGTGACTGGCTCAGGGCGACGACATCAAGGACTCACGGGATACGGCGGCCTACGGGATGGGAGTGGGAGTTGGGTTAGGGTACAGAGCGGCCAGGCCGCGGGCACAATGGGCCAAAAAGTATTCGGATATTATTCAGATTCCTAATCGGATATATCCGACGAAATATGGATATCTGAAATGCAGACGGATATTAAGATGTACCATTTTCGATCCGATATCTGAATTCAAATATCTGATATGCGATCCATATCCGATTAAGATCCGACAAAAACGGATATGGACCGGATATTTTCGGATCCGGTACCCGGACGGATTGGAAAACGGATATGGACCGGATATTTTCGGATCCGGTACGCGGACGGATCGGAAAATATCCGATCCATCCCTAGGATTAGTTGGAGATCAGATCCCAATGGAGACCAAATTGGTATGGTTCCTGCATCGGGGTGTGTGGAGAGGTGAGCGGAGGGTGAGCTGGGATTGAGAAAGATATCTCAGGGGATAGTGAGGGTGCCTGGGCAGAGCCGCAGGGGGATCACCGGAGCTGGGCTGTTGTCATATGTCATTTGTAGCGGGCTTGAACCTTCCTATTCCTCGCAATCTAATTCACACTGTTTAATCTGCTTATTCTTGCTTCTGTAGGTTTCAGTTTCGAGCAAAAGGCATAGTTTCATTGTTGATGGAGGCATGGAGAGCAGGCAACATAGTTCTGGCATTGATGGCAGTATTGTATCTTTATAATTGGGAATGCATTGGTCGAGAATGTCAACTATGAGAATAATGTGTATATATGGTGTCAATTAGAAGTTTCACATGGTATATTACCACTGTTACCATGCCTGGTTTTCTCAGCCGTGGTATCTCTTGGGGATTCCCCCCATGCCCATATTGGCTGAATCTATTTTGTTTCCTTATGGTAGTGTCACAGAACGTGGTCTATGTTCTTGGTTTACACTTTGCATAGTTACAATTTAGCAGAACCAGAAGTGATGTCGTCAAAATGGATTATTTTGGGTACGCTATAGTGGTCTGCTTTCATTTCTGTGAATGTGGCTATTCTGGTAATCGTTGACCTTATGCAAATGCATGCGTACAAGGCTACCTACCAGCTGCTGAGATACTCGCCGAGCTATTTCCAATACATTTTGCATTATCATTTCTTGATTGGTAGCTGAACGGAATATTGAATCGGGGACCCTGCCAGTATGCTTGAATAAGGTTTGCTCTTCTGTGTCTTTGTTTGTGTTTGCTCCGGTAAAAATTAGGTATCTCCCCAGCTTGCGTGAAAGTTTGGAACCCAAATTCTTGTTTTGGTTTCCCTCTAACAACTGCACAGATTAGACAATAATTAGAATGCAATTTATGTTTTGGTGCAATCGTGCAATCAATCATCTTCACGCATTATATCTGCATCTTACGGTTGTGCATCTTTTTTATTTAACCCATCCATCTAAGTGCATCATGTGTAGGGAGTTAAGTAAAAAAATGCATCTTACGGTTGTGCATCTTTTTTAATTAATCCCTCCATCTAAGTGCATCATGTGTAGGGAGTTAAGTAAAAAAATGCATCTTACGGTTGTGTATCTTTTTTACTTAACTCCTCCATCTAAGTGCATCATGTGTAGAAGGTTAAGTAAAAAAATGCAACAACCGTAGGATGGATAAGAATGTCTGATTGCACGATTGCACATAATTCAGATTGCATTTTAGTTGCTCCCGCACAGATTAACTATAGATATTTTTTCCGAATAAAATTGACTGCATAATGAAGCCTTACAGGTTTAAAAGGTATAAAAATAAATCAAATCGAAAAATTATCCTAAAGTATGGATCTAGAAATTATTCCGTCTCCAGTTATTCCTGCAGGGTTGATCTCGCTGTTGCAGCCGGGAACCCAATCGACTTCTGCCTCAGGGACCTAGGTAGCGACCGAGAGACCTGGCTGCTACATCTCCCGCTGCTACATCTCCAGTTATTAGGGTTGCTCTCAGCTGTTACAGCTGGTAGTAGGGATGGCCAATCGACTTCTTCCTTGGAGACCTAGGTAGCGACGGAGAGACCTGGTACATCTTGCAGAGGACCAGCTCTTCTCGGCCTATGCTGTACTCCACCATCACCCATTTCAGCTCGGTCCCGGGGCTCGTGACCGTGGCTGACGCCGCCAGGGCGCGATCCTCGTAGATGTAGTCCCGCACGTATAAGTGGCCGTTGCCGTCCGCTTCCATGTGCTTTCTGAACTGCTTGTGTGGCTTCCAGCACCCGTCGTTGTCCTTGTCACCAGCGGTGCACCCCACTCTCCTGCACCTGCGGTCGTCGTGGTAGTGCGGTACGGTAAGGAAGTACCAGATGCACCTCGGGCCCGGCCCCAGCGCCGGCACCGGCACGTGCACGCTCGCCAACTCGTTGGGGGTGGCCGAGTACGCGTCCGCGTCGTGGACATGGAAGCTGCCACTGGGGATGGGCCGACCGACGATCCTTGGGCGGAGGAGATTGTCGACGAGGTCGAGCGCCCGTTGGTGGAAGAGCGCCGAGCCGCGCCGAGCAGCAACAACAATCTCGGTGTTAGCGACTGCCATTGAAGGTGATGCGCGCTGCGCCTTTCGGCGTGAGAATATGTGTGTATTTATTGGCGCGAGCGGACCCGCTTTGTTCTCCGACTCAGTTACTGAAACCGTTTCCGTGACGGTCACACGTTGGTCTCTAATTGCTCTTTGTGTTTATCGATAAGTTTTAAAGAAGCGGCGTTAGCCAGCTATCATCGTGGATAAATAAGGTTGGAAACGGAAAGCAAATTATTTTTTCTTCAAACTAGCTAATTATTTGTGGGTTGGTGTTACGGGAAACATAAAAAATGTCACGAGATAATATTTGAGATAAACACAATATAAACGATCCATGTGATGAGGACATCACTTCTATGGATACAAACAACACTCCATTGAACATACAAGATGCAATCAATAGAGTTTATACACAACAATTAGTTTCAGAGGTGAGCTCGTTCTTATATGTTTCCTTATATGTTTTTGAGCATTGATTGCTAACTAATGATTTAATTGTGATTAGGATCCATGGAGAGGTTCAAGGAGTACTTGGAGGAAGTATTAGGAATGTGGAAGACCAGAGAATTCGTTTAAAGATGGAAACCGAACCAAACTCCAAATCATATCCAACTTGGAGTCTAGGAGCAATACGCACTAAAACGGACGCCCAAGATGCATACGGACTCTGTTTTGGACGTTACACATATGCACGAAAAGGGGAGAGGATAACCTTTCCAATAGCGCCGGTCCCATGTCAAAATTCCTTCGGAGTCGATGGGAATCGTCGAAACAAAATCAAGTATAGAATCTTTCAGGGTGCTGCGCCGCCGTATTGGGCCATTGGACCATGTATCAAGTCTAAGTCCATTATTTTTGTATCTTAGGATTAGGTCACGACCCCAACACCCCCTTGGACGTCCTCTCACCTATATATACTCCATTGTAGCCGCCATGAATAATTGGGTTTTTCTTAGATCAATAATATCGCCGTTCTACAGTTTGTGAGACCCCAACTTCGCGATTTCAGATCGTGTCTTCTACGTTCTTGCTTGTGTTCTCGGTTGCACTTGCAGGGATTAGCCTTCTTGGCGAGGTCAATCGTGTGAAGCACGGTTGATAACCAACGGAGCGGTAGTGTAGTGATTGCAGGGCTGTTCGTGTTCTACTCGAGAGTCTCAGATCATCAACGTCGAGATCTCCACATCAATCGACTTATCCATTACCTTTCGGAAGATCGGGCCTCATCCTTTTTCCTCATCAATTGGTACCAGAGCAATGACACAATGACACAATGTTTATTTGTTTGGGATCCTGGCTCAAGTGAATATGTACTCTTATTTGATGGGCAAGATCAAGATGACGCACTATGTCGTCCACCACCTTGGCCTCCTCCATTCATGCATACAAGAAGATTTGATGGCGTTGCACATTTGGACCAACACATGAGAGGAGATGAACTTGAGTCGAGGACGACTCTAATTCAAGAAGGGTAGGATGATGAGGACATAACTTCTATGGATACAAACAACACTCCATTAAACATACAAGATGCAATCAATAGAGTTCATACACAACAATTAATTTCAGAAGTGAGCTCGTTCTTATATGTTTCCTTATATGTTTTTGAGCATAGATTGCTACCTAATGATTTAATTGTGATTAGGATCCATGGAGAGGTTCGAGGATTACTTGGAGGAAGTATTAGGGACGTGGAAGACCAGAGAATTCGTTCAAAGAAGATGGAAACCGAAGCAAATTCCAAATCGTATCCAACTCGGAGTCTAGGAGCAGTACGTACTAAAACAGACGCCCAGGACGCATACAAACTCCGTTTTAGACGTTCTACATATGCACGGAAAGGGGAGAGTATAAACTTTCCAATGGCGGCAATCCCATATCAAAATTCTTTCGGAGTCGACGGGAATCGTCGAAACAAAATCAAGTACAGAATCTGTCAGGGTGCTGTGCCGCCGTATTGGGCCATTGGGCCATGTATCAAGTCTAAGTCCATTATCTTTGTATCTTAGGGTTAGGTCACGACCCCAACACCCCCTTGAACGTCCTCCCACCTATATATACTCCATTATAGCCGCCATGAACAATTGGGTTTTGCTTAGATCAATAATATCGCCGTTCTACGGTTTGTGAGACCCCAACTTCACGATCTCAGATCGTGTCTTCTACGTTCTTGCTTGTGTTCTCGGTTGCACTTGCAGGGATTAACCTTCTTGGCGAGATCAATCATGTGAAGCATGGTTGATAACCAACAGAGCGGTGGTGTAGTGATTGCAGGGGTTGTTCGTGTTCTACTCGAGAGCCTCAGATCATCAACGTCGAGATCTCCACATCAATCGACTTATCTATTACCTTTCGGAAGATCAGGCCTCATCCTTTTTCCTCATCACCATGTTCTTAAATGGATATTAATAAAATGAAAAAAACTTGTCTACTTACTAATTGCAGTTAAAAGTCAAACCACTCGTTCAACCATCATCGTCTTACACCCCTGTCGAGCGTTCTTCACGTATGGCGCAATTTTGATTCCACGTATGGAACATAGTTCATCTATGATAAGTACAATAGTTGCCCATTTTACTTTGCTTTGTACATCCACGATCATATGGATTTTTAGTCAACATAGTTCATCTAAGATAAGTACAATGGTTGCCCATTTTACTCTGCTTTGTACATCCACGATCATATGAATTTGTAGTCCACCTAATCCGAACCTGACTCAGGGTTGTTTGGTTCAGATGTGGAATTTTGGAAATATGATTTTAGCTATATTTTGAAAAATCTGTTATGAGTTGAGAGAATAAATAAAGATATCATTTGCGATACTTTTCTTTATTTAGAGGAGAACCAAACAGGTAAATAGGGTCTGCATTTTGGACTCTATTCTTGAAGATAACCTAATTATTAGTGTGTCGTTGTTACGGGAAACATGAAAAATGTCACGAGGCAATATTTGAGATAAACACAATACATACAATTCCATGTTCATAAATTGATGAATACATCTCGTTTCTACTTACTAATTAAAGTTAAGTCTTACACACCCATCTAGCGTTCGTCACGCGTGGCACTCTTTTGGTTTCTCCTGTGGGATGTAGTAATCTATGACAAGTACAATAGGCTTGACTCTGTTTTGGTTCCACCTGTGGGATGTAGTTCATCTATGGCAAGTACAATGGCTGTCTGTTTTTACTTTGCTTTGTACACTCATATTCACATGGATTTTTTGCTCCACCTGATTCGAACCTGACTCGGGATGTGTTTGGTTCGGATGTGTATTTATGGGAATACGATTTTAGCTGTGTTGTCAAAAATCCGTTATGAGTTGAGAGAAAAAGATAAAGAAATCGTTTGTGGTATGTAACCAATGGTAAGTGAGCAAAATTTTCTCCAATAGTTGGATGAGAATATGAGAAACCTGGGATTTGAAGTTATTTTGATTTGTACTTAGAAGATTTACAAGTTTCCAAGAATCTGCTTCGTAAATAAACTTTTTTTGGTTGAGATTTCAGTTTTTTTGACAATAATTTCTCTCTGTAAAGGTAAACCACACATACCCACATTGTTATTCCTAGCTATGGAGGACAAATTTTTTTTCTTTTAGTCCAAGAGGAGATTCACATATAGGAAAACCATAGTTGAAAAGACAGACCGTCACTAGTTATATGTTTTGGTCCGACTTAATAGATATGTAATACATGCTTACTATCGGTAACTGCAGACCGGATACTTCCGCGCACAGGTTGAAAACGGCTAAGGACCCTGCTTCCTCGCAGAAGCAGGCTCCGGAGTTGCCATGTGTCCATCGGCCCGAACGCTACCTCTCCCCAGAGGGGGACTCCGGACCCACCACGTGTTCTGCAGCTCTGGGCCTGGCCTCTCCGTAGATGCAGCCTCTGGTGCTGTCACGTGTCCAGCGGATCCGGACTCTGCCCCTCCTCACAGGGGGACTGCGCACCCTCCAAGTGTCCCGCGGCTCCGGGCCTGGCCTCCCCACAGAGGCAGGCTCCGGTGCTGCCACGTGTTCAGCGGGCCCAAACCCTACCTCTTCTCAGAGGAGGGCTCCGGACCCGCTATGTGTCATGCGGCTTCGGGCCTGACCTCCCCGCAGAGGCAGGCTCCGATGCTGCCACATGTCTAGCGGGTCCGGAGCCTTCCTCTCCCCGCGCACAGGCTGGAAATGGCTAAGGACTCTACTTCCTCGCATAAGCAGGCTCTGTTGTTGCCACGTGTTCAGCGGGCCCGGACCCTGCCTCTCCTTAGAGGTGGGATCCGGCCTCAACACGTGTCCTGTGGCTCCGGGCCTGGCCTCCCCGCAGAGGCAGGCTCCGGTGGTGCCACGTGTCCAACGAACCTGGACCCTGCCCCTCCTCAGAGGGGCGATCCATACCCGCCACGTGTCCTGCGGCTCCAGGCCTGGTTTCCTCGCGGAGGAAGGCACCGGTGCTGCCACGTGTCCAGCGGGCTGGACCCTGCCTCTCCTCAGAGGAGGGATCTGGACCCGCAACAAGTCATGTAGCTCCAGGCCTGGCCTCCCCGCAGAGGCAGGCTCTGGTGCTGCCACGTGTCCAGCGCGCCCGAATCCATCCTCTCCTCAGAGGAGGGCTTCAGACCCGCTATGTGTCCTTCAGATCCGGGCCTTGCCTCCCCAAATAGGCGGGCTCCAGTGCTGCCACGTGCCCTGCGGCCTGCACTGGGCGGTAGGTCAAAAAAGTAAAGAGTAACGTGCCCCATCCAATCGTGCATTCAAGACACGCGCCTTTCCTAGGTGCACTGCCGCGGCACACGCCCCTGTCAGGTGGTACTGTGCCCAATCACATCATAGTGAAGGTGCAATAGAGCTCCACCACGCTGCTAACGGAGTAGGTTGTGACGACACCATGGATGGGACATTCCCTGCCATCATCAAAATCTATGCTTAGCCTCTTGCGTTTGGTGCGGCAGGACAACAAGTCTTCAAGCCACGGTCAGAGGGAGCAACTAGTAGCCATAATTCCATAGATTTTGTATAGGGTTAATATCTCCTCGGGCCACTTGTTGGGCATCGGGTCCCCCTTGTAACTGCCTGAGCTTGGACTATAAAAAGACCCGACAACCATCTACTTAGGACGAGCTCTCTCAATTTCACTTAGATCTCAAGTTATCTTGGGCTCTCACAACATACACACAAGCAAGAGCAATACAACCCACTCTCATGGACGTAGGATATTACGCTCTGGCCGCCCGGACCACATAAATATCTTGTGTTCACCATCTTCACCTTCTCATTTTCGTGTGACTACTTCAGAGTCTTCAACCCCTCCAATAAAAGAACCTCCACGGGCTGCTCCATAGCAGGTCCGGGGGAAGTGTCGTTTCCACACTTCGACATTTGGCACACCAGGTAGGGGCTATTGTACTTTTTGAAGTCAGTCGTTTCTTGAAAAGGCAAAAATCACCACAATGGTGAACGTCCAATCCATCGCTGGCTCCTCTCGGCCCCGACACATCACGCCAGGAGAGGACCACAACCACCTCCCGCTCCAGGAGCCGATCCGGCCCTGTAGGGGGCCGTACAACCCCTACTGCAGCAGCTAGGCAGGCAAGGGAACCACGACTAACTCCTGCTGCCTCTATGATGATGATGCCACCAGCTGCGAGCCTAGAGATCGCGCTGATTGCAGTGTGGGCCCTCCTCCACAACCTGTCAGTTGTGAATGCTCCACGGGGAGCTACAGAGTAGTGGATCAATGACATCGACCACCTCGTCATCGCTGCCGTCAACACGCCTCCAAGAAGGAGGCAATAGGCCGCCCCATCGCACGTGTTGCTGTCGCGCAAGCCGACTGTCGGTACCTTCAATATCGAGTACCCTGCACAATGGAAGAAATGTCTAAGGATCGTGCCTCCCCGCCGAGGCAAGCACCTGAGGCGCCACATGTCCAGCCGGACCGGAAGCCGTCCTTCCTCAAGGACGGGCCCCGGTGCTGCCACGTGGTCCTCGGCTCGGGACCCTGCCTCCCCGCAGAGGTGGGCTCCCGGGTCACCATGTGCCTGGTGGCAGGCGACTCCACTTCTCCGTAGGGAAAAGCTCTAGTGCCGCCACATGCCCAAGGGCTTTGGGCCGCCCTCTCTCGCAAAGGTGGGCTCTGGAGCTACCACGTGCCCAGTGTTGATGGCTGGTACGTCACAGATGAAAATATGCAAGCGCACAGGGAAACCGCTATAGCACTTCCCCTTAAAGAGTATTTCCAAAGGTATCAAATCCAAGGAACGTGTGTGCTAATATTATAACTAATTCACCCAAGGACACAAATCTTGGTAGTAGGCAAGGGATAGAGTGGATTTCATGAGAGAAGGGGTTCTAATTCAAAACAAGTCGATCAATAGCAGCTTGTATTGGGCACGAGCTTACCCTAGTCTGCCAGGCGACTCCCGCCAAGAGCCTACGTTGTAGTCGAACGTGGAGGATTACAACAGACAGATAGGGCTGTCACCAGCTATCGCCTACCTCTACAACCCGTGGACTACGAGATAATCAAAGGTAACATCATGCCTAGACACCACGCCTACGCTATCGATTACTTCCCTAACCTATCTAGCAAATACTAGGGCCTCTAAATGAATAGAGCAATGATTGAACAAGCAACTAAGGAGTTAACTCACTTGAATTTAATAAATGAACTCAAATGGAAATCATGTACCTTACTTAAGTTGGAAAGAATTGTCAAGGTACAAGGGTGGAGAGGGTTCGACAAGCTCGAACCCTATCCTTAAGTGGAAGAAGCCCGACAAGACGAAGCATCCTCCTCCTCCTCCTCTTTCACACTCTCTCCGTATTTTATTGTGTGGACAGTGAACTGTGTGAAAGCAATTGCAAACATGAAGGATTTTGATTATTTTCTGGACAAGCGAATGATTTAGTTATAAAGTGAATATGCTCTAAGTTCAATGATTTGTGATATCAACATGAACCGAAGCAAAATGGAGAAAATAAAGAAGCTAAAAAAGACATGAGTAATAGGAGATGCGCTTTTCGTAAGAGCGCGTCTCCCTTTTAGTAGAGGAGAGAGAGACGTCGAGCACAGGCGACGCGCTTCAGTGTTAAGCGCGTCTCCATTTTGTGTCCCCGCGCGGACCTTATATAAGCTACCATCATTCTCTCCTATTCTCTTTGTTTGTCTTCTCCACGCAGATGACCCACCATGGCTAACATTCTGCCGCCAAGCCTGCCGAGGGAGCCACCCTGCAACAAACAGTGCTGCCGCTCCCCCAAGAGGCTCAACAACGAGCTGCTCGAGATGCTATTCGACAGACTGTTCGACCGTTCTAGAGGCTGCTCGAGACGATGGACGAGGTGCTCAGTGCCGAGGGCCGCAGTATCCTGGTGGTGACAATGGCGAGGAACCTTGGTCGCGAGGTTGCACCACCGGATCTGGACCAACTGAAGCAACCAGCAGAGCAACCGGAGCAGCCGACCAGGACTCCTGTTGCACTGGTGCCGGATGGCCACCAGAGGAGAAGGAGGGGGAGGAAGAGTACGATTTAGGTTTTCTTTTGTTGTTTTTTATTCTCTTGTGTCTTGTACTTTTTTCTTGTGTTCTGTAATATGTTGTTATGAATGCATGTGTTATCTGTGTTCATTTGTGTGATGAGTATCTTGTGTGTTCAACTGTGAATGAATGAGTTTCATCGTTCAATGATGTGTTCATGTCTGTCTGTAACAGAAGGCAAAGGAGACGTGCTTTCTGTAAAGCATGTGTCTTTTGTTTCTTAAAAAGGAGACATGCTTTGTCAGAAGAGCGTCTCCCGTTTGTTAGAGAGAAAGGAGCGTCGCGGATACCTACTTAACAAAGACGCGTTGTATTGTAACTCGTTTCCTTATATGTTCAACTGATCCATGTTAGATCCTCGCTGAAGCGGGCACGTCTCGCTTAACCATATCAGAGACACACTCCTTTGAGCGCGTCACCCATCTTCATCTCCTATTTGGGTTTTTTAGGTAGTGTAAACCATACTTTATATACTCTATACTTCAAGTATGTGCTCTCACAAAAATTTTCCAGTATGCTTTCTAGTATTCTTTCCAGTAAGCTTTTTAGTGTACCACTACGAATGGCCTTACCGCTCTATTGCGGGGAGATACGGAAACCCTCCCTCAAAAGCCCCTATTTTTAGAGATGTGTGACACCCGGTTCCAAAAAAAGAACCAAGTGAACGCATATATGTGCCCAGAACGTTCAACGCACATACACGAGTGCAATCACAAAAGAGTATACAGAAAATTACCACAGAACAAGATTAATTAACCACTTTTATTACAGAATTCAAAATATCTCAATACAAGCACTAATGAATATTAATGACAAGTTCGAACTAATGCAGCGGAAATAACTAAACTGAGCAAACTAAGCAACTAAGCAACATAAGCAAAAGGGTATAGCATAGCTCCAACACTCCACGGGCAAAGTTGACGGTAGACACGGCCTAGAACTCCGCATTATCATCGATAAACTCCCAATCCTAATCTACAACTGTTGGTGGGCGAATTGCAAGAGTGAGTACATGTCATACTCAACAAGTGTGGAAAGTATGACATGTAGCTGATACGGATGATGAATATAATGAAGGCTAAGTGCTGAAAAGTACATTAAAACATTTGAAAAGCAATATGTTATATGTGTGTGAAGTAAACCTATCATAAACCATATAGTTATCATAATACCAGTCCATATTTCATTATCATCATCCATATTCCAGATTTCACATTACCATTAACCATGTCAATTGCCATAAATCATAATACCATCCATAACCATAGCCATGTTATCAACCATAATCATAACCAATACCAAACCATCCCAAATTCGAAGTTTCCCTCTAATCATGTGAGGGTCCAGGTTGCTCATAATCAGGAGCACGACTATCATGATAGTTTTTAGAAACTCTGCAGAGGTTGTACCACTTTACCCACGTGTTTGTGATTTTATCACTTTTAGATTACTATAGAATCTCAATTATGTTGTCTCACACTTCCTTAGGTGTGTGGCCAAGAGATCACAAAATAGCCTTAATTACTAGCCTATTTAGACCCCACTGAGGTTTCACCGGTGGCGATGCCTCCAAGTGAGCACATCTTCAATCAAGGGCCCCCTCTTGAGCCATTCAGATCCCAGGGTAGTCCCACCAATCATCAACATACCCAATCTGACTACCCCTTCCCCGAGCATCCTTAATGGTCCAAATAGCACTGGCAAAGCCCTAATTAATCAACTATGCTGCACCCATACTTGGCGTCGTGGTGGCACTGTAAATCCTGGATGGTCGCTCCATGAACAGGTCCTTAAATCTAAAGCAAGCGAACCCACCATAACATCCAATCCATCCACATACCATGCTTTCTTAGATCATCCATTACCATATCATATTAACCAGCTCATATTAACCATAATCTCATTAATGCATAATTATGTTAAGTGGTATAGTTGCTCTCCCATCCCAATTAATTAAGCGAAACAAAAAGGGTAAAAAGCCCATCCCGACTCTCTACCATGAATTCCAGGTGACAAGGGTGGTTAAACAAAACTAGTAAACTTCCTACCATAGGATTCCCATCAAATCGACACAAACATGCAGTTTGTAAATAAAACATTTATTTTAGAAACATAATCAATATGTCCAAGGACACTTGCCTTGCTCTTGGAATTGGTTCGGGTCAAAGCCTTCAAACTCTTGGTGCTGGATATCTTCTGCAACACTCTCTAGCGCAAATCCGTCTAATCCGCACAATAAACATACAAGACAAGAAACACAATCAATGAGTGCACAAATATTACTTAATATGACATGACATTCATGATTAATGCAATTGTAAAGTAAAACTAGTTTATAGGTTACTATTAATGTTTACTAACTAGTTCTAATAGCTTTTAACAAGTTTATACCGGTTTGGATTTGATTTGAAGCAATTTAGAATTAATTCAACACAATTTAACTAGGAAAATCGGACTAGTCCGCACCAAAATTGGACTAGTCTGCACTTCCCATAATTCTTAAGTGCGGTTTTGTTTCTAATTCATTTTAAACTTATTCCTTTTTATGTTAGTTAATGTTAAACTTATTTAATGATGGATGCATGACATAATGCATGAAAATGAGGGTGTTACAAACCTACCCCCCTTAAAATGAATCTCGCCCTCGAGATTCGATGCAGAAGAGAATAGATAGGGAAATTCCTTCTTGAGATCATCCTCCAATTCCCATGTTGCTTCTGATTCTATATGATGCTTCCATTGCACTTTACACCATCTGATGACCTTGTTTCTTGTGACTCTCTCCTTAGTTTCCAAGATTTTGACTAGTTGCTCGGCATAAGTCAAATCTGCCTCTAGTTCCAACTCTTCCACTGACACTTGTTCTTCCAGTACCCGCAAGCACTTCTTGAGTTGGAAAACATGAAAGACATCATGAACATCCAACAAGTGAGCTGGCATCTCCAACTTATATGCTACTTCTCCTCGTTTGTCAATCTTGAATGGTCCAATGTAGCGAGGTGCTAGCTTGCCTCTGATATTAAACCTCTTATGATCTCTCATTTGTGACACCTTGAGGTAAACAAAATCTCCTACTTCAAAGTCTGGTTTCCTTCTCCTATTGTCCGCATAGCCTTTTTGCCATGATTGAGCAGCCCTAAAGTTTTCAGAAATTGCGTGAACTTGTTTTTCAGCTTCTTACAACACACCAGGATCAAATACTTGAGTTTCTCCTATCTCATTCCAGAACAAGGGTGTCCTACACTTTCTTCCATATAGTGACTCGTATGGTGGCATCTTCAAACTTGCTTGATAACTATTGTTGTATGAGAATTCCGCATATGGCAAGCTCTTGTCACAACTTCTTCCATGCTTCAAAGCACAAGCTCTTAACATATCCTCTAAAATCTGATTAGTCCTCTAAGTTTGTTCATCCGTTTGAGGGTGATATGCCGAGCTAAAATTCAACTTTGTTCCCAATGCTTCATGCAACCTTTGCCAAAACCTGGAGGTAAATTGGGAACCTCTATCCGATACTTTCTTCTTTGGAACTCCATGCAAGCACACTATTCTCCCTATATACAGTTCCACCAACTTCTCTCCATTAAATGTGGTCTTGACGGGAATAAAGTGAGTTTACTTGGTCAAACGATCCACAATTACCCAAGTTGAGTCATAACCTGACTGAGTACGTGGCAATCCAACTATAAAGTCCATGCTGATTTCTTCCCACTTCCATTCCGGAATCTTCAATGGCTGCAATAATCCAGCTGGCCTTTGGTGTTCCGCCTTCACCCGTTGGCACACATCACACAATGCTACGTATTTAGCTATGTCCTTTTTCATGCTAGCCCACCAATAACAAGTCTTCAAGTCCTTGTACATGTTCGTACAACTGGGGTGAATTGAGTAAGGTGAGTCATATGCCTCCTTTAATATGGTCTCCCGAATATGCTTCACATTAGGCACGATAATCCTCTTACCAAGCCATAGAGTACCATGGTCATCCTCATCAAATCTGAATTCTCTCCCCTCTTGGGTCCTTTCCTTGATTTCTTGGATTTCCTCATCATTCGTTTGACCCTCTCGAATTTCTTGCTCCAAAGTCAGATTTAACTCCATCATCTCCATCTCATTTACAAATATAAGATTCAACCGTTCAAACTCCTTGCATAACTCGGACGGCAACTCTCGAACTGTGAGTTGATGACTTACTCCTTTCCTACTCAATGCATCGGCCACAACATTAGCCTTCCCTTGATGATAATTGATTCCCAAATCATAATCTTTGATGAGCTCCAACCATCTTCGTTGCCTCAAATTCATATCCATTTGTGTGAAAATATACTTCAAACTCTTATGATCCGTATAAATTTCACACCTATGTCCAAGGATGTAGTGTCTCCAAATCTTCAAAGCATGTACTATGGCTGCGAGTTCCAAATCATGTGTTGGATAATTCTGCTCATGTTTCTTCAATTGCCTCGATGCGTATGCAACCACTTGACCTTCTTGCATGAGCACGCATGCAAGTCCGTGTCTCGATGCATCACAATATATATCAAAACTCTTTCTTACGTCCGACAAAACTGAAATTAGGGCTGTTATCAACCTCTTCTTTAACTCCTCAAAACTTTCTTGACAAGCTTGGGTCCATTGGAAAGCTTTGCCCTTCATTAACAATTTTGTCATTGGCTTGGCTATCTTGGAAAAGTCCTTGATGAATCAACGGTAATATCCAACCATTCCAAGAAAACTCCGGATCTCCTTTACGTTTTGTGGGGGCTCTCATTTTAACACATCCCTCACCTTTCCGGGGTCAACCGATACTCCCCCTCTTGAGATGATATGACCCAAAAACGACACTTCTCTTAACCAAAACTGACACTTGTTGAACTTGGCATACAATTGATGCTCCCTCAATTTTTGCAATATAGGCCTCAAGTGTTCCTCATGTTCCTTCTCATCCTTCGAGTAGATCATAATGTCGTCAATAAACACCACAACGAACTTATCCAAGTACTCCATGAGGACCTTATTCATGAGGTACATAAAGTAGGCAGGTGCATTGGTTCACGATATACTCATAAGATCCATATCGTGTCCTAAAAGCTGTCTTGGGTATATCCGACCGCCTAATCTTCATTTCAAAGTATCCCGACCTCAAATCAATCTTGGAGAAAATACAAGCACCCTTCATCTGATCAAACAAGTCTTCTATACGTGGCAAGGTGTACTTGTTCTTGATGGTCACCTCATTGAGAGCTCGGTAATCCACGCACATCCTTTGCGACCCATCCTTCTTGTCCACAAATAGAACGGGCGCTCCCCAAGGTAAAGAACTGGGGCGAATAAAACCCTTCTGTAGTTGCTCTTGAATTTGCTTCTTGAGCTCCGCTAACTCCTTAGGAGGCATCCTATAAGGCCTCTTAGCTATAGGTGCAGTTCCAGATATTAGTTCAGTAACAAATTCAATATCTCGATCAGGTTGCATACCTGGCAACTCATCCGAAAACACATACTGAATGTAGGCCTAGAGGGGGGGGGGTGAATAGGCCCTTTTTGATTTTCTCGGTTCCTGTAGCACTTCAACAACAAGGTCAAAACCAGATATATCGGACTAGTCCAGTAAAGTGCGGACTAGTCCGGATTTCACGGGCTAGGTTGATCAAGTTAGGTCAATTTGATTGTTTTGTAGACGTTTGCAGCGGAAATATAAACTTTAATAACAGTTCAATAGTTGTATGTCAAGTTTTATTGCATGTATGATTCTTGTTCAACTATTTAACTTGAATTCAACAAAATGAATCAAACCCTAGATAATGTTGATCAACTAGAATGATGAACACAAACGAACAGGACACAAGACTTATCCCGTGGTTCAGCTACCACGAAGGCAACCTACATCCACGTTGAGGAGCCCACAAAAGGACCGGGTCTTCACTAACCCTTCCCTCGTCGGATCGCCACGAAGGCCAATCCTCTTCCACTAATCACACAGGGGTAAATCACCAAGTTGAAGGGGCGATCTCACAAGTTGAGAGCTCCCTTGATTACAAGTTTCAAGACCACCAATAACACACTTCGAAATATACAAATTGAGATACAAGAGTGTGTTAGAGATTCAAACCAAGAGCTCAATCGTGTGCCAAGTGCCTCTCCAATGATCTACAAGTGATCTTCCATGGATTGATTGATTTTGCACTTAATTTCATGGAGAGAGATGGTTTTTGAGTCTCTTGGGAGGTGTGATGGCGCTAGGGTTCGAGAGAGGGTGAAAGTGGGCCGTGCACCTCTATTTATATGAGGTTTCTAGAAGTTACCGTTAGGGTTCAGAAAGATCGGACTAGTCCGTGGTGGTGACCGGACTAGTCCGGTGTGCTGTGTGAAGCAAACCCTAAGTGTCCAGGAATCTCGGACTAGTCCGGTTCAAAACGGACTTGTCCGATTTCGCTACTGGAAAGCTTCGGACTAGTCCGATTGTCATCGGACTTGTCCGGACATATGAAACCCTAAGTGTTTAGGATGACAAGTCCACACTTGGAGGACTTGTCCGATTTAGATCAGGGTGTATATCGGACTAGTCCGCGTGGACACCGGACTTGTCCGAAGTGGATCAGAATGAATATCGGACTAGTCCGGGTCACAACGGACTGGTCCGATTTTGTGTGACTTGTGCATTGATAAGGACTAGTCCGCACTGGGGAGGACTAGTCCGAAGTGGAACAGAAATATATCGGACTAGTCCGGTGGTGACCGGACTTGTCCGATCTGGTGCAGAATATGATATCGGACTAGTCCGGCTGAAATCGGACTAGTCCGGTCCTGTATAGTTTTGTGCATTGTGTGTGTGTGATTAAGTGAGATTGAGCTCTTGGGTGTGTTTCCTTAACACACTCCATACATACTAAACTACTAATTTCTTCTCCTTGAGCTCCAATTCATTTTCCTTCTCAATTTCCCTCTTTTTGGTACTTTGCTCATTTTTCATGATTTTCCTGCATTCATCTCAACAAAAGGATTAGGATCCCAATTGCTTGTCATAAATCATCCAAAACCCACAAGGGAGTCCTAGATGCACTTTCAATCTCCCCCTTTTTGGTGATTGATGACAACCAATTGAGATTTCACAAAATGAGGTATAAAATGAGATTTTCATAAAGTATGCACATATGACTCAAAAATACATCAAGCAACAAGATAATTATTCATATGTGCATTCTTTATGGTGGGATGCATACTAAGAGCATGAGTGCATTAAGAATGATCGAATTTGCATTTATCAACTAATATCAAGTGAATATGGCACTTCAGGGGCAAAAACTCAGATTTCATCACACAGTTGCAAATTAATAGAGCAATTCATAACAGGACCAAACATGATATGAAAACAGAGTTAAGCAAATGCAATTACAATTAAAAAAAATAGAGAGCTCTCTCCTCGCATCCTATGCAGCTAAAGCTAAGACTAGAGACTCCCCCTCAATCTCTCCCCCTTTGGCATCAAGACACCAAAAAGAGAGAGAGGAAGGTCCTAGGTCTTCACTCTTCGCTGTCAGTCCTCTCGTCGTCTTCATCGTCTTCATCACTTTCCGCTTGACGAGGTTGAGAGGTAGGAGGAGGGGCGGAGCTGCTCGAGCCCCCAACGCCAAAATAGGCAAGCTCGGAGGGAGTCAAGGGGCTGAGCTCGGTGATGTCCGGATCAGAATCTTCAGAAAGTACTGGAGATCCAATTGGGTTGATCTCCAGCTTCTCACTCAGCTGCTTCACATTGGCTTTTATGTATCTCATGTTCTCCTTCCTCTTCTGATTTAGCTTGTGAAGCTTCACTTCAGTTTTCTTGCATGAGGAGAAAATTGCAGCCAAGTACTTGAGGATCCCACTGGCGGATCCTTTCTGAGGGGCTTCCCTGGAGGGAGGAGTAGCCCTAGCAGCTTCTTCTTGCCTTGCCGGTGCCTCGGGGCTTGAGGCCGGCGATGGAGCAGCCTGGACACTCACTGACTGAGGCTTCTGAGGCCTCAGTGGAGTGTGCTCCACATCCTTCACAAACTCGATTCCTGTGACCTTCTCAATCATGAACATCAAGTAAGGGGCATAGCCACAGGATCGGTTGGGGGTACTTGAGATATTGACCATATCATTCCAAATATAGTCTGCAACATCGAATTGCCTTTTCTTGCTAATGACCCTCATCAGGGTCCGGAGGTAGCCTTGCACACTCCCTGCATCCCCATCCTTGGGGGAAATCGTCTTCCTGAGGACTCTGTTGAGGACCACAAAGAAAGGCTTCATATTCTTTGTGGAGGGAGGGACATACTTGGAGGTGGGCTCATACATGAACTTCATTCCATCCCTCTCAATGACCCCAATGTTGTGGATAATGAGGTGGTCATGTCCTTCAGAGTCAAGGTGCAGCAGGCGGGCAAACTCTTCCTGAGTAATAGAATACTTGGATCCATGAGTCATCCAAGTCACACTTTCTTCGTCTTCGCTTGAGAAGTGGCACGTTGCATAGAATTGTGCAATCACTTCATCACTCCAATTATATCTGAAGGCAAACAGATCCTTCAGCCCATGTCTTTCTGCAGCTGCTATCACTTCATCAAAAGCTGCACATTTCCTCTTCTCAAGGTGGGCCCAGTCAATCCATTGACTGCGTACCACCGGGGTCTTCATCGGCAAATAGACCAGCTTGTAGAAATCAGCATGGAAATTTGACCAAAACCTGCCATCAGCTGCTTGCTTGGGCCTTGCATAGCAATCAACACTTCTCAACTTCATAGCCACATCGCTGCCCTTGCCGTTGAATCTTTCCTCATTGGGGTCCCGGACCCCTTCTCTGGGAGCATGCAGCTTTAGGGGCCCAACAGGCCCTGTGACAACCCCCTTGCCCTTCCCTTTAGCTTGGCGAAGGCCACTTGAAGGAGTAGCAGCCTTCGAGGCGGGCTTCTTGACACACACCTTCCTCCGAACCTGGGGAGGGGATGGAGCAGGCTCGGAGGGTCTCTCTTGGCGTTTCTTGCCAAGACCCGCCGAGGACCGAGGTGCCACCTCGTGGTCCAACTCGGCCTCGAAATCGGAGATTTCGTTGTCGGAGCTCGACATGATCTGAGAATGAGTGATCAAGAGAGAGGACAAGTTATACAAGGTATTGGTAAGGTAAGATGGCAATGGAAGGCATCAGGGAATTAAAGAATTAGGTTTTGGTTCAGAAACAACAGACTTGTCCGGTGCACAGGCACGGACTAGTCCGGGGGACCGGACTTGTCCGTACCTGGACCGGACTAGTCCGGTGTACATCCGCAAAAACCTAACAGTCTGGACAAAAATTGATCCCTAAGGTAAAACTAGTCTAGCATACACATAGTACATCAACTAGACATGTAACTAGTGAAGAATGCTAGGCCAAACGATAAGCAATAGAGAAATTTGTGATTTCTTAGGGTTTTGAAGAAAATTTACCAAGAAATCAAAGGAAGCTTGAGATTTTGGGGTTGGAGGCCGTACTTGTCCGCTAACTTCAATCCCCGGGTCTTCAAGCTTGATCTCCGCCCAAGATTGAGGCTTTTCGATGGAGGAATCAAGGATTCGCCTTGGGAGCTCGAGCGCAAGAGAGAGAAAGCTTGGGGGCGAGTGTGGGGTGAAGGGATTAGGGTTTAGTGGCGGCTAGGGTTATGGACAGAAAAATCGGACAAGTCCGGACATGACTGGACTAGTCCGAAGTCCTCCAGAGACCTAAGTCGGACTAGTCCGTGGTCTGTCGGACTAGTCCGGCCTAATCGGCACACTGCGGACTAGTCTGCAATGGCGGACTAGTCCGGGTAACCACGGACTTGTCCGTGGTCACCAGGAGAGTTTTGCATAGCCCATTCATATATAATTGAAGGTCCAATAATTGAGAGTAGAGAGGCAAAACAATTCAAATAATCTTGATGAATTTGACCAGTAAGCAAACAACAATCATACTATGATCAACAATTCATCAAGATCTAATAATTGACATAGTTTTTCGAGAGAAAAATGGGGAGGGTTAATTTTCACAATTCAATCAATATTTTGAAGCAATCATACAGGTATGCAACTTTTCAAGCCACACTCCGAGAATCAAGAATGTTTAGCTCGTTTCGGAGTTCGCAAAAACGTTTTTCATCAAGTGGCTTGGTGAATATGTCGGCCAATTGTTTTTTGGGTATTGACATGAGAGATGGATATGTCTCCTTTCATGGAATGGTCTCTCAAGAAATGGTGTCTTATGTCAATGTGTTTAGTCCTAGAGTGTTCAACTGGATTGTGGGCTATTTTAATGGCACTCTCATTATCACAAAGGAGAGGAATACGGTTCATATTGTAACCGTAATCCCTTAGAGTTTGTCGCATCCAAAGGAGTTGTGCACAACAACTCCCGGCTGCAACATACTCCGCTTCGGCTGTGGATAATGCAATGGAATTCTGTTTCTTGGATGACCAAGAAACTAAGGATCTTCCTAGGAATTGGCAGGTGCCCGAAGTGCTTTTTCTATCAACTTTGCACCCGGCATAGTCTGCATCGGAATACCCAATGAGATTGAATTTTGAGCCTTTTGGGTACCAAAGACCAAGGTTGGGTGTATGAACTAAATATCTTAGGATTCTCTTTACGGCTGTCAAATGACATTCCTTAGGGTTGGCTTGAAATCTTGTACACAAACATACACTCAACATAATATCTGGCCTAGATGCACATAAGTATAGTAAAGATCCAATCATGGAGCGATATACCTTTTGGTCGACGCTCGGTCCATGTTCATTGAGATCCAAGTGACCATTCGTTGCCATGGGAGTCTTTATGGGCTTTGCCTTGTCCATGCCAAACTTCTTGAGGATGTCCTGTGTGTACTTGGTTTGGCTTATGAATGTTCCTTCCCTTTGTTGCCGCACTTGGAATCCCAAGAAGTACTTCAATTCTCCCATCATTGACATTTCAAACCTATCTGTCATGATTTTACTAAACTCTTCACAGAAAGATTGATTAGTTGATCCAAAAATTATATCATCAACATAGATTTGGCAAATAAAAAGATCATTGTCCAGATTTTTTGTGAATAATTTATAGTCTACTTTGCCAATTTGAAAACCATTATCAATTAAAAATCTCTAAGACACTCATACCAAGCTCTAGGAGCTTGTTTGAGGCCATAGAGAGCCTTACGCAGTTTATACACGTGGTCGGGGAACTCTTCGTCTTCAAATCCGGGTGGTTGCTCCACGTACACCTCTTCCTTGATCGGTCCGTTGAGGAAGGCGCTTTTTACGTCCATTTGGTACAGCTTGAAATCATGGTGAGTAGCATATGCAAGTAATATTCTAATTGATTCAAGCCTAGCTACTGGAGCAAAAGTCTCATCGAAATCCAAACCTTCGACTTGTGAGTAACCTTTGGCCACAAGTCGTGCCTTGTTTCTTGTCACCACTCCGTGTTCGTCTTGCTTGTTGCGGAAGACCCACTTGGTGCCCACTATGTTTGCGTTGGGTCTTTCCACAAGTTCCCAAACCTCGTTTCTCTTGAAGTTGTTCAACTCTTCTTGCATTGCCACCACCCAGTCCGGATCCTTCAATGCATCCTCAGTCCTGCGGGGTTCCAAAAAGGAGACAAACGAGTAATGTTCACAGAAATTTGCTATACGAGATCTAGTGGTTACTCCCTTTTGGATGTCGCCGATGATGTTGTCGATTGGATGATCCCTTTGAATGCATTGGTGTACTCTTGGGTGTGGCACTTGGGGGGTCGTATGTTGGTGATCATCTTCTTCTCCCCCTGAGTTGTTGTCCTCGTTGATTTGTTGATCATGTTCATATTCCTGTGATTTGTCTTGTATCGAGGCTTCCCCTGAATTGTTGATCTCCTCTTGTGGTTCACTTTCCTCTTGTATTTGTGACGATGACTCTTGTGGTCGTACTTCGCCTAGAGCCATCCTCTTCAATGCTTGATAGGGAGCTTCCTCTTTACCTAATTCACATTGATCAACTTGCTCCTTTTGGGAGCCATTAGTTTCATCGAACACTACGTCACGTGCCACTTCAACAAGTCCGGAGGCCTTGTTGAAAACACGATAGGCGTAAGTGTTCGAATCATAACCAATCAAGAAACCTTCATCGGACTTCGAAGCGAACTTTGAAGTCCTGGGCTTCTTGTTCAAAATGTAGCAAGGAGAACCGAAAACTCGAAAATATGAAACGTTCGGTTTGTTACCGGTGAGTAGCTCATAGGGGGTCTTCTTTAGTAGTCGATGAAGGTAGAGTCGATTTGTGGCATGGCAAGCGGTGTTGATTGCTTCCGCCCAAAATCGATCCCAAGTCTTGTATTCATCGAGCATTGTTCTTGCCATCTCTATGAGCGTTCGGTTCTTCCTTTCGGCAACTCCGTTTTGTTGTGGAGAGTATGGTGCTGAGAATTCGTGCTTGATTCCTTCCTCATCAAGGTATTCCTCCACTTGTATGTTCTTGAACTCCGTGCCGTTGTCGCTCCGAATACTCTTGATTGATAGTGAGAACTCGTTTTGCGCTTGCTTGAAGAATTTCTTGAGTGTTCCTTGTGTTTCTGACTTGTCATGCAAAAAGAGCACCCAAGTGAACCGGGAAAAATCATCAATAATAACTAAACCGTATTTGTTACCGCTGATGCTTATGTAAGCAATTGGACCAAACAAGTCCATATGAAGTAGTTCGAGCGGTCTTGTCGTGGTCATGATGTTCTTCGCAGGATGTTGTGCTCCAACTTGCTTTCCTGCTTGGCACGCGCTACAAGGCCTGTCTTTCTCAAACACAACATCTTTCAAACCTCGGATGTGATCGCCCTTGAGGAGTTTTTGAAGGTTCCTCATACCAACATGTGCTAGCCGTCTATTCCACAGCCAACCCATGTTGGTTTTTGCAATCAAGCATGTGTCGAGTTCGGCTTTATCCTTGTTGAAGTCAACAAGGTAAAGCTTTCCCTTTAACATACCCTTGAATGCAACGGAACCATCACTTCCCCTTGAGACGGTCACACCCTCGTTAGTAAACAGGCAATTATAACCTTTGTCACATAACTGAGATATGGACAGCAGGTTATAATCTAAAGATTCAACGTGTAAAACATGCGAAAGAGTATGTTCAGAGGATATTGCTATTTTACCGGTACCGAGGACCCTTCCTTGACTGTTATCCCCAAAGTAGATGCCTTCGTTTGGGTCCTGGTTCACTTCATACTCCACAAACATCCTCCTTTCTCCGGTCATGTGGTTTGTGCATCCACTGTCTAGCACCCATTTGGATCCACCGGAGGAGTAGGCCTGCAAAAACAAATTACGCCTTGGTTTTAGGTACCCAAGCTTGCTTGGGTCCTTGGAGGTTAGTAACAATACATTTGGGCACCCACACATGGGATTTTGTGTTCCCATGGCGTGGCCCAGCATAATAAGCATACACTTTACCAACATTATTTTTCATTAATACATAAGAAGCATCAAAGGTTTTAAACAAGAGTTGCTGTTGATTATGGGTCGGACTAGTCTGTGTGACCGGACTTGTCCGGACGACCGGACTTGTCCGGACCACAACCGGACTAGTCCGATTTTCATGAGAGTTCAGATTTTTAGTTTTCGAGTTACCAGGTTGTGAGGGTCCTCCCTTCACAAAGGTAATCCTTCCCTTGTTATTCTTAAGATTTCTAGTTCTTTGCTTTCCATCATAAGAGTAACCAATGCCATACTTGACATTTGGAGGTCTTTGGACCAAATATGCACTACGTGCATAGTTGATCCTCTCCTTGTCAAACATTACACATTGGGTAGGATTTTTGTCCTTTGTGGAGGTAGAATTTTCCTTCAAACTGGTGTTAATTTTATCACATTTGCAAATATGTGCGATATTAGTTGAGGTGGGTTGAGAAGGTAGGCTTGAAGAGGAGGAAGGTTCACTAAGCTTGAGTGACTCAACCTGCACTTCAAGGATCTTGTTGACCTTGATTAGGTCATCAAGTTGATCCTTGATTGCAACGTTTGAGTTGGTTAACTCCAAGCAAGTTTTCTTGCTTGAAGCTAGCTCAAGCTCTAGTGAGTGGTTTCTCTCCTTTTCAAGAACTAGAAGATTGTCAAGTTCGACATGCTTCTCCTTTTGGGAAATAATCATGTCTTCTTGACGATCAATTAGCTCTTCCTTCTCAACAAGTTGGTTAAGCAAGAATTTCATTTTAGCAGCAGTTTTTCTATCTAAGCCAATTAGCATATCTTCATCATCACTATCTAGATCATCATCACTTGAGTAAGAATGCAAGGAAGGAGTTTTGATGTTTACCTTGCGTTTACCTTCCTTAGCCATGAGGCAAGTTCCATTTGCCTTCTTTGCACCGAGCGTGGGGAAGAGTGTGGATTTCTTGGACATGCTTTCAATGGCTATGCTAGCCATTTCTTCTTCATCGGACGATGAGGACTCATCGTTTGAGTCCCATTCCTTTCCGATGTGTGCTTGTTCAACTTGCTTCTTCTTCTTGAAGAATTTCTTCGGTTGAGGCTTGGACTCTTTACTCTTCTTCTTGTTGTCCTCATATGGGCAATCGACTATAAAGTGATTGTATTCACCACAATTATAGCATGCCCGCCTCATCTTCGGCTTTGTCTTCTCCTTGTATTTTCCTTCACTCGATTTTGCTCCTTGTCTTTTCTTCATAATTCTTTTGAACTTCTTCATGAACAAAATCATATCTTCTTCGTCCAGCTCGCTGCTTTCATCATCGCTGTCCTCCTCAAGCTGTGCTTCTCTTGCTTCTTTGGATAGAGGCTTGAGTGAGGACTTTAGGGCAACTCCCTTCTTCTTAGCTGATGTGAGATCGGCTATTTCTTTTACGTGCTTGGCTTGCTTCTCCATCATCTCAAAGTTGATGATCTTGCCAAGCAGTTCATCCGGAGTCATTTTCTTGTACCCGGGACTTTCTCGGATCATAGAGCAAAGTGTGACGTTGCGAGGCATAAAGGCTCTAAGGATGAGCTTTACAACCTCGTGGTCATTCCACTTTTTGCTACCATATGATCGAACCTTGTTCACAAGAGTCTTCAGTCTGTTGTACATGTCCTGGGGAGACTCATCTTCCTCAATCGCGAACCTTCCCAGTTCGCCTTCAATCATCTCAATCTTTGCCTCCCGCACATGCCTGTCACCTTCATGTGCTGTCTGTAGTGTGTCCCAGATTTCTTTGGCAATCTCCAATCCGTCCACCTTTGTGAATTCATCTCTACTTAGAGATGAGGTGATAACGGCTGCGGCTTGGGCATTCCTGTGGATGGCTTGCTCTTGACTTGGTGTGAGTTCTTCATCGTCATCAGGGATGCTTATTCCTGTGCACACAATATGCCATAAACTTGGGTTAAGGGAAATCAAGTGCATCTTCATATTTTGCCTCCACATGGAGTAATCACTCCCATCGAAGTGTGGGGCTTTTCCGAGAGGAACAGATAGATAATGACTGCTGTTAGAATTTAAACGGTCATAATTAAAAGGATATCGGGAGTAGTCGGTGTGACTACTCCCCTTCTTCTTTTCTTCAACTTTAGCTTTCCCTTTGGAAAGTGCTTTCTTTCGGAGCAGTGCTTTCAGCTCCAATGTCTCCTCCTCATCATCATCGAAGTCTTGAATGGCTTCGAGATACCTTTCGAGCTTTTGGTGCTTGTCATTGTTCATTTCTTCCTGGTTGTTGATTTTCTGGACTTCCTTCATGTCTGACATGATCTCTTCGAGTGGTTGCACTCTTTCTTGAAGAACCCGCTCTGATACCAATTGAATGTAGGCCTAGAGGGGGGGTGAATAGGCCCTTTTTGATTTTCTCAGTTCCTGTAGCACTTCAACAACAAGGTCAAAACCAGATATATCGGACTAGTCCGGTAAAGTGCGGACTAGTCCGGATTTCACGGGCTAGGTTGATCAAGTTAGGTCAATTTGATTGTTTTGTAGACGTTTGCAGTGGAAATATAAACTTTAATAACAGATCAATAGTTGTATGTCAAGTTTTATTGCATGTATGATTCTTGTTCAACTATTTAACTTGAATTCAACAAAATGAATCAAACCCTAGATAATGTTGATCAACTAGAATGATGAACACAAACGAACAGGACACAAGACTTATCCCGTGGTTCAGCTACCACGAAGGCAACCTACATCCACGTTGAGGAGCCCACAAAAGGACCGGGTCTTCACTAACCCTTCCCTCGTCGGATCGCCACGAAGGCCAATCCTCTTCCACTAATCACACAGGGGTAAATCACCAAGTTGAAGGGGCGATCTCACAAGTTGAGAGCTCCCTTGATTACAAGTTTCAAGACCACCAATAACACACTTCGAAATATACAAATTGAGATACAAGAGTGTGTTAGAGATTCAAACCAAGAGCTCAATCGTGTGCCAAGTGCCTCTCCAATGATCTACAAGTGATCTTCAATGGATTGATTGATTTTGCACTTAATTTCGTGGAGAGAGATGGTTTTTGAGTCTCTTGGGAGGTGTGACGACACTAGGGTTCGAGAGAGGGTGAAAGTGGGCCGTGCACCTCTATTTATATGAGGTTTCTAGAAGTTACCGTTAGGGTTCAGAAAGATCGGACTAGTCCGTGGTGGTGACCGGACTAGTCCGGTGTGCTGTGTGAAGCAAACCCTAAGTGTCCAGGAATCTCGGACTAGTCCGGTTCAAAACGGACTTGTCCGATTTCGCTACTGGAAAGCTTCGGACTAGTCCGATTGTCATCGGACTTGTCCGGACATATGAAACCCTAAGTGTTTAGGATGACAAGTCCGCACTTGGAGGACTTGTCCGATTTAGATCAGGGTGTATATCGGACTAGTCCGTGTGGACACCGGACTTGTCCGAAGTGGATCAGAATGAATATCGGACTAGTCCGGGTCACAACGGACTGGTCCGATTTTGTGTGACTTGTGCATTGATAAGGACTAGTCCGCACTAGGGAGGACTAGTCCGAAGTGGAACAGAAATATATCGGACTAGTCCGGTGGTGACCGGACTTGTCCGATCTGGTGCAGAATGTGATATCGGACTAGTCCGGCTGAAATCGAACTAGTCCGGTCCTGTATAGTTTTGTGCATTGTGTGTGTGATTAAGTGAGATTGAGCTCTTGGGTGTGTTTTCTTAACACACTCCATACATACTAAACTACTAATTTCTTCTCCTTGAGCTCAAATTCATTTTCCTTCTCAATTTCCCTCTTTTTGGTACTTTGCTCATTTTTCATGATTTTCCTGCATTCATCTCAACAAAAGGATTAGGATCCCAATTGCTTGTCATAAATCATCCAAAACCCACAAGGGAGTCCTAGATGCACTTTCACATACAAAAATTTGCACACCACCGGGCTTTCCTCAATTGCGACACCGTCCAGGTGGTTCAACTCCAATTGCTTCGGTGCGTGTTGAGATGCTTCAAATTCAACGGTGATCCCTTCCTTATTGATCAACTTCACTGTCTTCGTGGCAGATTCAATGACTCCATTGTGCTTCCTCAACCAATCCATACCAAGTATAATGTCCAATCCTTGAGAACTCGAGACAATGAGGTTGGCGAAGAAGTCTACCCCCTTATTCTAAGGCTTACTTTTGGACATACTATATTTGTCATCATCTCTCCTACAGGAGACTTAACCAAGAGTAAACTTCATATGAGAGATATGCAAACTATACTTGGCAACATATTTCGATGCAATGAATGAATGTGATGCTCTAGAATCATATAACATAGTCGCCGGGTTGGAGTTTTCGAGAAACATACCAATGAACACATCATCCGCTTGTTGAGCATCCTCCGTAGAGACATGGTTCACGTTGCCGCGAGCGAAATTCTGCTGTCCACGATTCCCTTGCGGCTGTCCTCTATTGGGTCTTGGGTTTTGTCTCGGCGCATTGCTTCCTTGACGAAGGCCTGACTTAGGACATTGATGCGCAAAGTGTCCAGCTTCTCCACAAGTATAACACTTCTTTGATGCACCAGAATTATTGGGACGAGCTTGGTTCTGAACATTTGCACCCGGAAAATTAGCACGAGGTGCAAAAGGCATTGGAGGCCTAGGTGCTTGCATAACAGAGCGCTGCTGCACAAACTGAGTTGGGCGCAGTGTAAATCCAGAGCGATGAGCAGGAGCAGAAGAGCTGTAGTATGGTGCATTGGGTGGTGCAAAGCGAGGGCGCATATTACTTTCTTGTTGCTGTCCTTGATATGGCGCCTTCCTCTTGTTGTCTTGCTCCATCTAATGTGCCTTGTTCTCCACAACGATTGCTTTGTCCACAAGATTCTGAAAGTTGGCATAATCACAATTGAGCAATTGCACTTAGATCTCATTGTTCAATCCTCTCATGAACAAGTATTGCTTCCGGCTGTCCCGGATCACATCCTCAGGCGCATACCTTGAGAGTTGAGTGAACTTATTGAGGTATTCACCCACACTTGATCTTCCTTGCCTTAGGTTCTCAAATTCTTGCCTCTTCAAAATCATAACACCTTCTGGCACATAATGAGAACGGAAGCTCTCCTTAAATTCAGCCCAAGTAATCCTCTCTTGGTTCTCATGGGCGTTGCATAGCGAATCCCACCAATCCGTAGCTGCTCCGACTAGTTGATGAGACGCAAATAGCACCTTCTCCCGGTCACTGCATTGGACAATAGCTAGCTTCTTCTCCACGGACTTGAGCCAATCATCGGCGTCCATAGGGTCAGCGACTTGAGCAAAGGTGGGTGGCCTGGTCCTCATAAACTCTCCCAACCGGTTATGAGGAGGTGGGGGTGGCGGTGGAGGCATGTGTGGCTGCTTGTGGTTGTTACCAGCCTACAGCTATCTTATAGTTTGTATCATGGTCTGCATAAGCTGGTTTTGTATAGCCAAAAGTTGCTCAATATTGATAGCTTCCTGAGCAAGTCCTTGTCCATTGTTGTTCTGAGGTGCCCCATTGTTCTCCTCCTCATCATTGCCATCCCTCTGGCTGCGAGTCCTCACCATCTGAAGAAAAGCAAGAGAGAAGAATTTAGAAAACATCCCCAACTATATGCATCAAGGGATATGAAACTAAACAACTATCTATACTAGCCTACATGGATATGGCAATGCTAAAGCATCCCAAAATCCTCTACTAAGCACACAAGCAAACAATATATATAGCAAACAGCACACCAAGCAAAAACACATCACTTCCTGAGTGTTTCTATGTGCTCTAAAGTGTCCATTCTATCTACGCTGCGTCTTATGGTCAACATGTGGCTCTGATACCAATTTGTGACACCCGGTTGAAGAAAAAGAACCAAGTGAATGCATATGTGTGCCCAGGACGTTCAACACACATACACGAGTGCAATCACAAAAGAGTATACAAAAAATTACCACATAACAAGATTAATTAACCACTTTTATTACAGAATTCAGAATATCTCAATACAAGCTCTAATGAATACTAATGACAAGTTTGAACTAATGCAGAGGAAATAACTAAACTGAGCAAACTAAGCAACTAAGCAGCATAAGCAGAAGGGTATAGCGCAACTCCAACACTTCACAGGCAAAGCTGACAGTAGACACGGCCTAGAACTCCGCATTATCATCGTTAAACTCCCAATCCTGACCTCCAACTGTTGTTAGGGGAATTGCAAGAGTGAGTACATGTCGTACTCAGCAAGTGTGGAAAGTATGACATGTAGCTGATACAAATGACGAATATAATAAAGACTAAGTGCTAAAAAGTACATTAAAACATTTGAAAAGCAATATGTTATATGTGTGTGAAGTAAACTCATCATAAACCATATAGTTATCATAATACCAGTCCATATTTTATTACCATCATCCATATTCCAGATTTCACATTACCATTAACCATGTCCATTGCCATAAATCATAATACCATCCACAACCATAACCATTTTATCAACCATAATCATAAAAAATACCAAACCATCCCAAATTCCAAGTTTCCCTCTAATCATGTGAGGGTCCAGGTTGCTCATAACCGGGAGCACGACTATCATGATAGTTTTTAGACACTCTGCAGAGGTTGTACCACTTTTCCAACGTGTTTGTGATTTCATCACCTTTCGATGACTATAGAATCTCAATTATGCCATCTCATACTTCCTTAGGTGTGTGGTCAAGAGATCACAAAATAGCCTTTACAAAAAGATTACTAGCCTATTTAGACCCCACTGAGGTTTCACCGGTAGCGATGCCTCCAACTGAGCACATCTTCAACCAAGGGCCCCCTCTTGAGCCATTCGGACCCCAAGGTAGTCCCACCAATCATCAACAAACCCAATCCGACTACCCCTTCTCTGAGCATCCTTAATGGTCCAACTAGCACTGACAAAGCCCTAATTAAGCAGCTACACCGCACCCATACTTGGCCTCGTGGTGGCGCTGTAAATCCTGGATGGTCGCTCCACGAATTAGTCCTTAGATCTAAAGCAAGCGAAACCACCATAACATCCAACCCATCCACATACCATGCTTGCTTAGATCACCCATTACCATATCATATTAACCAGCTCATATTAACCATAATCTCATTAATTCATAATTAAATTAAGTGGTATAGTTGCTCTCTCATCCCAATTAATTAAGCGAAGCAAAAAGGTTAAAAGCCCATCCCGACTCTCTACCATGAATTCCAGGTGACAAGGGTGGTTAAACAAAATTAGTAAACTTCCTACCATAGGATTCCCATCAAATTGACACAAGCATGCAATCTGCAAACAAAAAATTTATTTTAGAAACAGGATCAATATGTTCAAGGATACTTGCCTTGCTCTTGGAATTGGTTCGGGTCAAAGCCTTCGAAATCTTGGTGCTGGAGATCTTCCGCAACACTCTCTAGCGCAAATCCGTCTAATCCGCACAATAAACATACAAGACAAGAAACACAATCAAAGAGTGCGCAAATATTACTCAATATGACATGACATTCATTATTAATGCAATTGTGAAGTAAAACTAGTTAATGAGTTACTATTAATGTTTACTAACTAGTCTAATATCTTTTAACAGGTTTATACTGGTTTGGATTTGATTTGAAGCAATTTAGAATTAATTCAACATAATTTAACCAGGAAAATCAGACTAGTCCGCTAGGGACCGGACAAGTCTGCACTTCGCAGAACTAGCGAACTAGGATTTTCTAGATCGACATGAATTTGAAGATTTGAGGTTGAATTCACGTAAGGAAAAGGAAGTAGAAGGTATATCAGGTGTCTAAGATTCCAAGGAATCAAGGGTTTTGGAGGCAACACTTGGATCTTGACGATCTAGGGTTGATGAATATCTTGATGGTGAATTGGTGATGTAGAGCGAAGCTTGATGGAGATCTTGATCCTCTTTCGTTTCCTCCTTTTCTTCTTCTTACTCTAGATCTCCTTCTCCCTCCTCGGTGACGGCTATTCACGAGCTAGGGTTTGGGGTGGTGAAAAAGTGGCAAATAGATGTCAAGTCAAGGGTGGGGTTGTTTATATAGAGGTGGAGGACTAGGATTTCAATAAATTCGAGTTTGAGATGAGTAGAGGTCGATTTAGAGTCCCACATGGGCTATAAAAGAGTTAGGCACGACGTCCGTAGGCCCACTTAATGTAAAACCCAAGAAACAAGTTGTAAAACAAAAGATCAACTCGGAGTGGCGATTTATCGGACAAGTCCGCAAAAGGGCTGGACTAGTCCAAATTTGGACAGAGAGATATCAAACAAGTCCGGACCGGACATCGGACAAGTCCGAACTTATCCAGAGGGAAAAAATAGACAAGCCTGGCCAAAATCGGACAAGTCCGACTTTAGTCAGAGTAAAAATGAACAAGTACGATGGAAGCCAGAGAGAAATCGGACTAGTTCGCACTTTCCAGAATTCTTAAGTGCAGTTTTGTTTCTAATTCATTTTAAATTTGTTTCTTTTTATGTTGGTTAATGTTAAACATATTTAATGATGGATGCAGGGCATACTGTATGAAAATGGGGGTGTTACAAAATGTCACTTCAGCTATTGTCTACACATCCACCGCATTTAACATCAACCAGTGATAACGAGCGGCAATTCAGCAAGGGGGGGGACACTCAGGCTATGTTTCGAAACACAATATTTTTGGAGTTTTAAAACAATACTTTGGTATTTGAGATTACTATGTATTTTTTATAGAATGGTGTTTGATAACCAACTCAAAAACTATGCATTTAAAACCATATTTTGTCTATACTACAATATTTTTTGTGTATAGAAAACTTTGATCGCAACCAGAGTTTTTCTCTGCTTGCTTACTCTTGATGTTTGCTACTTTACTTCCAAACAGTCTTATATATTGCAAAACTGTAATATTACAAAACTGTAGTATTGAAATACTTTGGTATTGTTATGTCACAAAAATTGTGGTTTCCAAAACTTTGGTATTAAAATACTATATTTCCAAACAAAGCCACAGGCTTATCTGCGCCAGTATCCACCTCTCTCGCGATTCCAACACGCCAAGATCGTTGGTCGTGCAACCCTATGCCAGTTCATGTGACAGGCACGAAACATAGAGCCGCTCAATCCATGCCAAAGACTTTGCTTCAATTGCCTTAGCCCCACTCATCTGACATTCCAATATATCGGCTGCAAACTGTGCTACGGTTATGGCCACATCCAGAAAGAGTGTTTCAAAAAATGTACTACTTGCAAGGTCTGGATGCCAAAAAGTAGAGTTAGCGCACAAGCCACATCATTCTCGAGTTTAAGTACCGAGATAGAGGCTGGGTCCGTAGACAATTCTCAAGCTCTTGTGCTCTACTCGTCTGGACTCCTATCCAGCGACAAAGCCAAAACTAACTTCTCCCATTTCCACTTCAACATGGCTAACTATCTGGTAGACCCAACAAGATTTTCCCCTAATCAGCACTTCCAGATTGAAGATGGAGGAGAAGATCGGCTACCAAGAGCAGTTGTTCACCTGCTGGGCATTCACCACTCTCTCAGCGAGAAGTACATTATATTGCGGTGGACGCTGATGGAGTTCTGCAGGAAGATGAATACGACTTCTCCATGGTCAGAATCAAGCATTACATCGAAGAAGAGATGGGCATGGTGGTTCGATCAGCGTGCCTTAACCGGCCTGGGGTATTGCTCTTTACTCTCTGGACACTTGCTTCTACAGAGACACACTTCTTTTGCGTGAACCGATTCAAGTAAAAGATGTCAGGATAAGCTTTGTGCGGCATGATTATGGGCTGAATAGAAGGGAGAGGAACTTCACAAGAGTAGGCTGGTTTATGGTCTTAGGGTTCCCTATAGATTATAGGACCATGTAGGCCATTGACTTGATAGTCTCCTACTTTGGCAAGCTGTTGCATTGGCATAACAGTCCAAGGGCGTTAGGGTATGTGTTAGTCAAATGCATGTAAAATGAAGTTTGATGGTGTTAGAGATATTTGTAAAGAGATCATTACGTAGAGTATGAGATATGATTGATTCGGTTGTAATCTCCACGATGTACACTGTATGTACCCTGCGTACCGGGTACCTCACAATACCGCAAGAAAAGCTACGGAGTTCCACCTGTCCGAGTTGAAGACCTCCAAAGGCTCCACGTGTCCTATAGCATTGGGCCCGCTTCCCTCATTGGGTAGCTCCGACACTCCACGTGTAACACAAGGCCGGACCTAACTCCCCGAATAGGAAAGTTCCGGTGTTGCCACGTGTCTAGGAGTCCCGATACTAACCCCCAGTAGAGGGAAACTCCGATGCTGCCACGTGTATAGTGGCTCTGGACTTGCCTCCCCACAGAGGGAAGCTCCAGAGCTGCCACGTGTCGAACCTCTGGACCTAAGCCTACAACACGAAGACTACAGAATCTCCAACGGCGTGAATATTCAAGAGATAGTTAAAGCAACTGTTACAAGACATGATTACGTGTCATTAATGCCATGTTAATGACACACGATCAGAGGACCTTTAGTACCAGTAACGCCACCATTAAGGCGCGTTATCACACTGTTAATTATGCTTAATATGTACAAGTCGTGTATTAGGTAATTAAAGACCGCCGATGCCACATGTCGGGCAAGACTGACAATATAACGGCCAGTCCTTGGACAATAAAAGGGCTCCGCCGCACGGTACAAAGTACAAGTCCAATCGACCCCAAGAACACACACTTATAAATACAACAACCACCCGTGGAGTAGGGTATTACATTCAGGCGGCCCGAACCATATAAAATTTCCTGTGTCACTGTCTCGTTCATAATCTTACGCGCGGCCCAACCAATCACGAACCTCCGCAGACTATGATCTAGTAGTACCGGGGGAAGTGTCGTCTACACACTTCGACATTTGGTGCGGCAGGTAGGGGGCGTCTGAGATTTCTAGATGGTGAACTCTGTGGCAGCATCGTCCAACGGTGACACCGGATAGCCTGATAGAGGAAATCCCTCCAATGCCCAACAGCCAGCTGACACTGTTGTCCCGACTGGTGTTGCTGCACCACCACCACCAGCTGCTCTGTCTGCCAACGCCGAACAACAGGATGGTGCCCTCGTGTCAGTGACTGTATCGACAAACAACCCGGAGAACACGTTAATTACTGCACGTTCTCTGCTCTAGCGTCCTCCAGCGCCTGGAGCTCCTCTGGCAGCCATGGAACAATGGCGTACTAATGTCGAATATCTAGTTGCAGCCGTAACAAAAGCCATCAGTAACCAAGGCCTGCCCCCTGCTGGGAGGCAACTTCACAGCGAAGGACCTTGTCTGGTAGACTTGGTCCTCAAGTTTCACAGCACAGATGTGCTGTGTCCCAACAAGTGATGTCGCTGTCCTTTGGGGCACGTCGCACGCACACAGCATCGCGACTCTCGACCAATGATATGCGGTCGGAGCTTGACCACCGTTACAAGCAACAGGACGGTCGCGTCCATATCGAGCACGCTCGCAAGAGGATCGAGAAAACCCTTCTACTTTGAGTGTGGGGGGCGGCAGCTCAGCCCTTGCCATGCACCTTTGCATGGCTCAATGGCCACAAAAGTTCTGGCCCCATCTTCCGTAGAAATATGACGGGACTGCCAACCCCGTTGAGTTCCTCCAAATCTACTCCACCACCATCCTCACGGTGGGTGGCAATGAGGTTGTGATGGACAATTACTTTCCTGTGGCTCTGATTGAGATAGCTTGGTCCTAGTTCATGAGTCTTCCGCCTGACTCCATCAACAGTTGGGCAGAGCTATGCCACCAGTTCACAGCTAACTTCAGGAGTTCGTACACCCGGCCTGGCACAAAGCTAGATTTGTTTGCTATGCAACAAAAGTAGGGAGAGTCGCTACAGTCGTTCATTCAGCATTTCTCCCAGGTATGAAACACCATTACTTCTATCTCCAATGCGTCTGTTGTTGTAGAATTTCGACAGGGCGTCCGAGACAAGAAGATGCTGGAGAAGCTGATGACAAAAGAAGTTACCAGCGTCACAGAACTCTTCAACCTGTCCGATAAATATGCTAGGGCTATAGAGGGTCGTGAAATGCACTCCAAGATAGCTCCAGAGGCTGATAAAAAGTCCTCCAAGGCTAAAGCCACTGCCTCCGGCAGTGGGAAAAAGAAGAAAAGTCCAACGACAAGAAGAAGCCGTCAGCCGGCACGCCTGCTGCTGCCGCAGCTGCAGCTCCGGGTGGACGGGGGCCACGCCCCATAAAACGACCTTGACCATCGTATGAAGACGGCGGCGGTCAAAATATGTGGTGTACAATCCACAAGACGGACACCCACAATCTTGAAGATTGCCGGGAGGTCCAAAACCTTGTCGAGCGCTTCAACAAGCGTCGAGAAGAAGCTCCTTTTTGCCAGCGGGAAGGAAAGAAGAAAGTCGACGAAGCACCGGCCGATCCGGAGCTTGGCTTCCAGGATCCCAAGATGGTCCTGAAGGTTATGTACAACACTGTCGATGACGATTCTGACATCTCCAACAACAAGCGTCGGAAGACCTCAATACCATATATGGAGGGTGATGGGATATCACTTCCCGCCGCGTCCTCAAGACTATGCATCGGGAGATGGCTGCCACAGCTCCTACCGCCAAGGCAGAACCCCATCAGAAGTAGAGGGACACTCCCATCACTTTCGATGCTACAGACTGCCCCAGGAACATGATTGGAGCTGGTCAACTGCCACTGATGGTGTCTCCTACCATCAATAACGTCCAGCTCTATCATGTCTTGGTGGATGGAGGTGCGGGGCTCAACCTCCTCAGTTATGAAGCTTTCGTCAAGATCCAGCTGAAACCCTCAGACCTCTGCCCCTCACGTCCTTTCTCCGGGGAAGGTCCGGGGGCCATCAGTCCCCTTAGCTTAATTACACTCCTAGTAACCTTCGGGACTCGGGAGAACTACTGGACTGAGAAGCTGGTCTTCGATGTGGCTCACATTAGCTTACCCTTCAACACTATCCTAGGAAGGCTAGCCCTGTATAGGTTTATGGCCGCAGCTCAGTACGGCTATTTGGTGTTGAAGATACCGACACCTTCAGGCATTCTCCGGATCCGCGGAGATTGCACTACAGGAGTCACTGCGTTGTAACAACTCCACGCGCTTGCAACAACACAAGAGGAAGCATCCGGCAAGGATCTAGCCGCTCAACCCCCGAGCACTCGTCACCGAGGCTCAACCTCTGCACCACGTGTGCAACCAAGCGGTGACACTGACATACTCGTCAATGTCGTCCAAATTTGTTCTGATGCTGCCCAGACCACTCGTATATCGGGAGGTCTGGACAACAAATAGGAACTTGCGCTCATCACTTTCCTCCGGTCGAATGTCGACGTGTTTGCCTGGCAACCGTCACAAATGTCTGGGATCCCTAGGGAGGTGATTGAGCACAGTTTGAAGATATATCCCGATGCACGGCCAATACATCAGAAGCCCCGTAAGCAATCAGTCAAGTGGCAAAACTTCATCCAACAAGAGATCAAGAAGCTGCTCGAAGCTGGATTCATCCGGGAGGTTCATCATCCACGATGGCTGGCAAACTCAGTCGTTGTACCCAAGCCCGGCGAGAAACTTCGGATGTGTATCGACTACACCACCTTGAATAAGGCATGTCCAAAAGACCCATTTCCACTACCTAGGATAGAACATATAGTGGACTCTACCTTCAGTGCGAGCTATTGTGTTTCCTACATGCATATTCTGGATATCATCAAATCCAAATGTCTAGGGAAGATGAAGAGCATACTGCCTTCATAACAGTATATGGGTTGTATTGTTATACTTCCATGCCATTCGGTCTCAAAAATGCTGCTTCAACTTTTGTGCGAGCCATGCACAAAACCTTTGGAGAGCTTATCAGGGACTTGGTGGAGTTTTATGTCGATGACATCGTCGTGAAGGTCAAGAACAAGGAGTCACTCCTTGACAACCTACAAGCCGTATTCGACAAGCCGCGCGTGATGCGCACCAAGCTGAACCTAGACAAATGTGTCTTTGAGGTTAGCTCCGGGAAGCTCCTCGGATTCTTGGTGACTCACCGTGGAATTGAGGCAAATCCGGCGAAGATCAAGGCTATTGAAGATATGTGGCCCCCAGCCCACATCAAGGATGTCCAGAAGCTGACTGGATGTCTAGCTGTGCTCAACCAGTTCATCTCGAGACTGGTAGAGCGAGCACTTCCATTCTTCAAGTTATTGAGGAAGTCCGGGCCATTCCATTGGTCTGAAGAAGTACAAAAGGTGTTCCAAGAGCTCAAGCAGCTCCTCACCACACTACCAATCCTGGTAGCTCCGAATCCTGGTGAGCCTCTTTTCCTTTACATTTCGGCAACTATGGAGGTTGTTCGCATGGTTCTGGTTGCGAAAAGATCAGAGCCACCTACAGTTCAGGAGCCCAGACCCCTTCGGGAGGGTCCGAAGCTACCTGAAGGTGAGTCTGGGTCCTGGCCCCTAGGAACGGATCTTCAGGGCATGCTGCCCGAGGATCAACCTCTCTCATCTGAGAGAGTTCACACGGTTGAAGAAGAAATTCTGAACCCCCCTGGGAGGGTCCGGGTTGATGAAGAAGAAGCTTCAGGACCTTCCAGAAGGGTCCGAATTGTCCAGCGGCCAATGTACTTCATCAGTGAAGTACTCCACGACGCCAAAACTCAATATATTGAGGTGCATAAGCTGCTCTACGCAGTCCTTATTGCCTCAAGGAAGCTTCGTCATTACTTCCAAGCCCACAAGATATCAGTGGTAACCTCCTATCCACTGCGCGCTATACTGCATAACCCCAATTCTATCGGTAATATTGCAAAGTGGGCAGCAGAGCTGGCAGAGTTCGATCTTGAGTTCTTGCCTCGACATGCTATCAAGAGTCAGACATTGGTTGACATCGTGGCGGAATGGACCCCTTCTTCATCAAATCCAGGGGGTCCCAGTGAGCAGAAGCCGGAACTCAAGGTCTCGATCTTCACCGAGCCTCACTGGACTCTCTACTTCGATGGCTCCGTGCAGAAGCAGGGGGCTAGAGCTGGAATTCTTCTCCTCGCTCCGACCAGGGATAAGGTCAAGTACACGGTACACCTTGATTTCAAGGCAACCAACAACATGGCGGAGTATGATGCTCTCATCTATGGGCTCAAGGTTGTGCTATCATATGGCGTCAAGCAGTTGATGGTGAAGGGTGACTTGCAGCTCATTGTCAAGCAAATCAAAGGTGAATGTAGTTGCAACAACCCTCAACTCGCTGCGTACCTCCTTAAATTCCAGAAGCTCCAGAAGGACTTCCACGTCCTGGACCTTTGCCATGTCCAGCGTCTCAACAATGTTGAAGCAAATGAAATCTCGACGAAGTCTTCAACCGGAGCTCTGGCTCCCGACGGAGTTTTTGTCAGGAGATTGTCAAGACCGACTGCTTAGTCTGCCGATCTGAACGAAGAGGGTGAGACTAGCACCTCAAAGCTGGCAGTCTTGGTGGCCCTATTACCATGGCGTCCACCAAGGATCGTAGGCGCTGTAGGAAGCTCTGAAAAACCCAGCGCGCAAGATCCGGAGGCTCAAGTAGACTCCGATGCATGGATCTCGGAGATCTGAAGCTCTTTGAATGACAACATCCTTCCTGAAGACAGTGCATCCGCTGACCAAATCGTCAGATTGGCTAAAAGATACACACTGGTAGAAGGGGGTCTCTACTAGCGTGGTGCCAACAGCGTCCTAATGCGGTGCATTGCCCAGGAATATGGCCACGAGCTCCTCTCGGAAATCCATGGAGGCGAGTATGGGAACCACGCGTCTTCCCGCACGTTCGGTAAAGCCTTCTGACATGGTTTTTACTGGCCTACAACACTCAGGGATGCGGTCGGGCTAGTAAAAATGTGTGAAGTGTGCCGGTTTCACGCGAAACAAACTCACACACCGGCTCAGTCACTGCAAATGATCCCTCCTACATGGCCATTCGCTGTGTGGGACATGGATATTTTGGGACCCTTCCCAAAAGTCGTCGAAGGTTACAGGTTCCTGTACGTTACCATCGACAAGTTCACAAAGTGGGCGGAAGCTACTCCAGTTGTGACAATCAACAAGCAATCAACTATCAAATTCTTGAAGTCCATAGTCTGCAAATTTGGAGTTCCGAACAGAGTCATAACTGACAATGGAACCCAATTCACAAGTGCAACATTCTAAGAATATTGCGAAGACCTCAGCATTCAAGTCAGCTACGCATCAGTAGCCCACCCGACAAGTAATGGCCAAGCCGAGAGAGCAAATGCAGAAATATTGAAAGGACTCAAGACGCGTACATATGAGCATTTGAATAAATTGGAGCCAACTGGATAGAGGAGCTTCCATCTGCACCGTGGGCGAGCAGGACAACACCTAACTGGTCAACTGGAGAGACTCCCGTCTTCCTGGTGTACAGAGCTGAAGCAGTCCTTCCTCTGGAGATCACCATGGGGTCGCTCCGGGTCCGAACCTCTGATGAAGCCGTGCAGGACAAGCTCCGGCGTGAAGACCTTGACCTCATCGACGAGGGAAGGTGCCAAGCAGCTGTTCGGAATGCACGATATCGCCAGACGCTCCAGCGTTATCACCAAAGGAATGTGCGCAACCAACAGCTTGAGGAAGGCGATTTGGTGCTACGGAGAATACTAACTCATGAGGGGATGAACAAACTGTCCCCCAGCTGGGAAGGTCCTTTCCGAGTGATCAAAGTATCCTGTCTCGGATGCATTCGCTTGGCAACAGATGATGGGACTCCGCTTCCCAATCCTTGGAACATCGAGCACCTCTGTAAGTTTTATGCTTAGTTTCATGGAGGTTTTTCTATAATTGCACATAATGTAAGTTATAGAATCTATACACAGATTTGGGTAGGTCCTAAATGAGAACATCCGGACCCCTCTGGGAGGGTATGGGTAGTTCAAGCCCACCTAACTTGGTCCCTGTACTGAAAGTGGGGCTTACCTACCCTGGATTAGAACAAGATGAATAGCACACTTGGCCTGGTTCCGTACCCTAGAGGTGTCCTTGTCTCCCCTATAATTCGAACATATAATGAAAGACATTGTTGTGTGAAAATAGACTTCACATGTATTAATTTTGTACAGGCTCGTTTTATTTCATTATCTTTTCCTTCTTGTCTATAACGAAGTTGTGCAATTCTTTTTGAGATTTAGTCCAAGTTATTCATGTGATATATGAGTTAGATTGTTGATCTTTTTCGGATCTTAGCATTGCTATATGGTCTACTCGCTTGAATGCCAAAGCCAATGGCAGGTCTGGAGTGTGCTATCGACTTAGATTGGTACATCACCCTAAGTACAACACTCTACCTATATTCCGACAGGCTTCAGTAGGGCGGGTCCGGAAGGAACTCGGATATGAAGAGATTATATAAATTTACTTGTTATCATGTTGAGTTCATTCAGATCTAAAGTTAAAATAAGAATAGTAAGCTGCAACAACTTATAGATGAGAGGACACATTTTACTGTTTTTCTTGTCTTTAATGCGCAGGAAAAATGGAAAACTCATGGCGGTGGTGGATGTTGCCGGAGCTACTAAGCTTCGACAACCCCCAGGGGGCCCGCTATCGATGTTTTATATATTGAAAGTGGGCATCTTTAGAGCTAACAATCTCCAACAACACCCTTGGGGGCCAACCGCCGACGTGAAGAACTAACGGCAATATAAACGAAGATGGTGGAGAAATCACCCTGAGGGGGTCTGCCGTCGACATATTATACGTTGACAAGTGGACACCATCGAAGCCATAAAGCTCTGACGATCCCAGGGGGCCTACCATTGACGTTCTAAGCATTGACAGTGGGCGCAGTCGGACCTATCAAGCTCTGACAACCCCTAGGGGGCCTGTCGTCGACGTTCTAAGCATTGACAGTGGGTGTCGTTGGACCTACAAAGCTCTGACAACCCCCAGGGGGCCCATCATCGATGCTCTATGTGTTGACAGTGGGTGTCGTCGAACCTACAAAGCTCCAACAACCCCCAGGGAGCCCACCGTCGATGTTCTATGTGTTTGAAGTGGGTGCTGTCGGACCTACCAAGCTTTGACACCTCTCAGGGGGCCCGCTATTGACGCAACACAAGGGTCCCTGGAGATGTCAGAAGTAAACTTCAGACCTAAGAGCTAAGCGTTATAGCTACAAGTTCGAAGTGTTCAAGTCATCAAGACATTGTCAGATCCTTTTGGTACATGTTCGCAATCAAATTGTGTACATCTACCATGGAGCCAACAAGATAAAGGACAACGCATTGAAGACAAATGCAAAATAGAATTCATTCATTCAAGAAGATTTGATTTCATTCATTCAAAGGATTGGATTACAAAACGAGGATTACAAGTGAAAGGCAAAAGAAAAAGGTCCTAGCTACTGGAGGTCCTAAGTCCTATGGAAAAACGAGGCAACTTTCTCGGCAGCCTCACAAATGCTGGCTCTGGCGGCATCTTCCTCTTCGGCAATGGGCCCTTCGACTATCGGATCTAGAGATAGTTGGGGGTCCTGACTTTTGAAACACATCAGCACATATTCGGCGACGTTCTTAGCCAGAGACTTCCCCTCTATCTCCAGTTGGTCGACGGTGACATCACCCATCACGTCCAGCTTGTTTCTGGTAGAGCCCAATGCCACTGGTGCCTTGTCCAACTCCGACTCCGGGTCACCCGGGCATACCGGACTAAAGCCGAGCGGCAGCAAAGCTTTATTGGCATGCCCTAGGAAGTCCTAGACCCGCTGGGACTCAGTTGCCCTCATACTCCTCATTTCCTCCAATGACAGCCTGGTGGCTGCAAGCTCCGAATTCTCCCAGGCGATGTGCTCGACCTCTTTGGCATGTTGCTGAATACTCTCAGCCACATGCTTTTCGTGATCAGCAAGCTCTGACTCCCGGAGGTGGATACGGTTTCGGCGGTTCGCCAGGTCCTCCCTGCCTTTCACCTTCTCCTCCCTGGTGGTGACATCAGCTTCTCTCTTGGTGAGCACCTGTCCCATCTTCCAGTTCTTCTCCTCCTCTTGTTTGCATTACAGTTCAAAATTTTTAGTGCGGTGGGCCAAGCTTTGCTCCCCTAGAGACAGTCTCTAGGCGAGCTCCTCCTCTCTATTCAAAATATCCTACTGCTTCTCCAGGAGCTTCTCCTCCCTCTCGTCGAGGTCCGCCTGGCGCTTGAGGAGCTTTGCATTTAATTCATTAAGGTTGTCCTGACGATCATCAACAACCTCATTGGTCTCCTTAGCATGCTCAAGAATCTCCCGGGCCTTCTCGTCGAGAGCTTTAATGGCAGCCTCCCGCTCATTCAGCAAGCAGTCCATCAGCGCTAGCCAAACCTTTTCTCTGGCCACCCATTCCAGCTGGTCGGCAAGCCTTAACTGTGTCAGCCTTGTCTTTATGTGAAGCCTGTTGCGCCAATGACTCAAGGTGTTGCACTCCTTTTCGAGAGTCTGGATTTCATAGTCAAAGGCCAGCTGAACTTGGTGCAGACTGGAGCAGGCGTTGTCGCTAGACAACGCAAGAGGAATTGGCTCCGGGCCAGCCTTGATCTCACCCGTCGGCTTGAGCGGATCTTCAAAAATATTGATTGGGTCCCACGGCGCAAGCGTGGTCCCCTGCGACTCCACGACACTAGGGCCAACTTCCTGAGTTGATGAGGAAGGTGCTCCCGCCGGATCTTCAATCATCGGCTCTGTGGGTGGAGGACCTGCAGTTGACTCTTGTGGGTGCTCCGACTCTGACATAGAAACCTCCGGGGTGGACGCTGCATCTTCGACCGGAGCTCCCTCCACCTATGGCTCAGGTGCTGGGACTTCAACTTCTTCTGTATCAGGTGTTGGAGCTCTAGTTACCTCCGGATCAGGTGCCGGAACTTCTGCAATCTCTGGCTCCATGGTCGGAGCTTCAACTATTCCCGGCTTGAGGGCTGGAGCTTCAGTTACCCCTGGCTCAGGCGCCGAAGCTTCTACCATCTCCTTCTCTAAAGCAGGAACTTCAGCAGCGGCTTCTAAGACCGACGACGCTTCATGATGAACATCTCCCCCATGGTCCGGCGCTACCACGGGAGCTTCAGGAGTCGTCTCTGGATCTAGATCCATGACAGCTGGCGCCAAAGCTGTCGTGTCGTCAGCCACCACTTGGAGAGGCACAGGGGTTGAAGTCGGAGCTTCAGCTTGCACAGCCTCAATTGCTGCAGCAGGAGTCGAAGCTTCGGTCCTCTTTTTGGACACCCTGGAAACAAAAGATCGATAAAATTCAAGACATGATAAAGACAACATTAACTCTTCAAGGTAAGATTACAATGCTTACCTTGGGATGCTACTGCTCCAATCAGCACGGAACCTCTTCATCAGACGGCCAGAGCTAGAACCCACTGTCGCCAGTGTGGTGGAAGCTCCAGACTACTGCTCGAAACTTGCCATGGCTGCTAGTGTCACCTTTGTTGAGACCTCCCTCGGCTGGGAAGGACATCCGGACCTGAAGCCCGCAAACGACACTGGAGCTGGGGTCGATTTGCCAGAGCTAGCGCCCCTTGAGGGCTCCGACATCGAAGGAGGTGTAGCCGCCAAAGCTTCGCTCAGCCGGGGGGATGAAGCTGCTGGAGATGGATCTGACCTGAGAGATCTCCAGTTAGCATGTCTCAGCTTTCTCTTTCGGCTTGAAGATTCGGCCGGCTCCTTGCCCTTGCACTTGCCCTTGCTGACGTCATCAACTTTCTGGCTTGTAGCAAGGGGGCCACCCTCTCTGAAGCTCTAAGGATTGTAACCTTGGAGGTCTTGCGTCTCTCAACCACGCCGAGGTCGTAAAGCTTCAATATTCTCCTCCGGAGCTCCCTACTAACCTTTGGAACCATGTTTAGAGGGAGGAAGGCAGCTGGCAGGGTCAAGGCGTCACGGGAGATAGCTCCGTTCTGAAACTTCTGGAGATGGAGCTTCAAAGATTCATCATCCAAATTGGTATTTAAACTGGCTTCAATACGGTTATGATCCATCTCACTGTTGAAAGCCCATGTGGGCCACTCCCTTGTCTTCAGCGGAGCCCACCTATTCACCAAGAAATTGTCGAAGACCATCAGAGGGGTCACTCCACCCTCTACGCATTCCTGAATCCTTGTCAGGATGAGCTTGTACGCTTCGAACAGCTCCAGAACTGCATTCCAGGCGTCAGTGTCAACATTGGGGAGGCTCTTGGGCAATTCCAACCTCTCGTGCCCCTCCACTGCGATGATCACCTAGTCTTTCTTCTAGCTATCCCACTTTCCGAAGGGGAAAGTCTTCAAGTACTTGAAGGGGCAGTTCTTGTGCTTCACGAAGTAGTAGAAGCCAATCAACTATGTCCCCTTTCTGGTAGTATGGACCGTTAAGAAGGTCCGTAAGAGGTCTATGCATGGTGGCACACCCACCCACATCTCGTAGAAGTGGACGAAGGTTTCCACAAGCAAGAAGGAGTGGGGGCCGAGGTGATGAAACTGGAAGCCGTAGAAGTCCAGTAGCATCAGCAAGAAACTTGAGAAAGGTGAGATCAGTTCCACCATGGTGTACGCCGAGAAGTAGACCATCTCTCTGATGTGCTCCTTCTTGAAGAGTAGCTTGCCGAAGTGGATGTCGTTGTTGAAGGAGTCGCTGGACCACCCCATGTAGGTCTGAACCCTCGACAGATCTTCATGACTCTTGGTCTTGCTGCGGGGAAGACCTAACTCCATCGCGGCAAAGGGGAGCAAAGGATGGAAGGAATATGCAAAGGTTGGGAGGCTTTGAGCGCAAGTTTGAATGAAAGTGTAAAGAGTCCTCAAACCATGCGGTCTTTCCTTCTTAAGTAAGCCTCCGCAACACTTGGATGGAAACCACGTCGGGATCGAGATTTTATTTCAAAAATCTACCTCGTCAATGACAAATGGGCCCGGGTACACTTCAGCGGAAAGGTCAAAGTTATTACACCAGGTGAACTGTTGTCATGATGGGAAGTTGGAAGCCCGAGGGCGGTGGCCTGACATGGCGCGCGGAACCGATACAGTTTTTGTATTGGGAACCAGCGACCTTCAATTTCGTGAGATCCGCACGCCAGGATCTCACCTACTGCATGAATAAGAGCCACGCGACGATGGTTTAACTACGAACCATCACCCCAATGACACATCAAAAGACTTTGAAGCCACGGTGCGGGAATCGAAGATGGCTCCACCTCTGGTAGAATAACTTAACCCAAAGGGTTTCTCCCAGAGGTGGGCCCGTGAGCCACCGGTACCCTGCGTACCGAGTACCCCACAACACTGCATGAAAAGCTATGGAGTTCCACCTGTCCGAGTTGAAGACCTCCAAAGGATCCATGTGTCCTACAACATTGGGCCCGCTTCCCTCGTTGGGTAGCTCCGGCACTCCACATGTAACACAAGGCCGAAGCTAACTCCCCGAATAGGGAAGCTCCGATCTTGCCACATGTCCAGGGGCTTCAGACCTAACCCCTCAGTAGAGGGAAGCTCCAATGCTACCACGTGTATAGTGGCTCTGGACCTGCCTCCCTACAGAGGGAAGCTCTGGAGCTGCCACGTGTCGAACCTCCGAACCTAAGCCTTCAACGGGAAGACTACCGGATCTCCAACGACGTGGATATTGAAGAGGCAGTTAAAGCAACCATTACAAGACTTGATTACGTGTCATTAATGCCATGTTAATGACACACAATCAGAGGACCTTTAGTACCAGCAACGCCGCCATTAATGCGTGTTATCACACTATTAATTATGCTTAATACACACATATCGTGTATTAGGTAATTAAAGACCATCGGGGCCACATGTCGGGCCAGGCTGACAATGTAACGACCAATCCTTGGACTATAAAAGGGTTATGCCGCAAGGTACAAAGGACAAGTCCAATCGACCCCAAGAACACACACTCATACATACAACAACCGAGTAGAGTATTACGCTCAAGCGGCCCGAACCACGTAAAGTTCCCTGTGTCACTATCTCGTTCATAATCTCACGCGCATCCCAACCAATCACGAACCTTCACGGACTACGATCTAGTAGTACCGGGGGAAGTGTCGTCTACACACTTCGACATACACGATCATAAATTTCCTTGTAAATCTGTTGAGATCCAGTTGATCTCCCCTATAAATAAAAGTACGGCCCGAGGTAAAGGGTTCAGCGCTTCCTAGATCAATTTCTATTATGGTACCAAAGCCAATCTTCCATCTTGTCTAGTTGTCTTCGATAGCGACATGGTGACCTCGACGCCGACCACACCAGTGCTCCTTAATGCATCGGTCTCGGAGAAACTGTCGAAGGAGAACTATCTCCTTTGGAAGGCACAAGTGCTACTCCAAATCAGAGGATCACGGCTTCAGGGATATCTTGATGGATCGACACCCAAGTCAGAAGAAAAAATGCCGGCTTCGAGAAAGATAAGAGTGTGGATAACCTGACATATCATGCATGGGTTGAACAAGACCAGTACGTTCTTGGATACTTGCTTGCAACACTTTCTAAGGAGACCTTAACTCAGGTGATTAAGGCTAAAACATCTCAAGAAGCATGGTCTCATCTTGAAAATATCTTTGCTTCTCAGTCAAGGTCTCATATTAACAATCTTCGTATTAAGCTTGCTAATGCGTCGAAAGGAAACATATATGCCTCTGTTTATTTCTCTGAGATAATCGGCTATGCTGACGACTTGGCTGCTGCTGGGAAACCACTTGATGAAGATGAGGTGGTCTCGTATATCTTGGCCGTGTTGGACCAGGAATACAACTTGCTTGTATCTGCTCTTGAGTCTTGATGCACAGAAAACTCCCGTGACACTCAGTGAGTCATTCGGGCAGCTATCAAACTTTGTTACAAGGCAATAATTGCTTTAGGGATCTGGTGATTACAGATTGTCAGCCAACGCAACAATATGAGGACGAGGAAACTCGTACTGTGGAGCACGTGGTAGAACAAACAATCAAGGAAGAGGAGGCCGAGGTGGACGCATGACAAGTACTGGCCGTGGAAACGGTGGAGCACATAATGCTGGTGCAGAAAGAAGCAAGCCCACGTGCCAGATATGTTACAAACAAGGTCATGTAGCCTCAGAATGTTGGCATAGATTCGAAGAAGATTATGAATCTGAAGAGAGATTTGTTGCCTCGGACAATCATTTAGCATATGGAATTAACACTAATTGGTATATGGACAGTGGTGCAACTGACCATATCACATGTGATTTAGAGAAAATAACAATGAGAGAAATATATCAAGGGCAAGATCAAGTCCAAAATGCGAATGGCACATGTATGGAAATTTGCCATGTTGGTCATTCATTTGTTAATTCTCCCCATAAGAGTTTCATACTTGATAACATCCTTCATGTGCCCACTGCATCAAAAAATCTCCTTTTCGTGCATCGTTTTACTCTTGACAATCACACTTTTATTGAATTTCATCCTTGGTTCTTCTTGATTAAGGATCATATTTCCAAGAAAACCCTCTACCATGGCAGATGTAGCAGAGGCCTTTATCTCTTTTTACCCCAAGCTTGGAAGGAAAATAAAAATACCTTTAGTGATGTCAAAGTTCCATTGATGAGATGGCATAATCACCTTGGACATCTAGCTCTTCCCATAGTTCATAGGATGTTGAGTAAGAATAATATTGTTCATTTAGAGAAAACAAGCATTGAGTCTATTTGTGACTCTTGTCAATGTGGTAAGAGTCATCAACTTCCATATTCCTTGTCCACAAGAGTATCTAGTGCACCACTTCAATTGATCTATTCGGATGTGTGGGGGGAGAGCTCCCTTGTCTGTAGGAATGAATATTATGTAAGTTTTCTTGATGATTATAGCAAATATACCTGGATTTATCTCATCAAGAAAAAGTCGGATGTGCTTGAAGTTTTTAATGACTTTCAAGCACTCGTTGAGAGACAACTTGGGAAGAAAATTCTAGATTTTCAATCCGATTGATGTGGAGAGTATGACCAGCTTAATTCGTTTCTACAAATGAAAGGAATTACTCATAGAGTTTCATGCCCTCATGCACATCAACAAAACAGGTCCGCGGAAAGAAAACAACGACACATAGTTGAGTGTGGTCTAACACTTCTATCAAATGCAGGCATGCCGTTAAAATTTTGGGATGAGGCATTTCTCACTGCAACCTATTTGATAAACATTCTGTAGCAAGACTATAGGTTTCATTACTCCTTCTGAGCGTCTTTTTGGCATAAAACCCTCATATTCTTCCTTGCGTGTCTTCGGTTGTGAATGTTAGCCTAATCTTAGACCATACAACTCTTCTAAACTTCTAAAAGTGGGTATTCCTTGGCTATAGTGCTAAACATAAAGGAGTAAAATGTCTTGAGATTAAATCTGGAAGGGTGTACATTTCTAGAGATGTTGTTTTTTATGACGATTCATTTCCTTTCAAAGATCTCCATCCAAACGACGGCTATCTTCTTAGAACGGGAATACTCTTATTGCCACAAAGTATTCAAGATACACTCTTTGATATTGGGGGAGAAAATAGTGATGGTCAACATATGGCAATTCCATTTACTACTGTGACTAACCATTCTACTGAGACTCTTGCTGCTGCAGGAAATTCTGGTAAAGTTTTTGGTGAAAATCATGAAGAAAATCCAGTTGAAAATGAAGAAATAGATGCATGAAATAACATGTCTGGGAATGACACGGCTTTCAATGCTGATTCACCTGCTACAGACAGCAGGCGCAATGTGCAGACAGGGGGAGAATTGGCCTCGTCGTATGTGTATGGCAGCGGCAGAGGAGCAAGCATTAGTCCCCCCGACACAACAGTCGAAGCTGATTCGGGTGCCAATCCCAAAAGCACGGGCGCTGCAGCACCGGGGCAGGAGGACCCAGTTGAAGGATCTTCTGTGGCTAGAAGCCGTGAAGATGCACACCCAGTGACACACCCACAAAGAGGTATTAGCGTCCCTAAAAAATTATTTTCGGGTATGATCAGATATGGTCTGTTAACATCTACAGCAAAACCTTCAAGTGATAAAGAAGCAGTACAGACCATACATCGAAGACAAGCAATGGAGGATGAATATGCTGCCTTGATGAAGAATGAAACTTGGACTTGGTTCATCCTAGCAAGGAAGAAATGTGATAGATTGTAAGTGGGTTTACAAAGTCAAGAGGAAAGCTGATAGCACTGTGGACAAATATAAAGCAAGGTTGGTGGAAAAAGGCTATAAGCAAAGATTTGACATCGATTACGAAGATACATTTAGCCAGGTGGTAAAATCAGCGACCATAAGAATTATCATTGCAATTGCAATATGTAAAAGATGGGAATTGAAGCAACTAGACGTACAAAATGCGTTCTTGCATGGTATTTTGGAAGAAGTATTTATGAGGCAACCATACGGTTTTGAAGATAAGAACAAGCCAAACTATATATGCAAACTTGATAAAAGTTTGTATGGATTAAAACAAGCTCCAAGAGCTTGGTTCTCATGGCTTAGTTCAAAACCGCAGGATCTTTGTTTTAAACCCTCAAGAGCAGATACATCCTTATTCATCTATAGCAAGACTTGAATTGTCCTGTACATGTTGGTTTTTGTCAATGACATAATAGTGACAGGATCATCAAAGCAAGCTGTTCAGGTCCTGTTAAAAGAATTGAAGCAACACTTTGCAATCAAAAACCTGGGAGAGCTTCACTACTTCCTTGGAATAGAAGTAAAGAAGATCAAAGATGGAGTTGCACTGACGCAAGAAAAGTATGCATGCAATCTGTTGACTAGGGTCGGGATGAAAACCCGCAAGCCATCTCCAACCACTACTACAAAAAGCATTTTTACAGGCGCCTCAAATTTTCAAACACAGGCGGTCCTTAAAAATATGCGACTGTGATGACGAATGATATAATAACCGTCTGTGATGACAGAACAACACAGTCGGATTTTAAAGAACAACCGTCTGGGTAAACACATTATCTTCACAGTCGGTTCTTATTTAAGAACCGTCAATAATGCAATGAACTTCACATGCGGATTTTAAGAAACAACCGCCTGGGTAAATACATGATCTTCATAGACGGTTCTTAATTAATAACCGTCTGTAATGCAATGAACTTCACAGACGGATTTTAAGGAACAACCGTCTGGGTAAATACATGATCTTCGTTGGCGGTTCTTAATTAATAACCGTCTGTAATGCAACGAACTTCACAGATGGATTTTAAGGAACAACCGTCTGAGTAAATACATGATCTTCGTTGGCGGTTCTTAATTAATAACCGCCTGTAGTGCAATGAACTTCATAGACGGTTCTTGATTAACAACGGCCTGAGAAGATCATGTATTTTCAGTGACGGTCATTGTTTAAGAATCGTATGTAGTTGTTCAATTATCATAAGCGGTTTTCATTGAAATTACAGGGATGTAGTTGCAATTATCACAACCGTATGTAGTCGTGCAGGCAAAATTGTATCAGGAAAAAAACACAGATGAGCTAGCGGATACTAGTACAGTAATGCATTATAGGAAATGCTGACCAGTGAGGCTGGCTTAATTGTGATAATACACCATTAGAGGCTTTACAATTGTTCAAAGATAATTTCTTTACACACTGAACAAAAATCATGCTACATTCATTGTAGATCGACGATGAAGCTCCCATCGATCAATCTAAATTGTACCGTCCTGCTTGCTCCCGAACACGTCTCTTATATTCCGCTGGATCCTGAAAATATTGACATTATTTAAATTAACAAATGTCGAAGGAGGAATGAATAACCTACATTGGTCACTAAGTCAAAGTGCTATCTAACCTTGATAAGTAGATTATAGCAATCATTTTCAACATCAGGCACATTTGGCTGATGCAGCAAACGCTAAACTTCAAGTAGTATAGTTTTGATTGTAAAAGCACTGCACCACCCCTACGAAATATAATTTAAGAAATATAAGAAACCAGTTCAAATAAGTTCGACAACAATTATAAGTAATAATTACATGAACAAAATAGGTCTATCTTACAGTCTCTTGATCAAGAATCCCGATTCAGAGTGCTCCCGAACGATGGACATTTGGGTGGAAGAACCCAATTGGAAAGGCGCATCTTGGAGGCACCAAGGGATAATCCTCAGAGAAGGAGATTGTCAGGGGGTAGTAACCATCTTCCCATTCAGTCTGCAAAAGAAATTTATTAATAGGAGGACGATGGTTAAACTCATATTGTGCTTGTTCTTCATGACTTACCCCTTCTTTACCGGGGACGATGCACTGCCACTTCAATAAATCTCCCGATTCAGGCTTCGCAAAGAAACCCTACGCGGAGAAATTGAAAATACCAAAAACAAACAAGACGGAAAAACAAACTACAGTTAAGTTCATCAGTCCATTACAGATACATATGTATATACAACCATGTGACCGGTGTGCCATATGTACATACATGGGGATGGTTCTTGCGTCACGCCAATCGCTCCTCCTTCAATCGGCTACACGCCCGAGACATCATTATCTGAAAGACCAAACTTCTAAACTTCCAAATCATTGAGTCCAAACGCATATGTACACAAATGCAAAAGGACACAATCCATATACCAACATTGTTCTAAGTTGATTTCAGAAGATACAAATATATACAATATATATCATCTCGCATTGCTATATACATTTTTTCCAGCATTGTCATCTTCTCGCATATAGGGTTTCAAATTCTTTTTAATGCTTCTCTCTACGCGCTTGATGTTTTCTGGTTCGGTGAAAAGGTACATCTCTTCATACTGATTATATTCCTCTTCATTATCTCCCACATTGTCAACCCCAACAATATTTTGCTTTCCAGAAACAACTACGTGCAACTTCTCAGTTTCTGGATCTTGAACATAAAAAACTTGTGCAACATTATCGGCGAGAACCCACAAGTCATCTTTGTAACCCACTTTATTCAAGTCTACCAGTGTCAGCCCGTAATTGTCCACTTTCAAACCATCAGGATGTTTGACCCTTTGGCTCTTAAATACGGGCATTACCATTCTTTCGCCATAATCGAGTTCCCATTTTTCTTCTATGAACCCGAAGTATGTGGTCTTCTGCCCTTGTGAATCATAAGCCTCAATACGAACACCACTATTTTGTGCAACACTCTTACTGTCTTTTTCTTTAGTGTAAAATGTGTAACCATTGATGTCATATGCTTGCCATGATGTTACCAAAGCAGATGGGCCAGAAGCTAACTTCTTCATTATTGCCTCTTCTATAGTGTTTCCGTATGATATATTTTTGTCCATTAACCATTCAGTGAAACATCTTCTGTGCTCTTTCATGATCCAATCCTCTTTGCGGTCTTGGTTTTTATCACGAAGCTCAATTTGGTGTTCCTCGATGTACGGCTCAACTATTGCGAGCTGTTGTAGTACCCCTTCATTCCACAATTTCGCCATATCTTCCATTAAAGGTTCCAAGAACACATCAATTTCGATGCCGGGTTGTTTCGGACCTTGGATAAGAACAGATAATAAGATATATTTCCTTTTGTGACACAACCACGTCGGTAGGTTGTACATAGTTAAGACCACGGGCCATGTACTGTGTATGCTCCTTTTTTTACCAAACGGATTCATTCCATCTGTACCCAAGGCAAACCTCACATTTCTGATTTTCTTCGCAAATTCTGGATACTGAATATCAAAATTTTTCCACTGCGTTGCATCACCAGGGTGTCGTATATGTTTTTCATTCTTCTTGCGTTGCTCGGAATGCCAACGCATAAGTTCAGCCTCCCTAGGGTTTGAGAACAAGCGATCAATTACCGAAAGGTACCACATCACCAACGCAGGAATTTTTATCTTATTCTTCCCGTCTGCATCGCCAGAAGTATCGTCATCGTCACCTTCAAGACCAATAATAAACTTCTTATTCTTCTGAAACTTTTTCATGTTGGTAACATACTGGTGATTGTAGTCCTTCTTGTATCTACTGACACCACAAATGGGGCATCTAGTTGTGAGCTCATGCTCTTTGCGATACATAATACAATGGTTCACACAAGCGTGTATTTTTGTCACACCTAGTGCCATCGGGCAAAGAAGTTTCTTCGCTTTATAAGTGCTTCTGGGCAGTTTATTTGGATTTGGAAGAATTTCTGCCAGAAGATTCAAAAGATCAGAGAAACTACAATCAGACCATCTGTGCGTATCTTTCAACTTTAGTAGTTCTAAGACTGCACGCAATGTAGTAAACTCTTTATCACAACCGTTTGATTCATCATATAAAAGCTCCGTCGCCGCATTCTGCAATGTCTCCATTTTACTTAAACCTTTGCTTGCTCCCATAGAAGTCAGTACATATGGTTCAATGTGACGCAACATCTCCTCACAATCGAACTCATCATCATCATCACCAGCTTGATTGTCACTACCATCATCGATATGAACATTATCATCATCTGAGCCTCTCTCATCATCTTTATCCACATCATGTGTATCTAACTCACCATGCTCTGTCCATATTGTGTAGTTATTTTTGAAACCTCTTTTCACCAAATGAGATTGGATTACTATAGTATCCGTCCAAGCAATCTTATTTTCGCAGTCGATACATGGACATAATATGTCATCTATCTTTTGCAACTTTGCATGTCTCTTGGATGCTTCAATAAAATTTGCAACATTACGAATGTACATAGGATCGGGTCTTGGCATGTTATACATCCACGCTCGACGGTCCATGCTTCAATAATAGAATTTTTGTCAGATTTACAAAATTTGGCCACAAATATTCTCTAAAGGTCTTATATAAAATGAATTTACAGAGACATAACAAGTATGATTAGAGCGACTAATGTAGGATACGGGCGACATCTTGAGGCGGACGGAGTCAAAGGGGGAAAACAGGCCCAACAGCATGGGCTAGGTCTGGGTGGGATCCGGTCCGTTATATCGGGAAACAGGCCCAGATGCATCTTATATATATTACAATAGCATCTGTTAATTAAACATCATATTCATGTCACATAATAGGTACAAAAAGGAAACAATCCATATAGTCCATACATCAATATACCAGAACACAATCCATACAGTCCTTACACATGCAAAAGGACAGAATCCATATACCAGAACACACAAAACTAACAGCTTATAAGCTAATAAAAATATACAAAGAAAAAGTAAGGAAACTACATTTACCTTGCAGAGGCGTCAGCACGGTGGGGAGGCGTCAGCACGGTGGGCCGGCTGGGTGGAGAAGTGGCGGTGCGGGATTGAGCGGCGGCGCGGCAGTATGGGCTGGGCGGCGGAGCGGCGCAGGGGAAATTCGACAGTCTTGCGGCGTCGATATAAATTCTCCAGGGTTGCATTTTGACTGTGGTGAGGGGTCCTTATATAGATGTCGATTTTTCACAGACGGTTTTTAACTTTATCGTAGGCGGGTTTTACTTACCAACCTCCTGAGAAGATGTTTATTAATTAAGAAGTAAATATCTTCACAGGCTGTTGGTACTTGATAACAGCCTAAGAAGATTTTTATCTCAGGCGGGTATTACTTAACAACCGTCTGAGATAATGCCAACTGAACAAAATATTTTTAAAACATGTATAGCTGACATTGTAATGTTTTGGTAAATATCAAATTAATTTCTACTCACATATTATTCACATTTGTGTATCTCATAAAAAAGTTCCTTCACTCAAAATTCTTGGTATGAACATGTTTGTATAACTTATACATGTATGAATTTTTTTAATTTTTTTAAAAGCCGTCTGAGAAAAATACAAGAAAGTGGATTTTTGCCTTTTTAAAGGACCACATTTAATCAAGAACATTAATTCAGAAGAAGTAAAAATCTTCACAGGCGGTTGGTACTCACCAACCGTCAAAGAATATATTTATCTTAGACGGGTATTACTTACCAACCGTCTGAGATAATTCCTGATACTGTTCTTCAGTTTCCTTATTTCTTGCTTCTTTTTTATTTAGATTCCAATATAAATACTCAAACATGTTTACATTCTGCAAATTGTGTTCAAATTCGATGATTCTTTCTTCTACATTTGTATAAAATTAACATCTACCACCTGAACAAAATATTTTGTTCATTGCGCATTGAACTCTTTGCAGACCTTCTTCGGCGCACAATTAAACCACTGTGGAAGACGATCTTCAGAGATCCTTCCATCGCACGCGTCCCTGCACCACGACTTCTTAACTTCTCCGCAGACCTCGTGCGGCGCGTCAGTTAATTAACATCTTCTCAGGCCGTTAATTAACATCTTGTAGTTTCAAAAATGTTTATCTCAGGCGGTTATTACTTAACAACCGCCTGAGATAATGCCCGATACTGTTCTTCAGTTTCCTTATCCCTTGCTTCTTTTTTATTTAGATTCCAATATAAATACTCAAACATGTTTACATTCTGCAAATTGTGTTCAAATTCGATGATTCTTTCTTCTACATTTGTATAAAATTAACATTTACAAACTGAACAAAATATTTTGTTCATTGCACATTGAACTCTTTGCAGACCTCGTGCGGCGCACAATTAAACCACTGTGGAAGATGATCTTCAGAGATCCTTCCGTCCCACGTCCCTGCACCACGGCTTCTCAACTTCTCCGCAGACCTCGTGCGGCGCGTCAGTTAATTGACATCTTCTCAGGCGGTTGGTACTTACCAACCGCCTGAGAATATATTTATCTCGGGGACGGGTGTTACTTACCAGCCGCCTGAGATAAGCCCATGGAGTTCCCCTTGCCGCACGATATTGCGGTCCTGATCGCGGGGTGGGTCGCCGCAACCTCCACCCAGCCCATGGACGACCTCTCCAGTCTGCGCGCCACCTGCAAGGCCATGCACGCGGCGTGCCGTGATCCCACCGTGGGCAGGCGCATGGCGCTGGAGCGGGAGAGCAGCTGGGAGTGGTTCCAACGGCACGGGAACGGGAGCTACAACGCCCTCGTGGAGCGCCTAGCCAACGTGGGCAACCCTCATGCATGCTACGTCACCGGGTTCGACCTCGTCTTCAACTACGGCCGCGCGCAGGCGCAGCGGGGCACCCAATTCCTTGCCCGGGCGGCCGCGAACGGCCATAAGGTGGCGGCCTATGTCCTCGCCATGCTCCGCTACAACGCCGACCACAGGGACCGCGACGCCCTCGAGTATATCCGGCAGGTCGAAGGCGAGGCCCACGTCGGCGACAACGCGGTCGGGTCCGTCGCGATGAAGAGGACCAACAAGGAGTGTTGCCGGTGTCAGAATCAAGCCATGCAGATGCTCGACGTTTTCGTGAGCTGGAGGTTACTGCGTAGGCCTCCTCCCGGACCGCCGCCGGTGGCGCTGCCCGACAATGACGATGGCGTTTGCCGCTTCCCAACAGGGGGGAACCAGGGGCCTGCCCGCTGCGGCAGGCGAGGGTGGTCCGAGACCGTCTTCTGTACTGAGAACTGTAGGATTGAGCGCGAGTATGACCTGTTCTCCCATAACGTGTTGTACTCTATGGGTTATATTAATTAAGAAGTAAATATCTTCACAGGCGGTTTGTATTTAATAACCGTCAAAGAAGATATTTATCTCAGGCGGTTATTACTTAACAACCGCCTGAGATAATGCCCGATACTGTTCTTCAGTTTCCTTATCCCTTGCTTCTTTTTTATTTAGATTCCAATATAAATACTCAAACATGTTTAGATTCTGCAAATTGTGTCCAAATTCGATGATTCTTTCTTCTACATTTGTATAAAATTAACATCTACCACCTGAACAAAATATTTTTAAAACTTGTATAGCTGACATTGTAATGTTTTGGTAAATATCAAATTAATTTCTACTCACATATTATTCACATTTGTGTATCTCATAAAAAAAGTTCCTTCACTCAAAATTGTTGGTATGAACATATTTGTATAATTTATACATGTATGAATTTTTTTAATTTTTTTAAAAGCATTCCAACGTGTCAAACTTCAAATTGTCCACCATTCTAACTAAATGCTCATATACATATGAGGCATTCATCAAATTATGAACACACATTGATTCAAAAAAACATAAAAAAATATGAAAAAATTCGTAGAGGTTGGTATGATGAGTAAAAATGTCCACTGAAAAAATAACTGAAAAAAGCATTATATTCATCAAGATAGAAAAATGAAAAATAGCATTTGTTGTATGTTTTTTATGTTCTGACCAATTTCAAAGGATTTATGAAGTGAAATTTAATGGTAACCTTTACTTATCAATAATATTACAAGAAAGTGGATTTTTGCCTTTTAAAGGACCACATTTAATCAAGAATATTAATTAAGAAGAAGTAAATATCTTCACAGGCGGTTAGTACTTATCAACCGCCTGAAAATATATTTATCTCAGGCAGGTATTACTTAACAACCGTCTGAGATAATGCCCGATACTGTTCTTCAGTTTCCTTATCCCTTGCTTCTTTTTTATTTAGATTCCAATATAAATACTCAAACATGTTTAGATTCTGCAAATTGTGTCCAAATTCGATGATTCTTTCTTCTACATTTGTATAAAATTAACATCTACCACCTGAACAAAATATTTTTAAAACTTGTATAGCTGACATTGTAATATTTTGGTAAATATCAAATTAATTTCTACTCACATATTATTCACATTTGTGTATCTCATAAAAAAAAGTTCCTTCACTCAAAATTGTTGGTATGAACATATTTGTATAATTTATACATGTATGAATTTTTTTAATTTTTTTAAAAGCATTCCAACATGTCAAACATCAAATTATCTACCATTCTAACTAAATGCTCATATTCATATGAGGCATTCATCAAATTATGAACACACATTGATTCAAAAAAACATAAAAAAATATGAAAAAATTCGTAGAGATTGGTATGATGAGTAAAAATGTCCACTGAAAAAATAAATGAAAAAAGCATTATATTCATCAAGATAGAAAAATGAAAATAGCATTTGTTGTATGTTTTTTATGTTCTGACCAATTTCAAAGGATTTATGAAGTGAAATTTAATGGTAACCTTTACTTATCAATAATATTACAAGAAAGTGGATTTTCGCCTTTTAAAGGACCACATTTAATCAAGAATATTAATTAAGAAGAAGTAAATATCTTCACAGGCGGTTAGTACTTACCAACCGCCTGAAAATATATTTATCTCAGGCGGGTATTACTTAACAACCGTCTGAGATAATGCCCGATACTGTTCTTCAGTTTCCTTATCCCTTGCTTCTTTTTTATTTAGATTCCAATATAAATACTCAAACATGTTTAGATTCTGCAAATTGTGTCCAAATTCGATGATTCTTTCTTCTACATTTGTATAAAATTAACATCTACCACCTGAACAAAATATTTTTAAAACTTGTATAGCTGACATTGTAATATTTTGGTAAATATCAAATTAATTTCTACTCACATATTATTCACATTTGTGTATCTCATAAAAAAAAGTTCCTTAACTCAAAATTGTTGGTATGAACATATTTGTATAATTTATACATGTATGAATTTTTTAATTTTTTTAAAGCATTCCAACATGTCAAACTTCAAATTATCTACCATTCTAACTAAATGCTCATATTCATATGAGGCATTCATCAAACTATGAACACACATTGATTCAAAAAAATTTAAAAAAATATGAAAAAATTTGTAGAGGTTGGTATGATGAGTAAAAATGTCCACTGCAAAAATTAATGAAAAAAGCATTATATTCATCAAGATAGAAAAATGAAAAATAGCATTTGTTGTATGTTTTTTATGTTCTGACCAATTTCAAAGGATTTATGAAGTGAAATTTAATGGTAACCTTTACTTATCAATAATATTACAAGAAAGTGGATTTTTGCCTTTTAAAGGACAATATTTAATCAAGAATATTAATTAAGAAGAAATAAATATCTTCACACGCGGTTGGTACTTACCAACCGCCTGAAAATGTATTTATCTCAGGCGGGTATTTCTTACCAACCGATTGAGATAACCTTCTTCTCAGACGTGAAATTCTAATTAACGATGAACACACTACACATTAATTCATTCACACAGTTGAAGAACAAACAAGATACTCATTCATTAACAATATTCAATCACACATCTCACAAAAGAACACACAAGATGCACAATATTTACACAAGAACACACAAGAACACACAAGATACACAAGTAATATTCAATCACATAGATGAACAAAGATAGATTTCATTCACTAATAATATTTACAAAACAGAAGCAACTAAAAACAACAAAAAAACTAATTAAATCCTACTCCTCCTCCTCCTCCTCCTCCTCTGGCGGTGACTCCGGCACCGGTGCAACAGGAGACAGGGCCGGCTGCACCGGCTGCACCAGCGGTGCAACCCCGAGGTTGCTAGCCGTCGCCTCCACCAGCGTTCTACGGCCCTCGGGGCCAAGAACCTGGGCCATCGTCGCGAACAGAATGTCGAGATGATCAGCCACCCCCGTGAGGGCGTAGAGGTAGTGGCCCATGGTATCCATTCTAGTATACTCTGGAAGGGTACCCAGCCCCAAGGCACTCATGGCGCGAGACTTATTGTTGTACGCCTCTCGCGCCATGAGGAGGCGCTGCTCGGTGTTGATCTTCTCGGGGGAGCTGCAACATAGTTTCTTGCAAGGTGGCTCCCTCGGAGGGCTTGGCGGCGGAAGGTCGGCCATAGTGGTGTTGGGTCGTCGGAGCGAAGGAAGACGAAGAAAACAAGAGGATTCAAAGTGAGCGATGCGCTTGTGAGCGATAGCGCGTCTTTAAGGCCGCGCGGAGTGGAAGATTGAGCAGTTGGTTTACCGTGCATTGAAAGGTCGTGCCTCGGTGAAAAGAAAGGTCGCGCACGGTTGGTGAGGGGTCTTTATGTAGGCGTTCATCAAATTATAATGAACACATATTAATTAAGAAGAAGTAAATATCTTCACAGGCCCATGTTTATCTCAGGCGGGTGTTACTACTAACCAACCGTCTGAGATAATTGTATCTTCTCAGGCGGTTGGTAAGTAAAATCCGACTGAGGTAACAATCTTCTCAGTCGGTCGGTACTTAAAATCCGCCTGAGAAAATGTGAGTCTATATATACCCCTCGGCAACATTGGAAAAACCTAACCCGGGTGAAACACTTAGACGCCGTTAGGCTGCCAAAATTTCATTTACCGCCAAGTGTTCGCCCTCGTCACTTCCAGGTACGCCGCCGAGCTTCACCGTCGCCAAGCTTCGCCGTCGCCGCCGAGCTTCACCCTCCTCACTTCCAGGTATGCCGAGCGAAGCCATTGCCGTCACCGCCGAGCTTCAAGGTAAACCCTAAACCCTTCGACCTTCCATCCTCCATCGCCGTGCCGCCTCCCTCCCCGCCCTCGCTGCCGCCTTGCATATCCTTGGTTAGGGTTCGGGAATTAGAAAATGGTAGGCATCCTTGGTTAGGGTTCGGTGGAATTCGAAAAACTATCAAGTTCGGTGGCATCTTTGGTTAGGGTTTGGTGGGGCAAGATTTATGTGGATGGTTTTATGTGTCTGAAACTGTGAAATCAGTAGCATTTCATCTTCTGGTAGTTTGCAGAGATAAAACTGTCAAGTTCGAATGAATAGGAGTTACTCCCTTCGTCGTGGATGGTTATATCACGATAAATTGGTAGTTGGTTCTGTGTGTCTGAAACTGTTCTGACACATTAGTGGTAAACATGATTCTAGACTCTAGTAACAGCAGTATATTCCCTATTTCTGTCATCGACCTTGCATATGCCACATAATTCTCTAGTAGGGGCAAGATTTAGCTATATTTGGTTAAGTTAAGCAAATTTGGCTAATTTTGGCTAAGTTACATTAGATATAGTTATACTTGACTAATTTTGACTAAGTTATGCTATATTTAGCTATATTTGGTTACTTTTGCTTAGAGTTAGCTATGCTAGACTAAGTTTGGCTAAGTTTGCTTTTATTTCTCTAAGTTTCATTTGAGCAATTTTAGCTAATCTGTGCTACCAAAGATGTCTGCACTTGTGGCTCCATCAGCTTCATTTGAGCAATTGTACCTAATCTGAGCTACCAAAGTTATGCTATATTTAGCTCTGAAGCCAAACAAGTTGCTGGCCAACTCATTTGTGATGCCAGGAGCATCCTCACACCCATATCTAGGTACCACTAGGTGTGGCGATGGAGTCTGAGCATATGATGCCGATCTCTATGATACAAGAATTTAGTTAGACCTATATAACTTCAAAAATGTGTTTTGGCTAAATTTACTTAATTGAGCCAAAATTGAGAAAATTTGTTTTAAATATGACCAAATTTAGCTAACTGAAGCATAATCAAGCATGTTTGACTATGCTGGGCAAGATTTAGCTATATCGGCTAAATTTGGTTAAGTTGAGCAAATTTGGCTAATTTTGGCTAAGTTACATTAGATATAGCTATACTTGACTAATTTTGACTAAGTTATGCCTTGGGTTGTCGGTGTAAAGTGAGCTTGGTAGTTGCTGCTGCTATAGGAACCTTTTGGTCAGTCGCCTTAAACCCTAGAATGCCTTATCAAATCCTAGAATGCTTCCATCTTTTTCATCATGCAACAATTCATGTAGAGTTAATATGCCATTTATTAGATTTTTAGTCTTATTAGATCTAGCATGGAAAGCCCTAAGAAGACTGCTCCTGATAGTAACAACAAAGAAGACAATATGGAGTTTACTGACTCCAGCAGTTCAGGCTCCTATCACAGTCCTTCGGATCCTTTTCCGAATATAAAAATTAAAAAGACTTCAGTGGATCTAAACCGGGAATATGATCCTGCCGACGAGGTATGGATCACGAATCTTAACTTCAGCAGTTCAAGTTAATGTTGGTTGTCAAGTATACGAAGTCTTATAATTTTTTTCTACCTAGATTAATCTCGAAGACAATGAGGTGACATCGGCTCCTAAAACCGCAGAAGGTTCTCCAATGGATGAATCCTCAGCTTCACTCAAGCAGAAACGAGGGCAACGAGGTCCCAATAAGGGTCCATTGGACCGCATCATGTACATAACAAGGGTCGGTACAGGTGGGCTTCCCCAAGAACCACTGGATTCAGTTACCAAGTGCCGTAATGCATGCGATTTTCTTGTTAGGGAGGTTGTGCCGATCACAACCTAGAATTGGAGGAAATTACCCGAGCAGACCAAGAATGAGTTGTGGGAAAAGATAAAGAAACAATTCAAGTTCCCGAAAGGCACAGAAGAAGCTGTAAAGAAAGCAACATTGGTCTCTTGTGGCAAGAAGTTTTGATGCTGGAAGAGTGAAATGAATGCTTATGTTAAGGCCGATAAGGTCCCTAGCCCGAGGAAGATGGGAAAAATCACACAAGCTCAGTGGCAAGAGTTTGTTCGTCAAAAGAGCCCACCTGATGCTAAAGCTCTAAGTGCAACTAGGTCAGAGCTTGCAAAAAAGAACAAATACCATCATCGCTTGGGGTCTGCCGGATATGCCCCCAAAGTCCAGAAATAGAATAAGATATTAGACGAAATTCTTAGTAAGGGCAATCCTCACCCATTAGAAGGGTGCGATGAGCGAACTCAACGCTGGGTCTTTGCTCGGTCAGGTTTGACCAGCGAGGGCAAACTTGAAAAGCCCAACTCTCTGAATGAAGTAGAGGATAAAATGAAAGAAGTAATTGAAACTGCAACAGAAGGGTCTCTTCAAGCCGAAGAGGGAGAATGGCCAACTTACCGCTATCTTAGCAAACCCTGAACACAGCGGACGGGTTCGAGCGGTCTCTTCTCAAATGTCTTGGCTAGATGGTTTCCCTAAAGATAAAGACACATATAGAAGACGTGAGAAGTTTAAGAAAACACTTGATGAAATGATTGCTCAAAAGGTCAAAGAAAATATGCAAGAAATAATGGAACAACTTAGACAATCAGGACAATTAGTGGCACCGAGTACAATGATGGTTCCGGTGCAAAAGGAGCAATTAGTATCTCCAACTGCCTACCCTAGCAGCGTTGGTTCCGTGCCAGGCTCAGGGTCAGCCCATAAGTTCCCTGTCGATGATATTGCCAACGACAAATCTTGTCGTCTTCTTGTCCCGATAGGCAGAGCAGGGAACAAAACCAAACAGGTTGCCACTGCTATGGCAAAGCCTGATCGTGACTTCAACGGGAATCCACTTCCGTTGTATTATTCTGTGGTGCAAGTTCTTCAGATCATTGATAATGATTATGAAGATTATGAAATAGACCACGTCACACCTGAGGGGATCGCGACTCTGGGGCAGGCTATCAACCAATTAATCCTTTGGCACCGACGCGATATCGTGTTGGACGATGAGCCAATTTCTAGCCCCGTCGCATCTCCAAATACTGCAACCCCATCTTCTAAGGCGAAAGTGCATGAAGATCCACTCCCGGTCTGGGAAGATCCACTCCCCCTATGTCTCAGCAAGGATGATATCCAAGAGCAACAAGTTGGACAACAACTTCAAGCAGTACCAAAGCAAGCTGTTGCTAGTAAAGAGCAACTAGCTGAGCAACAACTTGAAGTAGTACTAGAGCCAACTGCTAGGAGTAAAGAGCAATCAGTTGAACAATAGGTTCAACAACAAGCCAGTGTCCAACTTCCGACGACTACTCCTCGATCATCAATGCCTATCAAAGTTAGCTCATACGAAATTAATAAACCTTCATTAGAAGTGTCAAAGTATTTGGAAGCTATGAGGAAAATATTAGAAAATCGAGTGCATCTCGTTCTTCTCATGAGCCAGCATTAGAAGATATCGAGGAGTGGGAAGAAGACGGTGTCATGTATAATCGGTGGACGACTTTAGTTAAACCAAGAGTTCCAATATACAAGCTTGAGGATGTTCCTCCTAAATTTGAGAATGGGAAGACGTTCATGACATCCGTACAACTTAGCAAACAACCCATCCAGCTCAGAAGAATGCATGAGTGGTACATCACTGCCAGCACAAAATATGGTCTTAATTGCGTCAAATTTCGTATTCCAAAAGAAGCATTCTGGAGCACTGGAGTAGATAAACGAGTCATTTTATTTGAAGAGCTGCTTTCCCTTTTCCATCGGGGCATGCTCGATATCAACCTGCTGCTCGTCTGGTGCTTGTAAGTGCTCTAATATTTTGTATTTGCTTTTCTTACTACACGCATACGCATTTCATGAGATTATAACAATTCTGGACTTCTTCAATAGGATGCAATACATGGATAATGTAAAGTTGGAGCGCAAGACAGGTATCCTTGACCCTACTAGGATTGCAAAGTCACTATTCGACATCCAGGCGAATCGAGAATCAACACAGTACAAACACATGAAAAAAAGATTTTGAAAGAGCAATTGCAAAACTTAAGAAGGATAGAAAGACAGAAGTTGCAGCTTACATAGGACATGCGATGTTTAACTTTGTCAGAGACAACACGGACCTCGTAAAGGCTCCGTACCACTTCGAGTAAGTTCGACACATGACATTGAAATAATATTTTTGATAATTGTTAACACGTGTGTTTGTATGTTTGCAGTAATCACTACATAATGATCTTCATCAAGCCAACGTAGGGAATGGCAACAGTCTTGGACTCGGCCGATACCCACCAGATCGTTACAAAGATTTCCTTTCCATTTTGAAAAAGTACATTTATTCAATAATTTTAATTTACGCACATTTAGAATGTGTTGACAAGTTTTATATGACATTTCTTGTATTACAGCGCTTGACAGTTTTACGCGGAGCTTGGCGGTCAGAGACCTCCTAATACGAATGCATTGGACACTGAAACGTATTATGCTTGTCCGAAGCAGCCTGCTGGGAGTGTCTTATGCGGGTATTATGTATGCGAGCATCTTCGGACCGCCGGCGTATATAGAGTGAATCGTGAGGATGTAAGTTATCCTTAATGTCGATACCTTATTTTCTTACTTTTGTGTTTCATTTTCATTGTAACTAGCATAGTTTAATGCTTATATTCTCTGCTGTTCAATATTACCAGAAACATTATTTTCATATTTTGATTCCAACTTCAAAATTCAATTGCTCATAGTACAACTGCTCCAAAAATACCAAATAAATTCCTGTTTACTCTCACTTTGATCTATACTTTGAGATTGTTCAAACCGCTAAACCTTGTTATGTGTTATATTGCAGCACACGAAGAATCTGAACAAAGAATGGCCGGTTTGTATAAGTATTCCTAGTGGAGGAGCCGACAGGATTGCTGCTGAACTCTGTCAGTTCATTCGTCGTGAAATTTTGCACAAAAAAGAGAAGTTCTTTGATAAGAATTGTGCAGCAGCTGATGTGCCAAAACTTTGCGACTATGCCAATAGAAACAGTTTTTAGTGAAAACTTGTAAACTTTGAGATGAATTGTTGACTTTTGTTCTGTGATGATAATGTTGTTTTTTGTTCTGTGATTATATTGAATTGACCTGGAAATTAGAAATAACAGCAGTAGTACTGCATAGGTTATACCTTATAACAGGCGGTTATTAACCAACGACTAGGCATGACTGTGAAAAACAATTATCACAGGCGGCTAGATACAAGTAAAGAACCATCTGTGATAACCTAATTTTCATAGGCGGTGACTGTTATGGTAGAAACCGGCTGCGTTAAAGGGTCTTCACGGACGGCTGATATAGGTAAACTCCGTCTGTGATAACACCATTATCATAGACGGTTAGTTATGCTTCAATAACCGTCTGTGAAGACACATTATCATTGACGGTCAATTATGCTTTAATACCCGTCTGTGAAGACAAATTATCATAGACGGTTAGTTATGCTTCAATAACCGTCTGTGAAGACACATTATCATAGACGATTAGTTATGCTTCAAAATCCGCCTGTGAAGACACATTATCATAGACGGTTAGTTATGCTTCAAAACCCGCCTGTGAAACACATTATCATTGGCGGTTAGTTATGCTTCAATACCCGTCTGTGAAGACACATTATCATAGGCAGTTAGTTATGCTTCAATAACCGTTTGTGATAAGACATCTATCACAGGCGGTTATATATGCTGCACGACCCGTCTGTGATAAAATATTTTCACAGGCGGCTAGCCTAAGTAAAGAACCGCCTATGATAATGTGTCTTCACAGGCGGCTAGCCTAAGTGAAGAACCGCCTATGATAATGTGTCTTCACAGGCGGTTTCACTTCTCCGCCTGTGAAATTGCGGATTATCACAGACTCTTCGTTTCAGGCAGTTTTAAAAGCCGTCTGTGATAATAGATTTGGAGCCGCCTGTGATGAGGCTTATTGTAGCAGTGAACGCCACTGTCAAGTACCAGAAAGCTTTCAGCTTATGAAGGAACGATACTAGAACCAGAGGACAGCAATAATTTTTGCAGCATTGTTGGGGCTTTGCAATATTTAGCGCTCACAAGGCCGGACATTGCTTTCTCGGTGAATTAAGTAGCTCAGTTCCTGCACAACCCTGCATCATTGCATTGGATGGCTGTGAAGCGTATATTAAGGTACATCTGAAATACAACTAGTGTTGGCTTATCTTTTAACAAGTTATCTTCTACTACTGTAAATGCATTTTTGGATGCCGATTGGGCCGGATGTGTTGATGATAGAAAGTCCACCGGTGGATTTGCAATATTTCGCGGTTCAAACCTTGTCTCATGGTGTGCCAAGAAGCAACCAACTGTCTCAAGGTCAAGTACCGAGGCAGAGTACAAAACTCTAGCTAATGCCTCTTCAGAGATTATATGGATAAAATCTTTACTTAAAGGGCTGGAAATAGAAGAGAAGAAAAGTCCACAATTATGGTGTGATAATTTGGGAGCCACTTATTTATCAGCAAACCCCATCTTTCATGCAAGAACAAAGCACATAGAGATTGATTATCATTTTGTAAGGGCAAGAGTATCATCAGGGAAGTTGAAAATCCATTTTATACATTATGTCGAATGGATTTACTAAAGCATTATCAACTGGAAGACTAGAAGATTTCAAACGTAATCTCAAATTAGTAAAGTTGTGATTAAGGGGGAGTGTTAGAGATATTTGTAAAGCGATAATTACGTAGAGTATTAGGAGATATGATTGATTCGGTTGTAATCTCCACCATGTATATGATTAGAACTTTCCTTGTAAATCTGTTGAGATTCAGTTAATCTTCCCTATAAATAAAAGTGCGGTCCGAAGCAAAGAGTTGAACGCTTCCTAGATAAAACTCTATTAGATGGGTCCCAAGAAGTTTGGTATTGAGGCAGGTAAACAGAGATGGCTACACTTAGTCATGGACTTGCCCTGTGCACGTCCTTAACTGGATGAACCCGGGCAGTGAGGTCCTCCTGGAAGACGATCTATCACAAGATAGCAAACCTCATCCTATAGGACACCACTTCCCTTCTTCTGTTTGTCTTCCTATACGTGTTCTCGCTGATGTGTCATCATCTTATTTGTTGTGAAGGTATGGTAGTTAAGCTAAGTATTAATAAAGAGACCAATAATATTTTGATACATCAGCGGGAGGACACATGAGAAGACGAAATGGGAGGAGGGAACACATTCCATCCTATGCCGCATCAACTGATAGACCAAGGGGAAGCCATTCAAGTGCCCTCACCGGGTCAAGGTGATCCATAATGCTATGCGGCAATCCAGCAGCAACTAAACCATGTACCAAATAAATACATTCAACATGGTCAAAACTGGGGTTGGGGCATTTGACCATCGGGACATCAGGAGGAAGCGCACCTTGCTAGTGCTTCGACTCAAGGGGTTCCACTAGGCTCAAAATTTACTCGGCGCTTGGAGGAAAGCGTGTAGGGTAATGCGCCACAGAATATCTTGTTCGATTAACCTCTCTTAGATCTGGTGATCAAGTTTAGCAACTACCATGGCTTCAACTATTTGATTATGAATCCCTCAGGAGAATGCTGGCAACAGCTTTCCCATAGTCTTCTGCTGCTTGGTGGAATGCTAGCCTCCAGGAACAACGAGATTAAAGACCATCGGTCAGTGTACCACTTACACATGATCTGGCACACAATGCCTTGAATGAAGGCGCTTCAGCTGCAGGAAAATCCCAATTCCTCATCAATGAGCTCCAGGGAGCTGATGGGTCTAGCTCAAGGGAACAGGGAGCTGGTCATGAGAAAATGCACATATATGGCAGGGTGTACACGCATAGAGGAAGCTCATCAAGGGTTGACGAGGGGAAGGAATTGGCAAAAGAAATTAGTGCAGAGATGGAACATGAGAGGGATGAGGCACCAACAAATGTTGATACAACCAAATCACTGCATGTGGGGACAAAGGCATGGAATAAAAAGGCGCCAGTTGATTTGGACTCTCTCAGAAGGAGTGCCCGAATCAAGAAGAGACTTGATGGTCATAGAACCGAAACTCAGGTACGCTGTCACAGGAAGAAGATGATCCTTTGGGGGACCAAGAGATGGAGCCGAGTATTGTTAACAGAACTTGTTGAATGTTGCCCTTATCCTGAAATCCCGCCTCTGGTCCTGCAGGAAACTGTGGCGTCCGAATGTGGTGTGCCACTTAAGGTGGCACACGAGAAGTTGCCCTAACAACAAGGAGAAACATACAATGCAAATCAAGAGGGGTGCTTCGCGATACAAGGATAAGTTTGATGGATAGATACAAATCCAATAGCGCAAGGGTTCTAGCTAGGCACTATGTTCTATTTTGCGTTAAGTCGTCATGGGTTCAAATGGGGGTTGTTATATGCAAATATCAATGCCATTAAGTGCTTTTGTTGTAAGCTATATCTGGGACTACTGTAAAGTCAGGTGGCAGGCTAGTAGGGGTTGGGGCCTTGGTTGTATGATGTATTTTGTTGTAACAGGCGATAGGTTGTTCTTGAAAGTACATCTAGGTATCTTCGTGGGTTTTGAATGATTGATGACGATAAATTAAGAGACTAATGAGCTTAGTTGATCTTAAACACATGTGTTAAAGTGAAATGGATGAAGAATCCTCAAAAAAGAAAAGATTGAAACGTGCGTCGAAGACTCAAGCATAGAAATTAGGGTTTCATATGTGTTGAGTTTAGACTAGCCTACTGTGTGTGAGGGTGTGTGTATCAAGTGCATTGATATCAAAGAAGAGGTCTCAAAGTCTTGGTTGAGAGAAAACCTAAGGTGGGAAGCCTTATTGAGAGAAATCCCAGTTGACCGGACTTGTCTGGGTTTCAGACCGGACTAGTCCGTGTGTGTCAGCTTAGTCCGTTTTGGGACGGACTAAGAGTTTCTGTGTGAGTTCGGAATTGTACGTTTAGGGACGGACCAGTCCGTTCTACACTTGGTAAGAGTTTTCGAAGCTAAGTCTCGGAAGACCGGACTTGTCCACCACAGAGATCGGACTAGTCTGAACACTCCAGAGTAGTCTGTTTTCAGCTGGACTAAAGGTTTGTGTTTTAGTTCGGACTAGTCCGTTGTTGGCCGGACTAGTCCGTGTTGCCATGACCGTTTGAAATTCAAACGTTGGCGGGTATGACACACTTTTGCAAAGTGTGACGTCGAGTGGTCCCGTTGGGCTGGACTAGTCCGGACTTTAGTTGGTGGGAATGGTAGGATGTCGGGACCCTATAAAAAGGGACCCCGACCTCTATTTCAGATGTTTGGAACCCTAGCGCCACCACAAGCATCCTAGATCATTCCAAAGCCTTCTCCTCCACCTAGTTGCCTCTAGAACAAAATCTTGAGTGGATTAGGGTTTGGAAAGTGGAGAGAAGGAAGAACTTATTGCTTTGGCTCTCAGTTTGATCTCTTGCACTTGGTGTTGCATTTTTATGAGTTGTGGCAGTTGAGCTTCATGTGCTCATTGTTATTGATCATTTGTGGGAGCCTCAACTTGTAAAAAGCCCCAAGAACATTGTTGTTATCCCATGTGATTAGTGGAAACCAAACCGGCCTTGTGTGGTGGTTTGGTGAGAAGAGGGTCAAGTGAGATCCGATCCTTTGTGGAGTTCTCAACGGGGACGTAGGCTTCTCTGTGAAGCTGAACCTTGAGATAAATCATGTCTCTCTTGTCACTTTAATTTCCTCTCATAACTAGAATTGCTTTTAGGGTCCATATAGTTCATATCATTGTTCATCATTGTAATCTTGCAATCTAATTGTTCTTACTTGTCAATCCAAGTTATCCACTAAAAACTGATAAAAATCAAGTTTTAGGGTTTTCCTATGAGCTGAGCAGACTAGTCCGACCTTAACTATTTAATCCTGTTTTATTAAGTCATTTCAGGTCATATTGCCTATTCACCCCTCTCTAGGCAACTTTCAATTGGTATCAGAGCAGGTCTCTCCATCAAGAGTCTAACCACTTGGAGAGAAGATGGTCAGAAGGGGTGAATCCTAGGGATCATCGTCGGAGATGACAAGATGAAGAACGTCGATGTGCTTCAAGATCCAAATGACGACGAAGAAGTCCTCGAACTCCAGGAACGACTTCATGAGAAGCTAGGTCTTCCCAAGAAGGAGACCAAGGCGACCCATGAGACCAAAGACGTCTATGGGAGTGGTTCACAAGACTACTCCCGATGTCCTTTCAATTATGAGATTTTAACTTCTAGCAATCATTACTTGTCTATTTCTATGGGGAAACCTCCTCAATTTGATGGAAATGATTACACCATGTGGAAGCATAACATGAAGATGCACCTAATTTCCTTAAACCCTAGTTTGTGGCAAATTGTTTTGACAGGTGTTCATCTTCCCAATAATGAAGAGGACGTCACCCCGGAGCAAGATGTCCTACTCCACCACAATGCTCAAGTGGTTGGGGTGATCACATTCTCCTTGACTCGAGAAGAGTTCAATAGAATCGATGGGTTGGAGGTGGCCAAGGACATTTTTGACACGCTCAAGATGGTGCATGAAGACAACGAAGTCATAAGAGAGGCAAAGATCGAGATGATCGAAGGAGAGCTTGGGAGGTTTACCATCCTGGATGGTGAAACCCCCAACACATATACAACTGCCTCAAAGTCCTCATCAACAAGATCCATTCATACGAATGCACCCGTTGGACAGATCACAAAGTGGTGAAGAGAATGATTCAGGAATTCATGCCTCAAAATGTTGCTCTTTGATCCATGATCCGTGAGAGTCCGGGGTTCACTAAAATGACCCCGGAAGAAGTCTTTGGAAGAATCATCAACCACGAGACGATGGAGCGAGAAGGTGTTCTACAATGATCTCCAAAATCTTACCTCCTCCAAGAAGAAAGATGTTGCATTCAAGGCAACGTCATCCAAATCCCAAGAAGAAGAAGAAAGTGATGAAGAGAACCTCAACACCAATGAGGAAGAGGCGCTCTTCATCAACAAGTTCAAGAGGATGATGAGAAGGAGTAAGGGGAGCTACCATCATGAGAGCAAGAACAAGGACAAGTCCAAGACAAGAGGAAAGAGGGCTTGTTACAATTGTGGAGAATATGGTCACTTCATTATGGATTGCTCACATGAAGATAACAAGAAGAAGAAAGAGGGCAAGTCCCAAGAGAAGAAATTCTTCAAGAAGAAGAAGCAATCAAGACAAGCCCACCTTGTAAAGGAGTGGGATTCAAATTAATACTCCTTCTTCGAATAAGAAGAGAAGATGGCAAAAATTGCCATGAAAAGGTCAACCATGGAGAACAAGCTCTTCCCTAACTTGGAGAGCTCAAGACCAACATGCCTCATGTCCAAGGAGGGAAGAAAGAAGGTTAAATCTAAACCATCTTCTTCAATTTCATCGTATGATAACTTTGATAGTAGTAGTGAAAATAAATACATGCTTAAAGATATGAGTAAAAGCACCTTGAGAAGATTGACGTTGTTGTTGGGTGAGATATTTGAGAAGAAAGGGCTCATTAACCGTCAAGAGGACATGCTCATACAAGAAAAGGAGAGATGTCAAGAGTTTGAGGAGCTCTTAGAGCTTGAAAGAGAAAGAAGCAATGCACTTGAGTGTGTACTCGCTTTGAGCAAGAAAACTTGCTCAAATCTTGAGAACACAACAATTATGCTAAATGATGAACTTGTTAACTTGACAAAAGATAACAATATCCTTGAAACACAAGTTTAGTCTCTCAAGATCAATGCACCTTCTTCCTCCAAAAGCTCATCTTTTACAAATGTCAAATCTGAAACAACTCAAGCTTGCAAGTGCTCTAGCTTAATTCTAAAACTAAAAGACGAGCTCAAGTTGGCACAAAATAAGCAAGCACCAAAAGTTGCCATCTTTGACAAGGATAAGATGGCATATGCACGTAGTGCATACACCAACACAAGACATCCTCTTCTCAACTATTGTCTTGGCTATTCTAGGGAGAGGAAGCAAAATGCTAAAACTCCCAAGAATGACAAAGACTTGATTGTTTTTGTCAAGGAAGGTTCATACCACAACAACAAGGGAAATAACATTGCTACTTCATATAATATGCTTAAAAATGAACTTCATCCATTGTTCCATGATTTTGATGCTTCATATGTTTTATTAAGGAACAAGTTTCGAAAGCCTTATGCTAGGTATGTTTGGCCACTCCGCAAGAGTCCAAAACCTGGCGGGTAGGTGCGCAAGTGCCTCTTGACTAACATCAAAGGACCCAACACCGTTCGATTATCTAAAACCAAGGCTTAACTCTATTTTGTAGGTATACTCCTCCGATGGGACAAAGTGGGTCCTTGATAGTGGTTGCACAAATCAAATGACCAGAGAGAGGAATATGTTTGTGGAGTATGAGGAAAATGAAGATCCAGGTGAGGGAATTTAGTGTGGGGACAATAGCCAAGGGGAAATCCTTAGCACTGATAAAATTGCTATATCTCCTAATCACACTCTTTCCAATGTTTTGCATGTTGATTCATTTGGTTATAACTTATTGTACATATCACAACTATGCGAAAAATGTTATAATTGTCTTTTCACTAACGAGGGTGTGATCGTCACAAGAAGGAGCACTGACTCAATTGCTTTTAAGAGTGTGCTCAAGGGAAAGCTCTATCTTGTGGATTTCTCCACGGATAAAAGCCAACTTGACACATGCTTAATGGCAAAAACCAACATGAAATGACTTTGGGATAGAAGACTAGCCATGTTGGGATGAAGAATTTGTAAAAACTTCTTAAGAGCGATCACATCTGTGGTTTAAAGAATGTTGTCTTTGAAAAGGATAGACCATGTAGCGCATGTCAAGCCGAAAAGCAAGTAGGAGCTCAACAACCATCAAAGAACATCATGACAACAACAAGACCATTGGAGCTTCTACGCATGGACCTCTTTAGTCCAATCGCCTACATAAGCATTGGTAGTAACAAATATGGTCTTGTAATTATTGATGATTTTTCACGTTACACTTGGGTGTTCTTTTTGCATGACAAGAGCGAGACTCAAGGTGTCCTTAAGAAATATCTGAGGAGAGCTCAAAATGAGTTCTCCTTGAGAATCAAGACTATAAGGAGTGACAACAGCATCAAGTTCAAGAACACTTAAGTTGAAGAGTATTTGGATGAAGAAGGCATCAGGCATGAGTTCTCAACCCCCATACTCCCCTCAACAAAATGGGGTGGTTGAGAGGAAGAATAGGACTCTCATTGAGATGTCTAGAACCATGCTTGATGAGTACAAGACGTCGGACCGATTTTGGGCAGAGGCGGTTAACACCGCTTGCCATGCCATAAAATGTTTGTATCTCCATTGCATTTTGAAGAAGACGTCTTATGAGCTCCTAACCGATAACAAACCTAACATCTCATATTTCCGTGTTTTTGAGAGCAAATGCTATATTCTCAACAAGGAGCCTAGCACTTTGAAGTTCGCTTCAAAGTCCGATGAGGGTTTCTTGCTTGGTTATGACTCAAAGACCCACGCCTATCACGTCTTTAACAAATCCTCCAAAATTGTTGAAGTAACACGTGACGTGGTGTTTGATGAGACTAATGGCTCCCAAGTGGATAAAGTTGATCGTTGTGTGCTAGATCAAGAAGAGACTCCACAAGTAGTGATAGGGAGGATTGCGCTTTGAGACATTCGACCACATGAACAACCTCATGGCTCAAGTGACCATCCCACACATCAAGCAAGCTTTTCCTCGCATAATCAAGCTCAAGACCCTCAAGATGCGCTTCAACAAGATCAAAATGGAGGCATCAATCAATGGGGAGACAAAGAAAATGAGTAAGAAGTTACTGAAGTTCCAAGAACTAAAGCTTCACACCCAATAGTGCATCAAAGCGTTCAACGGGACCATCCCGTTGACAAGATCCTTGGAGACATCTCCAATGGGGTAACAAATCGATCTCGTGTTGCAAATTTTTGTGAGCATTACTCTTTTGTTCCTCTTTGGAACCTCACAAGGTTGAAGAAGCACTACGAGATCCGGATTGGGTGATGGCCATGCAAGAAGACACTACAGGAATCACGGTGATTTGCGACAGCCAGGGCCATCGCAAATAAGGTTGAAACCGTCGCAAATAAGCTATTTGCGACGGCTTCGTTTATATGTGACGTTTTTTGGACGTCGCAAGTTTTTTGTCGCAATTAAGCTTATTTACAACGGCCACCATCGCAAATAAGGCTATTTGCGATGGCTTGCGGCAGCCGTCGCAAATTATTGCCCCGAGGCCGGTGGGCCCTGCTAGTCTATTTACGACGGCCTGACCGTCGCAAATAATACTAGCCGATGGGCCAAACGCGGCCATCTGATGGGACCCACACAAACATTTGCTACGGCCAGGCCATTACAAATAGGTTCTTAATTGCGACAGCCTGGCCGTCGCAAATAACATAGGCTTGTTTGCGACGGTCGGAAAGCTTATTTGTGATGATACTGTATAAAAAGCCGTCGCAAATAAGGTTTTTTATTTTTTTTAAAAAAATAGAAAATGCTACTGGACTCGATGGCCAGAAACACTGAACAGACAATATTCACAAAATGGTCACAAAATAGTAACAAAAGTCACAAAACAATATCACAATATATCGTCGATACATCGCATCATCGTCAACAAACCAAACAGGGGCTCACTCGCCCGTCTGACCTCCGAAGCCACCTCCGAAGCCATCGAAGTCATCATGGCGCCTCATTCCTGGTGGCTATAATGACGACAACGGAGTTTGAGCAGCCGTTGTAGATCCTTGCAATTAATGAAACTTAGAGTTAGAATAGAAATGCATCAACATCTCTCTTCCTCCCTTCCTCTCCCTCTATCTCCATCTACATCTCCCTCTCTCCCTCTATCTTTTCATTCCTCTCTCTCTATCTCAATCTATCTGTCTCTCCCACTCTATCTCCCTATTGCTATCCTTTTCCCTCTATCTTCCTCCCTCTATCTCCATCTACATCTCCCTCCCTCTATCTTCCTCTCCCTCTATCTCCATCTACATCTCACTCTCTATCTTCATTCCTCTCCCACTCTATCTCAATCCTTTTCCCTCTATATTCCTCCCTCTTCTAACTCTATCTCTTAATCTATCTAACCATCTCTCGCTCTCACTCTCTTTCCTCGCTTTATTTTGGCTAAGTTGTGGTAAAACTAGAATTGTTAGGTTCACATAGAAAATTACCTGACCCGTAGAAGAAGGGGCACCTGGAAGGACCGGTAGTGGCGGTAGCTGGATCCCTAGACCTTGCGCCCGAACCATGTCCTGTCATTGCAAACATTAGATGTTACCTATTAGTAAGTCATTTACGCTAAATTAATGAGATCTTCAGTTTTCATTTTGTTACCTCCATCGTGTCCCGCATCTACACCATCCAAGCTGCCTGGGAAGAGATCGTGGCCTCCATCGCAATCCTTTGTTGTTCCACCGCGATCCTTTGTCATTCCGCCTCCCTCCTTTCCTCCTCCTGTCGCCTGATGTTCTCTTCTACGATTTGTCGGAGGGACTGCATCTTGATGTCTCTTTGTGAGACGCGGCAACCTAGCGTGCCCACCGACGAAGCCTTCGTGGAGTTGCCTCTCGCAGGTCTCGTCGCCCTCGGTTCGACAACTCCGTCGAATATGGCGAGCCTAAAAAAAAAGAGTCAGTAATATGAAATTGAAATATGTTGAATACTTTGAATTAAAAATGATAAAATGACTTATGAACTCACATTTCGTGTGCTTTTCCACCTCTGCTTGCATACACAACTTGAGGATCGATTGGTTCATGTTCCCAATCGAAATCTTTGCCGTGTATGTTCTTAGACTCCTCCCCGTACTTAGTCTGGAAAACAAGAAAACCGTGTATGTTCAGCAATCCATAAAATTATATTTAATATGAATGATTTCTAAACTTACCAATCGCTCGGTTGCGGCCCGACTGCACCCGTGAGGCTGAGAAGGGTCCCTATGACCTCTCTTCCAGATCTCAGCAGGGGTCTATGAATGTAGGCCTAGAGGGGGGTGAATAGGCCTTTTGAATTTTTGTCGGATCCTGCAACACTCAACAACAAGTTCAATACCAGAGAAATCGGACTAGTCCGGTAAAGTGCGGACTAGTCCGGTGTTCACGAACTAAGTTGATCAAGATTAATCGATTAGGTTGATTCTTCAATGTGTGCAGCGGAAATATAGAATCAAACAACAGTTTAACAGTTGTATATTGGATTGTATCACAATTAAGGCTTGTGTTCTACAATTTATTGTAAATTGAACAATGTGTATCAAACCCTAGAGTAAGTTGATCAATTTGAGTGATGAACACAAAAAGGACAAGACACACGATTTATCCCGTGGTTCGGCTACCACGAAGGCAACCTACGTCCACGTTGAGGAGCCCACAAAAGGACCGGGTCTTCTCCAACCCTACCCTCGTCGGATCGCCACGAAGGCCAACCCTCTTCCACTAATCACAAAGGGGTGAATAACCAAATTCAAGGGGCGTTCTCACACGTTGAGAGATCCCTTAGATTACAAATCACAATGCCACCAAAATCACACTCAGAAATTACAATTGAAACGCAGGAGTGTGTTAGAGATTCAAACCAAGAGCTCAATGATGTGTGCCAAGTGTCTCTCCAATGATCTAGAAGTGATCCTCAAAGGATTGATCGATTTTGCACTTAATTTCGTGGAGAGAAGTGGTTTCTGAGTCTCTTGGGAGGTGTGACGGCGCTAGGGTTCGAGAGATTGTAAAAGTGGGCCATGCACCTCTATTTATATGGGGTTTCTAAAAGTGACCGTTAGAGTTCAGAAAGATCGGACTAGTCCATGGTGGTCACCAGACTAGTCCGGTGTGCTGTGTGTAGCAAACCCTAAGTGTCCCGAAATATCGGACTAGTCCGGTCGAAAACGGACTTGTCCGAATTCACTTCTGGAAATCTTCGGACTAGTTCGATAGACATCGGACTTGTCTGGCCATGGGAAACCCTAAGTGTGTTGGATGACAAGTCCGCACTTGGAGGACTTGTCCGATTTAGATCAGTGGGTATTTCGGACTAGTCCGTGTAAACTTCGGACTTGTCCGAAGTGGATCGGAAGGAATATCGGACTAGTCCGGTTAACAAAGGACTTGTCCGATTTTGTGTGACTTGTGAAGTGTGTTGAGGACTAGTACGCCCTGGGGAGGACTAGTCTGAGTCAAGTCAGAGAGATATCAGACTAGTCCGACAGATATCGGACTTGTCCGATCTGGTGCAGAAAGGATATCGGACTAGCCTGGTTGATATCGGACTAGTCCGGTCCTGTGTAACTTTGTGCAATATGTGTGTGTGCTTAAATATGATTGAGCTCTTGGGTGTTTTTCCTTAACACACTCCATACACAATAATCTACTATTTCTTTTCCTTGAGCTCAAGTTCACTTTGCTCCTCATTATCCCTTCTTTTTGGTATTTTGCTCATTTTTCATTATTGGCCTGCATTCATCTCAACAAAGAGGTTAGGATCCCAATTGCTTGTCATAAATCATCCAAAACCCACAAGGGAGTCCTAGATGAACTTTCAATCTCCCCCTTTTTGGTGATTGATGACAACCAATTGAGATTTCACAAAATATGACAAAAAGAGATGAGATTTTCATAAAGTATGCACATATGACTCAAAAATACATCAAGCAGTAAGAGAAATATCCATATGTGCATTCTTTATGGTGGGATGCATAACTAAGTGCATTGAAACATTAAGAATGACATAATTTACATTGATGAATCAATACAAAGTACATATGTCATTTCAGGAGCAAAATTGCAGATTTCAACACATACTTGCAAATTAATTAAGCATTTCAACACAGAACCATAGTTAACATGAAAACAGCGATAAAGCATTACAATCACAAAGAAAGATAAAGAGAACTCTCTCCTCGCACCCTACCACAGCTAAAGCTAAGACTCCCCCTCAATCTCTCCCCCTTTGGCATCAAGACACCAAAAAGAAGGAGAGGAGGGTCCTAGGGTCTTCACTCTTCACTGTCGGTCCTCTCGTCGTCGTCTTCGTCTTCATCATCATCAGCTTGACGAGGAGGAGAAGGAGGAGGGACGGAGTCGCTCGAGCCCCCAATGCCAAAGTAGGCAAGCTCGGAGGGGTTCAGAGGCCCGAGCTCAGTGAAGTCCGGGTCAGACTCCTCAGAAATCACTGGAGATCCAATGGGATCGATCTCCAGCTTCTGGCAGATTTGCTTCATATTGGCCTTTATATACTTCATGTCCTCCTTTATTCTCTTGTTGAGCTTGTGGACCTTCACTTCGGTCTTTTTGCAGGAGGAGAATATGGCGGTCAGGTACTTGAGGATCCCACTAGCTGATCCTCTCTGAGAGGCTTCCCTAGAGGTAGGGACAGCCCTAGCATCACTTCTTGATCTTGCCAGTGCCTCGGGACTGGAGGCCGGCGAGGGAGCAGCCTGGACACTCACTGGTTGAGGCTTCTGAGGCCTCAAAGGAGTGTGCTCCACATCCTTCACGAACTCAATAGCCGTGACTTTCTCAATCATATACATGAGGTAGGGAGCATAGCCACATGACCTGTTAGGCGTGCATGATATGTTTACCATATCATTCCAAATGTATTCCGCCACATCAAATGGGCGGTCCTTGCTTATGACTCTCATTAGGGTCCGGAGGTAACCCTGCACGCTCCCAGCATCTCCATTTTTGGGAGCAATAGTCTTCCTCAGCACTCTGTTGAGGACCACAAAGAATGGTTTCATGTTCTTTATAGAGGGAGGGACATACTTTGAGTTTGGCTCATATAGGAATTTCATCCTATCCTTCTCCATGACACCTATGTTGTGGATGATCAGCCTGTCATGTCCAGAGGTGTCCAGATGGAGCAGATTAGTAAAGTCCTCTTGAGTGATACTATACTTAGATCCGTGTGTCATCCAAGTAACACTCTCTTCATCCTCACTTGAGAAGTGGCAAGTTGCAAATAACTGTGCAATCACTTCATCATTCCAGTTATGCCTGAAGGCAAAAAGATCCTTCAGGCCATGCCTCTCAACTGCTGCAATGACTTCATCAAAAGCTGAGCACTTCTTCTTCTCAAGGTGTGCCCAGTCAATCCACTGACTGCGCACCACCGGTGTCTTCATTGGGAGATTCACCGATTTGTAGAAGTCTGCATGGAAGTTGCACCAAAACCTTCCATCGACAACTTGCTTTGGCCTGCTGTACCAGTCAATGCTTCTGAACTTGGCTGCAGAATCACTGCCCTTGCCGTTGAACTTCTCCTCAGTAGGGTCCCGGACCCCTTCCCTGGGAGCATGGAGCTTCAAGGGCCCGACTGGCCCCGTTGCTATCCCCTTGCCCTTGCCCTTGGCTTGGCGAGAGGCACCTGAGGATGCTGCTGCCTTTGACACTGGCTTCTTTGCCAGCACTTTCCTCCGAACCTGAGGACGTGAAGGAGCTGGCTCCGAGGGTCTTTCTTGGCGTTTCTTGCCAAGACCCGTCGAGGACCGAGGTGCCACTTCGTGGTCCAACTCGGCCTCAAAGTTGGAGATTTCGTTGTTTGAGCTCGACATGATCTGAGAATAATTTTGCAAGAATGATGGTAAGTGATACAAGGCATAGGTATGAAAAGATAGCAATGAATTGCATTGAGGAATTGAAAAATTAGGTTTTCAGTTCAGAAACATCAGACTTGTCCGGTGCACAGGCACGGACTAGTCCGGAGGACCGGACTTGTCCGTGCATGGACCGGACTAGTCCGGTGTTCATCCTCAAAAACCTAATAGATTGGTCAAGGAATGATTCCTAATGCAAATCTAGTCTAGCATACACGTAGTACATCAAATAAGCATGTATCTAGTGAAGGATGCTAGGCTATACGATCAACAATGGAGAAAAACAAGATTTCTAGGGTTTTGAAGAAAGTTACCGAAGAAATCGATTGAAGCTTGAAGGTTTGGGGGTTGGAGGCCGGACAATTCTGCTAGCTTCAATCCCCAAGAGGTCAAGCTTGATCTCCGCCCAAATGTGGACTTTTTCGACGGAGGGAGCAGAGAATCGCCTTGGTAGCTCGAGTGCAAGAGAGAGGAAGGCGTGAGAAAATGTGGGGATGAGAAGATTAGGGTTTGGTGGCGGTTAGGGTTATGGACATGAAAAATCGGACAAGTCCGGACAAGACCGGACTAGTCTGAAGTCATCTAGAGAGCTATATCGGATAAGTCCGTGGTCTATCGGACTAGTCCGGTCTAACCGGCACTCTGCGGACTAGTCTGCAAGAGCGGACTAGTCCGGGTAACCACGGACTAGTCCGTGGTCACTAGGAGAAATTGCATAGCCCATTCATATATATTTGAAGGTTCATTAATAGAGAATAGGTGGGACAAAACAAATTAATTAATCTTGACGAATTTGACCAGTAAGCATACAACAATCACATAATGATCATAATTCATCAAGATCTAATAATTGACATAGTTTTTTGAGAAAAAATGGAGAGGGATGATTTTCACAATTCAGTCAAAATTTTGAAGAGGTCATACAGATATGCAACTTTTCAAGCCACACTCCGAGAATCAAGAATATTTAGTTCATTTTGGAGTTCGCAAAAACGCTTTTCATCAAGTGGCTTGGTGAATATGTCAGCCAATTGTTTTTGGGTGTTGACATGTGAGATGGTAATGTCTCCTTTCATGGAATGGTCTCCCAAGAAATGATGTCTTATGTCTATGTGTTTAGTTCTAGAGTGCTCAACTGGATTGTGGGCTATTTAATGGCACTCTCATTGTCACAAAGGAGAGGAATACGGTTCATATTGTAACCATAATCTCTTAGAGTTTGTCGCATCCAAAGGAGTTGTGCACAACAACTCCCGACTGCAACATACTCCGCTTCGACTGTGGATAAAGCAATAGAATTTTGTTTCTTGGATGACCAAGAAACTAAGGATCTCCCTAGGAATTGGCATGTGCCGGAGGTGCTTTTTCTATCTACTTTGCACCCGGCATAATCTGCATCGGAGTAACCAATGAGATTGAATTTTGAGCCTTTTGGGTACCAAAGACCAAGGTTGGGTGTATGAACTAAATATCTCAAGATTCTTTTTACGGCTGTCAAGTGACATTCCTTAGGGTTGGTTTGAAATCGTGCACACAAACGTACACTCAACATAATATCTGGACTAGATGCACATAAGTAAAGTAGAGATCCAATCATGGAGCGATATACCTTTTGATCGATGCTAGGTCCATCTTCTTTGAGATCCAAGTGGCCATTCGTTGCCATGGGGGTCTTTATGGGCTTTTCCTTGTCCATGCCAAACTTCTTGAGTATGTCCTGCGTGTACTTGGTTTGGCTTATGAACGTTCCTTCCCTTTGTTGCCGCACTTGGAATCCCAAGAAGTACTTCAATTCTCCCATCATTGACATTTCAAACCTGTCTGTCATGATTCTACTAAATTCTTCACAGAAGGATTGGTTAGTTGACCCAAATATTATGTCATCAACATAGATTTGACAGATAAAAAGATCATTATCTAAATTCTTTGTGAACAATGTATAGTCTACTTTGCCAATTTGAAAACCATTTTCAATTAAGAAATCTCTAAGACACTCATACCAAGCTCTAGGAGCTTGTTTGAGGCCGTAGAGAGCCTTACGCAATTTATATACGTGGTTGGGGAATTCTTCGTCTTCAAACCCGGGTGGTTGCTCCACGTACACTTCTTCCTTGATCGGTCCGTTGAGGAAGGCGCTTTTCACATCCATTTGATACAGCTTGAAATCATGGTGAGTAGCATATGCAAGTAATATTCTAATAGATTCAAGCCTAGCTACTGGAGCAAAAGTCTCATCGAAATCCAAACCTTCGACTTGTGAGTACCCTTTGGCCACAAGTCGCGCCTTGTTTCTTGTTACCACTCCGTGTTCGTCTTGTTTGTTGCGGAAGACCCACTTGGTGCCCACTATGTTTGCATTGGGTCTTGCCACAAGTTCCCACACCTCGTTCCTCTTGAAATTGTTCAATTCTTCCTGCATTGCCACCACCCAGTCCGGATCCTTCAATGCATCCTCAATCCTGCGTGGTTCCAAAAAGGAGACAAACGAGTAATGCTCACAAAAGTTAGCTATGCAAGATCTAGTGGTTACTCCCTTTTGGATGTCACCGATGATGTTGTCGATTGGGTGATCCCTTTGAATGCATTGGTGTACTCTTGGGTGGGGCACTTGGGGAGTTGTGTCTTCATGATCGTTTTCTTCTCCCCCTGAGTGGTTGCCCTCGTTGACTTGTTGATCATCTTCATACTCTCGTGCTTGTGTTGAAGCTCCCCCTTGATTGTTGGTCTCCTCTTGTGGTTCATTTTCCTCATTTATGTGTGAAGGTGACTCTTGTGGTCGAACTTCACCTAGAGCCATTCTTTTCAATGCTAGACAAGGAGCTTCTTCTTTACCTAATTCACATGGATCAACTTGCTCCTTTTGGGAGCCGTTAGTCTCATCGAACACTACGTCACGTGCTACTTAAACAAGTCCGGAGGCCTTGTTGAAAACACGATAGGCGTAGGTGTTCGAATCGTAACCGAGCAAGAAACCTTCATCGGACTTCGAAGCGAACTTTGAAGTCCTGGGCTTCTTGTTCAGGATATAACATGGAGAACCAAAAACTCAAAAGTATGAAATGTTTGGTTTGTTACCGGTGAGTAGTGTAACACCCTCATTTTCATGCATCATGCCTTGCATACATTCATATACATGTTTAACATTAACCCATAACAAGAGGAACAAGTTTAAAATTGATTTGGAGCAAAACCGCACTTAAAAATGTAGGAAAGTGCGGACTAGTCCGGTTTTGCTGAGGACTAGTCTGATTTCTCTCTGTCTAAAAACGGACTTGTCCGTTTTTGCTGCGGATTAGTCTGATATTTGCCTTTGGACAACTTCGGACTTGTCCGATTTTGTGCGGACTAGTCCGATATTCCATGAATCCTTGAAAAATTGCTAAGTTCCTGGACTTTTCCGGAGTAGTCCCGTGTTCCAGCGGACTTGTCCGTTTTCCTTTCTGACTAAGATCAGACTTGTCCAATTTTAGGCCAGACTTGTCTGAATTTTCTCTCTGGACGACTTCGGACTAGTCCGATCCTGCCCGGACTTGTCCGATATTTCGTGACTTCGAGATTGACCTTTTGTTTTACGACTTGTTTCTTGGGTTTCACATTAAGTGGGCCTAGGGACGTCGTGCCCAACTCTTTTAGAGCCCATGTGGGACTCTAAACCGGCCTCTACTCACCCCAAAACTCGAAATCCATCTAACCCTAGCCTCCACCTCTATATAAACAGCCCAACCCCTTGGTTTGACATCTATTTGCCACTTTTCCACCCACCCAAACCCTAGTCGTGGGGAGCCACCATCAAGGAGGGAGGAGAAGATCCCAAGCAAGAAGAAGAAGAGGAGGAAACGAAGGAGGATCAAGATCTCCACCAAGTTTCGTCCTTCACCACCAATTCATCTCCAAGTTCATCACCAACCCTAGATCTTCAAGATCCAAGTGTTACCTCCAAGTTTCTTGGTTCTTCGGAGTTCTAAACACCTGGTATACCTTCTATTCTCTTTTCCTTACGAGAATTCAACCCCTAATCTCCGAATTTACGTCGATCTAGAAAACCCTAATCTGTTGATCTCGTCAAGTGCGGACTTGTCCGGTCCCTAGTGGACTAGTCCGATCTTCCTGGTTAAATTGTGTTGAATTAATTCTAAAATTTGATCTAATCAACTCCAAACCTGTATAAACTTGTTAAAAGCTATTAGAACTAGTTAGTTATCATTAAAAGCAAACTAGTAACAAGTTCTACCTTGCATTTGCATCAATCATGCATGTCATGTCATATTGAGTAATATTTGTGCACTCTTTGATTGTGTTTCTTGTCTTGTATGTTTATTGTGTGGATTAGAGGGATTTGCGCTAGAAAGTGCCGCGGAGGATCTACATCACCAGGAGTTTGAAGGATTTGACCCTAATCAACAGCAAGAGCAAGGCAAGTGTCCTTGAAGCATATTGATCCTATTTTTTTTTAAAATAAATGTTTTGTTTGCAAACTGCATGCTGTGTCAAATTGATGGGAAACCCTATGGTAGGAAGTTTACTAGTTTTGTTAAACCACCCTTGTCACCTGGAATATATGGTAGAGAGTCGGGAAGGGCTTTTTACCTTTTTGCTTCGCTTAATTAATTGGGATGGAAAACAACACTACACATTTAATTATGTATTAATGATATTCTTGTTAATGTGAACTGGTCGATACGGTATGGTAATGGATGATCTAAGCAAGCCTGGTATGTGGATGGGTTGGATGTTATGGTGGTTTGCTTGCTTTAGATCTAAGGACCGGTTCATGCGAGAATAAGCCAGGACTACAGTGCCACCACGAGGCCAAGTATGGGTGCGGCGTAGCTGATTAATTAGGGCTTTGCTAGTGCTGTTTGGACCATTGTGGATGCTCGGGGAAGGGGTAGTCGGATTGGGTTTGTTGATGATTGGTGGGACTACCCTGGGATCCGAATGGCTCAAGAGGGGGCCCTTGGTTGAAGATGTACTCAGCTGGAGGCATCGCCACTGGTGAAACCTCAGTGGGGCCTAAATAGGCTAGTAATCCCTTTGTAAAGGCTATTTTGTGATCTCTTGGCCACACATCAACGGAAGTGTGTAATATGACCGACGGGTCATGGGCATAAGGGAGATTCTTAGTCGCCGAAAGGTGATGAAATCACGAACACGTGGGTAAAGTGGTACAAACTCTGCAGAGTTAATTAAAACTATCATGATAGCCGTGCTCCCGGTTATGAGCGTCTGGATGACCTACATGATTAGAGGGAAATTGGTATTTGGGATGGTTATGGTTTGGTAATGGTTATGGATGGTTATGGATTTATTTTTGGTATTGAATATGGTTATTGGCAATGGTGAAATCTGGAATTATGGATGAGGATGGTGAATTGTGGACTGGTATTATGGTATTATTTATGATTATGATGGGTTATCTCACATACATGTAACATATTGCTTTTCAAATGTTTTACTGTACTTTTCAGCACTTTGCCATTATTATTGTCGTCATTTGAATCAGCTACATGTCATACTTTCCACACTTGCTGAGTACGACATGTACTCACTCTTGCAATCCCCTCCAACAGTTGCAGGTCAGGATTGGGAGTTTAATGGTGTTAATGCGGAATTCTAGGCCGTGTCTACCGTTAGCTTTGTCTGTGGTGTTGCATGGAGCTGCGCTATCCCTTTGCTTAGTTTGCTTAGTTGCTTAACTAGTTTATTTCCGCTGCATTAGTTGAACTTGTCATTAATATTCACTAGAGCTTGTATTCGAGGATAATATGGTTTGTGTAATAAAATTTGATAATTAATCTTGTTCTGTGGTAATTTTCTGTATACTCTTTTGTGGTTGCACTCGTGTATGTGTGATGAACATCCTGGGCACACATATACGTTAGCTTGGTTCATTTTTCGGAACCGGGCATCACAGATTGGTATCAGAGCCACAGGTTGACCGTAGGACGCAGCCTAGATAGAATGGACACTCTAGAGCACATAGGAGCACTCAGGAATCGATGTGTTTTGCTTGGTGTGCTGTTTGCTATATATATTGTTTGCTTGTGTGCTTAATAGAGGATTTTGGGATGCCTTAGCATTGCCATGTCCACCTAGGCTAGTGTAGCTAGTTGTTTAGTTCCATATCCCTTGATGGATATAGTTGGAGACGTTTTCTAATTCTTACCTACTGCTTTTCTTTAGATGGTGAGGACTCGCAACCAGAGGGATGCTAGTGATGAGGAGGAGAACCATGGAGTGCCTCAGAACAACAATGGGCAAGGATCTACTCAGGGAGGTATCAACATCAAGCAGCTATTGGCCATGCAAAACCAGCTCATGCAGACCATGATACAGACTATGGGACAGCTGCAGGCTGGCAATATCAACAATCAGCCCCACATGCCTCCACTGCCACCCCCGCCTCCTCATAACCGGTTGGGAGAGTTTATGAGGACTAGGCCGCCAACCTTTGCTCAAGCCGCAAACCCTATGGATGCGGATGATTGGCTCAAGTCCGTGGAGAAGAAGCTAGCTATTGTCCAATGCAGTGACCGGGAGAAGGTCCTATTTGCTTCTCATCAACTAGTTGGAGCAGCTGCGGATTGGTGGGATTCTTATTGCAATGCTCATGAGAACCAAGAGAGAATTACTTGGGCCGAATTCAAGGAGAATTTTCGTTCTCATTATGTGCCCGAGGGAGTTATGATCTTGAAGAGGCAAGAATTTGAGAATTTGAGGCAAGGAAGATCAAGCGTGAGTGAATATCTCAATAAATTCACTCAACTCTCAAGGTATGCGCCTGAGGATGTGAGTCGGGACAGCCGGAAACAATACCTGTTCATGAGGGGCTTGAACAATGAGATCCAAGTGCAATTGCTCAATTGTGATTATGTCAATTTCCAGAAGCTTGTGGACAAAGCAATTGTGGTTGAGAACAAGATTCGTGAGATGGAGCAAGAAATCAAGAGGAAGGCGCCGTATCAAGGACAGCAACAAGGAAGTAATATGCTCCCTTGCTTTGCGCCGCCCAATGTGCCTCATTACAGCTCCTCTATTCCTGCTCAGCGCCCTAGTTATGCACCACGCCAAACTTAGTTTGTGCAGCAAGCCTTGTTATTCAAGCACCTAGGCCTCCAATGCCTTATGAGCCTCGTGCTACTTTTCCTGCTGCAAATGCTCAAAACCAAGCTCGTCCCAACAATTCTGGTGGGGCTAAGAAGTGTTATACTTGTGGAGAAGCTGGACACTTTGCGCATCAATGTCCTAAGTCGGGCCTTGGTCAAGGAAGCAATGCACCGAGGTAAAACCCAAGACCCAATGGAGGACAACCACAAGGAAGCCGTGGACAGCAGAATTTTGCTCGTGGCAACGTGAACCATGTCTCTACGGAGGATGCTCAACAAGCGGATGATGTGGTCATTGGTATATTTCTCGCCAACTCCAACCCCGCGACTATGTTATTTGATTTCGGAGCATCGCATTCATTCACTGCATCGAAGTATGTTGCCAAGTATAGTTTGCCTATCTCTCATATGAAGTTTACCCTATTGGTTAAGTCTCCTGGAGGAGAGATGAGGACAAATATAATATGTCCAAAAGTAGGCCTTAGAATAAGGGGGGGTAGACTTCTCCGCCAACCTCATTGTTTTGGATTCTCAAGGATTGGACATTATACTTGGTATGGACTGGTTGAGGAAGCACAATGGAGTTATTGAGTGTGCCACAAAGACGGTGAAGTTGACTAATGAGGAAGGGATCACCGTAGAATTTGAAGCATCTCAAACCGCACTGAAGCAATTGCAGCTAAATCATATGGACGGTGCTACAATTGAGGAGATTCCGGTGGTGTGTGAATTTTTGGATGTGTTTCCGGATGAGTTGCCAGGTATGCCGCCTGATCGAGACATTGAGTTTGTTATTGATTTAATACCTGGAACTGCACCTATAGCTAAGAGGCCGTATAGGATGCCTCCTATGGAATTAGCAGAGCTCAAGAAGCAAATTCAAGAGCAATTAGAGAAGGGTTTTATTCGCCCAAGTTCTTCACCTTGAGGAGCGCCCGTTCTATTTGTGGACAAGAAGGACGGATCCCAAAGGATGTGCGTGGATTACCGAGCTCTCAACGAGATAACAATCAAGAACAAGTACACCTTGCCCCGTATAGAGGATTTGTTTGATCAGATGAAAGGTGCCTGTGTATTTTCCAAGATTGATTTGAGGTCGGGATACTTTCAAATGAAGATTAGACCATCAGACATACCCAAGACAACTTTTAGGACACGGTATGGATCTTATGAGTATACCGTGATGTCTTTTGGATTGACAAATGCACCTGCCTACTTTATGTACCTCATGAATAAAGTCTTCATGGAGTACTTGGACAAGTTCATTGTGGTGTTCATTGATGATATTATGATCTACTCAAAGGATGAGAAGGAACATAAGGAACACTTGAGGCTTACGCTGCAGAAATTGAGGGAGCATCGATTGTATGCCAAGTTCAACAAGTGTCAGTTTTGGTTGAAAGAGGTGCCATTCTTGGGTCATATAATCTCAGTAGGAGGAGTATTGGTTGACCCCGGAAAGGTGAGAGACGTGTTGAAGTGGGAGCCGCCGCAAAATGTCAAGGAAATAAGGAGTTTTCTTGGGATGGCTGGATATTACCGTCGGTTTATCAAGGACTTCTCCAAAATAGCCAAGCCTATGACGAAGTTGCTAATGAAGGGAAAGGCTCCAATGGACTGAAGCTTGTCAAAACAGTTTTGAGGAGTTGAAGAAGAGGTTAACAACAGCCCCAAATTTGGTATTGCCGGATGTAAACAAGAGTTTCGACATCTATTGTGATGCATCAAGACAAGGACTTGGATGTGTATTGATGCAAGAAGGTCAAGTGGTCGCCTATGCGTCAAGACAATTGAAGAAACATGAGCAGAATTACCACACGCATGATCTTGAACTAGCAGCCGTGGTACATGCATTGAAGATTTGGAGACACTATATTCTTGGACATAGGTGTGAAATTTATACGGATCATAAGAGTTTGAAGTATATTTTCACACAAACGGATCTGAACTTGAGGCAACGAAGATGGTTGGAGCTCATCAAAGAATATGATTTGGGAATTAACTATCATCCAGGAAAAGCCAATGTAGTGGCCGATGCTTTGAGTAGAAAAGGAGTAAGTCATCAACTCACGGTTCAAGAGTTACCATTCGAGTTATGTAAGGAGTTTGAACGGTTGAACCTCGGATTTGTAAATGAGACGGAGATGATGGAGTTAAACCCAACCTTGGAGCAAGAAATTCGAGAGGCCCAAACCGCAGATGGAGAGATCAATGAAATCAAGGAAAGGACTAAGGAAGGGAGAGAATTCAGATTTGATGAGGATGAACATGGTACCTTATGGCTTGGAAAGAGAATCGTTGTGCCTAATGTAAAGCATATTCGAGAGACAATATTAAAGGAGGCACATGACTTGCCTTACTCGATTCACCCAGGATGTACGAAGATGTACAAAGACTTGAAAACTTGCTATTGGTGGGATAGAATGAAGAAGGACATAGCCGAATATGTTGCATTGTGTGACGTGTGCCAATGAGTCAAGGCGGAACATCAAAGACCAGCAGGGTTATTGCAGCCATTGAAGATTCCAGAGTGGAAGTGGGAAGAGATTGGTATGGACTTTATAGTTGGATTGCCGTGAACCCAGTATGGCTATGATTCAATATGGGTCATTGTAGATCGGTTGACAAAATCAGCTCACTTCATTCCTGTCAAGACCACATATACCACCGCGAAGCTAGCAGAATTGTATATGGAGCATATTGTGTGCCGACATGGAGTACCGAAGAAGATAGTCTCGGATAGAGGTTCTCAATTTACTTCCAGGTTTTGGCAAAAGTTGCATGAAGCTTTGGGAACGAGGTTGAATTTTAGTTCAGCATATCATCCTCAAACGGATGGACAAACCGAGAGGATCAATCAGATTTTGGAGGACATGTTAAGAGCTTGTGCTTTAAAGCATGGGAAAAGTTGGGAAAAAAGCTTGTCATACGCGGAATTTTCATACAACAATAGTTACCAAGCAAGTTTGAAGATGTCCGTACGAAGCGCTTTATGGGAGGAAGTGTAGGACACCTTTATTCTGGAATGAAGCAGGGGAAACTCAAGTATTTGGTCCGGATGTGTTGCAAGAAGCCGAAAAGCAAGTCCAAATAATTCGTGAAAACTTGAGGGCTGCCCAATCAAGGCAAAAAGGCTATGCAGACAATAGGAGAAGGAAATTAGCCTTTGAAATAGGTGATTTTGTTTACCTCAAAGTGTCACCAATGAGAGGTCATAAGAGGTTTAACATAAGGGGAAAGCTCGCACCTCGCTATATTGGACCATTCAAGATTTTGGACAAAAGAGGAGAAGTAGCGTATAAGTTGGAGATGCCACCTCATCTTTCAGACGTGCATGATGTATTTCATGTTTCCCAGCTAAAGAAGTGTTTGAGAGTACCGGAAGAACAAGTGCCAATGGAAGAATTGGAACAAGAGGAAGATTTGACGTATGCTGAGCAACCGGTCAAAGTCTTGGAAACCAAGGAGAGAGTCACAAGGAACAAGGTGATTCGATGGTGTAAAGTTCAATGGAAGCACCATACCGAAAAAGAAGCAACTTGGGAGCTAGAAGATGATCTCAAGAAGGAATTTCCCCATCTCTTCTCTTCCGCGTCGAATCTCGAGGGCGAGATTCATTTTAAGGGGGGTAGGTTTGTAACACCCTCATTTTCATGCATCATGCCTTGCATACATTCATATACATGTTTAATATTAACCCATAACAAGAGGAACAAGTTTAAAATTGATTTGGAGCAAAACCGCACTTAAAAATGTAGGAAAGTGCGGACTAGTCCGGTTTTGCTGAGGACTAGTCCGATTTCTCTCTGTCTAAAAACGGACTTGTCCGTTTTTGCTGCGGATTAGTCCGATATTTGCCTCTGGACAACTTCAGACTTGTCCGATTTTGTGCGGACTAGTCCGATATTCCATGAATCCTTGAAAAATTGCTAAGTCCCTGGACTTTTCCGGACTAGTCCGGTGTTCCAGCGGACTTGTCCGTTTTCCTTTCTGACTAAGATCGGACTTGTCCGATTTTAGGCCAGACTTGTCCGAATTTTCTCTCTGGACGACTTCGGACTAGTCCGATCCTGCCCGGACTTGTCCGATATTTCGTGACTCCGAGATTGACCTTTTGTTTTACGACTTGTTTCTTGGGTTTCACGTTAAGTGGGCCTAGGGACGTCGTGCCCAACTCTTTTAGAGCCCATGTGGGACTCTAAACCGGCCTCTACTCATCCCAAAACTCGAAATCCATCTAACCCTAGCCTTCACCTCTATATAAACAGCCCAACCCCTTGGTTTGACATCTATTTGCCACTTTTCCACCCACCCAAACCCTAGTCGTGGGGAGCCACCATCAAGGAGGGAGGAGAAGATCCCAAGCAAGAAGAAGAAGAGGAGGAAACGAAGGAGGATCAAGATCTCCACCAAGTTTCGTCCTTCACCACCAATTCATCTCCAAGTTCATCACCAACCCTAGATCTTCAAGATCCAAGTGTTACCTCCAAGTTTCTTGGTTCTTCGGAGTTCTAAACACCTGGTATACCTTCTATTCTCTTTTCCTTACGAGAATTCAACCCCTAATCTCCGAATTTGCGTCGATCTAGAAAACCCTAATCTGCTGATCTCGTCAAGTGCGGACTTGTCCGGTCCCTAGCGGACTAGTCCGATCTTCCTGGTTAAATTGTGTTGAATTAATTCTAAAATTTGATCTAATCAACTCCAAACCTGTATAAACTTGTTAAAAGCTATTAGAACTAGTTAGTTATCATTAAAAGCAATCTAGTAACAAGTTCTACCTTGCATTTGCATCAATCATGCATGTCATGTCATATTGAGTAATATTTGTGCACTCTTTGATTGTGTTTCTTGCCTTGTATGTTTATTGTGTGGATTAGAGGGATTTGCGCTAGAAAGTGCCGCGGAGTATCTACAGCACAAGGAGTTTGAAGGCTTTGACCCTAATCAACAGCAAGAGCAAGGCAAGTGTCCTTGAAGCATATTGATCCTATTTTTTTTAAAAATAAATGTTTTGTTTGCAAACTGCATGCTGTGTCAAATTGATGGGAAACCCTATGGTAGGAAGTTTACTAGTTTTGTTAAACCACCCTTGTCACCTGGAATATATGGTAGAGAGTCGGGAAGGGCTTTTTACCTTTTTGCTTCGCTTAATTAATTGGAATGGAAAACAACACTACACATTTAATTATGTATTAATGATATTCTTGTTGATGTTAACTGGTCGATACGGTATGGTAATGGATGATCTAAGCAAGCCTGGTATGTGGATGGGTTGGATGTTATGGTGGTTTGCTTGCTTTAGATCTAAGGACCGGTTCATGCGAGAATAAGCCAGGACTACAGTGCCACCACGAGGCCAAGTATGGGTGCGGCATAGCTGATTAATTAGGGCTTTGCTAGTGCTGTTTGGACCATTGTGGATGCTCGGGGAAGGGGTAGTCGGATTGGGTTTGTTGATGATTGGTGGGACTAACCTGGGATCCGAATGGCTCAAGAGGGGGCCCTTGGTTGAAGATGTGCTCAGCTGGAGGCATCGTCACCGGTGAAACCTCAGTGGGGTCTAAATAGGCTAGTAATCCCTTTGTAAAGGCTATTTTTTGATCTCTTGGCCACACATCAACAGAAGTGTGTAATATGACCGACGGGTCATGGGCATAAGGGAGATTCTTAGTCGCCGAAAGGTGATGAAATCACGAACACGTGGGTAAAGTGGTACAAACTCTGCAAAGTTAATTAAAACTATCATGATAGCCGTGCTCCCGGTTATGAGCGCCTGGATGACCTACATGATTAGAGGGAAATTGGTATTTGGGATGGTTATGGTTTGGTAATGGTTATGGATTTAGTTTTGGTATTGAATATGGTTATTGGCAATGGTGAAATCTGGAATTATGGATGAGGATGGTGAATTGTGGACTGCTATTATGGTATTATTTATGATTATGATGGGTTATCTCACATACATGTAACATATTGCTTTTCAAATGTTTTACTGTACTTTTCAGCACTTTGCCATTATTATTGTCATCATTTGAATCAGCTACATGTCATACTTTCCACACTTGCTGAGTATGACATGTACTCACTCTTGCAATCCCCCCCAACAGTTGCAGGTCAGGATTGGGAGTTTAATGGTGTTAATGCGGAATTCTAGGCCGTGTCTACCGTTAGCTTTGCCTGTGGTGTTGCATGGAGCTGCGCTATCCCTTTGCTTAGTTTGCTTAGTTGCTTAACTAGTTTATTTCCGCTGCATTAGTTGAACTTGCCATTAATATTCATTAGAGCTTGCATTCGAGGATAATATGGTTTGTGTAATAAAATTTGATAATTAATCTTGTTCTGCGGTAATTTTCTGTATACTCTTTTGTGATTGCACTCGTGTATGTGTGATGAACATCCTGGGCACACATATACGTTAGCTTGGTTCATTTTTCGGAACCGGGCATCACAAGTAGCTCATAGGGAGTTTTCTTGATTAGTCGATGAAGATAAAGCCGATTTGCGGCGTGGCAAGCGGTGTTAATCGCTTCCGCCCAAAATCGATCCGAAGTCTTGTATTCATCGAGCATTGTTCTTGCCATCTCTATGAGTGTTCGGTTCTTCCTTTCGGCAACTCCATTTTGTTGTGGTGAATATGGCGCTGAAAATTCGTGCTTGATGCCCTCTTCATCAAGGTACTCCTCCACTTGTATGTTCTTGAACTCCATGCCATTGTTGCTTCGAATACTCTTGATTGACAATGAAAACTCGTTTTGAGCTCGCTTGAAGAATTTCTTGAGTGTTCCTTGTGTTTCTGACTTATCATGCAAAAAGAAAACCCTAGTGAAGCGAGAAAAATCATCAATGATAACCAAACCGTATTTGCCGCCGATGCTTATGTAAGCAACTGGACCAAACAAATCCATGTGAAGTAGTTCGAGCGGTCTTGTTGTAGTCATGATGTTCTTTGCGGGATGATGTGCTCCAACTTGCTTCCCGGCTTGGCACGCGCTACAAGGCCTGTCTTTCTCAAAAACAACATCTTTCAAACCTCGGATGTGATCGCCCTTGAGGAGTTTTTGAAGATTCCTCATACCAACATGCGCTAGCCGTCTATGCCACAGCCAACCCATGTTGGTTTTTGCAATCAAGTATGTGTCGAGTTCGGCTTTATCCTTGTTGAAGTCAACAAGGTAAAGCTTTCCCTTCAACATACCCTTGAATGCAACGGAACCATCACTCCTCCTTGAGACGGTCACACCCTCGTTAGTGAACAAGCAATTATAACCTTTGTAACATAGTTGAGATATGGACAGCAGGTTATAATCTAAAGATTCAACATGTAAAACATGAGAAAGCGTGTGTTCAGAGGATATTGCAATTTTACCGGTACCGAGCACCTTTCCTTGACTATTATTTCCGAAGTAGATGCCTTCGTTTGGGTCCTCGTTTTCTTCATATTCCACGAACATCCTCCTTTCTCCGGTCATGTGGTTGGTGCATCCACTGTCTAGCACCCATTTGGATCCACCGGAGGAATAGGCCTGCAAAAACAAATTATGCTTTGGTTTTAGGTACCCAAGCTTGCTTGGGTCCTTGGAGGTTAGTTACAATACATTTGGGCACCCACACATGGGATTTGGTGTTCCCATGGCGTGGCCCAACTTAATAAGCATAAACCTTACCAAGATTGTTTCTCATTAATACATAAGAGGCATCAAAAGTTTTAAATAGAAGCTGCTGTTGTTTATGAATCGTACTAGTCTGGGTGGCCGGACTTGTCCGGATGACCGGACTTGTCCGGACACCCATCGGACTAGTCCGGTATTCATGCGAGTTTAGTTTCTTATCCTTCAACTTATCAGTTTGAGAGGATCTTCCCTTCACAAAGGAGATCCTTCCCCTGTTATTCTTATGACTTCCAGCATGTTGCTTTTCATCATAAGAGTAACCAATGCCATATTTGACATTTGGAGGTCTTTGGACCAATTATGCACTACGTGCATAGTTGATCTTCTCCTTGTCAAATATTCCATACTGGGTAGGATTTTTATCCTTTGTGGAGGTTGACTTCTCCTTCAAACTGGTGTTGATTTTACTACATGTGCACATATGAACAAGATCAGTTTTAGTGGGTTGAGAAGGTGAACTTGAAGAGGAGTAAGGTTCACTTAGCTTGAGTGACTCAACTTGCACTTCAAGGATTTTGTTAACCTTGATCAGGTCAGCAAGTTGGTCCTTGATTGCAACATTTGAGTCGGTTAACTCCAAGCAAGTTTTCTTGCTTGAAGCTAGCTCAAGCTCTAGTGAACTGTTTTTCTCCTTTTCAAGCTCTAGGAGTTTGTCAAGTTTGACATACTTCTCCTTTCGGGAGATAATCATGTCCTCTTGACGATCAATTAACCTCTCCTTCTCAACAAGTTGGTCAAGTAAAAATTTCATTTTAGTAGCAGTTTTCCTATCTAGTCCATTTAGCATATCCTCATCTTCACTATCTAGTTCATCATCACTAGAGTAGGAATGCATGGAAGGGGTTTTGATGTTTACCTTGCGTTTACCTTCCTTTTCCATGAGACAAGTGCCATTTCCCTTCTTTGCACCGAGTGTAGGGAAGAGTGTGGATTTCTTGGATGTGCTTTCTATGGCTACGCTAGCCATCTCTTCTTCATCGGATGATGAGGACTCATCGGGCTTGGTTTCTTTAGTTTTCTTCTTGTTGTCCTCATACGGGCAATCGACTATAAAGTGGTTATACTCACCACAATTATAGCACGCCCGCCTCATCTTTGGCTTCGTCCTTTCCTTGTACTTTCCTTCACTTGATTTTGTTCCTTGTCTCTTCTTCATTATTCTCTTGAACTTTTTCATGAACAAAATCATATCCTCTTCATCTAGCTCACTACTCTCGTCACCACTGTCCTCCTCTAGTTGTGCTTCTCTTGCTTCTTTGGATAGAGCTTGAGAGTAGATTTTAGGGCAACTCCTTTCTTCTTGGCCGAGGTGAGGTCGGCAATTTCTTTGACGTGCTTGGCTTGTTTCTCCATCATTTCAAAGTTGATAATTTTACCAAGCAATTCATCCGGAGTCATCCTTTTGTAACCGGGGCTTTCTCTGATCATTGAGCATAGCGTGACATTGCGAGGCATAAAAGCTCTAAGGATGAGCTTTACCACCTCGTGGTCATTCCACTTCTTGCTCCCATATGATCGAACCTTGTTGACAAGTGTATTCAATCGATTGTACATATCCTGGGGTGACTCGTCTTCCTCGATTGTGAATCTTCCTAGTTCGCCTTCGATCATTTCAATTTTTGCCTCACGCACATGCCGGTCACCTTCATGTGCTGTTTGTAGTGTATCCCATATCTGCTTAGCAATTTCGAGTCCATCCACCTTGGTGAACTCATCTTGACTGAGAGAAGAGGTGATTACAGCTGCGGCTTGAGCATTTCTATGGATGGCCTGCTCTTGGCTTGGGGTGAGCTCTTCGTCGTCATCCGGAATATCTATCCCTGTACATACAACATGCCATAAACTTGGGTTGAGGGAAATCAAATGCATCTTCATATTCTGCCTCCACATGGAGTAATCACTCCAATCGAAGTGTGGGGCTTTTCCAAGTGGGATGGATAAGTAGTGATTGTTATTGGAATTTAGACGATCATAATTAAAAGGATATCGGGAGTAGTTTGTGTGACTACTCCCCTTCTTCTTCTCTTCAACTTTCGCTTTCCCTTTTGAAAGTGCCTTCTTTCTGAGGAGCGCCTTTAGCTCCAGCGTCTCCTCATCGTCGTCCTCAAAGTCTTGAATGGCTTCGAGGTACTTCTCCTGTTTTTGGGTCTTGTCGTTGTTGACTTCCTCTTGGTTGTTGATTTTGTGGACGTCCTTCATGTCCGACATGATCTCTTCGAGTGGTTAAACTCTTTCTTGAAGAACCAGGCTCTGATACCAATTGAATGTAGGCCTAGAGGGGGGTGAATAGGCCTTTTGAACTTTTGTCGGATCCTGCAACACTCAACAACAAGTTCAATACCAGATAAATCGGACTAGTCCGGTAAAGTGCAGACTAGTCCGGTGTTCACGAACTAAGTTGATCAAGATTAATCGATTAGGTTGATTCTTCAATGTGTGCAGCGGAAATATAGAATCAAACACTAGTTTAACAGTTGTATATTGGATTGTATCACAATTAAGGCTTGTGTTCTACAATTTATTGTAAATTGAACAATGTGTATCAAACCCTAGAGTAAGTTGATCTATTTGAGTGATGAACACAAAAAGGACAAGACACATGATTTATCCCGTGGTTCGGCTACCACGAAGGCAACCTACGTCCACATTGAGGAGCCCACAAAAGGACCAGGTCTTCTCCAACCCTACCCTCGTCGGATCGCCACGAAGGCCAACCCTCTTCCACTAATCACAAAGGGGTGAATAACCAAATTCAAGGGGCGTTCTCACACATTGAGAGCTCTCTTAGATTACAAATCACAATGCCACCAAAATCACACTCATAAATTACAATTGAAACGCAGGAGTGTGTTAGAGATTCAAACCAAGAGCTCAATGATGTGTGCCAAGTGTCTCTCCAATGATCTAGAAGTGATCCTCAAAGGATTGATCGATTTTGCACTTAATTTCGTGGAGAGAAGTGGTTTCTATGTCTCTTGGGAGGTGTGACGACGCTAGGGTTCGAGAGATTGTAAAAGTGGGCCGTGTACTTCTATTTATATGGGGTTTCTAAAAGTGACCGTTAGGGTTCAGAAAGATCGGACTAGTCCGTGGTGGTCACCGGACTAGTCCGGTGTGCTGTGTGTAGCAAACCCTAAGTGTCCCGAAATATCGGACTAGTCCGGTCGAAAACGGACTTGTCCGAATTCACTACTAGAAATCTTCGGACTAGTCCGATAGACATCAGACTTGTCTGGCCATGTGAAACCCTAAGTGTGTTGGATGACAAGTCCGCACTTGGAGGACTTGTCCGATTTAGATCAGTGGGTATTTCGGACTAGTCCGTGTAAACATCGGACTTGTCCGAAGTGGATCAAAAGGAATATCGGACTAGTCCGGTTAACAACGGACTTGTCCGATTTTGTGTGACATGTGAAGTGTGTTGAGGACTAGTCCGCCCTGGGGAGGACTAGTCCGAGTCAAGTCAGAGAGATATCGGACTTGTCCGATCTGGTGCAGAAAGGATATCGGACTAGTCCGGTTGATATCAGACTAGTCCGGTCCTGTGTAACTTTGTGCAATATGTGTGTGTGCTTAAATATGATTGAGCTCTTGGGTGTGTTTCCTTAACACACTCCATACACAATAATCTACTATTTCTTTTCCTTGAGCTCAAGTTCACTTTGCTCCTCATTATCCCTTCTTTTTGGTATTTTGCTCATTTTTCATTATTGGTCTGCATTCATCTCAACAAAGAGGTTAGGATCCCAATTGCTTGTCATAAATCATCCAAAACCCACAAGGGAGTCCTAGATGCACTTTCAGTCTGCTGCACCCTCGTGTCGCGCTACTGTCAATACGTGTTAGTATGAACAATATATTATGAATATATAAACATAAGTTACATACACTTACCATGCATTTAGCTAAATGCAAGTGGTTATCTTAGCCATGCTTACTCTTCCCCTCGACCCCTCTGCACTCTCGAGCCTTCCCGGTCTTAACCTTAAACTCATTGCTAGCCTAGTACCGGCAAAGGGCCCGAAATGCATCGGACCGACCCTACAACCAGTTCACGTGGCCCTGCACATAGTTATTGGTCATTAAAAATACCATTGAGGAAATTATCAGAAAAAATATTTACTACACCCCACGTTCCTGCGTACTCCTCCTCCGTCAGGTGCCTCTCGCTCTCTTGGCGGAAGTGTAGCACGTGCCGCTGGTTCGCATTCAAGTGCTCATTGATAATTTGAGTACGAGCGTTTGACAAAGCTTGTCGAAGCGCCTTGGCAGCATTGTAGTGAAACAATCTCCTCGCATCCTCAATCATGCGAGGGTCATTCGGGTCCTCTAAAATATACCTTGCCTATGATAAAGAATATATTGAAGAGATGTTCATTAAAAGAGTTTAAGAGTTAAGACTTAGAATTTTTTTAACATACTTACCATAAAATCGGCACATACAACCTCCTGAAGGTTGCTATGCTCCTGGTGATGAACGCGTGCGTAGTCCTCCCACGAAAGAGCAGGCGCCCCATCGATGACCCCGCGATAGTGCAAACGCACTAAGGACCCGAGGACACCGTTCACCGATCTGTGGTGTCTCTCATCGGTGAAATACACGTCGTACCAAACCCTGCAAGATATTTATTGATTCATTACTTAAGTAACCAAAAGAAACTAGAATTGAACACTATAATTTTATTACCTGTCTCCGACCAGACGAATCCCGATCCTCTGTGAAGGGATCGCAGGAGGACTGACAAATTGAGTCTTCCTCGTCCTCCGCGTCTGCTGGGGTGCCACGTCAGGTGACCCAAGAGGCTTTCCACCAGCCGAGTCAAAGGGCTCAAGAACAGAAGGCTCGCCAGCCGAGGGCTGGCTGACCGAAGGGTAGCCAAGTTCAACTGGCAGTGTAGCCTCTGAGTCATTCAGTGAGAACTACATCATTCAAATGATTCATAAGTAAGTTTAATTGAAAACTGAATTTGAAGAATTTGTCATAAACAAGTGAAATTTACCTGTGACAAAGCTCTAGAGCTGCTCAGAACGTGTCCCAGCAGCTGAGAGCGTCTGCTCCCGGTTGACGAGGCACCAGCGAAAGCGTCCTCAGGTCTAGAGGGGTAGAACCCCCTCGTCGGTGGCACCTTCTTACCCTTCTGTGACGCCATCCTGTTTTAATAGATAATTAGTAAATATACAAATAAGATATACAAAATTCATGTTACTATCTTCAAGAAAACGTTACTTATAATCACTTTCAAAATTCATCGACATCATTATCATGTGCCCTACTCCTTAAACCAGCCCAACGATCTTCCATCGTGGCTTGTTCTAATTTCCGGTTTCGCATATCATCTGACTCTACATCTTCAACATGTCCAACTAATTGATCGAGTCCTGCACCAAACTCAACGATAAAAGTGTCTGGCAACTCTTTTTCTTGGTACACTTCTTCAACGTCTTCACTATCATGGTAACCATCATCCCTAGGAGTATATAACCACTCACGAGGATTCACCTTGTATACCACCCACCAAACACTGAGCTTCATGCATGCATAAGGTAGATAATACACTTGCTCCACTTGATGTGCAAGAACAAATGTATCATAACCTCTTAGTCGGTCCTTATGTTTCACTTCCACCATTCCAAATTGGTTTTCTCGAGTTCCATGAGTGTGATCAAACTAGTCACTGTCAAAGAAGACAACTTGAAGGGTCTTATTTCCGATAAAAGTAAATTCAATGATTTTGTTAGTGATCCCATAATAATCGGTTACATTCCCTTGAGTGTCAATTGCTTTTGTCACAATACCGGAATTTGATGTTGTCGCGAGAGGACGAAGAGCTTCGAAATGAGTTGTACGGAATCGAAAGCCATTTACGTCATATCGACCATAGCTTCTAACATTCACCAATCCATAAGACAGCTGCCGCAAATCTTCTTGGACATTGTGAGTCCGACACTGTCAAAAATTATCGTAAGTTAAAATAATACTTCTTTATTAATAGTAACTTATAATATATAGAAGACGAGATAGTATTACATAATCTCAAAACCAGGATAGGAAACCCAACTCTCCATTTATTCCTTCTATTCGCACCCCTTCTACTTGTTTGGCCGTAGGTTGATGCCTATGTGGCCAACATTTTCTGTGGAACTCGTTGAACGTGAAAAACCATCTTTTAGAGTACATGTGTAGAAAAATATGTCGATTAGCATAAATGTAGGACAAACACTTACTCGAAGTATTCCTGCATGCCTTCTATATTTGAGTACATGTAGAGTAAAGCAACAGTCCTGTCACGTTCGGAAAGCACGTAGGTCGTATAGCTACCAACAGTAGTGCCTCTCATTTGGAAAATAGAGAGGTCGCTTAAAGGGGGTGCTTTGTTCACATTGTACCGCATCGCCGAAGTATTGATATTGTTTTCTTCTGCAAAGTAGACACTTCAAAAGTATCCTACTTTCTTAAGAGCATATGCTTCTGCGATTCACCCTTCCACCCTTGCTCTGTTGCCAACCATTGGTTTCAGAAATCGTAGTGCTCTTTCAATGTGATACATCCACCTGCATTGCATAGGACCGCCAACTTTAGCTTCGAATGGAAGATGGATAAGAAGATGTTGCATTGGATTAAAGAAACCTGGTGGAAATTTTTTTCCATCTTACATAAAAGTATGGGTATCTCCTTCTCTAACTTATCCATCATCCCTATCTTGATTTCTTTAGCACAAAGCTGTCTATAGAAATAGTTGAGCTCAGCTAAAACCTTCCACACCGCATCATCTAGATAGCCCCTAAACATAACAGGTAAGAGTCTTTCCATTATAATGTGATAATCATTACTCTTCAACCCAGTGAGGTTTCCTGTGTTCACATTCATGGCTCGTTTCAGGCTAGTTGCGTAACCATCTGGAAATTTCAAAGTTTTCATCCATTTCATGACTTCTTTCTTTTCTTTAGATCGAAGACAGAAACAAGCACGTGGCTTACCACCACTTTCAGAGATTTCCAGATTTGGACGGTGACAAATGTCTGCCAAATCTAGTCTGGCTTTGTAACTGTCTTTCGTTTTGCCAGGCATATCCATGCAAGTGCTTATGATACTTTTGCTCATGTTACGCTCTTGATGCGTGACATCAATGTTGTGCATTAGAATCAATGACTTGGGTAGCTCCCAAAGTCCACATATGTGAGTCCAGTTCTGTTCCTCTCCATAATCCACAAAATAACCAAGACAACCTTCATCTGGCACCAGTTTGTCAAACATATCAGAAATTTCTGACGTGCTGAGACGTTTTGGTGGTCCTTTAGTGACAACGGTGTTCTTTCTGAAGACAAGCCTCTATTGCCTAAATATGTGATTTCGAAGGCAGCCAACGTCTGTGACAATCGAAGTAAGATATTTTGCCTCCATGAGTTAGTCAAAAGCAATCCGTGTCTGAACTGTGAGTGCTCTATCCGAAAAACATGTCGTATGCCGGCAAATCATGAACGGACCACAAATAAGCAGCTCGAAGGTTGAATTTCCGCTTCTTGTAATTGTCGTACGCTTCGACTCTTGTCCACAAGACTTTCAATTCTTCGATTAACGGTTTCAACATTACGTTGAGACGTGAGCCGGGATGATCAGGTGTAGGTACAATGAGGCTGAGAAACATGAACTCGTTCTTCGTACAAAGAGCCAGTGGCAGGTTGTACGAAATGACAAAGACAGACCAACAAGAGTGTGCGTGGCGTTTGTACTAAACGGTGATAATCCGTCTGCCGCTAATCCGATACGAACATTTCTCGCATCACGAGAAAATATGGAATCTGGATCAAAATGGTCTAGCGCCTTCCATGCATCACTGTCAGACGGATGCGTTAAGAATTATATGTTTTCACGTTTACCTTCTTTGTGCCATCTCATGTGTCTTGCGATTGTTTTTGAATGAAACAACTTCTTCAATCGAGGTTTTATAGGCAAGTAACGAGTTGCTTATGTGCGACATTTATCATCACATTATCGCCATCGTCATGGAAAACTTTGACATACCTCGGTTTACCACATTTCAAGCACATGTTCTCATTAGCGTGCTCTTTCCAGAATAGCATGCAGTTGTCTGGGCACACATCAATTTTCTCATAGTTCATACCGAGACCAGATATCTTGATCTTTGACTGATACATATCTTTACGCGCTTTGTGAGGTTGTGGAAGGATATCGCTGATTAATTTCATGAGATCATTGTAGCAGTTGATGGAAAAAAGTACTTAGAATTAATTGCCATAAATTTGGTCAAGAAAGAAAGGATGGTCATAGTCGTGTGTTCATGCAACGGCTCTTGTGATTTCTTCAGCTCCTCGATGAACGCCTACGCCTCATTTGTAAGAGGATCCTCCGCTCCATAGCTTCTAGCATCTCATCTATCCTATCAACCTTGGTTATATCATCATCCTCATCCAATTCTACTATGACTCGAGATTTAGTATCACCATGGAAGGTCCACACCTCATAATGTGGAGTGAAACCGTTTCGACATAAGTGAAACAAAAGATCTAATCTTCTCAAAAACTTGGTGTTCCAGCATATTGTACATGGGCGCCGCACCATATCATCCATTGACAACAAAAATGCTCGATCCAAAAATTTATATAACTTGATGTACCACTCATCCGAGTGACCACCAGTTCTGCTCTTCTAGCCAGTATACATCCAACTGCGGTCTTCACCCATGTTTGACTCTGCAATTTAAAGCGGAAGAAATTATCGTTAATGTATGCAGGATTTATCCTGCTTCTGACAAGACACAAAACCTGAATCCGAACAACCACCCGTCCACGTCCAGAATAGGTCCTAAAATTTTGACTGCATAACGCCACCTATTTAACACTACACCCCCTATCCCAAATCCCATTTTTGTACATATAGTAACACTCAAGCAATCAAATTAAAAATTATAACCATAATCTAAAAAACAAAGCAATTCCATTAAACGTAAACAATTTCAAACATAACAATTATTAAACTGTAACTATCGAAGCGTACAAATGACACTTCCCCCGGTACTACTAAATTGTAGCCCGCGGAGGTTCTTTGATCGGTTTGGGCGCGCAAAGATTCTAGACAAGATGAGACACAAAATATTTACGTGGTTCGGGCCGCCAGAGCGTAATACCCTACTCCATGGGGTGTGTGTTGTTGTATTGAGGATGCAGTAGTGCTTGCGTGCGTATCAGCTTAGTTCTCTTGTATCGTGCAGCACAGTCCCTTTTATAGACCAATGGATGGCTATTACATCAATTGCCTGGGCCGACATGTGGCCCTGGCGGTTATTATTGCCTAATACATGATTAAGTGTGTTTAAGCACCCTAATAGCGTGATAACGCCTGCCCCTTAATGGTGGCGTTATCGGTATTAAGGGTCTTCTGATCGTGCGTCATTAATATTGTATTAATGGCACATAATCAGGCCTTGTAGCTGTAGTAATAACCGTTCCTTGAAGGTTAAAGCCGTTGGAGATCTCTCAGTCTTCTGTTGAAGTCCTAGCTCTAGAGGTTAGACACGTGGCGGCTCCGGAGCTTCCCATCGTGGGGAGGTAGATCCGAGGCCACTATACACGTGATAGCACTAGAGCTTCCCTCTACTGGGGGTTAGGTCCGGGGTCACCGAACACGTGGCAGGGCCAAAGCTTCCCTATGACGGGTGTTAGGTCCGGCCTTGTGTCACATGTGTCAGTGTCGGAGCTACCCAAACGAGGGAGGCGCATCCAATACTGTGCGACATGTGTGGCCTTCAGAGGTGTTCAACTTGAATGGGGAGAACTCCTTAGCTTTTCTTGCGGTATTATAGGGTACCCTGTACGTAGGGTACCAACAATGGCCCTCAGGCCCACCTTTGGGAGAAACCTTTTGGGTTAAGTTATTCTACCGGAGGTGGGGCCATCTTCGATTCTCATGCTGTGACTTCAAAGGTGTTGTTGAGATGACAGTTCGCTGTTGAACCATCGCCACGTGGCTTTCTTTGAATGTGGTAGGTGATATCCGCGCGACAGATCTCACGAAATTGAAGGTCACCAGTTCCCATCACGAAAACCGTATCGGTTCCGAGCACCTTGTCAGGCTGCTGCCCTCGGTCTTCCTTCCGCCCATCATGACAATGGTTCACCTGGGATAATAACCTCGACTTTCTCGTCGGGGCATCCCCGGGCCCCTTTGTCATTGATGGGTTAGATTTTTGAAATGTGTCCTTGCTCTTGTTGCGGTTTCCTCCAAGCATTGCGGAGGCTTACTTAAGAAGGAAAGTTCGCATGGTTTGAGGACTTTTTACGCTTTTGATCCAACTCCCGCTCAGAGCCTCCCAAACTTTGCCTAGCTTTCTCTTCTTTCGCTCCACTTTCGCTCCACTTGCGACATTCGCAAGCTCCCCTTCAAGGAGCGCCGTGGAGATATGGTGTATTTCTCGGCATACGCCATGGTGGGATTGATCCCACCTTTTTCAAGTTTTATCTTGATGCTGCTGGACTTATACGGCCTCCAGCTACATCATCTCGCCCCCCACTCCCTCCTACTGGTGGCAACTTTTGTCCACTTCTGTGAGATGTGGGCGGGCATGCCTCCCTGCATCGAGCTATTCCAGACCTTCTTCACGATCCATACCACCGACATGGGGACTGAGCTGCTTGGCTTCTACTACTTTGTGAAGCGAAAGAACTGCCCCTTCAAGTACATGAAGTCGTTCCACTTCGGCAAATGGGATGACTGGAAGAAGGATTGGGTCATCATTGTAGTGGAGGAGCACGATAGGCTGGAGCTACCCCAAGGAATACCCAACATCAACACCGATGCCTGAAATGTAGTTCCGAGGCTGTCGGATGCGTTCAAGCCTATCCTTGCCAGACTCCAAGAATGTGTGGAGGTGGAGTGACCCCCCATATGGTCTTCTAAAATTTCATGGTGAATAGGTGGGCTCCGCTGAGGATAAGGGAGAGGCTCGCATGGGCCTTCAATAGTGTGATGGATTACAACAGGATTGAAACCGGTTTGAACTACAACTTGGATGACGAAGCTCTAAAGCTCCATCTCAAGAAACTTCAGCACGGGTCCATCACCGATGATGCCTTGACTCCGCCGGCTGCTTTCCTGCCTCTGAACATGACTCCAGAGTTCAGCAAAGAGCTCCGAAGGAAGATGCCGGTGCTGGATGACCTTGGTGAAGTGGAGAAGCGTAGGACCTCCAGGGTTGTAATTCCCAGAGCTTCCGAGGGGGTGGTCACCCCTACCCCGAGCCAAAGTGTTGATGACGTTGGAAAGGGAAAGGAGCCAGTCGAATCTTCCAACCGGAAGAGGAAGCTGAGACACGCTGATGGGAGCTCCATCAGGTCTGCTTCGTCTACAACCGCCCCTTATCCCCGGCGAGGGAGGTCTTCAGTGGCGACACCTCCTCCGGTGCAGACGTCCTCAAGAGGTGCTAGCTCTGGTCAGTCAACTCCGGTCCCAGTGCCAGCTATGGGCTCTAGGTCCGACAATCCTTCCCAGCCAAGGAAGGCCTTGGCTGGGGCAACGTCGACGACGACGAGAGGCTCCGAGCGACATTCCGGAGCTCCAGATATGCCATCCACGGCAGGCTCCGGCTTCAAGCGCCCAGTGAAGAAGTTCTGCGCTAATTGGAGCTGTAGCTTTCTAAGGTAAGCTTTACTTTTTCACTTGATTTGCTATTATTATTTTTGTGATGTTTTGAATTTTTTGATCCTACGACTGCAGGGCATCAAAGATGGGGGTTGATGCTCCTGCCTCTCTTGCAGCGACTGAAACAGTGCGGGCAGAAGCTCCAGCTCCGACCCCCGCGCCTCCTCAAGTGATGGTTGAGGTCACAGTAGCTCTGGCACCAGCTGTCGTGGATCAAGATCCTGAATCGATGCCAGCGACTCCCGTGGTAGATCCGGACCACGGGGGAGACATACGTGAAGATGCTCTAGGAGCGGCAGTATCAGCGACTGAAGCTCTGGCTCAGGATGCAGAGATGGTGAAAGCTCCAATATCAGAGCCGGAGGTAACCGAGGCTCGCGTCGTTGTGCCAAAGGTTGTTGCTGAGCCGACAGGTGAATCGGTGGCGCCTGAAGCTCCGACCCTTGAGCCGAAAACCGTTGATGCCCTGACAACCATGTTGGTGATTCTTGAAGTTTTGGCCTTTGAGCCGGAAGTCTTTGAAGCTCCGGCTGCTGAGCCGAAGACGGCTGAAGTTCCGGCAGCTGAGCCGGAGATGGCTGATGTACTGGTGCCTGTGCCGACGATGGAAGTCGCTTCGGATGAAGCTCCAGCGACCACCCCAGAGGTAATTGCTCTGGAGGTGTCCATACCTGAGCTGGAACACCCCAAAGAAGCGGCAACAGGCTCTCCACCCGCGGAGCCAGAATTTGAAGACCCTACGGCGGGACCATCAGCGCCAGCCCCGAAGGTAGAAGTTCCCTTAGTGGGATCTTCCTCAGCAGCGATCGAGGCACTCCCAGAGGGCGTCCCTAGTGCCGTAGAAGCTCAGGGAACAACACTTGTGGCCTGGGACCCTATTTTTGTTCTTGAAGACCCTCTAGAGCCGGCGCGATGACCCCGACAGGTCTGGAGCCTATTCTGTCCTCGAACCTCCGACAGGTCCAGCTCACCTTCGACCACGACAGCAAGGTCCTTGAAGAGTAGCGCCACACTTTGAGGGGTTGGCGCAACAGGCTCCACTTCGAGACCAAGCTTGCACAGACAAGGCTTGCAGACCAAAAGGAGTGGGTCGAGAAGGAAAAGGCCCGGATGGAATACTGGGGCAAGTTGCTGGAGGAGAAGGAGGCCGCCATCAAGGCCCTCGACGCTAATTCTCTGGAGATTCTCGAGCAAGCCAAGAAAGGAGTGATGCTGCTGACGAACGTCACGACAACCTCAATACATTAAAAAAGATTCTCCTGAAGAACCGAGCAGACCATGATGCGAGGGAAGAAAATCTCCTGGAGCAGGAGGAAGATATTTTGAAAAGGGAGGAAGAGCTCGCCCAAAATCTAACTCTGGGAGCAAAATTTGGCAGATCGCAATAAGAAGCTTGATCTGTGGAGCGGGGAAGAGGAGGAGAAGTACTAGAAAATGGGGCAGGAGCTCTCAAAAAGAGAATCTGATATTACCGCCAGAGAGGAGAAAGTGCAGGGCAGGGAGAAGGACCTGGCCAACCGGCAAAACCGCATCTACCTCCAGGAGATGGAGCTCACTGACCGCAAAAAGCAAATAGATGAGAGTATTTAGCAACATGGTAAAGTGGTCGAGCGCCTTGCTCGGGAAGGTTCAGAGCTAGCATCCGCAAGGAGGTCACTGGAGGAGCTGCGGAACCTGAGGACGATTGAGTCCCAGCAGGTGTGGGACTTCCTGGGGAGATCCAACGATGCGCTGATGCTGCTGGGCTTCAATCCAATACATTTGGACAATCCAGAGCTGGAGCTGGACCGAGCTCTTGTGGCACTTAGCTCTGCCGGTGGCAAACTTGATGCGATGGGTGACATCATCGTGGACCAGCTGGAGACTAAGGGGAAATCTCTGGCTAACAACGTCGTAGAATATGTGCTGACATGTCACAAAATCCGAGACCCCCTATTCTCCCTGGATCCGGTGCTTGAACGGCCCGTTGTTGAAGAGGAAGACGCCGCCAAGGCCAACATTGAGGAGGCCGCCCAGAAAGTTGCCACATACTTCCACAGAACCTAAGACCTTTCTCTTTTGCTTCCGCTTGTAACTCTCCAAATTTTGTAATCCAATACTTTGAATGAATGAAATCCAATCCTCGAATGAATGAAATTCAATTTTTCTAAAATGATGAATTCCATTTTTGTTTGTCTTCAGTATACAATCCTTTATCTTGTTGCCCCCTGGTAGATGTTCACAATTTGATTGCAAACATGTACCAAAAGGTTTTGATAGTATGTTGATGACTTGAGAACTTCAAACTTATAGTCAGTATGTTTGGCTTTTAGGTTTGGGCTACACCTCCGACATGTCCAGGGACCCTTTGTTGCATCAACAGCGGCCCCCCTGGGAGTTATCGAAGCTTGATAGATCCGGTGGCACCCAATGTCAACGCACGAAATGTCGACGGTGGGCCCCCTGGGGTTGTTGGAGCTCGGTAGCTCCGACGGCACCCACTGTCAACGCGTAGAACGTCGACGTCGGGCCCCCTGGGGTTGTCGTGGCTTGGTAGCTCTAACAACACCCACTCTCAACTCATGAAACGTCAACGGCGGACCCCCCTTGGGGTCATTTTTCCACAATCTTCACTTGAATTATCATTATGCTTCACGCCAACGGCTGGCTCCCATGGGAGTTGTCGGAACTTGTTAGCTCCGACGGAGCCCACTTACATCGTTTGGGATGTCGACAACGGGCCCCCTTGGGGGATGTCGGAGCTTAGTAGCTCCGACATCGTCCACCATCGTCATGAGCTTTTATTTTTTTCCTGTACATTAAATATAAGAAAAACAGTAAATTCGTTCTCTCGTGTATAACTCGTTTGTGACTTATTGTTCTTATTTGAAATTTAGGTCTCCAGAGAAATTCAGTATGATAACAAGTTCATAGAATTAATCTCTCCAGATCCAAATGCCTTCTGGACCCGCCCAACTGAGGCCTGCTGGAATGTAGGTAGAGTGGCGTGCTTAGGGTGCAGTGCCAGGCTAAGTCGATTGCACACTCCAGACCTATGTTGGCTTGGCATTTAGGCAAGTAGACCGTACAACAATGCTAAGATCCAAAGAGACCAACAATATAACTTGTGCAACATATGAATAACTCGGACTAAAACTCAAAAAGAATTGCACAACTTTGTTATAGACAAGAAGGATAAGGAGAAATAAATGATGATGAGCCTGTACAAAATAATGCACGTGGAGTCTGCTGTTGCAACAATGTCTTTCATTATAGGTCCGGATTACAGGGGAGACAAGGACACACTTAGGGTACGGAACTAGACTATGTGTGTTATACATCTTGTACTGACCCAAGGCAGGTAGCTACACTTTTAGTACTGTGACTGTGTCAAGTGTTGCATGAACTTTCCAGACCCTCCCGAAGGGGTCCGAATGTTCTCTCGGAGGACCTACCCGACTCTGTGTCTAGACTCTATAGTTTACTTGCATGTAATTACAGACTCACCTCCGTGATACTAAGCATGAAACTTACGGAGGTGCTCGATGTTCCAAGGATTAGGAAGCGGGGTCCCATTCTTAGTTGCCAAGCGTACGCATCCGGGACGGGATACTTTGATCACTCGAAAGGGACCTTCCCAGCTGGGGGAAAGTTTGTTCATCCCTTCACGAGTTAGTATTCTCCGCAGCACCAGATTGCCTTCCTCGAGCTGTCGGTTGCGCACATGCCTTTGATGATAGCGCCAGAGCGCCTGGCGATAACGTGCATTTTGAACAGCTCCTTGGCACCTTCCCTCATCGACGAGGTCAAGGTCTTCATGCCGAAGGTGTTCCTGCGTGGCTTCATCAAAGGTCCGGACCCGAAGTGACCCCATGGTGATCTCCGGAGGAAGGACTGCTTCAGCTCCGTACACCAGGAAGAAGGGTGTCTCTCCAGTTACCGGTTAGGTGTGGTCCTGCTTGCCCACAGTGCAGACGGAAGCTCCTCGATCCAGTTGGCTCCATGCATTTTTAGGCGCTCATATGTGCGCATCTTGAGTCCTTTTAAGATTTTTGCATTTGCTCTCTCGGCTTGGACATTGCTTGCCGGGTGAGCTACTGAAGCGTAGCTGACTTGAATGCTGAGGCCTTCGCAATAATCTTGGAATGCAACACTTGTAAGTTGAGTTACATTGTCAGTTATGACTTTGTTTGGAACTCCAAATCTGCATACGATGGAATTCAAGAACTTGATAACTAATTGCTTGTTTATTGTCACAAATGGAGTCGCTTCCGGCCATTAGGTGAACTTGTCGATGGTGACATATATGAACTTGTAACCTCCGACGGCTTTTGGGAAAGGTCCCAAGATGTCCATACCCCACACAGCGAATGGCCATGTAGGAGGAATCATTTGCAGTGACTGAGCCAATATGTGAATTTGTTTTGCGTGGAACTGGCACGCTTCACACTTTTTCACCAACTCTACTGCATCCTGGAGTGCTGTTGGCGAGTAGAAGCCATGCCGAAAGGCTTTGCTGAGCAGCGTGCGGGAAGACGCATGGTTCCCACACTCACCTCCATGGATTTCCGCGAGGAGCTCGCGGCCTTCTTCCCTTGCAACGCACCACATTAGGACGCTATTGGCACCGGGGCGGTAGAGATCCCCTTCTACCAGCATGTATCTTTTAGCCAATCTGACGATCCGGTTAGCGGATACACCATCTTCAGGAAGGATGTTGTCTTTCAAGTAGCTCCAGATCTTCGAGATCCATGCATCAAAGCTAGCTTGAGCTTCTAAGTCTTGTGTGTTGGGTTGTTCGGAGCTTCCTGCAGGACCTACGACCCTTGGTGGACGCCATGGTAACAGGGCCACCGGGTCTGCCAGCTTCGAGATGCTGGTCTCGCCCCCTTCGCTCAGTTTGACAGACTGAGTTGTTGGTCTTGACAACCTCCAGACGAAGATTCCATTAGGAGCTGGAGCTCCGGTTGAGGCCTTCGTAGATAGTTCATCGGCTTCAGTGTTGTGGAGACGTTGAACATGATGGAGATCCAAGAATTCGAAGTCCTTCTGGAGCTTCTGGACTTCAAGGAGATAAGCGGCTAGTTGGGGGTTGTTGCAACATTCACCTTTGACTTCTTTTATGATGAGCTACAAATCACCCTTCACCAACAACTGCTTGACACCATAGGATCGTGCCACCTTGAGCCTGAAGATGAGAGCTTTGTACTCCGCCATGTTGTTGGTCGCCTTAAAGTCAAGGTGAAACATATATTTGACCTTCTCCCCAGTCGGAGCGAGGAGAAGGATTCCAGCTCCGGCCCCCTTCTCCTGCTTGGATTCGTCTTAGTAGAGGGTCCAATGAGGCTCAGTTAAGACCAGGACCTTAGGTTACGGCTTCTGCTCACTGGGGCCCCCATGATTTAATGGTGAAATAGTCCATTCCGCCACAAAATCGGCCAAGGCTTGACTCTTGATAGCTTGTCTCGACAGGAATTCAAGATCGAATTCTGTCAGCCCCGCTGACCACTTGGCGATGTTTCAAGTAGAATTACGATTATGCAGAATTGCATGCAGTGGATAAGAAGTTACCAATGATATCTTGTGGGATTGGAAGTTATGACGAAGCTTCCTTGAGGCAATAAGAACTGTGTAAAGCAGCTTGTGCACCTCAATGTATCTAGTCTTGGCATCATGGAGTACTTCACTAATGAAGTACACTGGCCGTTGGACCGTCTGGACCCTCTCGAAGGGGCCCGGAGGTTCTTCTCCATCGACCTGGACCCTCCCGGAGGGGTCCGAACCTTCTTGTTCATCGTCTCGGACCCTGCCAGAGGGGTCCGAAACTTCTTCTTGGTCAATCCTGACCCTCCCAGAGGGGTCCGGATCTTCCTGACCAGCCGTGAGAACTCCCTCGGATGAGAGAGGTTGATCTTCTAGCACTCTGCCTTGAAGATCCGTGCCTGGGGGTTGGGACTCAAACTCGCCTTCAAGTAGCTCTGGACCCTCCCAGAGGGGTCTGGGCTCTTGAACTAGATGCGGTTCCAGTCTTACCGCGACCAGGACCATGCTGACAACTTCTGTAGTTGCAGAAATATAAAGCAGTAGAGGCTCACCAGGGTTTAAGCTACCAAGATTGGTAGCGTGGTGAGGAGCTGCTTGAGCTCTTGGAACACCTTTTCTGCTTCTTTGGACCAATGAAAAGGCCCGAACTTCCTCAACAGCTTGAAGAAGGAAAGCGCCCGCTCTGCCAGTCTTGAGATGAACCTGCTGTGCGCAGCTAGACATCCAGTTAGCTTCTGGACATCCTTGATGCGGGCTGGGGCCACATATCTTCTATAGCCTTGATTTTCGTCAGGTTTGCCTCAATTCCTCGGTGGGTCACAAGGAAACCGAGGAGCTTTCCGGAGCTAACCCTGAAGATGCACTTGTCTGGGTTCAACTTGGTGTGCATGATGCGCAGTTTGTCGAAGACGGCTTGCAAATTGATAAGGAGTGACTCCTTGTTCTTGACCTTCACAACGATGTCATCGACATACACCTCCACCAAGTCCCTAATGAGTTCTCCAAAAGTTTTGTGCATAGCTCGCACAAAGGTTTAAGCAGCATTTTTGAGACCAAAGGGCATGGCAGTATAACAGTACAACCCATCTACTGTAATGAAGGCAGTATGCTCTTCATCTTCCCTAGACATTTGAATTTGATGATATCCGAGGTATGCATTTGGGAAACACAATAGCTCACACCCGTAGGTGGAGTCCACTATCTGATCTATTCTAGGTAGTGGAAATGGATCTTTTGGGCATGCCTTATTCAAGGTGGTGTAGTCGATACACATCTGAAGCTTCCCGCTGGCCTTGGGTATAACGACTGGGTTTGCCAGCCACTTTGGATGATGAACTTCCTAGATGAAACCAGCTTCTAGCAGCTTCTTGATCTCCTGTCGGATGAAGTTTTGCCGCTCGACTGATTGCTTCCGTGGCTTGTGGTGTACAGGTCGTGCGTCGGGATAAATCTTCAGGTTGTGCTGAATCACCTCCCTAGGGATCCCAGGAATTTTTGATGGTTGCCAGGCAAACACATCAATATTCACCTGGAGGAAAGTGATGAGCGCGAGTTCCTATTTGTTGTTCAGACCTCCCGATATACGGGTGGTCTGAGCAGCATCAGAACCAATTTGTACGACTTTGATGGGTATGTTGTTGTCGCCGCTTGTATGCACACGTGGTGCTGAGATTGAGCCTCAGTGACGAGTGCTCGGAGGTTGATAAATTTGCTCTTTGCCGGGTGCCTCCTCCTGCATTGTTCCAAGCGCATGGAGTTCCTCCAGTGCGGTGATTCCTGCAATACGGTCCCCATGGATGTGGAGAACGCCGAAGGTGTCGGCATATTTAACACCAAATAGCCGTAGTGGGCTGCAACCATGAACCTATACAGGGCATACCTGCCTAGGATGGCGTTGAAGGGTAAGCTAATCTGCGCAACGTCAAAAACCAGCTTCTCGGTCCTATATTTCTCTCGAGGTCCGAAGGTCACCGAGAGTGTGATGGATCTCAGAGGGCTAATGGCCCCCGGACCTACCCCATAGAATGTTCGTGAGGGATGAAGGTTTGAGGGTCGGAGCTGGAGCTTGACGAAGGCTTCATAGCTCAGGAGGTTCAGCCCCGCACCTCCAAAACATGGTAGAGTTGGACATTGTTGATGGTAGGAGACACCATCGGTGGCAATTGGCCAGCTCTGATCATGTTCCAGGGGCAGTCCGTAGCATTGAAGGTGATGGGAGTGTCCATCCATTTCCAGTGAGGTTCTGCCCTGGCGGTAGGAGCTGCACCAGCCATGTCCTGCCGCATTGTCTTGAGGACCCGATGAGAAGTGATGTCCCAGGAACCACCATAGATGGTGTTCAGGGTCTTCCGACGCTCGTTGTCAGAGACGTCAGAATCGTCATCAACCGTGTTGTACACAACCTTAAGGACCTTCTTGGGATCCTAAAAGCCTAGCTCCATTTCAGTCAGAGATTCGTCGACTTTTTGCTTTCCTTCCCGCTGACAGAAAGGAGCTTCTTCTCGGTGCTTGTTGTAGCGCTTGACAAGATTCTGAACCTCACAAAAATCCTCCAGACTGTACTTGTCCGTCTTGTGGATTGGACACCACATCTTGGAACTATCGCCATCTTTTGATGAAGGTCGAGGTCATTTTTTGGGGCGTGGCCTCCGGCCACCCGGAGTTGCGGCTGTCGCAACAGTAGGTGCGTCGGCCGACGACTTCTTCTTGTCGTTGGTCTTCTTCTTCTTCTTTCCACTACCGGAGGTAGTGGCCTCAGCTTTTGAAAGCTTTTTATTAGCCTCCGGAGCTGGCTTTGTGTGCATTTCACGGCCCTTTGCGGCTCGTGCGCACTTTTCAGCCAGGCTGAACTACTCTGTAACGCTGGTGACCTCCTTTGTCGCCAGCTTCTCCAACATCTTTTTATCTCTGACACCTTGTCTAAATGCCGTGATGACAGATGCATTGGAGATGGAGGGTGTTGAAGGGTCAATGTGACACTTCCCCCAGATCTGCTAAGGAGCAGCCCGTGAAGGTTCTTGTTCGGCAGGGGTTAGGCCTCAAACTAGTGTTCTAGTGGAAGAGTATGAGACAGTCAAGTTTTTATGTGGTTCTGGCTGCAAGGAGCGTAACACCATACTCAACGGTGGATTGTATTGCTGGTGAGTGTGTATGCATGTGTGTCTGTGTATCGGGGATTTTGAGTCTGGTCCGAGCGGACTAGAGAAGATGTCCTAAGTCGGTGGCTGTCCGTCCTTTTATAGTCCAAGGCCGGACAGCTTACAAGTGGGGTCTGGGGCCCAATAGGTGGCCCCGGGGTGATCTTATCCTGAACAAGATCTAAAGCTTCTTGCATACGCTACCTCTAACCGCGCCTTGAAGACTTGTCGTCTTGCTGCGTTGGTCGTTAGTGGCTATGCGTAGTCATTGATGATGGCAGGGAACGTCCCATCCATCTTGTCGTCGTAAGCTACCCACTTGGTGGTGTGGGGTAGGCTTGCGGTGCCTTCACTGCGATGTGATTAGACGCAGCGGTACCTGACAGGGGCGCGTGCAGCATCGTGCTCCTGGGCAAGGCGCACACCTTCAATGCGCGACTGGAAATGACACACCGCCCTTTACTCTTTGGGGCCCATCGCTTATTGCAGGTCATGGGACACACTCCAGCTCCGGAGCCCTCCTTGGTGGGAGCGAGAGCCCAATGCCGGAGGCCGCGTGGCATCTCCTAAGCTTCTTCTTGTAAACGGGGCTACCCGGTCTAGAGGGTACCGATAGTGGCCCCCAGGCCCACCTCGGGAGAGATGACAATCCCGTAGGTGGGGCCTTTATCTTGTCTTGTAAAAGTGACGCCAGCGGACCACCTCGAGGGGCGCCGAAGCTCGGAGATGTGACGCCGACGACCCCCTTGGGGGTGCTGTAGCTTGGAGAAGTGATGCCAGCAGCCCCCTTTGGGGCGCTAGAGCTCAGACAAGTGACGCCGATGGCCGCCTTGGGGGGCACCGAAGCTTGAAGAAGTGATGCCGGCGGCCCCCTGGGGAGGCGTCAGAGCTCGCAGAAGTGACTCCGGCGGCTCCCTTGAGGGCACCAGAGCTCGGAGAAGTGACTTCAGCGGCCCCCTTGGGGGCGCCGAAGCTCGGAGAAGTGACACTGACGGCCCCCCTTGGGGGGCGCCGGGGCTCGAAGAAGTGACAACGGCGGCCCCATGGGGGGGGCGTTGAAGCTCATAGAAGTGATGTCGGCAACCCCCTTGGGGGCACCGGAGCTTGGAGAAGTGACACCAGTGGCACCCTTGGGGATGCCGGAGCTCGGAGAAGTGACGTCGACGGCCCCCTTGGGGGCGCCAGAACTCGAAGAAGTGACACCGACGGCCCCCTTGGAGGCAGTGGAGCTCGTAGAAGTGATGTTGGCGGTCCCCGTGGGAGGCACCAAAGTTCGAAGAAGTGACGATAGCGGCCCCCTTGGGAGGCATCAAACCTCGAAGAAGCGTCGACTGTGCCTACCATAGACGTGTAGAATGTCGGCGGCGGGCTCCCTGTATGTCCTGCACAAATGGTAGAAAAAAAGTAATTTCGCTCGTCGGTCACCACTTCCCTGCTCTTTAGTTTTGCTATGGCTTATGATCCTTAACTAAGATGCGGGGATGGGTAATTCGGTGCGACAACATTCAGGGTATGGTCGCTGCCTTGCTTAGCGCATGAGCCTCCAACCCCCTTTACTCAGCTGTTAGCATTGGGAGGCTAGGTGCGCATGCTTAGGGTATAGAACCAGGCTAAGCAGGTTGCACACCTTGGACCTTCAGCTTGGGGTTAGCCTTTCAGGAGTTAAAACCATTCGAGACCATGGACCTCGACCAAGAAAACGATCATCAGACCCCAAACACATTGTAGGTACCTCATGCGGATCCGCCTTTAGTAGAATAGCACAACTCCAACTAGGACGAGACAGGAGAAATGTAACCGGGCATATGGCAGACGATATGCGAAAGTAAGCAAAAAATTAAAGCATAATGTAAATAATTTTGCTCGTTGGTTACTCCCTTCCTGCTTTTAGTCTCATTATGTTTTACGGTCCCGAGCCGGGCTTACGGTGCGTGGGTAATTCATTATGACGGTATTCGGGTTATGGTTATCACCCTGCTTAGGAATGTGTGCCGTCCGCCCCCCTGTACTCATCCCTTAGCGCTGAAGAGGCAAAGTGTACATGATTAGGGTGCAGGACCATGCTAAGCAGGTTGTACACTCTGGACCTCCCACGGGCGTTAGCTTTTAAGGGGAGTGACCATTCGGCGCCACGGGTTCCCGAGCAGGAAATCAACCAAAGAACCCAAATACATCACAAGAACCTCAAGCAGACCCGCCAGTAGCAGGATTGCATAACTCCACTAGGCGCGAGACAGGGAGAGAGTGCTCGAGCATATGACAGAGAATATGCGAGAACGAGCATGATTTGATGATTATAAAATTAATGCGTAATTAAATGAATATAAACAGAGCATAGGGAAAGATAGTGGTTCTTCTAACTTGGTAATTATAGGAGGGGGCAGGCTTTACAAGAAGGCAACGACCCACTCCGGAAGACAAGGGAGGAAAAATGTACGGGCTTAGGGTATGGAACCATGCTAAGCAGGCTGAACACCCTGGACCGGACCCACCAGAGCTTTGTTGCTTCGAGCACTGCTCCTAAACGCTATGACACCCTTTTCAGAGAAAAAAACACTATCCTACCACTATGCCAAGGGTGAAGCTTTACTGAAGTGGCACTGGGAGGCAATGTGTACAAGGACCAGACTAAGCAGGCTGCATACTCTGGACCTCTCATCGTGCCAAAAGTAAAACTTACAGCAGATCTTCGGGTTGAACTTATTGTTACACCTTGGTGACGTCGTTGTCGCCGTGGTGGCGGGAAATCGCTTGACGTCCTACCCATAAGACCCCTTAGAGGCCCCCTGGTAGGTGTGGCCAACTGGTTGGGCATGCCTACCACTTAGACGCAGGATGTCTTCGGCGGACCCCAGCGGAGCGGGAGCATGGATAGTTGATGCTGGCAGCGATGGCAACGAGGTAGCCACCGAACCGAGGCAACACCCACCCTCAACGTGTGGATTGTCGACAGTGGCCCCCCCTGGGAGGTGTCGGAGCTGGGTGTTCTGGCGGCACCCACCATCAACGCTAAGAAACATCGACGGCGGTCCCCCTGGGAGGTGCCAGAGCTAAATGCTCTGGTATCACCAATCATCACGAGAAGATTCGTCGATGGCGGGCCCCATGGGTGGTGCCAGTGCTGGCTGCTTCGGCGTCGCCCATCGTCACTGTGGAAACATCAACGACAGGCCCCTTGGGTGCTGCTGGAGTTGGCTGCTCCGGCGTCACCCATCATCGCTGTAGAGACGTCGGCGGAAAGCTAATTGGGTGGTGTCGAAGCTGGCTGCTCCAGCATCGCCCATCATTGCTATAGAAACGTCGATGGCAGGCCCCTTGGGTGGTGCCAGAGATGTCTGCTCCGGCGTCACCCATCATCGCTGTAGAAACATCGACGGTAGGTCTCCTGGATGGTGCCGATGTTGGCTGCTCTGGCGTCGCCCATCGTCACTGTAGAAACGTCGATGGCAGGCCCCTTGAGTGGTGCTAGAGCTGGCTGCTCCGATGTCGCCCATCGTCACTGTAGAAACATCGACGGCAGGCCCCCTGGGTGGTGCCGGAGCTGATCGGCCTTTTGTGGCTTGATCTTTCTGCTACTCGCAGGCTTGATGAACACCATGGTGGTGAAAGTGCTACCACTTTTTTGAGGGAAAAAACCACCTACCTGGAGCGCCGAATGTCGAAGGGTCAATGCGACACTTCCCTCGGATCTGCTAAGGAGCAACCCGCGGAGGTTCTTGTTCGGCAGGGCTTAGGCCTCAAACTAGTGTTCTAGCGGAAGAGTATGAGACAGTCGAGTTTTTACGTGGTTCAGGGCGCAAGGAGCATAACACCCTACTCCACGGTGGATTGTATTGATGGTGAGTGTGTATGTGGGTGTGTGTGTATCGGGGATTCCAAGTCTGGTCCTAGTGGACCAGAGATGATGTCCTAAGTCGGTGGCTGTACCGGTCCTTTTATAGTCCAAGGCCGGACGACTTACAAGTGGGGTCCGGGGCCCGACAGGTGGCCCCAAGGTGATCTTATCGTGAACAAGATCTAAAGCTTCTTGCGTACGCTGCCTCTGACCGCGCCGTGAAGACTCGTCGTCTTGCTGCATCAGTCGTTAGTGGCTATGCGTAGTCGTTGATGATGGCAGGGAATGTCCCATCCATCTTGTCGTTGTAAGCTACCAACATGGTGGTGTGGGGTAGGCTTGCAGTGCCTTCACTGCGATGTGATTGGACGCAGCGGTACCTGACAGGGGGTGTGTGCAGCATCGTGTTCCTGGGGAAGGCGCGCGTCTTCAATGCGCGACTGGACATGACACTCCGCCCTTTAATCTTTGGGGCCCACAGCTTATTGCAGGTCGTGGGACACATTCCAGCTCTGTAGCCCTCCTCAGTGGGAGTGAGAGCCCGATGCTGGAGGCCGCGTTGCAGCTCCGGAGCCCTCCTTGGTGGAAGCAAGGTCCTGGAGTCGAAGGACACATGGCAGCTCCAGAGCCCTCCTTGGTGGGAGCAAAGGTCCAAAGCCGTAGGACGTGTGGCAGCTCCAGAACCCTCCTCGGCGAGGAGGACGGGTCTGGAGCTTCTTCTTGTATGTGGGGGTACCTAGTCTTGAGGGTACCGACAGAGGGAATGATATTACGTACCTGAGAAAATCACTGGATAAAGGACTGCAACGATTCTCCCGATGTTTGCTTCACAACAAATAGGTCCAGTTCGGTGCCTGGTCGGGTGTAGGAGCTCTCGAAATTGGCGGTGAATTGCTGGCATAGTTCCGCCCAATTGTTCATGGAGTCAGGCGGGAGACTCATGAACCAAGACCTAGTGGTCCTAGTCAGAGCCACCGGGAAGTAGTTGGCCATCACGGCCTCGTTGCCCCCCACTGCAAGTATAGCAGTGGAGTAGATCTGGAGGAACTCAGTGTTGTTGCCTTTGGACGATCCTGCGGCGGAGTTCACCATCTTGAGATTTCAGGCACCCCTACTTGGCACGCCAAATGTCAAAGGACGAACAACACTTCCCCCGGTACTACTAAATTGTAGCCCGCAGAGGTTCTTTGATCGTTTTGGGCGCGCAGAGATTCTAGACAAGATGATGACACAAATAATTTACATGGTTCGGGCCGCCAGAGTGTAATACCCTACTCCACGGGGTGTGTGTTGTTGTATTGAGGATGCAGTAGTGCTTGCGTGCATATCAGATTAGTTCTCTTGTATCATGCAGCACAGTCCCTTTTATAGACCAAGGGATGGTTATTACATCAATTGTCTAGCCCGACATGTGGCCCCGACGATTATTATTGCCTAATACACGATTAAGTGTGTTTAAGCACCCTAATAGCGTGATAACGCGCCTTAATGGTGGCGTTACCGGTACTAAGGGTCTTTTTATCGTGCCCATTAATATGTATTAATGGCACATAATCAGGCCTTGTAACTATAGCGATAACTGTCTCTTGAAGGTTCGAGCCGTTGGAGATCTCTCTATCTTCTGTGGAAGTCCTAGCTCTGGAGGTTAGACACGTGTCGGCTCCGGAGCTTCCCATCATGGGGAGGCAGATCCGGAGCCACTATACACGTGATAGCACCGGAGCTTCCCTCTATCAGGGGTTAGATCCGGGGTCACTGAACACGTGGCAGGGCCGGAGCTTCCCTATGACGGGTGTTAGGTCCGTCCTTGTGATACACGTGTCGGTGTCAGAGCTACCCAAACGAGGGAGGCGAGTCCAGTACTGTGCGACACGTGTGGCCCCTAGAGCTCTTCAACTTGAATGGGGTGAACTCCTTAGCTTTTCTTACGGTATTATGGGGTACCCGATACGTAGGGTACCGACAGTAACTTATCAATTAGTAAACATAAACAATTTTATCATAAACATAGACATAAGCATTGATCTAAACCTAGCTTAGCAAACTTAATCTCAATTAACAAAAAATTGAACCTAGGCATAAATGAACCTAAACATAATTAAATCTAAACCTAGCTAAGCATGATTAACATAGACATAAGCATTATCAATTTAATAGAACCATTCTTCCAATAATCAAAAATTTAATCTACGAATTACACAATTCAATCAACTAATCACAAATTTGACCAACAAAATACACAATTAAATCCTCTAATCAACTAATCACCAATTAACATAACTAATTCAACACATTTAGCAAAACATTTTGGCTTAAAATTCAAATAGAGGGAGAGGAGGGGGCGGCCATGGAGGAGAGGAGGAAGGGAGGGGGGCATCCATAGAGGGGGGGGAGGGCCGTCCATGGAGGAGGGAGGGGGGCGACCATGGAGGAGGGGGGCCATGGATGGGGGAGGGGAGGAGGCCATGTAGGAGGAGGGGGGCCGGCAATGGAGGGGGGGGGGAGGGGCCGGCCATGGAGGGGGGGAGGCGGCCGACCATGGAAGGGGAGGGGGGCGGCTAGGAGGGAGGGGGCGGCCATGGAGGTGGGGGGGGCAACTTTGGAGGAGGAAGGCCATGGAGGGGGAGGCCATGGAGAGAGGGGCGACCATGGAGGTAGGAGGGCCGACCTTGAAGAGGGAGGGGAGGGGGGAACTTACAGAGGAGGCGGCGGCGTTGGCGACGTTGGCGGCAGCACGGTGATGACGGGGGTGGCGGCGACGGTGGCGGCGCGTGTTTTGGGCAGTGGCGTGCGTGTGTGAGACTGAGTCTATTGGGGGCCGACAGGGTAGGGTATAGCCCTTTATTTGCGACAGCTCTCTTAATTGCGACGACCCTAGTTTTAGGCCGTCGTAATTAAATTTATTTGCGATGGTTATTTTTTAGCCATCGCAAATAACGGTCTATTTGCGACGGCTATGTTATTTGCAACGGCCGTAGGGCTAGCCATCGCGAATAAGCCTTATTTGCAACGGCTTCATCGGCCGCCGTCGCAAATAGGATGTTATTTGCAACGGCCTCCCTTTTTTGCGACGGCCGTAGGCGAGCCGTCGCAATTTACTTTATTTGTGACAGTCGACCATCGCAAATAATGTTAGTTGTCGCAAATGATCGCATTTTTTGTAGTGAGAGCTCAACAACTTCCAAAGCAATCAAGTATGGGAGCTCGTGAAAAGGATAAATGCAAATGTTGTGGGCACCAAGTGGGTGTTCCACAACAAACAAGATGAGCACGGGGTGGTTACAAGAGACAAAACACGACTTGTGGCCAAGGGGTATTCACAAGTCAAAGGCTTGGATTTTGATTAAACTTTTGCTCCTGTAGCTAGACTTGAATCAATTCGCATATTACTTGCCTTTCCTACTCTCCATGATTTTAAGCTATACCAAATGGAGGTCAAGAGATCTTTTCTCAATGGTCCAATCAAAGAAGAGGTGTATGTGGAGCAACCCCCCGACTTTGAAGATCAGGACTTCCCAAACCATGTCTACATACTGCGTAAGGATCTCTATGGCCTCAAACAATCTCCTAGATCTTGGTATGAGTGCATTAGAGACTTTCTAACTCAAAATGGTTTCAAAATTGGGAAGGCCAACTATACATTATTCACTAAGCATTTAAATGATGATATATGTTGATGACATTATATTTAATTGTACTAACAGAACTTTTTGTGATGAGTTTTCTATGATCATGACCAAAAGGTTTGAGATGTCCATGATAGGGGAGTTGAAGTTCTTCCTAGGATTTCAAATGAACCAACTCAAAGAAGGCACGTTCGTTAGTCAAACCAAGTATACACAAGACATACTCAAGAAATTTGACATGGACAAAGCCAAACCCATCAAGACTCCAATGGGAACCAATGGGCACCTCGACCTTAATGAAGATGGTCCAAGTGTGGAACAAAACGTATATTGTTCTATGATAGGTTCATTACTTTACCTTTGTGCATCTAGGCTCGATATAATTCTAGGTGTTTGTATGTGTGCTCGATTCCAAGCCGCTCCCAAGGTGTGTCATTTGACCATCATGAAAAGAATTCTTAAATATTTGGTTCACACACCAAACCTAGGACTTTGGTACCCCAAGGGCTCTAAGTTTAATCTCATTGGATATTCCAATGTGGATTATGCGGGGTACAAAGTCGATATAAAGAGCACTTCCGGGACTTGCCAATTCTTAGGTAGGCCCCTAGTGTCTTGGTCCTTAAAGAAACAAAATTCTATGACTCTCTCCAGAGCCGAAGCGGAGTATGTCACAATCGAATGTTGTTGTCCACAAGTTCTTTGGATACGATAAACTCTTAGGGACTATGACATAAACTTGCGCCATATCCCTCTCCTATGTGACAATGAGAGTGCTATGAAAATAGCTGACAATCCAGTTGAGCATTTAAGGCCCAAGAGCATTGATATCCGCCACCATTTCTTGAGAGATCACTCCATCAATGAAGACATAGTGATTTCCCATGTGAGAACTGAAAAACAATTGCTCGATATCTTCATCAAGCCCTTAGATGATAAAATATTTTGTGAACTTAGGAGTGAGCTCAATATCTTAGATTCTCGAAATGTGGCTTGAGTCTTGCACATCTAAATGTTACTTGTATTTGCCTCAAAATTCATGCATGCTTGCGAAAAACTCATCCCCCTCAATTTTCTACAAAACTATTTAAAATTATTGAATCTTTGTGAATATGGTCATAGTTTAGTTGTTGATTTCTTACTGACCATGTTTGCAAAGATCTTTTGTAAAAACTAGTCCAAAAATATCAAATCTCTAGTGAAAACTTAGATATATATGAGTTTTCAACCTTTGGACTAGACTAGTCCGCCTAACTGGCCGGACAAGTCCGAATTCCATCTTCTCCGGACTCAGTCGCACAAGTTCGACCCACTAGAGTCGTCCAGATAGAGTCCGCAGACCGTACAAGTCCGGGCTTTTAGCCGAACTAGTCCGGCCCCTGGGGACTTAACCCCTCAGAGGGCTCATAACTCTTCACTTGCCTCTTCAGTCTCTCTCTCTCTCTCTTACCACGAAAACTGCACCTCCAAATTGGCGATATTCGATTCCATCCACCAAAAACTACTTCCAATCTGTGGATTGAAGTCCCTAAGTGTGTGGGAACTCCTCCCCGCGCATCTTCGCTCGATTCCGCACCCGCATTTTGGTGATTTGAAGATGATGTATTCTTGACCTAACTCCAAATCCTTCGAAATTCAAATATCTTAGGTCTTTTGGTAGAAACCTCTTCACAAAAGTTATTCTACATGTTATTGTGATCTTAACCTAGGAATATTGTGCCGCGATATGTTGTTTTTACAAAAATCGTCAAGATTAGGGTTCATACTGTGTGTACCGGACTAGTCTGGCCCCTAAGGCAGACAAGTCCGGTGTCACAATGTAAATCCCTAATTTTGATTGTTTTCATGAATTCTAACGCAATATTTCACTTCCTTGGACTCATATACTCTATTGTTTATCTCCTCTCAGGGATGATGTCGAACCACGATGACTCGCCCCTATGAGCACGAGGCGGCGAGGCAAGAGACCTATCATCGTGCACGTGAGGAGTGAGAGCTTGCTATATCTGTCCTCTAGTCGAGGAGTGAGGCATGAAAGGCTAAGAAGCAGCAATGAGAGGCTCATAACTCAGATGCATTCGAGCAAGCCCCAAGGAAGAAGAGGCTTGTGCCCATGGGTGAGAAAACAAGAACTCAAGCGGCTAGAGATGCAAAAGACAAAGGCAAGGCACCGGCGGATGAACCGCCAAAGAAGAGAACACCAGTTTCCAAGAAGCCCGCTAGCAAGGCGCAAGTTGGCATCACCACAAGAGAAAAGGGTAAAAAAGGATCCTCACAACCCATTGGCCCTTTGAGAATGTCCTCGCCTGCAAGGAATCCAAATCGACAAGCCACTGTTGAAGCTAATTTATTTAGAGGTAAAGGGGCAAAAAGCAAAGAGGTTGAGGATGGATGATGTATACATGTATGAGAAGCACACCGCCGACCCTTGGTTTTGGTGTGACTTTCTTTGGGACTACTACCGAACGGTATACATGACGAAGCAGACGCCCGTGACAGATGCCCAATGGATTGATTGGGACTATATGGTGGAGAAGAACCACAATGCTTTAAATATGGTTATTGAAGCCGTTGAGCATCATGGACTCAAGGACCTCATGAGATTCAAATATGATTGGAATGTTGAGGTCATTGTGTAATTTTATACCACGGTATACTTCCATAGGCATGAAGACCGAAGAATAACTTTGCTCACAAATGGTGAGCAATATACAGTCACCTATTGGGAGTTTTCCCAAATTCTTGGCTTGGAGGATCATATTGACAATGAAACCATCATTTCAAATCTCAAGGCTGTTAATAGGGATGATTTGGATTACATGTATCCAAGCCATGCAGTTTATGAGGCGGGGCACATAAGGAACATCAAGCCATTCTATAGTGTGCTCAACCGTGTTTTGAGGAAGACCATAGCCTCCAATAAGGATGGAGATGCAGGGATTATCCAAGGAAATCTGAGACATTTGATGGTGCTGTGCAATAGAATGTTGTGGACTATATCTTTGATGATATCTTCAACATATCGCACACTCCCAACCGTTCTTGTGGCTATTCACGTTACATAATATATTTGATTGAGAAGGTTTCTGGACTCAAGTTCAAGAAGGATGTCACTCGTAGGAAGATTTGCCCTCAACTTCCTCCAAAGCCTCCTGTACCAAGAAGGAAGAATGCTGACCCTTCTGCCACCTCCTCTTGTCTCGTGGCTCCTCCTCCTACTCTACCACAGTCTCCGAGCGGCTTCTTCAAGTGCTTCAAGGCACTTTTTGCCTCTTGTGGGAAAGTGGAAGTTCGGACTCGTCGCATGGAGCTTCACCAAGAGAAGTACCTCAAGGCGATGTGCGACAAGCTCGAGGTTCCTGTTGACGGCTATTATATACCAATTTCACCCATAAATATAAGTCAATTATGTGAAGGAAATATCATTTCTTGCATAATCACCTTTCTATTTAACCTATTTCCATTACTTGGAGAAATTGGTGCGTGCAGGTATTTTATACATGATTGAAGCGAAACAAGGGGATCGATCCTATAAAATATTATCCCAGCCAATCAAGCGCCGACATGTGACACCACATGGACCAAATGGCCCACAAATAGAAGTATCTGAGGCCATCCAATGGTGTAGGATCCATATAAAGGGATGGTACCCACCTTGAAGTCACCCCAAGAAAGCACAGACCGTTTGGAGGACTTACCAGGTCGTCCAACCCCCCTAGTCGGTCGACCTGGTCTTTCCTCCAAACTCGGTCAGCTTCCACGTGTTGGCTCCTCTCGGCTTGAAGAAGTCAGTGGTGACTGATTCACGCGCATTTGGTGGTGGGAACCGACCCTTCTCCACCTATATATAGGACCCCTCACCCCCCACTTCAACACACACCACTTGAGCATCATTCTATTGTATACACTAGTTCTCTTAGTCCTTAGTGGAGTTAGGCTATAGAGAGGAGAGCCTCTAGTCCCAAGTCCAAGTTGGGAAAGGTATGGCTCATGTATATTTTCTTTTATTTGTGACTTTATGCATAATAAAGATATTATCTTTAGTCTTCTTTTATTCATATACTTGTATGAAGCGTTTCTTGTTTGATTGAGGATTCTATGTATGTGGTAGGAATAGTCTTTATGATCATTCCTTAATGTCATTATACTATCACCATAAACACTATAAATCCCCACTATAGTCTAAGTAGTTATGATATGGTCATGTTAATATGCATAACTTATGCTTTGTCTCAACATTGGTTCAACGATGTTTAGGTTAGTCATTGCCTTAGGATTGCTTGTTCCAGGGCTCCTAAGGTATTTACTTAATATGCTAGCATGGTGCTAGGGTAGTTAAGTAGCGTTGGATGTCTCGTAGACCCACAGATTGACGAGGTAGATAGTAGGTGGTGACAGACCTATTTGTCCTTTGTAATCCTCCACGTTCGGCTATGCCACAAGCTTTTGGTGGGAGTCGTCCTAGTATTGCTAGGGGTAAACCCATGCCCGATGTGTTGAACAACCTAGAATAAGTATTCACCATTGACATGCTCATTAGTATGTATATGTATATTAGAAGCATTGTTGGAGCAACTCCCTAACTCTTAGTCTAATCTCCATTAGGACCCATTTACCCTTTAGAATAGATTGCTTAGGTGTGAGTTACACTACCCATATATTATCAACTTACCTCTATCTTGATAATTGATTAGTACCCCATAGCTTGATCACAAGAGTAGTGTTTACTTTACTCCATTGCCTTCCTTTGGGATAAATACGATACCCTTGGGAATACTCTTGGGTGAAATTCTACACGAGAGTTTCCGTGCGGTTGCGGACCTCATCTCTTACTAGAGATGATATGTGACATTAGTAGCCGTCAACAAGCATTTTTGGCACCATTGCCGGGGATGGCAAAGGAAGTGAAGGATATCTATCACTTGATTAAGCTATAGGTACTAATATTTATTAGAGAATATTACTTTGTTTGTTTTCTCCTTTTGTGGTGAAGACAGGGTAGTGTTGGCAAACCCATTTCATGGGATGGCCAACAAGGACGCTAGTGCTAAACTGTAAGATGATTTAAGGCGTACCTCAACAAATGTCCGTTAGACAACATCATCGCCTTTCGCAGAAGAATTTCAGTTTCAGTAGGAACTAAAGTGAATGTAGGCCTAGAGGGGGGGTGAATAGGCCTTTTTGAATTTTCTCGGTTCCTGTAGCACTTCAACAACAAGGTCAAAAACCAGATATATCGGACTAGTCCGGTAAAGTGCGGACTAGTCCGGATTTCACGTGCTAGGTTGATCAAGTTAGGTCAATTTGATTGTTTCGTTAACGTTTGCAGCAGAAATATAAACTTTAATAATAGTTCAATAGTTGTATGTCAAGTTCTATTGCAAGTATGATTCTTGTTCAACTATTTAACTTGAATTCAACAAAATGAATCAAACCCTAGATAACTTTGATCAACTAGAATGATGAACACAAACTAACAAGACACAAGATTTATCCCGTGGTTCGGTTACCACGAAGGCAACCTACGTCCACGTTGAGGAGCCCACAAAAGGACCGGGTCTTCACCAACCCTTCCCTCGTAGGATCGCCACGAAGGCCAATCCTCTTCCACTAATCACACAGGGGTAAATCACCAAGTTGAAGGGGCGATCTCACAAGTTGAGAGCTCCCTTGATTACAAGTTTCAAGACCACCAATAACACACTTCGAAATATACAAATTGAGATACAAGAGTGTGTTAGAGATTCAAACCAAGAGCTCAATCGTGTGCCAAGTGCCTCTCCAATGATCTAGAAGTGATCTTCAATGGATTGATTGACTTTGCACTTAATTTCGTGGAGAGAGATGGTTTTTGAGTCTCTTGGGAGGTGTGACGGCACTAGGGTTCGAGATACGGTGAAAGTGGGCCGTGCACCTCTATTTATATGGGGTTTCTAAAAGTTACCGTTAGGGTTCAGAAAGATCGGACTAGTCCGTGGTGGACACCGGACTAGTCTGGTGTGCTGTGCGAAGCAAACCCTAAGTGTCCAGGAATATCGGACTAGTCCGGTTGAAAACGGACTTGTCCGATTTAGCTACTGGAAGGCTTCGGACTAGTCCGATTGCCATCGGACTTGTCCGGACCTGTGAAACCCTAAGTGTTTAGGATGACAAGTCCGCACTTGGAGGACTTGTCCGATTTAGATCAGTGTGTATATCGGACTAGTCCGTGTAGACACCGGACTTGTCCGAAGTGGATCAGAATGAATATCGGACTAGTCTGGGTCACAACGGACTTGTCCGATTTTGTGTGACTTTTGCATTGTGTTAAGGACTAGTCCGCACTGGGGAGGACTAGTCCGAAGTGGAACAGAAGGATATCGGACTAGTCCGGCTGATATCGGACTAGTCCGGTCCTGTATAGCTTTGTGCATTGTGTGTGTGTGATTAAATGAGATTGAGCTCTTGGGTGTGTTTCCTTAACACACTCCATACATACTAAACTACTAATTTCTTCTCCTTGAGCTCAAATTCATTTTCCTTCTCAATTTTCCTCTTTTTGGCACTTTGCTCATTTTTCATCATTTTCCTGCATTCATCTCAACAAAAGGATTAGGATCCCAATTGCTTGTCATAAATCATCCAAAACCCACAAGGGAGTCCTAGATGCACTTTCAATCTCCCCCTTTTTGGTGATTGATGACAACCAATTGAGATTTCACAAAATGAGGTATAAAATGAGATTTTCATAAAGTATGCACATATGACTCAAAAATACATCAAGCAACAAGAGAGTTATCCATATGTGCATTCTTTATGGTGGGATGCATACTAAGAGCATGAATGCATTAAGAATGACAGAATTTGCATTGATCAACTAATATCAAGTGAATATGGCATTTCAGGAGCAAAAATTCAGATTTCATCACACACTTGCAAATTAATTGAGCAATTTAACACAGGACCAAACATGATATGAAAATAGTGTTAAACAAATACAATCACAATTAAAAATACATAGAGAGCTCTCTCCTCGCATCCTATTCAGCTAAAGCTAAGACTAGAGACTCCCCCTCAATCTCTCCCCCTTTGGCATCAAGACACCAAAAAGAGAGAGAGGAAGGTCCTAGGGCTTCACTCTTCGCTGTCAGTCCTCTCGTCGTCTTCATCGTCTTCATCGCTTTCCGCTTGACGAGGTTGAGAGGGAGGAGGAGGAGCGGAGCTGCTCGAGCCCCCAATGCCAAAATAGGCAAGCTCGGAGGGAATCAAGGGGCTGAGCTCAATGATGTCCAGATCAGAATCTTAAAAAAGTACTGGAGATCCAATTGGGTTGATCTCCAGCTTCTCACTCAGCTGCTTCACATTGGCTTTTATGTACCTCATGTTCTCCTTCCTCTTCTAATTTAGCTTGTGAAGCTTCACTTCAGTTTTCTTGCATGAGGAGAAAATTGCAGCCAAGTACTTGAGGATCCCACTGGCGGATCATTTCTGAGGGGCTTCCCTGGAGGGAGGAGGAGCCCTAGCAGCTTCTTCTTGCCTTGCCGGTGCCTCGGGGCTTGAGGCCAGCGATGGAGTAGCCTGGACACTCACTGGCTGAGGCTTCTGAGGCCTCAGTGGAGTGTGCTCCACATCCTTCACAAACTTGATCCCTGTGACCTTCTCAATCATAAACATCAAGTAAGGGGCATAGCCACAGGATCGGTTGGGGGTACTTGAGATATTGACCATATCATTCCAAATATAGTCTGCAACATCGAATTGCCTTTGCTTGCTTATGACCTTCATCAGGGTCCGGAGGTAGCCTTGCACGCTCCCTGCATCCCCATCCTTGGGGGCAATTGTCTTCCTGAGGACTCTGTTGAGGACCACAAAGAAAGGCTTCATATTCTTTTTGGATGGAGGAACATACTTAGAGTTGGGCTCATACATGAACTTCATTCCGTCCCTCTCAATGACCCCTATGTTGTGGATGATTAGGTGGTCATTTCCAGCAGAGTCTAAGTGGAGCAGATTTGCAAAATCCTCCTGAGTGATAGAATACTTGGATCCATGAGTCATCCAAGTCACACTTTCTTCGTCTTCGCTTGAGAAGTGGCACGTTGCATAAAATTGTGCTATCACTTCATCATTCCAGTTGTGTCTGAAGGCAAAGAGATCCTTCAGACCATGTCTCTCTGCAGCTGCTATCACTTCATCAAAAGCTGCACATTTCCTCTTCTCAAGGTGGGCCCAGTCAATCCATTGACTGCGCACCACCGGAGTCTTCATCGGCAAGTAGACTAGCTTGTAGAAATCAGCATGGAAATTTGACCAAAATCTGCCATCAGCTGCTTGCTTGGGCCTTGCATAGCAATCAACACTCCTCAACTTCACGGCCACATCGCTGCCCTTGCCAGTGAATCTTTCCTCATTGGGGTCCCGGACCCCTTCTCTGGGAGTATGCAGCTTCAAGGGCCCAACAGGCCCTGTGGCAACCCCCTTTCCTTTTCCTTTTGCTTGGCGAAGGCCGCTTGTAGACGGAGCAGCCTTCGAGGCAGGCTTCTTGGCACAGACCTTCCTCCGAGCCTGGGGAGGGGAAGTAGCAGGCTCGGAAGGTCTTTCTTGGCGTTTCTTGCCAAGACCCACCGAGGACCGAGGTGCCACCTCGTGGTCCAACTCGGCCTCGAAATCGAAGATTTCGTTGTCGGAGCTCGACATGATCTGAGAATGAGAGATCAAGAGAAAGGACAAGTTATACAAGGTATTGCTGAGGTAAGATGGCAATGGAAAGCATTAGGGAATTAAAGAATTAGGTTTTGGTTCAGAAACAACGGACTTGTCCGGTGCGCAGGCACGGACTAGTCCGGGGGACCGGACTTGTCCGTACCTGGACCGGACTAGTCCGGTGTTCATCTGCAAAATCCTAACGGACTGGACAAAAATTGATCCCTAAGGAAAAACTAGTCTAGCATACACATAGTACATCAACTAGACATGTAACTAGTGAAGAATGCTAGGCCAAACGATAAGCAATAGAGAAATTTCTGATTTCTTAGGGTTTTGAAGAAAATTTACCAAGAAATCAAAGGAAGCTTGAGATTTTGGGGGTTGGAGGCCGGACTTGTCCGCTAACTTCAATCCCCGAGTCTTCAAGCTTGATCTCCGCCCAAGATTGAGGCTTTTCGACGGAGGAATCAAGGATTCGCCTTGGGAGCTCGAGCGCAAGAGAGAGAAAGCTTGTGGGCGAGTGTGGGGTGAAGGGATTAGGGTTTGGTGGCGGCTAGGGTTATGGACACGAAAAATCGGACAAGTCCGGACATGAACGGACTAGTCCGAAGTCATCCAGAGACCTATATCGGACTAGTCCGTGGTCTGTCGGACTAGTCCGGCCTAACCGGCACTCTGCGGACTAGTCTGCAATGGCGGACTAGTCCGGGAAAGAATTGCATAGCCCATTCATATATATTTGAAGGTCCAATAATTGAGAGTAGAGAGGCAAAACAATTCAAATAATCTTGATGAATTTGACCAGTAAGCAAACAACAATCATACTATGATCAAAAATTCATCAAGATCTAATAATTGACATAGTTTTCCAAGAGAAAAATGAAGAGGGATGATTTTTACAATTCAATCAATATTTTGAAGCAATCATACAGGTATGCAACTTCTCAAGCCACACTCCGAGAATCAAGAATGTTTAGCTCATTTCGGAGTTCGCAAAAACGTTTTTCATCAAGTGGCTTGGTGAATATGTCGGCCAATTGTTTTTGGGTGTTGACATGAGAGATGGATATGTCTCCTTTCATGGAATGGTCTCTCAAGAAATGGTGTCTTATGTCAATGTGTTTAGTCCTAGAGTGCTCAACTGGATTGTGGGCTATTTTAATGGCACTCTCATTATCACAAAGGAGAGGAATACGGTTCATATTGTAACCATAATCCCTTAGAGTTTGTCGCATCCAAAGGAGTTGTGCACAACAACTCCCGGCTGCAACGTACTCCGCTTCGGCTGTGGATAATGGAATGGAATTCTGTTTCTTGGATGACCAAGAAACTAAGGATCTTCCTAGGAATTGGCAAGTGCCGAAAGTGCTTTTTCTATCAACTTTGCACCCGGCATAATCTGCATCGGAATACCCAATGAGATTGAATTTTGAGCCTTTTGGGTACCAAAGACCAAGGTTGGGTGTATGAACTAAATATCTTAGGATTCTCTTTACGGCTGTCAAATGACATTCCTTAGGGTTGGCTTGAAATCTTGCACACAAACATACACTCAACATAATATCTGACCTAGATGCACATAAGTAAAGTAAAGATCCAATCATGGAGCGATATACCTTTTGGTCGATGCTCGGTCCATCTTCATTGAGATCCAAGTGGCCATTCGTAGCCATGGGAGTCTTTATGGGCTTTGCCTTGTCCATGCCAAACTTCTTGAGTATGTCCTGCGTGTACTTGGTTTAGCTTATGAATGTTCCCTCCTTTTGTTGCCGCACTTGGAATCCCAAAAATTACTTCAATTCTCCCATCATTGACATTTCAAATCTGTCTGTCATAATTTTACTAAACTCTTCACAGAAAGATTGGTTAGTTGATCCAAAAATTATATCATCAACATAGATTTGGCAAATAAAAAGATCATTATCCAGATTTTTTGTGAATAATGTATAGTCTACTTTGCCAATTTGAAAACCATTATCAATTAAAAAATCTCTAAGACACTCATACCAAGCTCTAGGAGCTTGTTTGAGGCCATAGAGAGCCTTACGCAGTTTATACACGTGGTCGGGGAACTCTTCGTCTTCAAATCCGGGTGGTTGCTCCACGTACACCTCTTCCTTGATCGGTCCGTTGAGGAAGGCGCTTTTCATGTCCATTTGGTACAGCTTGAAATCATGGTGAGTAGCATATGCAAGTAATATTCTAATTGATTCAAGCCTAGCTACTGGAGCAAAAGTCACATCGAAATCCAAACCTTCGACTTGTGAGTAACCTTTGGCCACAAGTCGTGCCTTGTTTGTTGTCACCACCCCGTGTTCGTCTTGTTTGTTGCGGAAGACCCACTTGGTGCCCACTATGTTTGCATTGGGTCTTTCCACAAGTTCCCAAACCTCGTTTCTCTTGAAATTGTTCAACTCTTCTTGCATTGCCACCACCCAGTCCGGATCCTTCAATGCATCCTCAGTCCTGCGGGGTTCCAAAAAGGAGACAAACGAGTAATGTTCACAGAAATTTGCTATACAAGATCTAGTGGTTACTCCCTTTTGGATGTCGCCGATGATGTTGTCGATTGGATGATCCCTTTGAATGCATTGGTGTACTCTTGGGTGTGGCACTTGGGGGGTCGTATGTTGGTGATCATCTTCTTCTCCCCCTGAGTTGTTGTCCTCGTTGATTTGTTGATCATGTTCATATTCCTGTGATTGATCTTGTATCGAGGCTCCCCCTTGATTGTTGATCTCCTCTTGTGGTTCACTTTCCTCTTGTATTTGTGACGATGACTCTTGTGGTCGTACTTCGCCTAGAGCCATCCTCTTCAATGCTTGATAGGGGGCTTCCTCTTTACCTAATTCACATTGATCAACTTGCTCCTTTTGGGAGCCATTAGTTTCATCGAACACTACGTCACGTGCCACTTCAACAAGTCCGGAGGCCTTGTTGAAAACACGATAGGCGTAAGTGTTCGAATCATAACCAAGCAAGAAACCTTCATCGGACTTCGAAGCGAACTTTGAAGTCCTGGGCTTCTTGTTCAAAATATAGCAAGGAGAACCGAAAACTCGAAAATATGAAATGTTCGGTTTGTTACCGGTGAGTAGCTCATAGGGGGTCTTCTTTAGTAGTCGATGAAGGTAGAGTCGATTTGTGGCATGGCAAGCGGTGTTGATTGCTTCCGCCCAAAATCGATCCGAAGTCTTGTATTCATCGAGCATTGTTCTTGCCATCTCTATGAGCGTTCGGTTCTTCCTTTCGGCGACTCCATTTTGTTGTGGAGAGTATGGTGCTGAAAATTCGTGCTTGATTCTTCCTCATCAAGGTACTCCTCCACTTGTATGTTCTTGAACTCCGTGCCGTTGTCGCTCCGAATACTCTTGATTGATAGTGAGAACTCGTTTTGCGCTCGCTTGAAGAATTTCTTGAGTGTTCCTTGTGTTTCTGACTTGTCATGCAAAAAGAACACCCAAGTGAAGCGGGAAAAATCATCAATAATAACTAAACCGTATTTATTACCGCCAATGCTTATGTAAGCAATTGGACCAAACAAGTCCATATGAAGTAGTTCGAGCGGTCTTGTCGTGGTCATGATGTTCTTCGCGGGATGTTGTGCTCCAACTTGCTTCCCTTCTTGGCACGCGCTACAAGGCCTGTCTTTCTCAAACACAACATCTTTCAAACCTCGGATGTGATCGCCCTTGAGGAGTTTTTGAAGGTTCCTCATACCAACATGTGCCAGCCGTCTATGCCACAGCCAACCCATGTTGGTCTTTGCAATCAAGCATGTGTCAAGTTCGGCTTTATCCTTGTTGAAGTCAACAAGGTAAAGCTTTCCCTTCAACATACCCTTGAATGCAATAGAACCATCACTTCTCCTTGAGATGATCACACCCTTGTTAGTGAACAGGCAATTATAACCTTTATCACATAATTGAGATATGGACAGCAGGTTATAATCTAAAGATTCAACGTGTAAAACATGCGAAAGAGTATGTTCAGAGGATATTGCTATTTTACCGGTACCGAGGACCCTTCCTTGGCTGTTATCCCCAAAGTAGATGCCTTCGTCTGGGTCCTTGTTCACTTCATACTCCACAAACATCCTCCTTTCTCCGGTCATGTGGTTGGTGCATCCACTGTCTAGCACCCATTTGGATCCACCGGAGGAGTAGGCCTGCAAAAACAAATTACGCCTTGGTTTTAGGTACCCAAGCTTGCTTGGGTCCTTGGAGGTTAGTAACAATACATTTGGGCACCCACACATGGGATTTTGTGTTCCCATGGCGTGGCCCAACATAATAAGCATACACTTTACCAACATTATTTTTCATTAATACATAAGAAGCATCAAAGGTTTTAAACAAGAGTTGCTGTTGATTATGGGTCGGACTAGTCTGTGTGACCGGACTTGTCCGGATGACCGGACTTGTCCGGACCACAACCGGACTAGTCCGGTTTTCATGAGAGTTCAGGTTTTTAGTTTTCGAGTTACCAGGTTGTGAGGGTCCTCCCTTCACAAAGGTAATCCTTCCATTGTTATTCTTATGATTTCCAGCTCTTTGCTTTCCATCATAAGAGTAACCAATGCCATACTTGACATTTGGAGGTCTTTGGACCAAATATGCACTACGTGCATAGTTGATCCTCTCCTTGTCAAATATTACACATTGTGTAGGATTTTTGTCCTTTGTGGAGGTAGAATTTTTCTTCAACCTGGTGTTAATTTTATCACATTTGCAAATATGAGCGATATTAATTGAAGTGGGTTGAGAAAGTAGGCTTGAAGAGGAGGAAGGTTCACTAAGCTTGAGTGACTCAACCTGCACTTCAAGGATCTTGTTGACCTTGATTAGGTCATCAAGTTGATCCTTGATTGCAACGTTTGAGTTGGTTAACTCCAAGCAAGTTTTCTTGCTTGAAGCTAGCTCAAGCTCTAGTGAGTGGTTTCTCTCCTTTTCAAGAACTAGAAGATTGTCAAGTTCGACATGCTTCTCCTTTTGGGAGATAATCATGTCTTCTTGACGATCAATTAGCTCTTCCTTCTCAACAAGTTGGTTAAGCAAGAATTTCATTTTAGCAGCAGTTTTTCTATCTAAACCAATTAGCATATCTTCATCATCACTATCTAGATCATCATCACTTGAGTAAGAATGCAAGGAAGGAGTTTTGATGTTTACCTTGCGTTTACCTTCCTTAGCCATGAGGCAAGTTCCATTTGCCTTCTTTGCACCGAGCGTGGGGAAGAGTGTGGGTTTCATGGACATGCTTTCAATGGCTATGCTAGCCATTTCTTCTTCATCGGACGATGAGGACTCATCGTTTGAGTCCCATTCCTTTCCGATGTGTGCTTGTTCAGCTTGTTTCTTCTTCTTGAAGAATTTCTTCGGTTGAGGCTTGGACTCTTTAGTCTTCTTCTTGTTGTCCTCATACGGGCAATCGACTATAAAGTGATTGTACTCACCACAATTATAGCATGCCCGCCTCATCTTCGGCTTTGTATTCTCCTTGTATTTTCCTTCACTCGATTTTGTTCCTTGTCTCTTCTTCATAATTCTTTTGAACTTCTTCATGAACAAAATCATATCTTCTTCGTCCAGCTCGCTGCTTTCATCATCGCTGTCCTCCTCAAGCTGTGCTTCTCTTGCTTCTTTGGATAGAGGCTTGAGTGAGGACTTTAGGGCAACTCCCTTCTTCTTGGCTGATGTGAGGTCGGCTATTTCTTTTACGTGCTTGGCTTGCTTCTCCATCATCTCAAAGTTGATGATTTTGCCAAGCAGTTCATCCGGAGTCATTTTCTTGTACCCGGGACTTTCTCAGATCATAGAGCAAAGTGTGATGTTGCGAGGCATAAAGGCTCTAAGGATGAGCTTTACAACCTCGTGGTCATTCCACTTTTTGCTCCCATATGATCGAACCTTGTTCACAAGAGTCTTCAGTCTGTTGTACATGTCCTGGGGAGACTCATCTTCCTCAATCGCAAACCTTCCTAGTTCGCCTTCAATCATTTCAATCTTTGCCTCCCGCACATGCCGGTCACCTTCATGTGCTGTCTATAGTGTGTCCCAGATTTCCTTGGCAATTTCCAATCCGTCTACCTTTGTGAATTCATCTCGACTTAGAGATGAGGTGATAACGGCTGCGGCTTGGGCATTCCTGTGGATGGCTTGCTCTTGACTTGGCGTGAGCTCTTCATCGTCATCAGGGATGTTTATTCCTGTGCACACAATATTCCATAAACTTGGGTTAAGGGAAATCAAGTGCATCTTCATATTTTGCCTCCACATGGAGTAATCACTCCCATCGAAGTGTGGGGCTTTTCCGAGAGGAATAGATAGATAATGACTGCTGTTAGAATTTAAACGGTCATAATTAAAAGGATATCGGGAGTAGTCGGTGTGACTACTCCCCTTCTTCTTTTCTTCGACTTTAGATTTCCCTTTGGAAAGCGCTTTCTTTCTAAGGAGTGCTTTCAGCTCCAATGTCTCCTCCTCATCATCATCGAAGTCTTGAATGGCTTCGAGATACTTTTCAAGCTTTTGGTGCTTGTCATTGTTCATTTCTTCCTGGTTGTTGATTTTCTGGACTTCCTTCATGTCCGACATGATCTCTTCGAGTGGTTGTACTCTTTCTTGAAGAACCTGCTCTGATACCAATTGAATGTAGGCCTAGAGGGGGGGTGAATAGGCCTTTTTGAATTTTTTCGGTTCCTGTAGCACTTCAACAACAAGGTCAAAAACCAGATATATCGGACTAGTCCGGTAAAGTGCGGACTAGTCCGGATTTCACGGGCTAGGTTGATCAAGTTAGCTCAATTTGATTGTTTCGTTGACGTTTGCAGCGGAAATATAAACTTTAATAACAGTTCAATAGTTGTATGTCAAGTTCTATTGCAAGTATGATTCTTGTTCAACTATTTAACTTGAATTCAACAAAATGAACCAAACCCTAGATAATGTTGATCAACTAGAATGATGAACACAAACTAACAAGACACAAGATTTATCCCGTGGTTCGGTTACCACGAAGGCAACCTACGTCCACGTTGAGGAGCCCACAAAAGGACCGGGTCTTCACCAACCCTTCCCTCGTCGGATCGCCACGAAGGCCAATCCTCTTCCACTAATCACACAGGGGTAAATCACCAAGTTGAAGGGGCGATCTCACAAGTTGAGAGCTCCCTTGATTACAAGTTTCAAGACCACCAATAACACACTTCGAAATATACAAATTGAGATACAAGAGTGTGTTAGAGATTCAAACCAAGAGCTCAATCATGTGCCAAGTGCCTCTCCAATGATCTAGAAGTGATCTTCAATGGATTGATTGATTTTGCACTTAATTTCGTGGAGAGAGATGGTTTTTGAGTCTCTTGGGAGGTGTGATGGCGCTAGGGTTCGAGATACGGTGAAAGTGGGCCGTGCACCTCTATTTATATGGGGTTTCTAAAAGTTACCGTTAGGGTTCAGAAAGATCGGACTAGTCCGTGGTGGACACCGGACTAGTCCGGTGTGCTGTGCGAAGCAAACCCTAAGTGTCCAGGAATATCGGACTAGTCCAGTTGAAAACGGACTTGTCCGATTTAGCTACTGGAAGGCTTCGGACTAGTCCGATTGCCATCGGACTTGTCCGGACCTGTGAAACCCTAAGTGTTTAGGATGACAAGTCCGCACTTGGAGGACTTGTCCGATTTAGATCAGTGTGTATATCGGACTAGTCCGTGTAGACACCGGACTTGTCCGAAGTGGATCAGAATGAATATCGAACTAGTCCAGGTCACGACGGACTTGTCCGATTTTGTGTGACTTGTGCATTGTGTTAAGGACTAGTCCGCACTGGGGAGGACTAGTCCGAAGTGGAACAGAAGGATATCGGACTAGTCCGGCTGATATCGGACTAGTCCGGTCCTGTATAGCTTTGTGCATTGTGTGTGTGTGCTTAAATGAGATTGAGCTCTTGGGTGTGTTTCCTTAACACACTCCATACATACTAAACTACTAATTTCTTCTCCTTGAGCTCAAATTCATTTTCCTTCTCAATTTTCCTCTTTTTGGCACTTTGCTCATTTTTCATCATTTTCCTGCATTCATCTCAACAAAAGGATTAGGATCCCAATTGCTTGTCATAAATCATCCAAAACTCACAAGGGAGTCCTAGATGCACTTTCAATCTCCCCCTTTTTGGTGATTGATGACAACCAATTGAGATTTCACAAAATGAGGTATAAAATGAGATTTTCATAAAGTATGCACATATGACTCAAAAATACATCAAGCAACAAGAGAGTTATCCATATGTGCATTCTTTATGGTGGGATGCATACTAAGAGCATGAATGCATTAAGAATGACAGAATTTGCATTGATCAACTAATATCAAGTGAATATGGCATTTCGGGAGCAAAAATTCAGATTTCATCACACACTTGCAAATTAATTGAGCAATTTAACACAGGACCAAACATGATATGAAAATAGTGTTAAACAAATACAATCACAATTAAAAATACATAGAGAGCTCTCTCCTCGCATCCTATTCAGCTAAAGCTAAGACTAGAGACTCCCCCTCAATCTCTCCCCCTTTGGCATCAAGACACCAAAAAGAGAGAGAGGAAGGTCCTAGGGCTTCACTCTTTGCTGTCAGTCCTCTCGTCGTCTTCATCGTCTTCATCGCTTTCCGCTTGATGACGAGTGAGCTTCGGAGGTTAGATGGGCGAGTGAGCCCTTTTATTTACTTTGTTGATGACGATGTGAGATGTATTGGAATTTTAGTTTGTTATTGTGATGATGTTTGTGTATGGTGTGTATATATTGTGTATATTGTCTATATTGTGTTTGTTGTGATTCTGGCCATCGAGCCGGGTAGTATTTTCTGTTTTTTTAAAAAAAATAAAAAACCTTATTTGCGACGGCTTTTTATACAGTACCGTCGCAAATAAGGACACAAGCCGTCGCAATTAAACTAGAGTTATTTGCGACGGTCGGGCCGTCGCAAATAAGCATCGTGGGTCCCGGAGGAGGACACGTGGGCCCTGCCCACTGAACTTATTTGCGACGGCCGAGCCGTCGCAAATAGAGGCTCTTAATTGCGACAGCTTGGCCGTCGCAAATAAGCATTAATTGCGACGGCTAGGCCGTCGCAAATAATTCTGCGGGGCCCACCAGCCCGCAGCAATAACTTGCAACGGCATCTCCTAGCCGTCGCAAATAAGCTATTTGCGACGGCCAGGCTGTCGCAAATAAGCTATTTGCGACGCCATATTTGCGACGGCTAGAAGTCGTCGCAAATAAGGAAAGCCGTCGCAAATAGCTTATTTGCAACGGCATTCGTCTTATTTGCGACGGCCCTGGCCGTCGCAAATCGTCGGGATTCCTGTAGTGACTAGTCTATTTATGTACCAGACTAGTCTGTTCAAATTTCTATAAACTCAATACACAGTGCACCGAACAAGTCCTTTCAAGGACCGGACTAGTCCGTTGAAATCTCTGAGGTTACATAACACATCACGCCGTACAAGTCCGTCTAAGGACCATACTAGTCCGAGAAAGTTTCTAATTTTTCAATACACAGTGCACCGGACAAGTCTGGACACCTACCGGACTAGTACGGTATACCTCACACAATTTAGGGTTTCTAGTGTGCTGTACATTTCACGCCGACTTTACATAACACACCGGACAAGTCCGATACCCAGTACGGACTAATCCGGCCGTCGGAATCTCTAATGGTAATAATTTTGGAAATACTATAAATAGCAGATCCACGACCTCACAAACACAACTCACGTATTCTAATGTTCACAACTGAAACCCTAGCGTCGCCACTTGTCCCAAAAGCATGAAAATACATATCCCCACACATCTAAGGTCCTCAAAAGTGAAAATCTTTGAATATTCAGATTTGGGATTGGGAGATTATCGTCTATGCTTCATTGAGCTCTTGGGGTTTGATTTCTTTACACTCATACAATTACTTGTAATCTTTTCGAGTGTATTTGATCATCTTTTTACTGTAATTCTTGTGGGAGCCCTCAAAGTGTGAGATTGCCCCACCAACTCGGTGATTACCCGTGATAGTGGAATCAAATCGGCCTTGTGTGGTGACTTGACGAGGGAAAAGGGTTTGAAGAAACCCGGCTCTATGTTGGCTTCCTAAACGAGGAGTAGATCTCTTTGGTGAGATTGAACCTCGGTAAAAATCTATGTCCGTGTGCTTATTTACTTTTTCAAATATCATTACTTAGGGCACTAAGTTGATCAATCTTGTAAACTAAATTACAATTGCTTTCCACGTATAACTTTGCAATATTGATTGTCAATTTAAGTGATCTCAGTAGTTGTTCAATTTCCGCTGCTATAACATCTCGATTCATGAATCAATACTTAATTAACTCACAACAATTTAGCACACTGGACTAGTACGCTCCACCAACCGAACAAGTCCGATCCCTCAAGTATTTGATAGTTTGATTAAGTGTGCAGGAAATTTTCAAAGCCTATTCACCCCCCTCTAGGCCACATTCAATTTGTATCAGAGTAGGTTCTCTATCTACGAGACTCACCGCTCGGAGAGATCAATGGCCTCTGACAAGAACAACGAGATCCCGAAGGTGCTCAACACCGAAGAAGAACAAGATATAGAAGCCTTCAATATACTCAGAGAAAATCAACACGATGATGAAGAAGTCCATCACCTCAAGGCACTTCTAAGGAAGAAACTTCTAAGTCAAAAAGGAAAAGAAGACGAGAAGACGATGGGGAGTGGTCATCAAGACTACTCTTGATATCCTTACAATTACAATCGTTTCAATTCAAATAATCATTACCTTTCCGTTCCCATGGGAAAACCACCACAGTTCGACAGAAACAATTATACCACGTGGAATACAACATGAAAATGCATCTACTCTCTTTGAAATCCAGTCTTTGGCATATTGTGTGGATATCCCGAATACGGACGATGAACTCACTCCAGAACAGGAACAAGAAATTCACCACAATGAATAAGCTATTGCAGTGATCACTTCATCTCTAAGTCGAGAAGAGTTCACCCAGATTGATGGACTAGAAAGTGCCAAGGAAATCTGGGATACACTCAAAACTGCACATGAAGGAAACGGTCAGTCAGAGAGGCAAAAATTGAAATGCTCGAAGGAGAATTGTAGAGGTTTGCCACTGAGGAAGGCGAATCACCTCAAGACATGTACAACAGAATGAAGGTGCTTATAACAGGATCTGCGCCTATGGAAGCAAGAAGTGGACTGACCATGAGGTGGTCAAAAGAATGATCAGAGCCTTTATGCCAAGAAAGGTCACCTTGTGCTCCATGATCTGCGAAAGCTCGGGGTTTCATAAAATGACTCCGGATGAACTATTGGGCAAAATTATCAACCATGAGATGATGGGGAAGGAGGCCCAATACGTCAAAGACCTAGCTGAGCTTACTTCCTCCAAGAAGAAAGACGTTGCCCTCAAGGCAACTTGCAAGCCTAAAGAAAAGGAAGCTTGTGAAGAACAAGATGATGAAGACACAAGTGATGTAAGCACCAATTTGGATGATGAGGAAATGGCACTCTTTATCAAGAAATTCAAGTGGATGATGAAAAGAAGGAAGGACAGTAACTCGAGTGATGGGAAGAGCAAAGAAAAAGGAAAATCCAAGGCTCGACGTACTTGCTACAACTGTGGTGAGTACAGTCACTTTATGGTTGCCTGCACTTATGAAAAAAATAAAAAGAAGAAGGAAGCAAAGCCTCAAAAGAAGAATATCTTAAAGAAAAAGGAGGCAAGCTCACCAAGCACACATTGGCAAGGAGTGGGACTTAAACGACGAGTCCTCCTCCAATGAAGAAGAGGAGATGGCCACCTGTTGACAGCTATTATACACCAATTTCATCTGTAATATAACTCAATTATGTGAAGTAATTGTCATTTCTTGCACACATCACCTTTCTATTTAACCTATTTCCACTTGTCCTTAGAGAAAGTAGTGCATGCATGGATTCTATGCAGAAATGAAGTGAAACAAGAGGATGGATCCTATAAAATATCATTCTAGCCAATCAAGTAACGACACGTGGAACCACATGGATCAAAATGGCCTACAAACAGAAGAATCCAAGGCCATCCAACGGTGTAGCACCCATATCAGTCAATAGGACCCACCTGTCAGTCACCTGAAGAAAGCACACCGCAAAACAGGCCAGGACCATGTCGACCGACCCCCCTAGTCACCTGACTAATTCCTGGTGCCTTTCTCGGTCAAACTCCACATGGTGGCTTCTCTCGGCTTGAAGTAGTCATGGGTGACTGATTCACGCGCTTTTGGTGGCCGGAACCGACCCTTCTCCAAGCTATAAATAGGACTCCTCACCCCTCACTTCAACACACACCACTTGAGTATTCATCCTTTGTATCCACTACTCTCCATAGGTTTAGAGGAGTATAGGCTGTAGAGAGGAGAGTCTCTAGTCCATAGTCCAAGTAGGAGAGGAGTACAAAGAGTCTCTTCCCAATTGGGAAAGGTATGTCTCCAATTTTGCTATTTGTATTGGTGACATATTCGTAATAAAGATGATATCTTTTGTCTACTATTGTTCATATACTTGGATGAAGCGTTTCTTGGTTGATTGTGGATTCCATGTTTGTGGTAGGGGTAGTATTTATGATTATGCTATACCATGCTTATTACATTATCATAAACACTATAAACCTCCACTATAGTCTAATTAGCTATGATATGACTATGTTAATATGATTTACTTACGCTATGAATTAACATTGGTTCAACGATGATTTAGTTTATTGCCTTAGGATGGCTTGTGCCTAGGCTCTTAAGGTAATTACTTAATATGCTAGCATGGTGCTAGGATAGAGAGTAGCGCTGAATGTCTCGTAGACCCATGGATTGAAGAGGTAGGCAGTAGGTGGTGACAACCCTATCTGTCCTTTGTAATCCTCCACGTTCGGCTATGCCACATGCTCTTGGCGAGAGTCACCTAGTGTTGCTAGGGGTAAACCCGTGCCCGATGTGTTAATCCACTTAGCATGATAATTCATAATTAACATAATCATTAGTAACTAACTTAGGCTATGTATATGTACATTAGAAGCATAGGAGGATTCTCTACCTAACTTTTAGCCTAGTTCCTCTATTACCTCATTTATCCCCTTAGGATAGAATGCTCTTATGTGTGTCACACTACCTCAACTTATCATTTAACCCATCCTTGCTAGAACCCTACCTATACCAACCTAAGCCTTTCCACTTAAGGATTGTCTTACTTCCACATAGCCTTCCTTTGGGAAAATATAAATGAAAACCTTTAGGAATACTCTTAAAAGGGGAAATGCTACATCGATAGTTTCCGTGTGCTTGCGGACGTTCACTTGAGAATTAAAATCTACCAACAAACATTTCTGGCACCACTGCTACGGATGAATTACTAGTAGTGCGTAGGAAATATCAACAAGCATTTCTGGCACCGTTGCCGGGGAAGGCAGCCGAAGTATTGCATGATTGAGTGAATAGGATATGAACCCGGTAGGTTTTAGTAGGATGACCCTTCTTTGTTTTCGCATTTTATATGAAAACAGTGTAGTGTATGTTTGGTTTATGCTTGCCGAAAAACTTTGTTGAAGATCCCGAATCTTTTCTGAGAGATCGACCTCCTATCGTAACACCTCAGAAGCTTCAAGCGACAAAGCAAGCTAGCACAACTGCACCAACAACCGAAACACTAATGGCCCAGAAGACCCTTCATGGGTTTTCGGCTCCCTTTGCTAACAATGTGTCTATTGGGCCCACTGTTAACACGGGAGACGTAAACTTCGAAATCAAGACTGGCCTTATCACTATGGTGCAAGCCAACCCATTTTTTGGGAAGGCTAACGAGGATGCAACTGCTCACCTGCAATAGTTCCTTGAGATCTGCAACACTTTTAAGATAAAGAACGTATCCCCTGATGCTATCCGTCTTAGGATGTTCCCGTTCTCTCTTCCTGGGAGAGCGAAATAGTGGTTCTACACGAACCAAAATGTTGTAGACACTTGGGAGAAATGTTCTACAACATTCCTCGCCAAGTTTTTATCATTGGGCAAGACCAATGCCCTACGTGGAAGAATTTTTAGCTTCCAGCAAGATGACAAGGAATCTATACCCGAGGTTTGGGAAAGGCTTTAGGAGTATATCCTAGCCTGTCCCCACTATGGAATGGATGACTGGCTCATAATCCAAAACTTTTACAACGGGCTAATCCCTTCTGCCCGTGACCATGTTGATGCTGCTGCTGGAGGTGCCTTCTTCTCACTAACGGTGCCCAAAGCCAAAGTTGATTGAGGAGATGGTGTCAAACATGGGATGGAGCAACGAGCGTCTCCATACCCACCAGTGAGTCATGCACACCTTGAAGGAGGTGGACATGATCGCTGCTAAATTGGACATCCTTATGAAAAAGATTGATAGACAAGGCAATGGTGAAGTATGCAACAATGTCTATGCCTTAGACTCTCACATCACTTGTGAAGTCTGTGGCAACACGGGCCATTTGGGCAATGACTTCCCAGAAACCCATGAGGATGCCCTATACCTATCCAACAATGGAAACAATGGTTGTCATCCAGGAGGTCAAGGGTGAGGCCAACCACGCCCATTCTTTCAAGGAGGGTACAACAACAATGGCAACAACGGAAATCAGCCCAACTTGAGAGAACTTGCCATTAGCCAACTCAAGATCAATGATGCTCTATCCAAGAAGTTGTCGGCCAATGACAAGACCCTAGAGAGTATTAATGCCAAGATTGAAGGACTATCCTCAGCCTTCAAGAATCAATTGAGTTTGAACAAGATGTTGGAGACTTAGTTGGCTCAACTTGCTGCAGTTGTTCCTCCAAAGGAAAAAGTGAGTGTGGTGGCTAAGATAGATGGCAAGACCACTCGTGACCCACCATATCCCACACAAGAGAAGAGGACAACTACAAAGGAAAAGGAGTATATCCCAGTTGGCATAAGTGAACCACTTAGTGAGAGAATGGCCAAGCACTTAGAGGACACTAACTTACTGCCTTTCTCACATAGACAAAGGAAGCCAACAGTGGATGGACAATTCAACCATTTTGTTGAGATCATCCAGAAAATCCACATCAATGTCTTCTTGATTGATGCGACGCAAGTACCCACTTATGCTCGCTATCTCAAGGACATATTGAATAATAAGCGACCATTGTCCACCACTGAGGTTGTCAAGCTTATGGAAGACTGCAGTGCAGCCATCCTCAATAGGCTTCCAGAAAAGAAGAAGGATCCTGGATGTCCAACAATATCATGCTCAATTGGGGCACACCACTTTGACAAGGACCTTTGTGACCTTAGAGCAAGTGTGAGTGTGATGCCCAAGGTGGTTTTCGACCAGCTGAACTTCACGAAACTTACTCCCACACCAATGCAGCTCCAACCGGCTGATTCCTCAGTCCGTTATCCGGTGGGTATTACCGAAGATGTCCTGATAAAAATACGGAACTGCTTCGTACCTATGGATTTTGTGGTGCTTGACATGGAAGTTGAGAAGGATACGCCGCTCATTCTTCGCCCGTTCCTAAGCACTGCGAAGGCTCGCATAGATGTGGCAGCTGGAGAAATCCACTTCCATATCAATGGCAAGGAGGAGAAGTTTAACTTTCGCCCAAAGTTGGAGCAATGCTCCATGATCGATATCAAGTATGGGTCGAATGTTAAACACATTCAAGAGGTCGAAATCACACCTCCAAAGGTGGACCCGCTCATTGCATACATGAGAAAGTTGATCTATGCGGAAAACTCGTCTTATCGTCCATGTCGACACCCGAAGAAAACGGAAAAGTACGGATCTCTCCAAAGGTCCAAGTCCACCAAGCCGCCAAAGAAGGAATGGCGGAAGTAGCAAGACAAGCCGTCCGAGCCCATCCCTCCAATCCCGGATGTCAAGAAATGAAGAAGGAGGAATGTACATCTCATCGGACGGTGGTGAGACCTATCCAATAGGTTAAATTGGTAGTTATCCTTTTCTTTGGTTTTATTTTCTCTTTATTTGGAATTCTCATTTAGCTTGATTCTCCCACTGCATATTTGATTTTCTTAGCAAGTTGAGAATCTTATATTCTCAACTATCATATTTTATTTCTTTATTTTTCACAAAAATAAAATTGTTGGATTTTGAAAAAGGAGTTTTTTTTTGTAAAATTTTTTTATGAGCTGCAAAAGTGGTATTTCGGCAATATGCTAATTCCATAGCCGTTGGGAAGCCACCTGCCAAAAGGGAGAACTGGGGGGCCCATCTATCAGGTCGGCCGACCCCCTGCTCGCCTGACTAGGGGAAAGGAGCCATTTTGGCTCTCTCTCTCTCCTCCAATGGATACATTTGGTGTCCTAGTGACCGTTGGGGATTGCACACTATAAATGGTGGTCGTGAGGAGCTCTTCTCGTCACACCTCACCTCATTTCATACATCCCCAAAGTCACTCTTGTGTAAATTGTTTTTTTTGCTCTTCATTGAAGCACTCTTGCTCAAAATCCAACTTGAAAAGATTTGCTTTTGTTTGCATTTGCAATTTTCTCTCAAGTTCTTCAAGGGAAAATTTGCCAGGGTTTTGTTTTCACTAACATCACCTCTTTGAGTTTTTGCCTTGTTGTGTTCTTGCTTGTTGTGGCCATGAAAGGAATAAAGAGGTTGTTTGGCAAGAGGAAGGAGGCTGCAAGCTCAAGCCATGGTGGAGACTCAAGTGCACGCCCCTCTTCTGTTGCTATCCCAAGTTCATGGAGGAGGAGTGTAGGAGAGAACACTCCCTTGGGTGAGAGGAGCAACCCTCACCAACTTCTTCACGATGAAGACCTCGACATCCAAAGTGAAGTTGAAGATCAAGCACGCAAGCTCCTTCAAGATCGTGATTTTTCTCATACGAAAGCTTATGATTCGGATTTGAAATCCAAAATAGGTATGGATTCCGAATTCTTTTCCATTGGGTGTGCACTAGGACGGGAAAATTTTGCTCACATAGAGGAGAAAGGTTCACACCTTCTCTCCATACAATTCCTTTGCACACTTAAGATAGGATTTTATGGTATTACTTTTAGATTTTTTCAAGAAGAATACAACATCCTATGGAAAGATTTAATTGAAATCCTAGGCTTCCACAAATGTTGTTTGCTAGAATTAGACAATTTGCCTAAGTTTAACAAACAAACTTTTTGGCTAGATTTAACTAGTGAGGTCAGATGTAGTGCACCTAGGAATAGCCACTTGCACAACCCCACTTCACGCTTCATGCATAGATGGGTGGCTATGACTATGTTCCCTGGAGGAGATGTAAGGATAGTGCGTGATGATGAGCTTAAAGTTTTATTTGCCATGATTAAAAAGATAAAAGTTTCTCCAATTATTGCCGTGATGACACAATGGTTAGACTACATTCCAAGGGTAGGGCCAATTGAATGCACTTCATTGATTACTCGTATTGCTACTAGGGTGGGAGCACTAGAATATTCTTCATTGGAGTATATTGAAAATGAAAGAGAATTAATTAAAGATTATTTAGTGCAAGGACATACCCTTAAGCATGATCAAGATGACTCTTTGAATTTTATTATCCTGGCTTTGTCAATGAAATTCAGTTACCTAACCCGAATTATCATTTGTACAAATGCCGGAGGCTAACCATTGACCTACTTCCCGTCGAGGAAGCCGGAAGAAGTAATGTTTCTGGCAGGGTAACTAGAAGCCGTACAAGGAGAGTGACCATGCCCCCAACAACCTCCACGGTCCATAAGTACGAAGAGGAACAGAACCCAACAGGTGATCCACCCGGATGGACTCAACCTCCTTCGTATGAGACCGAAGGTTCGTCTTGGCATGGATGGCCCGGTGCTACATAGGAAACATCCTTATCCACTTCAAGCTCTAGCATCTTGCCTCCACCATCTGTGAGAAGATGTCATTCCTCTTCAACTAGAAGTCATCGCGACTATATCCAAGGAATGATGGACCTCTCTAGACGTACGGAGGAGCTTGAAGTAAGGACGGGTGACATCTACAACACTCTCCAAGGGCATGTCCAAGGTACCCAAGACTGGTAACAACACATGGACGCTCACTTCACCAACCTCAACTCGACGCTACAACAACAACAAGCTGATCTCGCGGCATACTTCTGTCATCAAGGGTTCAACCCTCATCACAAAAGTGAGTGAAGAACAAGCTTGGGGGAGGACCCCCACTTGAGGTAAATTGTATCAACCCCTTGCATATTTATTTTCTACTTACCCATCATCCACCTTGCATTTAAAAAATAGGATAGTCCTATTTTCAAATAAAATAAAAGATGTGCAGTAAGAATGACCTAGAATTCACATAGATGAAATGATGAATAGTTTCTTTGTTTTATTTTTCTTAAGTCCCTAGTTTCTAACTTACTACTCTCCAACATATTGCTCTCATTGGCTAGAATTGATTTTGCCTTGATTTGGAAATTGTGGGTAGCAAAAGCTTAATCCATTCTAAGTTGTTGTGAGATATGATGTAGTGGTAGGGCTACTATTCCTAGTTTGAAAGTGAAACTTAGATTTTCAGAGTAATTCTAAAAAGATTTAAGTTATCCTCATTTGATTGGAAATACCCACCAAACCCATATGATACATTATATTGATAGACCTTATGCATATGCTATTTGTATTCACATTGAGCTTTGTCAAACTAGTATAGACCTATGTGAGATTTCATTCATTACTTTTTTAATTCAAGACTTCACTTGCACATGCTATACTTCTACACTAGAAGTGAGCAAAATTTCCATCATAGCACCATTCCACAATGAAACGAGAAACTCCATATCATTCATGCTTAGTACTCTCTTCAAATTTTATTGCATAAAAAGGGAGTAGAAGACATGAATACAAGAAAAAGAAAAAGAAAATGCATGCTTACATCATAAGCATGAGAAAAAAGAAAAAAGTAGCCATGTTTCATCCCTGCAAAATAAGAGAGTCCACTCAAAAAGGAGTCATCTAAAAAATATCCACATCCATTCCATTCCATCACACATGCACAAGTCTTGAATCAAAATGTTTTGAATTGATTTCTCCTAAGGCTTACTATTTTGACTTAGCAATATTATGTGTTGCAAATATGCCTACTATATTCCCTACCAAGCTCCACATACAAGCCTTTTGTAGAGGTAGCACGAATTCAGGCAAAATGCCTTGGTGAGGATATGTTTCCACTACACAAAAAGGAGAGACTTGAGATAATCAATTTGAGATACTTAAAATATGAATTGAACTCTCCAGAATTTGAGTGGAACTTGATTTCTAGGGTATGTGTACTCTATTTGTTGTTCTATCTTTCAACCACCCATGAATTGGAGAAGGAACAAGCCCCATAATGCCTTAAAATGGGTGAAGTACCATGCCAATTTTTGCAATACTAGGTAGAGTATTTTTTGTGCACATGGTACTTTTAAAAAAATAGGACATAGTAGCAACTCCTGATCATCAACCTAAAGTCTGGACTTTGCTCAGGGCGAGCAAAGGATAAGCTTGGGGGAGTTTTTTGACGGCTGTTATACACCAATTTCATGTGCCAATATAACTCAATTATGTGAAGGAATTGTTATTTCTTGCACATATCACCTTTTTATGTAACCTATTTCCACTTGTCCTTGGAGAAAGTAGTGCATGCAGGGATTCTATGCAAAAATGAAGTGAAACAAAAGGATGGATCCTATAAAATATCATTCCAACCAATCAAGTGATGACACGTGGCACCATATGGATCAAATGGCCCACAAACAGAAGTATTCGAGGCCATCCAATGATGTATCATCCATATCAATCAATGGGACCCACCTGTCAGTCATTTGGATAAAGCACACCGCAAAAGGGGCCAGGACCAGGTCGGCTGACCCCCCTAGTCGGCCGACTAGTTCCTAGCGCTTTTCTTGGTCAAACTCCACATGGTGGCTTCTCCTGGCTTGAAGTGGTCATGTGTGACTGATTCGCGCGCTTTTGGTGGAGGGAACCGACCCTTCTCCATGCTATAAATAGGACCCCTCACCCCTCACTTCAACACACACCACTTGAGTATTCATCCTTTGTATCCACTACTCTCCATAGGTTTAGAGGAGTATAGGCTGTAGAGAGGAGAGTCTCTAGTCCATAGTCCAAGTAGGAGAGGAGTAGAAGGAGTCTCTTTCCAATTGGGAAAGGTATGTCTCCAATATTCCTATTTGTATTTGTGACATTATTCATAATAAAGATGATATCTTTAGTCTACTATTGTTCATATACTTGTATGAAGCGTTTCTTGTTTGATTGTGGATTCCATGTATGTGGTAGGAGTAGTATTTATGATTGTGCTATACCATGCTTATTACATTATCATAAACACTATAAACTTCCACTATAGTCTAATTAGCTATGATATGACTATGTTAACATGATTTACTTATGCTATGAATTAACATTGGTTCAATGATGATTTAGTTCATTGCCTTAGGATGGCTTGTGCCTAGGCTCTTAAGGTAATTACTTAATATGCTAGCATGGTGCTAGGATAGAGAGTAGCGTTGAGTTTCTCGTAGACCCACAGATTGAAGAGGTAGACAATAGGTGGTGACAATCCTATATGTCCACTGTAATCCTCCACGTTCAGCTATGCCACAAGCTCTTGGCGGGAGTCGCCTAGTGTTGCTAGGGGTAAACCCGTGCGTGATGTGTTAATTCACTTAGCATGAGAATTTATAATTAACATAATCATTAGTAACTAACTTAGGCTATGTATATGTACATTAGAAGCATGGAGGAGTCTCTACCTAACTTCTAGTCTAGTTCCTCTATTACCTCATTTATCCCTTGAGGATAGAATGCTCTTGTGTGTGTCACACTACCTCAACTTATCATTTAACCCATCCTTGCTAGAACCCTAACTAGACCAACCTAAGCCTTTCCACTTGATGATTGTCTTACTTCCACATAGTCTTCTTTTGAGAAAATATAAATGACACCCTTTGGGAATACTCTTAAAAGGGGAAATGCAACATCGATAGTTCCCCTGTGATTGTGGACGTTCACTTGAGAATTAAAACCTACCAACAAACATTTCTGGCACCACTGCTAGGGATGAATTGTTAGTAGTGCGTAGGAAATATCAACACCACCATTGCCATCAAGAAGCCTACCAAGAGGTCTACGCTCTTCACGAACATGGGAGGACGGGAGACTCTTAATCATACTTGCCTCATGGATAAGGAAGGCAAGAAAAAGGTTCGACTCACACCCCCCTTGCTAATTTCCTCTATTGATGATTTTGACAACTCTAGTGAAAATGAGGAGATGTTTAGATGGTTAAGTAAAACTGCATTAAAAAATCAAAATGTTATCGGATGAAATTTTTTAGAAGGAGGAGCTTGTCAACCGACAAGAAGATATGCTCATCCGTTAAAGAAAGAGATATGAAGAGGTTGAGAAACTCCTTGAGCTTGAGAGGGAAAAGAGAAAATCCATTGAGGATGAGCTATCCTTGAGTAACGAAACTTAATCAAAGCTAGAAGACTCACATGATGCAATCAAGGATGAACTTGCTAACTTGTCAAAGTTAACAAGATTCTCGAAGTGCAAGTTGAGTCACTCAAGCAAAGTGACTCCTCCTCCTCCAAAAGCTCACCTTCCAAAGGTGTAAGTCCGACAACAATTGTAACTTGCACATGTTCCATTAAGAAAAATGCTGTTAAACTTGATTCTTCTACTTCTCATACTAAACATCCATCCCAAAGTGGTATCTTTGACAAGGAGAAGATCAAATATGCATGTAGTGCATATATGGTCACTAGACCTCCTAACATCAAAGATGGTCTTGGGTTTAACAAAAATAAACACATATCCACCAATGTTCATGCTAAGAAGCAAATTACTTTTGTTCTGTTTCTAAAAAAAAAGCAAATTACTTTTGTTAAGGAAACATCACGTGAATCTGAATTACAAATACTATTTAGTACTTTTGATGCTTCCTTTGTACTCATGAAAAACAAATCTAGATATGTATTTTCTAAATATGCAGGGCCACACCAAAAGAACTCAAAAACTTGTGTGTGGGTGCCCAAGACTCTTGTGACTAACCTTGGAGAACCCAAGAAAGCTTGGGTACCTAAAACCAAGAAATAATTATGTTTTGTAGGCATACTCCTCCGGTGGATCAAAATGGGTGATGGACAGTGAATGCACTAATCACATGGCCGGTGAGAGGAGTATAATCGTGGAGTATGAGCGCAATGCGGATCCAAATGAAGGGATATACTTTGGAGACAACAGCCAAGGAAAGGTCCTTGGTAGCGGTAAAATTGAAATCTCTTAGCAACATACTCTCTCAAATGTTTTACATGTAGATTCTTTAGATTATAACCTCTTGTCCATATCTCAGTTGTGCAACAAAGGTTATAATTGTTTATTCACTGTTGAGGGTGTGACTGTTTTTAGAAGAAGCGATGGCTCGATTTCATTCAAGGGAACGTTGAAGGGAAAGCTTTATCTTGTTGACTTCAACAAATATAAAGCTGAACTCAACACTTGCTTGGTTGCTAAAACTAACATGGGATGGTTGTGGCATAGACGGCTAGCCCATGTTGAGATGAGAAATCTGCAGAAACTTCTAAAAAGTGGTCACATCTGAGGTTTAAAGTATGTTGTTTTTAAGAAAGACAGGCCGTGCAGCGCTTGCCAGGTGAGAAAACAAGTTGGAGCACCACATCCCGCCAGGAACGTGATGACTACCTCAAGACCGCTAAAACTTCTACACATGGACCTCTTTGGTCCAATTGCTTATATAAGCATCAGCGGTAACAAATATGGATTGGTCATTGTTTCTGATTTTTCTAGATTTACCTGAGTATTTTTCTTGTATGATAAATCAGGAACTGATAGAATCCTCAAGAAATTTCTGAAAAGAGCACAGAATGAATTCTCCTCAACCGTGAAGTACATTAGAAGTGACAATGGAACTGAGTTCGAGAATACACAAGTTGAGGAGTACCTAGATGAAGAAGGAATAAAACATGAATTTTTGGTATCCTACTCCTCCGAGCAAAATAGGGTGGCCGAAAGGAAAAAAGGACGCTCATCGAGATGGCGAGGGACAATGTTGGATGAATACAAGACTTCAGACCGATTTTGGGCTGAAGCGGTGAACACCGCTTGTCACGCCACTAATTGCCTATATCTTCACCGACTTTTGAAGAAGATGCCATATGAGCTCCTCACCAGTAACAAACCAAATGTTTCATATTTCAAAGTATTTGGATGCAAATGTTTTATCTTGAACAAGAAACCGAGGACTTCAAAGTTCACTTCGAAATCTGATGAAGGGTTCTTGCTTGGTTATGATTCGAATGCCTACGCCTATCGTGTCTTCAACAAAGTCTCTTGCCTTGTTGAAGTAGCACGTGACGTAGTGTTCGATGAAACTAATGGCTCCCAAGTGGAGCAAGTTGATAAGTGTATGCTAGATCAAGAAGAAGCCCCATGCCAAGCATTTACGAGAATAGTGCTTGGTGATATTCGACCTCAAGAGCCACCACAAGACTCAAGTGCTCAAGATGGACTTCAACAGGAAAACAATGATCAAGGGGGACCTCATGCCTAAGATCAAGATCAGGAAGATCAAGAAGATCAACATAATCAAGGAAGCAATGATCTAGGGGGAGACATGGACAATGAAGTAAATGAAGTGCAAGCAAATTCACATGTTCATCACCCAAGAGTACATCAGAGTATACAAAGAGATCATCCCGTCAACAATATTATTGGAGACATTGCCAAGGGAGTAACCACTAGATCTCGCATAGCTAATTTATGTGAATATTACTCTTTTGTCTGTTTTCTAGAATTATACAGGGCAGAAGAAGCACTAAAGGATCTAGATTGGGTTATTGCAATGCAAGAGGAGCTGAACAACTTCAAGAGAAATGAAGTGTGGGAACTTGTAAAAATACCAAAGGCGAACATTGTAGGAACCAAATGGGTCTTTCGGAACAAGCAAGACGAACATGGAGTGGTAACAAGAAATAAGGTGCAACTTGTGGCAAAATGTTACTCACAAGTCAAAGGTTTGAACTTCGATGAAATTTTTGCTCCTGTAGCTAGACATGAGTCCATTCCTATTTTATTGGCATATGCTAGTCACCATAATTTTAAGCTGTATCAAATAGACGTTAAAAGTGCTTTCCTCAATGGTCCTATTAAGGAGGAAGTGCACGTGGAGCAGCCACCAGCATTTGAAGATCAAGAGTGCCCCAACCATGTGTATAAACTGCGTAAGGCTCTCTATGGCCTCAAATAAGCTCCTCGAGCTTGGTACGAGAGCCTTAGATATTTTCTAACTCAAAATGGTTTTAAAATTGAAAAATTTGATTATACTTTGTTCATAAAACACTTTGATGATCATCTATTTGTATGTCAAATCTATGTTGATGAGATCATTTTTGGTTCTACTAATATATCCTTTTGTGAATAATTTAGCAATATTATAACAGATAGATTTGAGATGTCAACGATGGGCAAATTAAAGTTCTTCTTGGTATTCCAAGTGAAGCAATTAAGAGAAGGCACTTTCATAAGCCAAACCAAGTACACGCAAGACATCCTCAAGAAGTTCAATGTGGACAAGGCCAATCCCATCAAGACACCCATGGATCCTAATGGACATCTCGATCTCAACGAAGATGGACCTGGATCAAAAGGTATATCGGTCTATGATTGGCTCATTACTCTATTTATATGCATCTAGGCCAGATATTATGCTTAGTGTGTGTATATGTGCAAAGTTTCAAGCCGCACCTAAATAGTTCCATTAAATAGCTGTAAAAAGAATTTTGAGATACCTTGTGCATACACCCAACTTGGGCCTTTGGTATCCCAAAGGATCCAAGTTTAACTTGATAGGATTCTGATGTCGACTATGTAGGATGCAAAGTTGATAGAAAGAGCACGTCGGGGACTTGCCAATTTTTTGGCAGATCCTCAGTTTCATGGTCATCTAAAAAGCAAAACTTTGTTTCTCTTTCCACAGCCGAAGCGGAGTATGTTACAGCCGGTAGTTGTTGCGCACAACTACTTTGGATGCGACAAACTCTAAGGGATTATGGTTACAATCTGAACTATATTCCACTTCTATGTGATAATGAGAGTTCTATAAAAATTGCACACAACCCAGTACAACACTCAAGAACTAAGAACATAGATATTCATCACTGTTTCTTAAGAGATCATTCATTAAAAGGAGACATTGTAATCTCGCATGTTAGGACTGAAAAATAACTTGCAAACATTTTCACCAAGCCATTAGATGAAAAGAGATTTTATGAGCTAAGAAATGAGCTAAATATACTTGACTCTCAAAATGTGGCTTGAAACACTGCATATCTGACTGTGATTTCAAAATTTACTCATTTTTGCAAAAATTTGTCCCTTATCTCGATTTTCTCTTGAAAACTATTTAAATTACTGAATCTTGGTGAATTATGACCATTGCATGATTGTTGATTGCTTACTGGTCATGTTCATCAGTATTATTTGTAAAATAATGTTCTTTAGATCACTAAAAAATCAAAAAGCCAAAATCAAGTTCTTCAATTCTGTTCTGTCCTGCTGACACCAGACTAGTCCTGCCCTGGTCCGGCATACCGGACTTGTTCGGTAGCAACTGGACTAGTCCTTATCTATCGAGGTTAACCTTTGCCCGCCGCCAGAAGCTCACCCCCTCATCTTGAAAGTGCATCTAGGAATCCCTTGTGGGTTTTGGTTGATTTGTGACAAGCAAATGAGATCTTAACCACATTGTTGAGATGAGCACAGCTTCTAACAAAAGAATGAACAAAGCGCCAAAAGAAAGGAGAATGAGGAGCAATGCGAAAAAGAGCTCAAGAACCAAGTGTAGTAGATCATTGTGTATGGTGTGTGTTAAGGAAACACACCCCAAGAGCTCAAGCACAAATAATCTCACACATTGCACAAAGTTATACAGGACCGGACTAGTCCGACTGACCCCGGACTAGTCTAACATCTTTCTGCACCAGATCGGGCAAGTCCTCACAATGCGGACTTGTCCACACAGTCCAGTTTTCACTGATTGGACTAGTCCGATATCACCACGGAGTAGTCCGATATCTCTCTGACTAGAATCGTACTAGTCATCCCCAGTGCAGACGAGTCCCCCAAACACTTCACAAGTTGCACAAAATCGGACAAGTCCGATAACACCATGGACTAGTCCTATATCTTTCTGATATCAATCGGACAAGTCCGATGTTAGCACAGATTAGTCCGAAATCCCTCTGACCTAAATCGGACAAGTCCTCCAAGTGTGGACCTGTTCCCCAAATTCACTAAGGGATTCACCTATCCATACAAGTCCGATATTCATCGGACTAGTCTGAAGATTTCCAGAACCAAATTGGACTAGTCCGCTTTCACTTCGGACAAGTCCGATATTTCGGGACACCTAGGGTTTCCTACACGCAGCACACCGGACTAGTCCGGTGTCCACCATGGACTAGTACGATCTTTCTAAACCTTAACGGTAACTTTTGGGAACCCCATATAAAAATTTGTGCACGACCCAACTTTCACATCTCTCTACACCCTGCGCCGTCACACCCTCCAAGAGCCTAGAAAACTCATCTCTCCACAAAAAACAACGCAAGAAAGTTTAATCCTTTGAGGATACACTTTGGATCCAAGGAGAGACACGGTTCTTCACTCATTGAGCTCTTGGTTTGATTCCCTAACACACTCATGTGGTTTTCATTGTAATCTTAAGAGTGTGTTCTTGGTGGTGTTCATATTGTAATCTTGGGGAGCCCTCAACTTGTGAGAAGGCCCCTTGAATTCGGTTATTTGCCCTTTGTGATTAGTGAAAAGGATTGGCCTCCGTGGCGATCCAACGAGGGTAGGGTTGGAGAAGACCTGGTCCTTTTGTGGACCCCTCAACGTGGATGTAGGTTGCCTCTATGGGAACCAAACCACGGGATAAAGAGCTTGTGTTCTTACTTTGTGCTCATTGTTCTTACTCTTCATATCTATCTAGGGTTTCAATCAATCTTGTTTACATTACGTTGAAACATTGAATATAAGATTAACTCGTGCTACATCCTAGTTCATAGTAGTGTGACACTCCAATTACAAGTATATTTCCGCTGCATACATCCTAGGATCGAGATAATCGATCAAGCTTGATCAATCTGGTTCGCACGCACTGGAATAGTTCGCACTCTATCGGGCTAGTCTGATATCTCGGGATTTGATCAGTTTGTTAAGTGTTGCAGGTTCCAACTAAAAATCAAAAAGGCCTATTCACCCCCCTCTAGGCCACATTCAATTGGTATCAGAGCGGGACTCTTCAAAAGGAGACTAATCGCTCGAAGAGAACATGTCGGACATGAAGGATGTACACAAGAGCATCAACCAAGAGACGGTTGAAGAAGAAAAGAACAAAAAATTGGAGAGGCTCCTCAAGGCCATTCAAGACTTCGAGGATGACGATGAGGAGACGCTGGAGATCAAGGCGCTCCTAAGGAAGAAAACCCTCTCCAAGGGAAAAGTGAAGATCGAAGACGAGAAGAAGAAGAAGAAGAAGAAGGGGAGTAGTCACACCGACTACTCCCGATATCCTTTCAACTACGATCGTCTTAATTCTAGCAATAATCCCTACCAATCTATTCCACTTGGAAAAGCCCCACACTTTGATGGCAATGACTACTCAATGTGGAGGCAAAACATGAAAATGCACTTGATTTCTCTCAATCCAAGCTTGTGGCATATTGTATGTACATGAATAGATATCCCAGACGATGATGAAGAGCTTACACCAAGCCAAGAGCAAGCAATTCATCGAAATGCTCAAGCCGCAGCAGTCATTACTTCTTCGCTCAGTCGAGACGAGTTCACCAAGGTGGATGGGCTCGAGATTGCGAAAGAAATATGGGATACATTGCAAACTGCACATGAAGGCGATCGTCATGTGCGAGAATAAAAGATTGAGATGATCGAAGGCAAATTGGGAAGATTCTCCATTGAAGAAGATGAGTCACCGCAACACATGTAAAACCACTTAAAGACACTCATCAACAAGGTTCAAGCATACGGAAGCAAGAAGTGGAACGATCACGAGGTGGTGAAGCTCATCCTTAGAGCTTTCATGCCTTGCAACCTCACCTTGTGCTCGATGATTAGAGAAAGCCCCGGGTATAAGAAGATGACCCCGGATGAGCTACTTGGGAAAATCATCAACTTTGATATGATGGAAAAGGAGGCCAAGTATGTTAAGGAGATTGCCGACCTCACCTCGGCAAAGAAGAAAGGATCGCTTTGAAGTCCACTCTCAAGCCCTTGTCTAAAGAAGCTCGAGAAGCTCAACTAGAAGAAGACGGTGATAATGAGAGCAGCGACTTGGATGAAGATGACATGATATTATTCATGAAGAAATTCAAAAGGATGATGAAGAAAAGACAAGGGGCTAAATCAAGTGAAGGGAAGTACAAGGAAAAATCAAGATTGAAGTTGAGGCGGGCATGCTATAATTGTGGTGAGTATGACCACTTTATAGTTGATTGCCCATATGAAGAAAACAAGAAGAAGACCAAGGAAATAAAGACTCAACTCAAGAAATTCTTCAAGAAGAAGAAGCAAGCTGAACAAGCGCATCTAGGGAAGGAGTGGGACTCAAATGATGAGTCCTCATCCGAAGAAGAAGAAGAGGAGATGGCTAGCATAGCCATCAAGAAGACATCCAAGAAGTCCACTCTCTTCCCCACTCTCAGTGCATGGAAGGGGAACAACACTTGTCTCATGGCAAAGGAAGGTAAACGAAAGGTAACAAACAAATACTCTTCCTTCCATTCCTATTCTAGTGATAGTGAAGTTGCTACTGATAATGAAGACATGCTAGTTGGCTTAGATAAGAAAACAGCTGCAAAAATGAAATTTCTACTTGATCAGCTTGTTGAGAAGGAGAAGTTAATCAACCGTGAAGAAGATATGATTATCTCCCAAAAGGAGGAATATATTGAACTTGACAAACTTCTCGAACTTGAAAAGGAGCGAGGCAAGTCACTAGAACTTGAGTTAGCCTCAAGCAAGGAAGCTTGCTTGAAGTTAACCGACTCAAACACCACCATCAAGGATGAACTTGCTAACCTATCCAAGGTTAACAAAATCCTTGAGGTACAAGTTGAGTCACTCAAACAAAGTGACCCCTCATCCTCTTCAAGCTTACCTCCTCAACCACTTAAAACTGATGCTATTATCACTTGTTCATGTGCTAAAACTAATACTAGCTTGAAAGACAAATCAACCTCTACCAAGCACAAGCATCCTTCTCAATATGGCATATTTGACAAGGAGAAGATCAAATATGCATGTAGTGCATACTTGGTCACAAGACCTCCTAATGTCAAATATGGCATTGGTTATTCTTATGGTGAAAAGCAATATGCTAGAAGCCATAAAAATAACAAGGAAGGCATTGCCTTTGTAAAGGGAAGACCCTCTCAAGCTGGAAAGTCCAAAGTTGATACATATGATCACCGGACTAGTCCGGTCTGGACACGGACAAGTACAGTCCTCCGGGCAAGTCTGATTTCCCGGACTAGTCCTGTATATAAACAACAACAACTGTTATTCAGGACTTTCGATGCATCTTATGTTCTAATGAGAAGTAATTTTGGTAAAGTTTATGCTCATTATGTTGGTCCACGCCATGGGAACACCAAATCTCATGTGTGGGTACCCAAATCCCTTGTGACTAACCTCAAAGGATCCAAGCAAGCCTGGGTACCTAAAACCAAGGCATGATTTGTTTTTGTAGGCCTATTCCTCTGGTGGATCGAAATGGGTGCTAGACAGTGGTTGCACCAACCATATGACCAGAGAAAGAAGGATGTTCGTTGAGTATGAAGAAAATGAGGATCCAAGTGAGGGCATCTATTTTGGAGACAATAGTCAAGGAAAGGTGCTCGGTACCGGTAAAATTGCCATATCATCTCAACATACTCTTTCTCATGTGTTACATGTTGATTCCTTCGATTATAACTTGTTGTCCATATCTCAATTATGTGACAAAGGTTATAATTGCTTGTTCACTAATTAGGGTGTGACCGTCTCTAGAAGGGGTGATGGTTCCATTGCATTCAAGGATATGTTAAAGGGAAAGCTTTACCTTGTTGACTTCAACAAAGATAAAGCCGAACTTGACACATGCTTGATTGAAAAGACCAACATGGGTTGGCTGCGGCATAGACGGCTAGCGCATGTTGGTATGAGGAATCTTCAAAAACTTCTCAAGGGCGATCACATACGAGGTTTGAAGGATGTTGTTTTTGAGAAAGACAGGCCTTGTAGAGCTTGCCAAGCCGAGAAGCAAGTAGGAGCACCTCATCCCGCGAAGAACGTCATGACTACAACAAGACCGCTCAAGCTACTTCACATGGATCTTTTCGGTCCAATTGCTTACATAAGTATCAGCGGTAACAAATATGGTTTAGTGATTGTTGATGAATTTTCTCGCTTCACTTGGGTTTTCTTTTTACATGATAAGACAGAAACACAAGGAACACTCAAGAAGTTTTTCAAGCGTGCTCAAAATGAGTTTTCATTGACGATCAATAACATTCGAAGCGACAACGGCACGGAGTTTAAGAACACACAAGTTGAGGAGTACCTAGACAAAGAAGGCATAAAGCACGAGTTTTCAGCTCCTTACTCCCCTCAACAAAACGGAGTTGCCGAAAGGAAGAACCGAACCCTCATAGAGATGGCGAGAACAATGCTCGATGAATATAAGACATCCGATCGGTTTTGGGCGAAAGCGGTTAACACCGCTTGTCACGCCATAAATCGACTCTACCTTCATTGACTACTCAAGAAGACATCATATGATCTACTCATCGGTAACAAGCCTAATATTTCATACTTTCGAGTTTTTGGTTCAATGCTATATTTTGAACAAGAAGCCTAGGACTTCAAAGTTCGATTCAAAGTCCGATGAAGGTTTCTTGCTTGGTTATGATTCAAACTCTTACGCCTATCGTGTCTTCAACAAGACATCCGAACTTGTTGAAGTAGCACGTGATGTAGTGTTCGATGAAACTAACGGCTCCAAAAAGGAGCAAGTTGATCCATGTGTGCTAGATAGAGAAGAAGCTCCTTGTCAAGCATTGAGAAGAATGGCGTTGGGTGAAGTTCGACCACGAGAGCCACCTCTACATATGCATAAGGAAGATGAACCACAAGAGGAGACCAATAATCAAGGGGGAGCCTCCATACAAGATCAACCTCAAGAAGACGAAAATGATCAACAAGTCAATGAGGGCAACCATATAGGGGGAGAAGAAGATGACCATGAAGATTCAAGACCGCAAGTGCCACACCCAAGAGTATACCAATGCGTCCAAAGGGATCACCCAATTAACAACATCATCGGTGACATCCAAAAGGGAGTAACTACTAGATCTCGCATAGCTAATTTTTGTGAGCATTATTCGTTTGTATCCTTTTTGGAACCGTGCAGGGTTGAGGATGCATTGAAGGATCCAGATTGGATAGTGGCCATGCAAGAAGAACTCAACAACTTCAAATGGAACGAGGTGTGGGAACTAGTTGAAAGACCCAAGTTCAACATCGTCGGCACCAAATGGGTCTTCCGCAACAAACAAGACGAACACGGGGTGGTGACAAGGAACAAGGCATGACTTGTGGCCAAAGGGTATTCACAAGTCGAAGGTTTGGATTTCAATGAAACCTTTGCTCCCGTAGCTAGACTTGAGTCGATTAGAATATTTGCATATGCTACTCACCATGATTTCAAGCTCTATCAAATGGATGTGAAAAGCGCCTTCCTCAACGGACCAATCAAGGAGGAGGTGTATGTGGAGCAACCCCCCGGATTAGAAGATGAAGAGTTCCCCGACCACGTCTTTAAATTGCGTAAGGCTCTCTACGGCCTCAAACAAGCTCCTAGAGCTTGGTATGAGTGCCTTAGATATTTCTTAATTGAAAATGGTTTTAAGATCGGTAAAGTAGATTATACACTGTTTAAAAATAACTTTGACAATGATCTCTTTATTTGTCAAATTTATGTTGATGATATTATCTTTGGTTCAACTAACCAATCTTTTTGTGAGAAATTTAGTAAGATTATGACACATAGATTTGAGATGTTTATGATGGGAGAGCTAAAGTACTTCTTGGGATTCCAAGTGAGGCAACAAAAGGAAGAGACGTTCATAAGCCAAACTAAGTACACTCAAGACATACTCAAGAAGTTTGGAATGGACAAAGCGAAGCCTATAAAGACTCCCATGGCAACGAATAGCCACTTGGATCTCAATGAAGATGGACCAAACGTTGATCAAAAGGTATATCGCTCCATGATTGGATCTCTACTCTACTTATGTGCATCTAGGCCATATATTATGTTGAGTGTATGTTTGTGTGCAAGGTTTCAAGCCAACCCAAAAGAGTGTAATTTGACAGCCATAGAGAGAATCTTGCGGTATTTAGTTCATACACCCAACCTAGACCTTTGGTATCCCAAAGGTTCCAAATTCAATCTCATTGGTTACTCAGATGCAGATTATGCCGGATGCAAAGTAGATAGAAAAAGTACCTCCGGTACATGCCAATTCCTAGGTAGATCTCTAGTTTCTTGGTCCTCCAAGAAACAAAACTCCATTGCCTTATCCACGGCCGAAGCAGAGTATGTTGCAGCCGGGAGTTGTGTTGCACAACTCCTTTGGATGCGACATACTCTAAGGGATTACGGTTACAATATGAGCCATATTCCACTGCTTTGTGATAATGAGAGTGCTATTAAGATTGCCCATAATCCTGTTGAGCACTATAGGACAAAACACATAGACATCCGACATCACTTTTTGAGGGACCATTCAACGAAAGGAGACATAGCCATTTCCCATGTCAATACTGAAAAGATACTAGCCGATATATTTACCAAGCCACTAGATGAAAAACGCTTTTGCGAGCTCCGAAATGAACTCAATATCCTTGATGCTCGGAATGTGGCTTGAAAACTTGCATACCTGTATGAAATCTTCAAAATATATTGTTTGAGTTGCAAAAATCATATTTCTCAATTTTCTCCACAAACTATGTCAACTACTTGATCTTGGTGAATTATGATCATTGCTTGATTGTTGAATGCTTACTGATCATATTCATCAAGATTAATTGATTTGCTTTGCCTCCCTATTTTCTTAATAAGTACCTTCGAATATATACGAATGGGCTAAGCATTTCTTCCCTGGTGACCATGGACTAGTCCGCCCCTGCAGACTAGTCCGCAGAGTGACTATAGGTCCGGACTAGTCCGGACGACCACGGACTAGTCCAATATAGGCTCTGGAAAAGTTCGGACTAGTCCAATAATTTTCGGACAAGTCCGATTTTTCATCTCCATAACCCTAGCCACCACCAAACCTTAATCTTCCTCACCCTCACACTTGCCTCAAGCCGTCTCTCTCCTCGCTCTAGCTCCCCAAGGTGATTTTGTGATTCCTCCATCAAAACTCCTCAAGTTTGGGTGGAAATCGATCTCCTTCGCGTAGGGATTAAAGACCATGGACTTGTCCGCTCCTTCAACCCCTATATCTCCAAGAATCAAGGACTTTCGGTAAAATCTCATCCCAAGCCCTAGAATTCGTGATTTCCTTCGTTGTTTATCAAATAGCCTAGTTCCCTGCACCTAATACATGCTTCTATGATGTATTACATTGATGCTAATCTATTTGTGCATTAGGAATCACCATTTGTCTCATAGTTAGGGTTTTAGAAGTTGAATACCGGACTAGTCCGGTCCATGCACGGACAAGTCTGGTCACTCGGACTAGTCCGTGCCTCCAGACTAGTCCAATGTTTTTTGAACTCAACCTTAACTTATTATTTATCAATGCAATTCCTTGCCATACATTCTCATTCATACCTTGTGTAATCCATTCTCAGGACAATGTCGAGCTCCAACGATGAAATTTCCGACTTCGAGGCTGAGATGGACCAATAAGCCTTGCTTCGGTCCCCGACAGGCCAAGGCAAGAAGCGCCAAGAGCGCCTGTCCGAGCTGGCACCCTCCCCTCTGCAGATTAGACGCAAGGTTCTCATGAAGAAACCTGTGTCAAAAGTTAAGGGTGCGGCTGCAGCAGGCCCTAGCTCGACAACCTCTCGCCAAGCTAAGGGCAAAGGAAAGGGGATTGCCACGGGCCCGATTGGCCCCCTCAAGATGTCAGCTCCAAGGCAAGGGGCCCGGGATCCCGCTGAGGAGAAGTTCAATGGAAAGGGCAGCGACACGGCTGCGAAGTTCAGAAATGTGGATTGTTACAGCCGACCCAAGCAGGCTGCTGATGGGAGGTTCTGGAGTAACTTCCATACAAACTTTTACAAGTCTGTTTATCTTCCGATGAAGACCCCAGTTGTGTGCAGCCAATGGATAGATTGGGCACACTTTGAGAGGAAGGGCTGCTCACCTTTTGTTGAGGTGGTCGAGGCAGTCAAGAAGCATGGTTTGAAGGACCTATTTGCCTTCCAGAACAATTGGAACGATGAGGTCATCGCTCAGTTCTATGCGACATGCCACTTTGCCAGTGATGAGGAAGAGCGGGTGACTTGGATGACTCATGGATCAAAGTACACCATTACCTATGAAGAATTTGCAAGATTGCTTCATCTTGATAACTCCAGCAATGACAACTTGATCATTCACAACATTGGAGTCCTTGAGAAAGACAAGATGAAGTTTCTCTATGAACCCCACTCAAAGTTTAATCCTCCTTCCACCAAGAACATGAAGCCTTTCTTCGTGGTGCTCAACCGGGTCCTCAGGTAGACCATTGCCTCGAAGGATGGGGATGCTGGAAGTGTCCAGGGATATCTCAGGACCTTGATGAAGGTCATTAGCAAAGATAGAAAATTTGATGTCTTTGACTACATTTGGAACGACATGGTCAACATCTCTTGCACGCCAAACAGATCCTGTGGCTATGCCCCCTACCTGATGTTTATGATTGAGAAGGTAACATGTATCGAGTTCGTCAAGGATGTGGAGCACACCCCCTTGAGGCCCCAGATGCCTCAACAAGCAAGTTTTCAAGCTGCTCCCTCTCCTGCTTCCAGCGCAGAGGCTCCAGTGAGAGCTAGTGAAGATGCTAGGGCTGCTCCCGCCACTAGGGCCCCTCCTCAAAAGGGGTCACCAAGTGGCATCCTGAAGTACTTGTCAGCTATTTTTGCCTCTTGCAAGAAGGCGGAAGTGAACACTCATAAGCTAAACAAGAGGAGGAAGGCGGATATGTGATATGTCAAAGAGAATGTGAAGCACATTTGCCAAAAGTTGGAGATCAAACCCATTGGATCTCCAGTCATTTCTGATGATTCTGTTTCTAATTTCACCGAGCTCGGGCCCTTGACTCCCTCAGCTTGCCTATTTTGGCATTGGGGACTCGAGTGGAACCGTTCCTCATCCTCCTCCTCAGCCCGAGAATGAAGATGAAGACGATGAGAGGACCGACAGTGAGGCTTGAAGACCTTAGGTCCCTCCTCTCCTTCTTTTTGGTGTATTGATGCCAAAGGGGGAGAGATTGAGAGGGAGTCTTAGAGTCTTAGTCTTTAGCTGTAGGCTGCGAGGAGAGCTATCTTTTGTATCTTTTGTCTCTTTTTTGGTTGTAAGACCTATATCATGCTCTTTTGGTACTTTTGGTCTTGTGATGCAATGTTATGAACTGCTTATGAAGATATTTATGAAATTTGTGATTTTGCTCTAAAATGACATATATGCTTGTTGTTGATATATTGGTGTCAATTATGTCATTCCCATTATGATTATAGTTTATACATACTTAGTTTTGTATCCCACCATAAAGAGTGTACATATGACTTATGTATTTATTGCTTAATGTGTATCAAACTCATATGTGCACACTTTATGAAAATCTCAACTTTTTATCATATTTTGTAAAATCTCAATTGGTTGTTATCAATCACCAAAAAGGGGGAGATTGAAAGTGCATCTAGGAATCCCTTGTGGGTTTTGGTTGATTTATGATAAGCAAATGAGATCCTAACCACATTGTTGAGATGAGCATAGGTTCTAATGAAAGAATGAACAAAGCGCCAAAAGAAAGGAGACTGGGGAGCAATGCAGAAAAGAGCTCAAGAACCAAGTGTAGTAGATCATTGTGTATGGAGTGTGTTAAGGAAACACACCCCCAAGAGCTCAAGCACAAATAATCTCACACATTGCACAAAGTTATACAGGACCGGACTAGTCCGACTGACCCCAGACTAGTTCGATATCTTTCTGCACCAGATCGGACAAGTCCTCACAATGCGGACTTGTCAACACAGTCCAATTTTCACTGACTGGACTAGTCCATTCACCACGGACTAGTCCGATATCTCTCTGACTAGAATCGGACTAGTCCTCCCCAGCGCGGACTAGTCCCCCAAACACTTCACAAGTTGCAAAAAAATGGACAAGTCTAATAACACCACGGACTAGTCCTATATCTTTCTGATGTTAATCGGACAAGTCCGATGTTAGCACGGAATAGTCTGAAATCCCTCTGACCTAAATTGGACAAGTCCTCCAAGTGCGGACTTGTTCCCCAAAGTCACTAAGGGATTCACCTATCCAGACAAGTCCGATATTCATCGTACTAGTCCGAAGATTTCCAAAACCAAATTGGACTAGTCCGCTTTCACTTTGGACAAGTCCGATATTTCGAGAGACCTAGGGTTTCCTACACGCAGCACACCAGACTAGTCCGGTGTCCACCACGGACTAGTCCAATCTTTCTAAACCCTAACAATAACTCTTGGGAACCCCATATAAATAGGTGTGCACGGCCCAACTTTGACACCTCTCGACACCCTGCGCCGTCACACCCTCCAAGAGCCTAGAAAAGTCATCTCTCCATGCAAAACAATGCAAGAAAGTTTAATCCTTTGAGGATACACTTTGGATCCAAGGAGAGACACAGTTCTTCACTCATTGAGCTCTTGGTTTGATTCCCTAACACACTCATGTGGTTTTTATTGTAATCTTAAGAGTTTGTTCTTGGTGGTGTTCATCTTGTAATCTTGGGGAGCCCTCAACTTGTGAGAAGGCCCCTTGAATTCGGTTATTTGCCCTTTGTGATTAGTGAAAAGGATTGACCTCCGTGGCGATCCGACAAGGGTAGGGTTGGAGAAGACCCGGTCCTTTTGTGGACTCCTCAACGTGGATATAGGTTGCCTTTGTGGGAACCGAACCACGGGATAAAGAGCTTGTGTTCTTAATTTGTGCTCATTGTTCTTACTCTTAATATCTATCTAGGGTTTCAATCAATCTTGTTTACTTTATGATGAAACATTGAATATAAGATTAACTTGTGCAACATCCTAGGTCAAAGTAGTGTGACACTCTAATTACAAGTATATTTCCACTGCATACATCCTAGGATCGAGATAATCGATCAAGCTTGATCAATCTAGTCCACACGCACCGGACTAGTCCGCACTCTACCAGACTAGTCCGATATCTTGGGATTTGATCAGTTTGTTAAGTGTTGCAGGTTCCGACTAAAAATCAAAAAGACCTATTTACCCCTCCTCTAGGCCACATTCACATCTCAAAATCGCTTTTGCTCTCACTCTCTTCTACCGTGAGCTCCCAAGGCAATTTTGCTTCCATCCATCAAAATCGAAGATTTCTCCAAGACAAATCCTCTCCTCGGCGCGGAGCTTGCCCACTCCGACTAACCCGAACCATACTCTGCTCCTTCAACTCTAATCTTCAATTTTTTCGGTAAAATCTCACTCAACCCTAGTTCTTACCTTTTCTCCAATCTTGCTTATTTTTCTTCATTTCTAGGGCATCCATTACCTCTCTAGATGTATTCCTACTATATTCCTACTTGCCTTGCATCGATTTGTGCTAGATTTGTGGAAAATAAGAAATTAGGGTTCTTATGCCACACCAGACTAGTCTGGGGATTCAAGTGCGGACCACTCCGGTACTCCGGACAAGTCCGCAATCTGGAAATGGAAAAGTTTGGTACCCTGACAATATGAACCTCTAAATTCTTATTTGCACAAATTCTACATTCAATTCATATCAACCCTTGATTTACTTTGTGAGGCATGATGTCTTCAGATTCCGAGGATAGCTCTTTTGACTATGACGAAGATCTTGACCGTGCAAGAGTGCAAAGAGCAAAAGAGAGGTTTATGAGGAAAAGGCACGACCAAAATGTTCACTCCTCTCCCCTCGACGATGTACTTCCTAAGAAAAGGAGAGTGGTTGTGAAGAAGTCCCTGAGCAAGGAAGGTGCTGGCAGTTCTTCGGCACCCAACAGAAGTCTCAACAAGGGCAAAGGACTGGCTAGTGGTCCAATTGGCCCTTTGAATATGAAGGCTCCTATTCACTGCAACAGGCAACCATCAAGTGATGATTTTACTGGAAAAGGGAGTGAATTGGCTGACAAGTTCACAAAAGATGGAAGTCTATGAGCAGCCCAAACAGTCAGCTGACCCCAAGTTCTAGAGCAATTTCCATGCTGACTATTATGAGCATGTATATATGAAGATGAGGAACCAAGTGATTGAAAGTCAGTGGGTGAATATCACTTACCTCCAGTCCAAGAGATGCCAAGCTTACCAAGAGGTTCTGGAGGCATTGGAGCGTCATGGACTGAAGGATCTTGTCTCCTTCCAGTGTAACTAGAACATTGAGGTCATCACTCAATTCTATTCCACTCTGTACTTTGCTCATGATGATGGTGTCAAAATGATATGGAAGACACATGGAGCAAACTACAGTGTCACTTATGAGGAGTTTGCTCGAATTCTTTATCTTAAAGATTCTTTGGAGAATGACATCATCATTCACAACTTGAAGCCCCTGGAGAAAGATGAGCTTGATTTTCTCTGTGATACAAGAATGTCTTACAAGTCTCCAACTACCAAGTACTTGAAGCCATTCTTTGCAGTTCTAAACAGAATCCTCAGGAAGACCATAGCTCTCAAGGAGGGAGATGCAGGAACTATTCAGGGGACACTAAGGACATTGATGAAGGTTATAATCAAGAGAAGGACCTTAAATGTCTTTGAGTACATCTACAATGATATTGTGAACATCTCCATCACCTCTAACAAGTCCTGTGGCTATGCACCCTATATCATGTATATGATTGAGAAGGTGACAGGACTTGAGTTTTTAAAGGATGTTCCTCACACTGGTGTCAAGCCCCAGAAGCCTACAATCTTCATTGTCCCCTCTGCTCCTACCTCACCCGCAGAGGAACAAAGATCTAAGAGGGCTCATGAAGGCACAAGAACTCAAACTGCTACTCCTGCTCCTCCACCCTCTAGAGAGTCCTCTAGTGGTGTGCTGAAAATGCTTTCCTCCATCTTTGCATTCTGCCGCAAAGTGGAAATTAAGAAGCATAAGGAGAGCTTGGCCAAGAAGAAACATCAAAGATATGTGAAGGCCAACATAAAAGCTATTTGTGAGAAGCTAGAGATTGAGCTAGTGGGATCACCTCATATTTCAGAAGATTCTGAAGAGGATATCACAGAGATGGCACCACTCTCAGAGCAAGAGTTGGCTCCATTTGGACTAGCTGGTGTCTCCGCTCCTCCTCCTCCTCCTACGCAAGAACCTAAAGATGAAGAAGAGTATGAAGATAGGACCAAGAGTGAGGGAGGCAGTGGTGATGAGTGATTCCACTCATTTTTTTCCTTTTTAGTGCCTTGCTGCCAAAGGGGGAGAGATTGAAACTAGTAGCTTATTTTGTAGCCCTAAGGACTTGTGACCGAGGACATGTATCTTAATTTCAAATTATTGTAATCCCTTTTGGATGTGCCCACTTTATTTAATATGTGATGCTTAGTTTAATATTAATGTGATGATTGTTGCTATAATTGTTATGTTCTTATCATTTGCTCATCACAACATTTGATCACACTCTATAGGCACCGCACCATAAAGAGTGCATATATGCGAGAAGCTTTTATTACTCATTTGTCATTCTCATATATGCACACTTTATGAAAATAATTTTTTACTCTTAATTGTGAAATCTTAATTGGTTGTCATCAATCACCAAAAGGGGGAGATTGAAAGTGCATCTAGGCAATCCCTTGTGGGTTTTGGACGATTGATGACAAACGAATGAGATCCTAACAAACTTGTTGAGATGAATGCAGGTAACCTCATAATAGATAGTTTGATGCACCCAAAAAGTGAAAAATGAAGTGATGAAGAAATAGAGAGGCCCATTGATGAATGAAGCGCAAAGTAGACTTAATTGTATAGGATGTGTGTGAGAGACACATCCCAAGAGCTCAAGTCTTCGCATAGGTGAAAGGGTCTTAAAATCAATCTTAACATTCACAGAGCATCAGACTAGTCCGTTCATGGATTGGACTAGACCGTTCAACTTTCTGGAACCACAATACATAGTGCACCGGACTAGTCCATTTATGTACTAGACTAGTCCGTTCAACTTTCTATAAACTCAATACACTGTGCATCGGACAAGTCCGTTCAAGGACCAGACTAGTCCGTTGAACTCTCTGATGTTCCATAACACATCACGTCGGACAAGTCCGTCTGAGGGCCAGACTAGTCCGAGAAAGTTTCTTATGTTTCAATACACAGTGCACCGGCCAAGTCCGGACACCTACCGGACTAGTCCGGTATACCTCACACAATTTAGGGTTTCTAGTGTGCTTCACATTTCACGCCAACATTACACAGCACACCAGACAAGTCCGGTACCCAGTACAGACTAGTTCGGCGGTCGGAATCCCTAATGGTAACAATTTTGGAAACACTATAAATAGGAGATCCACGACCCCACAAACACAACTCACGTATTCTACTGTTCACAACTCAAACCCTAGCGCCGCCACTTGCCCCAAGAGCACGAAAACACATCTCCCCACACATCTAAGGTCCTCAAAAGTGAAAATCTTTGAGTATTCAAATTTGGGATTGGGATATTGTCGTCTACGCTTCATTGAGCTCTTGGGGTTTGATCTCTTTACACTCGTGTAATTACTTGTAATCTATTTTAGTATATTAGATCATCTTTTCACTTTAATTCTTGTGGTAGCCCTCAAAGTGTGAGGTTGCCCTACCAACTCGGTGATTACCCGTGACAGTGGAATCAAGTCGGCATTGTGTGGTGACTTGACGAGGAAAAAGGTTTGAAGAGACCCGAATCTGTGTGGGCTTCCTCAACGAGGAGTAGATCTCTTTGGTGAGATCGAACCTCGGTAAAAGTCTGTGTCTCGTGTGCTTATTTACTTTTTCAAGTATCATTACTTAGGGCATTAAGTTGATCAATCTTGTAAACTAAATTACAACTGCTTTCCACGTATAACTTTGCAATATTGATTGTCAATTTAAGTGATCTCAATAGTTGTTCAATTTCCGCTGCTATAACATCTCAATTCCTGAATCAATACTTAATTAAATCATAACACTTCATCACACCGGACTAGTCCGCTCCACCAACCAAGTCCGATCCCTCAAGTATTTGACAGTTTGATTAAGTGTGCAGGAAATTTTCAAAGCCTATTCACCCCCTCTAGGCCACAATCAACTATGATGGTTACAAATTTGACAAGATGAAGGGATCCATATAGTGTATTTATATCACTTGCATTGCTATGAGTAGGAGCTTTAGAAAAATGTGCAAATTCATTTATCCATAAAGCCTCACTCCTATCAATGATTCATACATTGTTCATGAATACAATTAAAATTGGACCCACCGTATCTTTGATTTTGTTCTTCCCCGTGCGTACAAATGAAAATTCGGTAACTTAACCCAAAAATTTCACTTGTACAAGTATCGGGAGTTAACCATCCCTATCTATCATAGTGTAGGATCGAAGAGCACGCGAAAGGCTACTAGGGGGGGGGGGTGAATGGTAGATTAAAACTTTTTCAGCGGAAGCAACGAAAAACTCCTTGGAAGAAAATCAATCTGTAAAAAAACCGTGTTTGCAACTGATCTAAACGTGTTTGTCGGTACCCTGGATACCAGGTACCCATGATACCGCATTTAAAACCAAGGAGTTCCTATGTCCGAGTTGAAGACTTTCGAAGGCAACACACATCCAACAGCACTGGGCCCGCATCCCTAATTTGGGTGGCTCCGGTGCTACCACGTGTCCTGCGGAGCTGGACCTACCTTCCTTCACATGGAAGCTCCAGCACCACCACGTGTACAGCAGCTCCAGACCTAACTCCCAATAGAGGGAAGCTCCAATGCCGCCATGCGTCAAGTGGCTCCGGACCTGCCTCCACACAGAGGGAAGCTCTGGAGCTGCCATGTGTTGGACCTCCGAACCTAAGCTTGCAACGGGAAGACTAAAGGATCTCCATCGGCGCGGACATTCAAGAGGCTATTAAACAGCGGTTAAAAGACCTGATTAATGTGTCATTAACTTAGTATTAATGACACATGATCAGAGGACTATCAAGACAGGTAACAGCGCCATTAAGGCGCGCTATCACACTGTTAATCACAGATTATACATGTAGATCATGGATAGGTGGTTAATTACAGCTGGGACCACCTGTCGGGTCAGACATATACTGTAACAGCCAGTCCTTAGCATATAAAAGGGTTGCATCGCACGGTAGAAGACAACTACATTCACACGCCTACAAGCATCTCAGACACCCGCCATACACTCATACAATGAACAACCATCCCGTGGAATAGGGTATTACGCTCAGGCGGCCCGAACCATGTAAAGACTCTCGTGTCACCATCTTGTTCGTGATCTTACACTCGCCCCATCCGAATACGAACATACGAGGACTACGCTTTGGTAGTATCGGGGGAAAGTGTCGTTGCTACACTTCGACATTTGGCGAGCCAGGTAGGGGGCAACTAAGATCTCAAGATGATGAACTCTGCCATAGATTCGTCCAACAATTTGGTTGAGCATCCTGTTGGAGGAAATCCCTCCAACGTGCAGCACCTAGCGAGCACCACTGTCGCGATGGGTGTCCTTCCACCTCTACCTCCACCATCTCAACAAGATGGTGTATTTGTGTCGGTCACTGCATCGTCAAACAATCCTAAGAATGTGTTGAATGCAGTGCAGACTCTTCTCCAATGTCCACCAGCGTATGGAGCTCCTCCCGCTATGTTGGAGCAGTGGCGTACTGATGTGGAGCATTTTGTTCCAACATTAGCCAACGCCCTTAGCAACCAAGGTCCGCGCCATGCTGGGCAGGCACCTTCAAGGAACAGGACCTTGTCTAGTAGACTTGGTCTTCAGGTGTCACAGCATAGGAGACGTGCGCCCTCCCAGCAAGTGACGTCACAACCCACTGGGGCATGCTGCACTCATACGACATCGAGGCTCTCGATGCATGATCTCCGTCCGATCTCGATCGCGGGTACATGAGGTAGGACGGTTGCGTCCATATCGAGCGTGCTCGTGTGAGGTGAGAGGCTCGAGAAAACCCTTCTCCATTAGGAGTGGAGGGCTAATGTTTGGCCCCTGCCATGCATCTTCGCATGGCCAACTGGCCACCCAAGTTCCGGCCTCATAAGGCGGAGAAGTACGACGGGACAGTCAACCCTGTCGAATTTCTTCAAATCTACTCACCGCCATCCTTGCGGCTGGAGGTAATGAGGCCGTGATGGCCAACTACTTACTAGTGGCTCTAACTGGGACATCAAGGTTCTGGTTCATGAGTCTACCTCCTGACTCCATCTACAGTTGGGAGGAACTCTGTCGCCAGTTCATCACCAACTTTGGGAGCTCCTACACCCGACATGGCTTAGAGCTGGACCTGTTCGTCGTACAACAGAAGGCAGGAGAATTGCTGCGATCATTCATCTAGGGGTTTTCTCAGGTACAGAACACCATTCGTTAATTATCCAACGCTTCTGTTGTTGTCTCATTCTGACAGAGAGTTAGAGATAAGAAGATGCTAGAGGCTGGTAAATCTTCCTCCAATATTGAAGCTACTTCCTCTAGCAGTGGAAAGAAAAATAAGAAGTCTCACGGCAAGAAGAAGTCGTTGGCCTGCACACCTACTGCTACAGCTGCAGCTGCAGCTCCTGGTGGCCAGGGTCACGCCCCCAAAAATGACCCCAACCATCAACTAAGGATGGCGACGGTGAGAAGATTTGGTGTCTGATTCATAAATCAAACACCCACAACCTTGAATATTGTCGCGAGGTCCAGCGTCTTGTTGAACGCAACAACAAGCGCTAAAAAGAAGTCTCATACCGCCAACGGGAGGGGAAACAAAAAGCTGGAGAAGATCCATCATAACAGGAGCTTGGCTTCCAGGACGCGAAGAAGTCCCTGAAGGCCGTCTACAACACTGTGGACGACGACTCCGACATCTCAGACAATGAGCATCAGAAGACTCTCCATATGATATATGGAGGGTCATGTCATATTACCCCCCGACGTATCCTCAAGACTATGCATCGGGAGATGGCTGCCGTAGCTCCCACCGCCAAGGCAGAGCCTTATCAGAAGTGGATGGATACTGCCATCACCTTCATGCTTTGGATTGTCTGAAGAACATGACCAGAGCTGGTCAGTTGCATTTGATAGTATCTCCCATCATCAACAACATCCAGCTCTATCATGTCCTAGTGGACGGAGGCGCAATACTCAACCTCCTCAGCTTCGCGGCTTTTACGAAGCTCCAGCTTAGCCTATCAGACCTTAGGCTCATGTCCTTTCTCCAGAGTAGGTTCGGGAGCCATCACTCCTCTCGGATCTATTACACTTTCGGTGACCTTCAGGACCAGGGACAACTATAAGTCTGAGAAGCTTGTGTTTGATGTGGCACACATTAGCCTTCCCTTCAACTCCATCCTAGGCATGCCAGCCCTGTATAGATTCATGTCCCTAGTCCATTACGGCTATCTGTTGTTGAAGATGTCGACCCCTTTAGGCGTCCTCCGGATCTGAGGGTATCGCACTTCTGGGGTCACTGCGCTAAAAGAACTTCATGCGCCCACAACAGCGCAGGAAGAAGAATCTGGCAAGGAGCAACTCTTAACAACCTTCAAGCTCACAGCGTGGCTCAATTTCTGCACCTCTTAACATATTCCAGATTTCTCATTACCAATAACCATAATCAATATCAGAAATTAATTCATAACCATCCATAACCATATTATTAACAATAACCAGTACCAAACCATCCCAATACCAAGTTTCCTCTAACCATGTGAGGGTCCAGGTTGCTCATAACTGAGTCACGGCTATCATGATAGTTTTAAGACACACTCTGCAGCCGTGCTCCTGGTTATGAGCAACCTGGACCCTCACATGATTAGAGGAAACTTAGTATCGGGATGTTGGTACTGGTTATAGTTAATAATATGGTTATGAATCAATTTTTTATATTGATTATGGTTATTGGTAATGAGAAATATGGAATATGGATGATGGTAATGAATATGGACTGATATTATGATGATTACATGGTTTATGATTGGATTATTTCACATACATATAATATGTTGCTTTTCAAATGTTTTAATGTACTTTTCAGCACTTAGCCATTATTATACTCGTCATTTGAATTAGCTACATGTCATACTTTCCACACTTGTTGAGTATGACATGTACTCACCCTTGCAATTCCCCCACCAACAGTTGCAGGTCAGGATTAGGAGTATTACGATGGTAATGCAGAGTTCTAGGCCATGTCTACCGTCAGCTTTGCCTGTGGAGTATTGGAGTTGTGCTATATACCCTTTTGCTTACCTGCTTAATTTGCTTAATTAGCTTAATTTCGCTGCATTAGTTGGACTGGTCATTAATATTCAGTAGAGCTTGTATTCAAGGATATTATGAATTGTGTAACAAATGTGATTAATTAATATTGTCTTGTGGTAATTTTCTGTATATCCTTCTGTGAATGCACTCATGTATGTGTGTTGAACGTCCTGGGCACACATATGCGTTCACTTGGTTCATTTTTGGGACCGGGTGTCACAAATTGGTATCAGAGCCACAGATTGACCGTAGGACGCAACCTAGATAGAATGGACACTTTAGAGCACATAGGAGCACTCAGGAACCGATGTGTTTTTGCTTTGTGTGTTGTTTGCTATATATTGTTTGCTTGTGTGCTTAATAGAGGATTTTGGGATGCTTTAGCATTTCCATATCCGCATAGGATAGTATAGGTAGTTGTTTAGTTTCATATCCCTTGATGCATATAGTTGGGAATTCATTCTATCTCTCTTTTCTATCTCGTTCAACCTCTCTCAGTGGAAGATGGACACAGCTAGAAGCTCGACCTTTTTTGACGAAGCTATATGGAAGATGAGAACAAAGATAGTATGTCCAAAAGTAAGTATTTCCATAAGGGGGGTTGAATTCCTCACCGACATTAATGTTTTGGACAAGAGGGGTTGCTCCTGGCTTGGAAGTTGACCAACGAGGACGTCGGTGTTTTAAGGGGGGAGGATTGTGACATCCTACTTGGAATGGATTGGCTACAGAAGCACGATGGAACAATTTAGTGTGCCACCAAGACCGTGCAATTGACAATGATGAGGGAGTCAACCTTGAAGTTAATGTGTCACAGTAAGACATCGAAGGACATAACGCTACATATTCAGCCATGTGTCAACAACCTAGCGTTGCATGATGTGTGCCAACCAAAGGCTAGTTGGATTATTGCAACCATTGAAGATTCTGGAATGGAAGTGGGAAGAAATTGGAATGGATTTCACAGTTGGGTTACCGCGTACACAGTTCGGTTATGACTCTATATGGGTAATTGTGGATCCGTTAACAAAATCAGCTCACTTTATTCTCGTCAAGGCCACCTTCAATGGAGAGAAATTGGTAGAACTGTACATGGGAAGAATAGCGTGTTTGCATGGAGTTCCAAAGAAGATAGTTTCGGATAGAGGTTCTCAATTTACATACAGCTTTTGGCAAAAATTGCATGAAGCATTGGGAACAAGGTTGAATTTCAGCTTAGCATATCACCCTCAAACGGATGGACAAACTTAGAGGACCAATCTGATTTTAGAGAACATGTTAAGATCTTGCGCTTTGAAACATGGGAAGAGTTGGGACAAGAGTTTGCCATATGCAGAATTTTCATACAACAATAGTTATCAAGCAAGCCTGAAGATGTCACCTTATGAAGCATTGTATGGGAGGAAGTGTAGGACACCTTTGTTCTGGAATGAGATAGGAGAAACTCAAGTATTTGGTCCCGATGTGTTGCAAGAAGCTGAGAAACAAGTTCAGATTATTCGGGAAAACTTGAGGGCTGTTCAATCAAGGCAAAAAGGCTATGCGGACAATAGGAGAAGGAAATTAGCCTTTGAAATAGGAGACTTTGTTTACCTCAAGGTTTCACCAATGAGAGGTCATAAGAGGTTTAACATAAGAGGCAAGCTAGCACCTCGATACATTGGACCATTCAAGATTTTGGAAAAAAGAGGAGAAGTAGCGTATAAGTTGGAGATGCCAGCTCATCTTTCAGATGTTCATAATGTGTTTCATGTTTTCCAGCTCAAGAAGTGTTTAAGGGTGCCAGAAGAACAAGTGCCAATGGAAGAATTGGAACTAGAGGAAGATTTGACTTATGCCGAGCAACCAATCAAAATCTTGGAAACCAAGGAGAGGGTCACAAGGAACAAGGTGATTCGACAAAGTTCAATGGAAGCATCACACAGAATCAGAGGCAACATGGGAGTTGGAGGATGATCTCAAGAAGGAATTTCCCTATCTCTTCTCTTCCGCGTCGAATCTCGAGGGTGAGATTCATTTTAAGGGGGGTAGGTTTGTAACACCCTCATTTTCATGCATCATGCCCTGCATCCGTCATTAAATATGTTTAACATTGAGCAACATAAAAAGGAACAAGTTTAAAATGAATTAGAAACAAAATCGCACTTAAAGAATTCTAGAAAGTGCGGACTAGTCCAGTCTCGGTGCGGACTAGTCTGATTTCTCTCTGACTTCAAACAGACTTGTCCGTTTTGCTGCGAACTAGTCTGTTTTTCCCTCTGGACACTTTCGGACTTGTCCGGTCCTGTGCGGACTAGTCGAGTGTTCCAATTCCTTAAAAATTTTGCTAAGTCTCTGGACTTGTCCGGACTAGTCTGGTGTTCCAGCGGACTTGTCCGTTTTTCCCTCTGACTAAAGTTGGACTTGTCCGATTTTTTGCCAGACTTGTCTGTTTTTCCCCTCTGGATAAGTTCGGACTTGTTCGATGTCCAGTCCGGACTTGTCTGTTTTCTCTCTGTCCAACTTCAGACTAGTCTGACCATTAACGAACTTGTCTGATAAATCGCGACTCCGAGTTGATCTTTTGTTTCACGACTTGTTCCTTGGGTTTTACCTTAAGTGGGCCTAGGGACGTCATGCCTAACTCTTTAGAGCCCATGTGGGACTCCAAACCGACCTCTACTCATCTCAAACTCAAAATCCATCCAACCCTATCCCTCCACCCCTATATAAACAACCCCACCCCTTGGCTTGACATCTATTTGCCACTTTTCCATCACACCCAAACCCTAGCTCGTGATTAGCCGCCACCAAGGAGGGAAAAGGAGATCTAGAGCAAGAAGAAGAATAAGAGGAACCGAAAGAGGGTCAAGATCTCCATCACTTTGCGTTCTTCGTCAACAATTCACCATCAAGTTCTTCATCAACCCTAGGTCATCAAGATCAAGTGTTGCCTCCAAGATCCTTGATTCTTTGGGCTTCTAAACACCTGGTATACCTTCTACTTCCTTTTCCTTACGTGAATTCAACCCCGTTTCACCAAATTCACGTCGATCTAGAAAACCCTAATATGTTGTTCCTGCGCAGTGCAGACTAGTCCGGCCTCCTGCGAACTTGTCCGATTTTGCAATCTAATTCCTATTGAATTAATTCTAAATTGAATCGAACCAACTCCAAACCTGTGTAGACATGTTAATAGCCATTGTAATTGATTAATGAACATCATTAACAACTTATTAACTAGTTTTGCTTCGCATTTGCATTAATCATGCACGTCATGTCATATTGAGTAATATATGTGCATCTATTGATTGTGTTTCTTGTCTTGTATGTTTATTGTGTGGATTAGACGGATTTCCGCTAGAGAGTGCCGCGGAGGATCTCCAGCACCAAGAGCTTGAAGGCTTTGACCCAAACCAATCCCAAGTGCAAGGCAAGTGTCCTTGAAGCAAATTGATCCCGTTTCTAAAATAAATGTTTTGTTTGCAAACAGCATGCTTGTGTCAATTTGATGGGAAATCCTATGATAGGAAGTTTACTAGATTTGTTTAACCACCCTTGTCACCTGGAATTCATGGTAGAGAGTCGGGATGGAATTTTTAGCTTTTTGCTTCCCTTAATTAATTGGGATGGGAAGACAACTATACCACTTAACTTACTTATGCATTTATGAGATTAGATTAACATGAACTGGTTGATATGATATGGTAATGGGTGATCTAAGCAAGCATGGTATGTGGATGGGTTGGATGTTATGGTGGTTTCCCTTGCTTTAGATCTAAGGACCGGTTCGTGGAGCGACCATCCAGGATTTACAGTGCCACCACGAGGCCAAGTATGGGTGCGGCGTAGCTGATTAATTAGGGCTTTGCCAGTGCTATTTGGAGCATTAAGGATGCTCGGTGAAGGGGTAGTCGGATTGGGTTTGTTGATGATTGGTGGGACTACCCTGGGATCCGAATGGCTCAAGAGGGGGCCCCTGATTGAAGATGTGCTCAGTTGGAGGCATCGCCACCGGTGAAACATCAGTGGGGTCTAAATAGGCTAGTAATCCCTTTGTAAAGGCTATATTGTGATCTCTTGGCCACACACCTAAGGAAGTGTGAGACGGCATAATTGAGGTTCTAGTCACTGCAAGGTGGTGAAATCACAAACACGTGGGTAAAGTGGTACAACCTCTGCAGAGTGTGTCCTAAAACTATCATGGTAGTCGTGCTCCTCGTTATGAGCAACCTGGACCCTCACATTATTAGAGGAAACTTGGTATTGGGATGTTAGTACTTGTTATAGTTAATAATATGGTTATGGATGGTTATGAATTAATTTATGATATTGATTATAGTTATTGGTAATGAGAAATCTGGAATATGGATGATGGTAATGAATATGGACCGTTATTATGATGCTTACATGGTTTATGATGGGATTATTTCATATACATATAATATGTTGCTTTTCAAATGTTTTGATGTACTTTTCAGCACTTAGCCATTATTATATTCCTCATTTGAATCAGCTACATATCATACTTTCCACACTTGCTGAGTACAACATGTACTCACCCCTTGCAATTCTCCCACCAACAGTTGCAGGTCAGGATTCGGAGTATTACGATGATAATGTGGAGTTCTAGGCCGTGCCTACCATCAACTTTGCCTGTATAGTATTGGAGTTGCGCTATATACCCTTTTGCTTAGCTGCTTAGTTTGTTTAATTAGCTTAATTATGTTGCATTAGTTGGACTGGTCATTAATATTCATTAGAGCTTGTATTCGAGGATATTATGAGTTGTGTAATAAAAGTGGTTAATTAATCTTGTCTTGTGGTAATTTTCTGTATATCCTTTTGTGATTGCACTCGTGTATGTGTGTTGAACGTCGTGGGCACACATATGCGTTCAATTGGTTCATTTTCGAAACCAGGTGTCATAAATTGGTATCAGAGCCACAGGTTGAGAATACGACGCAACCTATATAGAATGGACACTTTAGAGCACATAGGAGCACTCAGGAACTGATGTGTTTTTGCTTTGTGTGTTGTTTGCTATATATTGTTTGCTTGTGTTCTTAATAGAGGATTTTGGGATACTTTAGCATTACCATATCCACATAGGCTAGTATAGGTAGATGTTTAGTTTCATATCCCTTGATGCATATAGTTGGGAATTCGTTCTATCTCTCTTTTCTATCTCGTTCAACCTCTCTCAATGGAAGATGGACACAACTAGAAGCTCGACCATTTCAGATGAAGCTATATGGAAGATGAGAACAAAGATAGTGTGTCCAAAAGTAAGTATTTCCATAAGGGGGGTAGAATTCCTCACCGACCTTAATGTTTTGGATTCACAAGGATTGGACAAGAAGGGTTGCTCCTGGCTTGGAAGTTGACCGACAAGGACGTCGGTGTTCTAAGGGGGGGGGGGGGGTTGTGACATCCTACTTGGAATGGATTTGCTACATAAGCACGATGGAGCAATTCTGTGTGCCACCAAGACCGTGCAATTGACAGTGATGAGGGAGTCAACCTTGAAGTTAATGCATCACAGTAATGTCTTGTGAAGGGATGAACAAACTATCCCCAAGCTGGGAAGGTCCCTTCCGGGTTATCAAAGTTTCCCACCCCGGATGCGTTCACTTGGCGACAGAGGTTGGGACTCCGCTTCCCAGTCCGTGGAACATCGAGCACCTATGTAAGTTTTATGCTTAGTTACACGAAGGTGAGTCTGTTTGTATAAATGGTATCTCTCGTAGTCCTCAGATAGAGTCGGGAAGGGTCCTAGCGCACTTGGTGCTGTACTTTAGGTGTGACTTTACCCTCCCTGGGATAGATCAACGTGAATAGCAAACTTAACTTGGTCATTGTACTTTAAGTGTGTCCTTATCTTCTATTGTAATTCGAATCTTAATGAGAAACATTTTATACGGACAAACTCTATGTGCATTTCATTTGTCCAAGCTCGTTACTTTTATTATTTTTTAACTTCTTGTCTATAACAATGTTGTGCAATCCCTTTGAAATTTAGTCCAGGGTATTCATGTGATATATAAGTTGTATTGTCAATCTTCTTTTGGGTCTCAGTATTTCTATATGGTCTACTCACTTGAAAACCAAAGCCAATGACAGGTCTGGAGTGAGCTATCGACTTAGACTGGCCAGACACCCAAAGTATGGCACTCTACCTATATCCTGACAGGTACCAGTAGGGCAGGTCCGGAAGGCATTCGGACCTAAAGAAATTTAATTTATACATTTATGTAATCATGTTAAATTCCTTAGGATCTAAAATTCAATGAATGATAATAAGTTGCAAATAAGTTATAGACAAGAGGACAAATTTTGTTGTTTTCTTGTCTCTTATGCGCAGGAAAAATAAATATTTGATGGCAATTTGCTCGGTGATGGAGGATGCTGCCGGAGCACAAGCTCTGACAACCCCCAGGGGGCCGACTGTCGATGTTCCAAGCATGACAGTGGGCGCCGTCGAAGCTACAAAGCTCCATTAGCTCCCAGGAGGCCCGCCATCGATGTTCCAAGCGTTGACAGTGAGTGTCGTCGAAACTACCAAGCTCCGACAGCTCCCAAGGGGCCCGCCGTCAATGTTTCATGCGTTGACAGTGGGCGTAGTCGAAGCTACCAAGCTTCGACAAGCCCCAGAGGGCCCGCCGTCGATGTTTTATGCGTTGATAGTGGGCACCGTCAAAGCTACCAAGCTCCAACAACTCCCAGGGGGCTGCCGCCGACGGAATGAAGGGTCCTTGGAGATATCGAAGGCAAAACTCGGAACTAGGAGCTACCATACTAGCTACAAATTCAAAGCTACCGAGTTTTCAAGACATTGTCTAAATCCTCATGGTAGATGCTTCAATTCATTAAACACATCTACCAGGGGGCCAATAAAAGGCAATGCATTGAAGACACAAAAAATGGAATTAGGAAGGATTTCCGATTTCATTCATTCAAAATCAGGGGATTACAAGATGAAGGAAAAAAAGGAAAAGTCCTAACTACTGGAGTTCCTATTGAAGAATGAGGCGACTGTTTGGGCAGCTTCTTGAACGCTGGCCCTGGCGGCTTTTTCCTCCTCGGCAATGGGTCCTTCGAACATCCGGAGCTAAAGACATCTGGGGGTCCCAACTCTTCGAACATGACAACAAATATTCGACAACGTTCTTGGCTAGGGTTCTTCCTTCTATCTCTAGTTCTTCGATGACCACATCACCCACAGCTTCCAGCTTCTTGTGGGCGGAGGTCAATGCCACCAGTGCCTTGTCCATCTTCGGCTCCGGGTCAGCCGTACGTACCGGGCTGAAACCAAACGGCACCAGAGCTTCGTTGGCATGCCCTAAGAAATCCCAGACTTGCTAGGACTCAGTTTCCCTCAAACTCCTAAGCTCCTCCAGTGACTTTCTGGCAGCCAAAAGTTCTTTGGAACCTTCTTTGGTGAAGTGCTCGACTTTCGTAGCATGCTGCTAGATACTCTCAGCCAGCCGCTTCTCTTGGTCGCTGAGCTCTTTCTCTCGGAGGTGGATACGGTTCCTCTGCTCTATCAGGTCCTTCTCCTTGGCCTTCACCTTATCCTCCCTGGTGGAGATGTCAGTCTCTCTTTTGGAGACGTGCACCCCCGCCTGCCATATCTGATCCTTCTCTTGATCACACCACAGATTAAACTGTTCAGCGCGATCAGCAAAACTTTGCTCTCCATGCGACAGCTTCTAGGTGAGCTCCTCCTCCCTCTTCAAGAGGTCTTCCTCTTTCTCCAAGAGCTTATTCTACTTTTGATCAAGGGCTTCCTAGCACTTGAGAAGTTGCTCATTCAGCTCATTGAGGCTATCTGAGCGACCGTCGACTGCTTCACTGGCCTCCTTAGCATGTTCATACACCTCCTGGGTCTTATCATTGAGAGCCTTAATCATGGCCTCTCTCTCATTGAGTGCACAGTCTAACCGCGCCAGCCAAGCTTTTTCCTTGGCTACCCACTCCTTCTGGTCAGCCAGTTGAGACTGCATCAGCTTCGTCTCAAAGTTAAGTCTATTGTGCCAACACCTTAGGGTGTTGCGCTCTTCTTTGAGAGTCTTGCTATCGTAGTCGAAGGCAAACTGCACCTGGCGGAGACTTGAGCAGGCATTGTCGATAGACAACGCCAAAGGAATCAGCTCGGGGCCCACCTGAGGAGCTTCTGCAGGCTCCAAGGGGTCTTTCATAATTACTATCGAATCCTATGGTGCGAGCGTGTTCTCCAACAACTCCACATCGTCGGGGCCGTTCTCCTAGAACTCATCATTATATATCATGGCAGAAGAATGTCCCGCCGTGGGAGCTTCGACCTCCAAATCTGATGAAAAGGGTCCATCGGTCGGATCTTCAATCATCGGCTCATATGATGTAGGACTCGCAGCTGGATCCTCAGGTTGCACTGGCTCAGACATAACCACCTCCAAAGCTGTCACGCACGGAGCTCGCATTGAAGCATTTGTTGGAGCTTCAACCACTTCCGGCACCGATGCTGGAGCTTCCACAACAGGCTCTGGAACTTCCACAACTCCTACAAACTCTTCCTCAGCGTGGTCCGACGCTACCACAGGACCTTCAGTCGCCAGCTCTGGACTTGTCTCCACGACATCTAGCGCCAGAGCTCTTGTTTCATCTGCCACAACCACTCGGGGAGATGCAGGAGCCGGGGCGGGAGCTTCAGCCGATGCAGCCTCCGGAGCCACAGCAAGAACTGGAGCCACTGTACTTGTTCTCGACAGTCTGGAAGCAGAAAGTAGGGAATTCAAGAGTAAGGTAAGAAACAACATCAGGACAAAAACTAAAGAGATGATCCTTACCTAGGAGTATTATCGTTCTAATCGGCGCGAATCTTCTTTCTTGAGCACCCGGAGCTAGAGCCTGTCTACGTTGGTGTGGTAGACACTCCGGGACCCAAACCTGGAGTTGAGGTGGCAGCCCGTGCTACCACATCTAGTACCTCCATCATTGGAGGGTGCACTCTGGACCCAGAGCCACCAGTTGGCATCGGGGCGGGAGTTGACTCACTGGAGCCAGCGCCCTCTGCAGGTACTAGAGCTGAAGGACCAGCCAAAGCTGGAGGCATGATCACCACAGACCTAAGCCGAGGTGGAGGGGTTGCTTCTTTCGGAGCTTCCCTCCCGCTACTCCCATTGCTCCTTGTCAACTTTCGCTTGCGACTAGGAACTGTGGTGGGAGCTTTCTCTTTGCCTCGGCTAGAGGTTGACTTCTTAGGAGGTGAAGCTGCAGGACATTTGCCTTTGCCACTGACTGGTGCAGGTCTGGAGCCTTTTTGGGAGCAAGTTGCTCCAGAAATCATAATCCCCGCCGGAGGAGTGCTCTGACACTTATCCACGAGGCCCAGATCATCCAGTGCTAGCATCTTCTTCCGCAGCTCCCTCCTGATCTCTGGCACCATGTTCAGAGGCAGGAACTCCGCCGAAGGTGTCAGATCGTCAGGGTGAATGGCTCCGTGGTGCATCTTTTGGAGATGAAGCTTCAAAGTCTCTTCTTTCAAATTGGACTCGATACCAGTCTCAATCTAGTTATGATCCATTTCTCCATCGAACCCTCATGCAGGCCATTCTCTTGTCCTCAACGGAGCCCACCGTTTAGTTAGGAAGTTGGCGATGTCCATCAGGGGAGTGACTCCTCCTTCAACACATTCCTGGATCCTTGTCAAGACCGGGTTATACTCCTCTGACAACGTCGGAACCACTTCTCAGGTGTCGGTGTTGATGTTGGGGAGGCTTTCAGGTAGCTCCAGCATGTCATGGTTATCCATCGTGATCACCACCCAGACCTTATTCCAGTTGTCCTACTTCCCAGAAGGGAATATCTTCAAGTACTTCAAGGGATAGTTCTTGTGCTTCATGAAGTATTAGAAGCCAAGTAACTCCTTTGACTTCCCAGTGGAGTGGACCGTGAAGAAGGTCCTGAAGAGCTCAATGCAGGGCGGCACACCCACACACATCTCCCAAAAGTGGACGAAAGTCGCCACTAGCAAGAAGGAGTGGGGGCCGAGGTGATGAAGTTGCAGACCATAGAAGTCCAGCAGCATCAGCAAAAAACTGGAGAAGGGGGAACGAGCCCCACCATGGCGAATGCCGTGAAGTAGACGATCTCGCCGGCGCATTCCTTCTTGAAGGGGAACTTGCTGACGCGGATCAAATTGTTGAAGGAGTCGCTTGACTTCCCCATGTAGGTGCGGACCTTTGACAAATCTTCCTTCTTCTTGATCCGGTTGCGGGGAAGACCCAACTCCATAGCGGCAAGGTTGAGCAAAGGAGGAAGAAAGATTGCAAGGGCGGAGAGCTCTAAGAGCAAGATCAGATGAAGGCATAAAGAGTTCTCTCCCTCTGCGGACCTTCACCCTTTAATAAGCCTGCGCAATGCTTGGATGGAAACTGCCTTCGGACCCGAATTGCATATGACCTCGTCAATGTCAAGGGGGCATGGGTCCACTTTGCTTAAAATGTTACACCAGGCAAATCGTTATCATGATGAGAAGTTGGAAGCCCGAGGGCGGCAGCCTGATGTTGATGGTTCTTAACGTCACAGATCATCGAGATGAGTTCCCTGGTCTACCAGGCGACTCCTACCAAGAGCTTACATCTTAGCTGAATGTGGAGGATTATAATGAACGAATAGGGTTGTCACCACCTATCGCCTACCTCTAGAACCTGTGGACTACCATGCATCCAATGCTACTTAATTATCCAATCACCATGCTTGCATGCTAAGTAAATACCTTAAGAGTTGCAACCTAATATTCATCCTAAGGAAATGACTAACCTAAACATCATTGAACGAATGTTGGATCCAAGCACTAACATATTCATATTAACATTATCATATTATTACCTAATTATACTATAGTGGTGGTGTATGATGTTTATGATAACATGATAATGGCATTATGTTGGGCGACCTGGTGGTTCGGCTGAGCTGCAAATGGCTCCAATCGTGCCGAAACTTCTCCGTGACACTGTTATATGGGCCACCATCATGGGTATGGGTGATTCTCTTGATTTTTAGTTGGTTTTCTACTCCGAGTGGGCCTATGAATCCTCGTGCTTGTGCCTGATTGGTGGGAAGTGTGTTTCCTTGTCTTGTGGCCATCCATTCACCTCAAATCTGCATATCATACATGCATGCACCAATTTCTCCAAGTACAAGCGGAACTAGGTTATTCCTAACTATGATGTGCGTAAGAAATATTCATTCCTTCATATAATCGAGTTATATTGGTGGTCAAAATTGGTATATAATGACCGTCAACAAACTCCCCCAAGATTACCCTTTGCTAGTCCCGAAGCAAAGATAAAGACTTAGGTTGTTGATCAGGAGTTGCTACAATGTCCTATTTTGCAAAAGTACCAAGTGCACAACAAAGTATTCTACCTTGCATTAAATAAATTGGCTATGGTACCTCACCCTTTTTCTTAGTCATTATGGGGCTTATGCCTCATCCTTTTCTTGGGTGGTTGAAGGATAGAACAGCAAAATGAGCATGCATCACCTAATGTATGAGTTCCCCTCAAATTTCCAGAGAATTTCAAATGCTGTTTGGGTTTAAGTTCCTCAAATGATGCACTCAATCGCTCCTATGTGGGTAGTGGTATTGTATCCTCACCAAGGCTATGCCTTTCTTGTCCTACATCTATATAAGGCTTGTATGTGGAGCTTGGTAGGGATCAAGAGTAGGCATATTTGCAACACATATATTGCTAAGTCAAAAGAGTAAGCCTTACGAGAAAACAAATCATACTTTTGATCAAGATTTGTGCAAGTGTGATGGAATATTTGTGGAGTGGATTTGGACTTTGAGATGACTCCTATTTGTGTAGACTCTCTTAATTGTAGGGATGAAACATGGCTACTTTTTTTTTCTCATGCTTATGATGTAAGCATGCCTTTTTTCTCGTGCTTATGATGTAAGCATACATTTTTTTTCTTTTTTTTTCTTGTAGCAATGTCTTCTACTCCATTTCTATGCAATGAACATGAAGAGATTACTAAGCATGAAAGGCATGGAGTTTCTCTTTTTATTGTGGAATGATGATATGAAGGGATTTTGCTATCTTCTAGTGTAGAAGTTTAGCATGTGCCTGTGTAATCTTGATCTTAAAAGTAAGAAAAGATTCTCACATAGGTCTATACTAGTTTGACCAAGCTTGGCAAATAGCATATGCATAAGGTTTATCTAATTCAAATCAACATATGGCTTTGGTAGGAATTTCTATCAAATGAGGAACTCCCATTTTAAATTTCTCTGTGAAATAAAGGTTCACTTTCAACTAGGATATTAGCAGCTCTTATCACTATATCTGTGAGACATATGTGTGTTGAATACATTGACTACGGCGATAGAAAGTTTTGAATACAGCCAAAACACCCGTTTCATCAAGGTCCGACTCTAGGTCCGAGCTCCAGCAAGGTCCAACGATAGGTCCGGCTTGTTTTGGGTAGCTTCGGCAAGGTCCGACTAGCCTTGGTTAGCTCCGGCTCTAGGTCTGGCTAGCTTTGGTAAGCTCTGATGCTAGGTCCGACTAGCTTTGATAAGCTCCAGCACTACATCCTGTTAGTTTTGGTAAGCTCCGGTTCAAGGTCCGGTTAGCTTTGGCAAGGTTCGAAGCTTTCTGCTTTTAACTTGCAATAATTTGTACTTGCTTTACATTGATGGAAAGTTTTGTAGTAATCTTTTACTAAGTTTTTGTTGTGTTTTGGTGGTTATGGCTGATATCGTTTTTGCTATGGTTTGCAACATGCTTATGTGAGGTGCTCACATAAGGTGTTGTGGTTTCGGAACTAACGTGAGTCAAGTTGAGGACTTGTGCTCAAAAGTATTGGTTGTTTATTCATGTGCAGGTGTTGCTTGAGTTCAAGAGATGGCTGGTGACGGGATCCACTGAACTAGTCTTAGGGAGAAGATGAGGTTCAACAACTAAGTTCGGGAGGAATTGTGGTTGAGTTGATCGGGAGGTTGAACAACATGTATGAATCAAGAACAATGCATATGAAGGTATTGTGAACATCGTTGGAAGGTGTTTGCATGTGTGCAAGGAGTGCATGGACATGGTTACATGTTTCCGAGGCGTGATGAAGAGATGTGGACGTAAAAAATTGGTCGGAAAGGTCCAATCGACTAGGTTATGGACTCAGGCTGTGGCTAAGCCTTGTTTGACTCAAATATGGAAAGTTTTGAGTTGGTTATGATAGGATTTTGTGTGGGTCACGAATTTGAGTTGTTTTAGGAATGTCGGATACATTCATAAAGTGTTTGGAAGTCTTAAGATTGCTTCTATCTGCGTATCGAAGAATCTTGAGCCCTTATGGAAAGTTTCGATTCGTGAATTGAGTAGTATTAGAGTCCTAGTTAGTTTTTGGTTGGCCTAAGGGCTGGTTATATAAGCAAGGGAGGCCAGAGCTCGTTGTACACGACTTTGAGGTTGTTCCTTGTAAGTTTTGATCAATAAAATTCATAGTCTAAAGGAGATTTTGTGCCTTGTTCATCCAACTTGTTTTCTTCAAGTCATTCTCGTCGAGTTTCTGCACAGCACTATCTTGCCTCGGTGGTTTTATCATAACTCGAGTTTTACAAATCTGTTTGACGTGATTCTTCTTGGGTTGTCTTCAAAACTTAATTTTCTACCATTTGTGAAAATTCACGGTCATTGGATTTGTGGTTTCTGATCTACACGAGTTTCTTTCAGTATTCCAGAACAGTTTTTCTCGGATAGGACAGATTGACCTTTGTTCGATCTTTTGATTGTAACTTGAGTTTCTCTCGACGGATTATTGTGATTCTTGTTGTGAAGTCTTTGTGACTTGATTTTCTACAATCTATATTAGTTTTGTCGCAGTTGAACACATTTATATTAATAGCACACATGATTTCTTTAATAGATCGATTTTCTGCTGAGGGGTGTTTTCATTGCTTCTGATGAAAAGTTTTAATCTACCATTCACCCCCCTCTAGTAGCTTTACACGTGATCTTCGATCCTACAATTGGTATCAGAGCCACGGTGCTCCAGTCTTTGTGTTTTCACGTTCTTTTGACTAATCCTCATGGAGAAATACTCAGCAAAACCTTCTGTGTTTGTTGGTATTGATTTTCAGGTTTGGAAGGCACGCATGAAAGCTTTATCCAGACGCAAGGCTTCGCAACATGGGAAAAAGTGTACAAGTCTTATGACGAGCCACCGAACAATCATGTCACGTCTACCAACTGAAGAGATGTCGACAACAAGAACAAAGCCCAGAACTTGATCATACAGGGACTAACTCAAAGAGACTTCGACCGTGTTACACACCTCCGATCGGCGTACGATGTCTGTAGAGCACTCTGTGACTACCGGGAAAGATCCAACACAATCAAAGAGATAAGACAAGATATGTTCAAAAAGGAATACATGCGTGTCGAGATGCAACCCGGTGAGTCCATCGACGATCTCTTTGCTCGCTTTAACAAAATTCTCAGCAACTTGGGTAATGTCAACATTAACTTTTCAGATGCTGAAAATGCTAGGAAATTACTAAGTGCATTAGACATGCCAATCTGGGAGATGAAAGTTACATCCATTCGTGAATCTACTGTCAGGGTTATGTGCTATATTCCAAGTTAAAAACTCATAAAATTGACATAGTCTCATGTAAGAACTCAATAAGTCTCTTGCATTTGTTTCTCAATGTGATATGCCTAGATCCAGCCAATCTTCATCTAGCAATACACTTGCTTTGTTGTCCTCTCTAATCCTTGAACAGATTGAGGAGTTTCCAGAGAAGGAGCTAGAATTTCTCTCTACTAGGTTCTCAAAAGCATTGCAAAATGTGAGAACTAGAAGGAGAGGAAGCTTCGGACCTCAACGATGTTTTGAATGTGGTAAGACAAGACACTTTCGTAGAAATGGCCCTAACCTTTCAGGTCCTTCTACCCGTGATGAAAAGCGGAATAAAGTCAAGTCCTCTTCTCGCAACATCAACAAGAAAAAGAAAGGTTTCACAAGAAGCAAACTAATAAATAGTTTCATCACCGCACTTCAAGAACTTGGCTCGAGTGATGTAGACATTGGAAGTGATGAAGATGAAGATGATCTGGCAAACTTATGTTTCATCGTGGGCAAATCAAGATCAAGTATGGAGAATGCAGAACACAACAGTGAAAACGAAGAGGTATGTCCTACTTGTGATGAAATGTGTGATGTTATTTCCCGTGCAACTGTTATTGTTAAGAAAAAGGACAAAAAGCTTAGGGACAATGCTGTTAAAATTGAGTCGCTAGAATATGAAATTAATCGTTTGAAAACCTTGATTCATAATGATGATTCTTGTTCCTCATGCGATTTGATATATGAACAATTGTCCTCCTTAAGAAGTGCACACTCCTCCACTCTTGATGAACTTGAGTTAGAGATTGAAAAGAACAAAAAGCTTGCTACACTTAATTATAGAAACTTAAAAGATGCTTCTTGTTCTACAATTGATTTGCATTGTTCTACCTGTAATGATCTTGAAAAGAAACTAAAAGATGCTATGAATGAAATTTCAATACTGAACAATGCCTTATGTGCTCATGAAGTTAAATATTGTTCTAATTGCAAATTAAAACAAAAAAATTCATGTGAAAACTACCTAGAATTGTCTAAGAAACTTGATGACATGAATAGGACATAGTTTTGTATTGGGAACAAAAATCTAAACTTTCTACTGAATTCATCCAAATCTTGCAATGATAAAACTGGTTTAGGTTCTAACTCTCATGCTCATGCTAAAGCACATCCACCTAAAATTGTAAAGTCATTAGGAAGTGGTTTGATTAAAACAGTTCCCAAACCAAAAGAGGTAATTTTTAAATCTGCAGGAGTGTTGTCATGTTCGGGTTCAAATAAACATATTGTGTGCTCATCTAGACATGAACACAAAGTTAAATTTCATTGTACCTATTGTGGTAGAGATGGTCATGTCATAAATTTTTGTTATAGACTATTTAAACAACATAAAAAGGAAAGAATGCAAGCTAAATCCAATAACTCTCATGCAAAATTTGCTGCACATACTAAATTGAATGTCGGGAACATGCAACATGCTATTATGAGTCAAAAACATTCAAAATTTACCTCCGGAGCTTCAGTTTTTGCCATCAGACCCTCTGTTGTTACCTCTGGAACTTCTATTTTTGCCTCCGAAGCTACTGACTTTTATGCTACACAAGTAACATCTTATAGATCAGTAGTTAAGAACAAACAATCTCAAACTTTGACTCATAAACCTATTGTTTTATCTCAGCTTTCGCGTGTTTTTCCTGTTGCACGTCGTGTGACTCAGTACTTGATTCCTAAATGTCTTTTGACTAACCCGAGTATTGAGTCATCGATGTATTATTCTACTATGTAGGTTACACGCTTAAGGAAGGAGAACATTTGGATTGTGGATTCAGGTTGCTCACGCCACATGACTGGTAACAAAGAATGGTTCTCTCCCTCTCTTTTGTGTCACGTGTAGAGAATGTTACTTTTGCCGATAATTCTTCAACTCCTATAATTGCTAAGGGTTCGGTTAGAGTAAATGGTCACTACACTTTGAAGGATGTGGCACTTGTTAAAAATTTGAAATACAACTTGCTTTCTGTTTCACAACTGCTAGATGAAAATCTGGGAATTATTTTCACTAAAAATTGCTACAAAGTTGTAAATTCAAATAGTGAGCTTATTTTTAACATGTCTCGGTTTGGAAGAGTTTTTAAAGCTGATTTTGATATGTCTTCCTCTAAGCATAGGTGTCTAGTTGCTATTGATTCAAAGGACTTATATTTTTGGCATCGTAGACTTGGCCACGTATGCTTTGATCATCTAATGCGTGTTAGTGCTCTTGATCGCATATGTGGGCTACCTAAGCTTAAAGGGAATAAAGAAATTGTGTCCTCTTCTTGTAGGCATGCTAAGATGGTTGCAGGTTTACATACTCCTCTCTCAATGATCATGACAACTGAACCGGGTCAACTTTTGCACCTTGACGCCGTAGGACCTTCACGTGTTCAATCCTTCGAAGATAAATGGTACGTTCTTGTGATTGTTGATGATTATTCTAGATACTCTTGGGTTTACATTATGGCATCTAAGAATGAAGCTTTTAGTCACTTCATAACTTTGATTCTTAGATTATCAATTGATCACTCAGGATCTTTAAAAGCAATTAGAAGTGATAACGGAACCAAATTTAAAAATCAATCTTTTTATCACTTTTGTGCTGAAAATGGAATAAATCATCAATTTTCTTCACCATATGTACCTCAAAAAAATGGTGTTGTAGAAAGAAAGTACAGAACCTTGGTTGAAATTGCTAGGACTATGCTTGATGAATATCAAACTCCTAGGAAATTTTGGGCTGATGCGATTACAATTGCTTGTTATGTCTCAAATCGTGTTTTCTTGTGTGCTAAGCTAGGTAAAACACCATATGAGCTCCGGTTTGGACATAGGCCTAGTCTTACACACTTTCGGGTCTTTGGTTGCAAATGCTTTGTTAAGAAACATGGTAATCTTGATAAATTTGAACCTAGATTTATTGGTGGCATGTTTCTTGGTTATCCATCTCATACTAGAGGCTACCGTGTGCTTTTACTTGACACTAACAAAATTGTGGACACTTGTGAGGTGTCTTTTGATAAAGCTAGCCCAGGTACTAGCTCAAACATTGAAGGACCGGTTTCATATCCGCAGCGGGAGAGCATTTTCATTGAAGATGAGGAAGAAGTGGAGCTGCTGCCCAAAAATTCAGCAGCTAATGACTTTGGTTCAGCTCCGGATGTTGATTCTCAACCAGCACCGACAACCATCATTGCTGATCCAGATCGTCCTCAAGTCACAAGCTCATCGTTTTGTGATGAATATGAAGAAGAAGAAGCTTGTGAAGTGTCTACTCCCCTCTGGATTCTCAAAAGTCATCCTCCACAACAAATGATTGGAAGCTTGCACGAATGAGTCACACGGTCTAGGTTTTGCGATCCAAACTCTCACGCTCATTCTTCTTTTGTTGCTTCTTTTGAACCTAAAGATATATCACACACACTCACTAATGAATCTTGGATTATTTCCATGCAAGAAGAGTTAGAAAATTTTTAAAGAAATAATGTTTGGAAACTTGTACCTCCACCTTAAGGTCACACTTTAATCGGAACTAAATGGTGTCTAAAAATAAACAAAGTGAGGATGGGGTTGTGGTTAGGAATAAGGCTAGGTTGGTTGCTCAAGGTTTCACACAAATTGAAGGTCTAGATTTTGATGAAACTTTTGCTCCTGTTGCTAGGTTAGAAGCCATAAGAATTTTGTTAGATTTTGCTGCATCTAAATGTTTCAAGTTATATCAAATGGATGTTAAAAGTGCTTTTCTTAATGGCTACATAGATGAGGAGGTTTATGTTAAACAACCACCTAGTGAAAATCTAGATTTTCCTAATCATGTTTTCAAACTGACTAAAGCCATGTATGGTCTAAAAGAAGCTTCTAAAGCATGGTATGATAGGTTAAAAACATTCTTACCTGAAAACGGGTTTACCATGGGCAAGGTTGATAAAACTCTTTTTGTGCTTAATCATGGCAATGACTCATTATTCATTCAAGTGTATGCTTAATCAATGCATCCATCAAGGAGGAGATTGTGAGACCTATGTGTGCTGAATATATTGGATATGGTGATAAAAGTTTTGAATACTTCCAAAACACCCGTTTCATCAAGGTCCTACTCTAGGTTCGAGCTCCAGCATGGTCCGACGATAGGTCCGGCTTGTTTTGAGTAGCTCCGGCAAGGTTCGATGTAAGGTCTGACTAGCCTTGGTTAGCTCCGGCTTTAGGTCCGAATATCTTTGGTAAGCTTCGGCGCTAGGTCCAACTAGCTTTGATAAGCTCCGGCACTACATCCTGTTAGTTTTGGTAAGCTCGGGTTCAAGGTTCGATTAGCTTTGGCAAGGTTCAGAGCTTTCTGCTTTTAACTTGCTTGCTTTACATTGATGGAAAGTTTCTTAGTAATCTTTTACTACGTTTTTGGTGTGTTTTGGTGGTTATGGCTGATATCATTTTTGCTATGATTTGCAACATGCTTATGTGAGGTGCTCACGTAAGGTGTTGTGGTTTCAGAACTAACATGAGTCAAGTCGAGGACTTGTGCTCGGAAGTATTGGTTGTTTATTCATGTGCAGGTGTTGCTTGAGTTCAATACATGGCTGGTGACGGGATCCATTGAACTAGTCTTAGGGAGAAGATGAGGTTCAACAACCAAGTTCGGGAGGAATTGTGGTTGAGTTGATCGAGAGGTCTTGCAGCATGTATGAATCAAGAACAATGCATATGAAGGTATCATGGACGTTGGTGGAAGGTGTTTGCATGTGTGCAAGGAGTGCATGGACGTGGCTACATGTTTCCGAGACATGATGAAGAGATGTGGACATAAAAAATTGGTCAGAAAGGTCCAATCGACTAGATTATGAACTCAGGCTGCGATTGAGTCGTGTTTGACTCAAATATGGAAAGTTTTGAGTTGGTTATGATAGGATTTCGTGTGGGTCATGAATTTGAGTTGTTTTAGTAATGTGGGATATGTTACTAAGGTGTTTGGAAGTCTTAAGATTGCTTCTATCTGCATATAGAAGAGTCTTGAGTCGTTATGGAAAGTTTTGATTCATGAATTGAGTAGGATTCGAGTCCTAGTTAGTTTTGGGTTGGCCTAAGGACTGGTTATATAAGCAAGGGAGGCCAGAGCTCGTTGTACACAAATTTGAGGTTGTTACTTGTAAGTTTTGATCAATAAAATTCATATTCTAAAGGAGCTTTTGTACCTTGTTCGCCCGACTTGTTTTCTTCAAGTCTTTCTCGTCGAGTTTCTGCATGGCACTACCTTGCTTCGGTAGTTTTTTCATAACGCAAGTTTTACAGATCTGTTTGATGTGATTCTTCTTGGTTTGTCTTCACAACTTAATTTTCAATAATCTATGAAAAAATTACGGTCATTGGATTTGTGGTTTCTGATCTACACGAGTTTCTTTGCAGTATTCCAGAACTGTTTTTCTCGGGTAGGACAGATTGACCTTTGATCGATCTTTTGATTGTAACTTGAGTTTCTCTCGACGGATTTTCGTGATTCTTGTTGTGAAGTATTAATTACTTGATTCTCTACAATATATACCAGTTTTATCACAGTTTAACATGTTTAGATTAGTCGCACACATGGTTTCTTTAATGGATCCGTTTTTTGCCGAGGGGTGTTTTTGTTGCTTCCGCTGAAAAGTTTTAATCTACCATTCACCCCCCTCTAGTAGATTTACACGTGCTCTTAGATCGTACACTATCATATCCCACAACAAAGAATTGGACTTAGCTTTTGCTACCCAAAATTTCCAAGTTTCAGGCGAGAATATTCTAGTCGAATAAATCCAATACTTATATAATACTATGTTGTATGCAAAGGACTAGAGAAAATAAAACAGAGCAACTATTCATCATTTCAAATTATGCAAAGTAAAAATATTCTTACCGCACATACTTTATTTTATTAACCTAACCTATAATACGTTATTATATATATATATATATATATATATATATTATTTTTTAAGATGCAAATGTGTTGGAATGAAAGAAATAAAATAAAGTAATGCAAATGGGGTGTGATACAAGTTACCTCAAGTGGGGGTCCTCCCCCAAGCTTGTTCTTGGTCAAGGTCCGTAACAGGGGTTGAAACCATTACATCTTATGTAGGCCATGAGGTTGGCCTAACCTTATTGTAGCATGGCTTTGTGTGACGCCCGGTTCCGAAAATGAACCAAGCTAACGCATATGTGTGCCCAGGATGTTCAACACACATACACGAGTGATTCACAAATGATAAACAGATAATTACCACAGCTCAAATTATTAAATAAGTACTCTTATTACATAATTCATTAAATCCTCGAATACAAGATCTAATGAAAGTTTGATAAGTTCAACTAATGCAGCGGATATAAATTAATAAAGCAACTAAGCAAACTAAGCAAAAGGGATAGCGCAGCTCCATGCAACACCACAGGCAAAGCTGACGGTAGACACGGCCTAGATCTCCACATTATCGCCATTAAACTCACAATTCTGACCTGCAACTGTTGGGGTGGGGGATTGCAAGAGTGAGTACATGTCGTACTCAGCAAGTGTGGAAAGTATGACATGTGGCTTATTCAAATGACGACAATAATAATGGCTAAGTGCTGAAAAGTACAGTAAAACATTTGAAAAGCATTATCCTACGTCTATGTGAGACAATCCCATCATAACCATCATATTAACAAAATATTAACCATATGCAATTATTGCCAACATCATCATTATCCATGTCCAGTTACCGTAACTCAAATTCATACCCGTAACCATAATCCATAAACCATAACCATTACCAACCCATAACCATAAACCACACACAACCATCCCAAATCCTAATTCCAACTCTAATCATGTAGGTCATCCAGGCGCTCATAACCGGGAGCACGGCTATCATGATAGTTTTAATACTCTGCAGAGTTTGTACCACTTTACCCACGTGTTTGTGATTTCATCACCCGTCGGCAACTGAAGAAACTCCCTTATGCCAATTACACTTCCTTTGGTGTATGGCCAAGAGATCACAAAATAGCCTTTACAAAGGGATTACTAGCCTATTCAGACCCCACTGAGGTTTCACCGGTGGCGATGCCTCCAACTGAGCACATCTTCAACCAAGGGCCCCCTCTTGAGCCATTCGGATCCCAGGGTAGTCCCACCAATCATCAACAAACCCAATCCGACTACCCCTTCCCCGAGCATCCACAATGGTCCAAACAGCACTAGCAAAGCCCTAATTAATCAGCTACGCCGCACCCATACTTGGCCTCGTGGTGGCACTGTAGTCCTGGCGTATTCTCGCATGAACCGGTCCTTAGATCTAAAGCAAGCAAACCACCATAACATCCAACCCATCCACATACCAGGCTTGCTTAGATCACCCATCGTATTGACCAATTCACATTAACCAGAATATCATTGATGCATAATTAAATGTGTAGTGTTGTTTTCCATCCCAATTAATTAAGCGAAGCAAAAAGGTAAAAACCCTTCCCGACTCTCTACCATAAATTCCAGGTGACAAGGTTGGTTTAACAAATCTAGTAAACTTCCTACCATAGGATTCCCATCAAATTGACATAGCATGCAGTTTTGCAAACAAAACATTTATTTTAAAACAGGATCAATATGCTTCAAGGACACTTGCCTTGCTCCGGCGGATGGGATTGTTCAAGCGCTTCGAAATCTTGATTCTGAAAATCCTCGTACACGACCTCTTGAGCACTTCCTTCTACTCGTGATAATACATACAAGAAAACATATACAATTCAACATAATGCACACAAAATAATCAACATGCAATGACATGCATGCATGCACAGTTTAATAATTAATTTACTACGGTCGTTTAATAATTAGATGCGACTAGTTCATACGTGTTCATATGAGTTTACGGGGACTTTAGGGTAGATTAATGCTGCTGAAATAAAATTTATGGTGCAACTAAAATTAATTTACGCCTACTAGATTCAATACGGTCGCAAAAATTCGCATCGGGAACGGACCCTACCGTAGATCTGACGGCGTGACGGTCGCGGAACAAATGCGACGCGTAGACGAAGTGGATGGCGCGGCAGTACCTCGGCGGCACGACGACGGTGACGATCTCCGGCGGACGGTGGCACCCTCCTCTTTTTCTTCCTCTTCTTCCCCTCTTTTTTTTCCTCTCTTTTCTTCCCCTTCTTTTCCTGGCGGCGCAGCTCTGGTGCCTTTTTTTTCTACCGGCGGCTGGCTCTCTGGCGGCGGCGTTTCTGGGATCGGGGAAAACCCCTAGGGACCTAGGTCCTTTTTATAGGGGCGGCTAGGGCCGGCGCTGGGAGTTGGGATCGAGCGGCGTCCGGAGCGGTCAGCGCAAAAAAATCGGCGGGGTCGGTTGCTGGGGCCGGCACGCGGTGCGAGGGAGGCGGGAGCGTGCGGCGTGGGAGGCAGGGCCCAGGCGCTGGCCAGGCGGCGCGTGCAGGAGGCGGGGTCGCGCGCGTTGCGCGATGCGGGCGGGGCGAGCGCGGGGTGGGAGGCGGGGTGCGGCACGTGGGCCAAGGCGGCGGCAGGGTGGGGGGGTCCGGTGCGGCGCGGGTCAGCGGGGACCGGGGCGGGGCCCGCGCGGCGTGACCGCAGGCGGCGCGGTCAGGGGGGGGCAGGCGGCGGGTGGCGTCAGGGGGGGCGGGGGCCCGGCGCCTTGGGCGGCACGCGCGGCTGAGCGGGAGCGGGGGAGGGGATCGAGGCGGGGGGGGAAGACCGGGGCGGCATCGGCAGGCGGGGCCCCCCCCCGGGCGGGCGCGCTCGGCACGCGGCGCGGAGCGCCTCGGGGCGCGCGGCGGGGCCGGCTGGCGGCCGCTGGCCGTTGTTTTGTTTTTTTTTTCTTTTTTTTTTCTTTTTTTTTTCCATTTAGTATTATTATTATTTTATAATTTATATTTATTTATTTTATTTTTTTATATTATTTATTTATTATTTATATTATTTATATATATATATATTATTATTTAAGTTTTATTATTTTTATTTATCTTATTTATTTTATTTATTCATTATTTTATATACTTACTGCTATATAATTTATTTATATATTTCTTTTTATATATTATTATTATTGTTTTATATTTATTATTATTTTTTTATAATGTATATTATTAATATTATTTTATTTATTTTTATATATTGTTATATATTATTTATATATATACTTATATATATCTTTATTATTATTTTTATACTTATTTCTCATTACAAGTTTTAGACCATAATTATTATTTTCTATTTCTTCTTTTGCTACATACATTTGTATATTTTATCATTTTCCCTTTTACCCTACTAATGTTTAATGCATGATCATGTATGCAATGCAAGATGCGAAAATTTAGGGTGTTACAATTCTACCCCCCTTAAAGTGAATCTCGCCCTCGAGATTCGATAGCGTGGAGAAAAGGTGAGGGAATTATGTCTTCAGGTCTTCTTCACGTTCTCATGTAGCTTCGGTTTCCGTATGGTGTTTCTTTTCCACTTTGCACCAACGGATCCTCTTATTCCTCGTGAATCCAAAACAATGAGGTTGGCGGAGAAGTCTACCCCCTTATTTTAAGGCTTACTTTTGGACATATTATATTTGTCCTAATCTCTCCTCCAGGAGACTTAACCAATAGAGTAGACTTCATATGAGCGACAGGCAAACTATAATTGGCAACATACTTTGATGCAATGAATCAATGCGATGCTTGAGAATCAATTAACATAGTCGCGTAGTTGGAGTTAGCAAGAAACATACCAATGACCACGTCATTCGCTTGTTGAGCATCCTCCGTAGAGACATGGTTCACATTGCCACGAGCAAAATTCTGCTGTCCACGGTTTCCTTGTGGCTGTACCCCATTAGGTCTTGGGTTTTGTCTCGGCGCATTGCTTCTTTGACCAAGGCCTGACTTAGGACATTGATTCGCAAAGTGTCCAGCTTCTCCACAAGTATAGCACCTCTTGACTCCACCAGAATTATTAGGACGAGCTTGGTTTTGAGTATTGGTTCCAGGAAAATCAGCACGAGGTGCATAAGGCATTGCTTGCATAACGGGGCGCTGCTGCACAAACTGAGTTGGGTGTGGTGCATAACCAGGGTGCTGAGCAGGAATAGGGGAGCTGTAATGGGGTGCATTGGGTGGTGCAAGGCGAGGGCGCACATTACTTCCTTGTTGTTGTCCTTGGTATGGCGCCTTCCGCTTGATTTCTTGCTCCATCTCACGGATCTTGTTCTCAACCACAATTGCTTTGTCCACAAGCTTCTGGAAATTGGCATAATCGCAGTTGAGTAGTTGCACTTGGATCTCATTGTTGAGGCCTCTCATGAACAAATATTGCTTCTGGCGGTCTCGGCTAACATCCTCGGGCGCATACCTTGAGAGTTGAGTGAACTTGTTGAGATATTCACTCACGCTTGATCTTCCTTGCCTTAAGTTCTCGAATTCTTGCCTCTTCAAGAGCATAACACCTTCCGGCACGTAATGAGAACGGAAACTCTCTTTGAATTCCGCCCAGGTGATCCTCTCTTGATTCTCATGAGCATTGCATAGTGAATCCCACCAATCGGCGGCTGCTCCAACGAGTTGATGAGAAGCAAATAGGACCTTCTCTCGGTCACTGCATTGGACAATGGCTAGCTTCTTCTCCACGGACTTGAGCCAATCATCAGCGTCCATAGGGTCAGCAGCTTGAGCAAAGGTTGGCGGCCTAGTCCTCATAAACTCTCCCAATCGGTCATGAGGAGGCGGGGGTGGCGGTGGAGGCATGTGGGGCTGATTGTTGATATTGCCAGCCTGCAGCTGTCCCATAGTTTGTATCATGGTCTGCATGAGCTGGTTTTGCATGGCCAAAAGCTGCTCAATGTTGATGGCTCCATGAGCAGGTCCTTGTCCATTGTTGTTCTGAGGTTCTCCATTGTTCTCCTCCTCGTCATTGGCATCCCTCTGGTTGTGAGTCCTCACCATCTAGAGAAAAGCAGTAGGTAAGAATTTAGAAACGTCCCCAACTATATGCATCAAGGGATATGAAGCTAACTGACTAGCTATACTAGCCTAGGTGGACATGGCAATGCTAAGGCATTCCAAAATCCTCTATTACGCAAACAAGCAAACAATATATATAGCAAACAGCACACTTAAGCAAAAACACATCGATTCCTGAGTGCTCCTATGTGCTCTAAAGTGTCCATTCTATCTAGGCTTCGTCCTACGGTCAACCTGTGGCTCTGATACCAATATGTGACGCCCGGTTCCGAAAATGAACCAAGCTAACGCATATGTGTGCCCAGGATGTTCAACACACATACACGAGTGATTCACAAATGATAAACAGATAATTACCACAGCTCAAATTATTAAATAAGTACTCTTATTACATAATTCATTAAATCCTCGAATACAAGATCTAATGAAAGTTTGATAAGTTCAACTAATGCAGCGGATATAAATTAATAAAGCAACTAAGCAAACTAAGCAAAAGGGATAGCGCAGCTCCATGCAACACCACAGGCAAAGCTGACGGTAGACACGGCCTAGATCTCCACATTATCGCCATTAAACTCACAATTCTGACCTGCAACTGTTGGGGTGGGGGATTGCAAGAGTGAGTACATGTCGTACTCAGCAAGTGTGGAAAGTATGACATGTGGCTTATTCAAATGACGACAATAATAATGGCTAAGTGCTGAAAAGTACAGTAAAACATTTGAAAAGCATTATCCTACGTCTATGTGAGACAATCCCATCATAACCATCATATTAACAAAATATTAACCATATGCAATTATTGCCAACATCATCATTATCCATGTCCAGTTACCGTAACTCAAATTCATACCCGTAACCATAATCCATAAACCATAACCATTACCAACCCATAACCATAAACCACACACAACCATCCCAAATCCTAATTCCAACTCTAATCATGTAGGTCATCCAGGCGCTCATAACCGGGAGCACGGCTATCATGATAGTTTTAATACTCTGCAGAGTTTGTACCACTTTACCCACGTGTTTGTGATTTCATCACCCGTCGGCGACTGAAGAAACTCCCTTATGCCAATTACACTTCCTTTGGTGTATGGCCAAGAGATCACAAAATAGCCTTTACAAAGGGATTACTAGCCTATTCAGACCCCACTGAGGTTTCACCGGTGGCGATGCCTCCAACTGAGCACATCTTCAACCAAGGGCCCCCTCTTGAGCCATTCGGATCCCAGGGTAGTCCCACCAATCATCAACAAACCCAATCCGACTACCCCTTCCCCGAGCATCCACAATGGTCCAAACAGCACTAGCAAAGCCCTAATTAATCAGCTACGCCGCACCCATACTTGGCCTCGTGGTGGCACTGTAGTCCTGGCGTATTCTCGCATGAACCGGTCCTTAGATCTAAAGCAAGCAAACCACCATAACATCCAACCCATCCACATACCAGGCTTGCTTAGATCACCCATCGTATTGACCAATTCACATTAACCAGAATATCATTGATGCATAATTAAATGTGTAGTGTTGTTTTCCATCCCAATTAATTAAGCGAAGCAAAAAGGTAAAAACCCTTCCCGACTCTCTACCATAAATTCCAGGTGACAAGGTTGGTTTAACAAATCTAGTAAACTTCCTACCATAGGATTCCCATCAAATTGACATAGCATGCAGTTTTGCAAACAAAACATTTATTTTAAAACAGGATCAATATGCTTCAAGGACACTTGCCTTGCTCCGGCGGATGGGATTGTTCAAGCGCTTCGAAATCTTGATTCTGAAAATCCTCGTACACGACCTCTTGAGCACTTCCTTCTACTCGTGATAATACATACAAGAAAACATATACAATTCAACATAATGCACACAAAATAATCAACATGCAATGACATGCATGCATGCACAGTTTAATAATTAATTTACTACGGTCGTTTAATAATTAGATGCGACTAGTTCATACGTGTTCATATGAGTTTACGGGGACTTTAGGGTAGATTAATGCTGCTGAAATAAAATTTATGGTGCAACTAAAATTAATTTACGCCTACTAGATTCAATAGGTCGCAAAAATTCGCATCGGGAACGGACCCTACCGTAGATCTGACGGCGTGACGGTCGCGGAACAAATGCGACGCGTAGACGAAGTGGATGGCGCGGCAGTACCTCGGCGGCACGACGACGGTGACGATCTCCGGCGGACGGTGGCACCCTCCTCTTTTTCTTCCTCTTCTTCCCCTCTTTTTTTTCCTCTCTTTTCTTCCCCTTCTTTTCCTGGCGGCGCAGCTCTGGTGCCTTTTTTTTCTACCGGCGGCTGGCTCTCTGGCGGCGGCGTTTCTGGGATCGGGGAAAACCCCTAGGGACCTAGGTCCTTTTTATAGGGGCGGCTAGGGCCGGCGCTGGGAGTTGGGATCGAGCGGCGTCCGGAGCGGTCAGCGCAAAAAAATCGGCGGGGTCGGTTGCTGGGGCCGGCACGCGGTGCGAGGGAGGCGGGAGCGTGCGGCGTGGGAGGCGGGGCCCAGGCGCTGGCCAGGCGGCGCGTGCAGGAGGCGGGGTCGCGCGCGTTGCGCGATGCGGGCGGGGCGAGCGCGGGGTGGGAGGCGGGGTGCGGCACGTGGGCCAAGGCGGCGGCAGGGTGGGGGGGTCCGGTGCGGCGCGGGTCAGCGGGGACCGGGGCGGGGCCCGCGCGGCGTGACCGCAGGCGGCGCGGTCAGGGGGGGGGGGGCAGGCGGCGGGTGGCGTCAGGGGGGGGCGGGGCCCGGCGCCTTGGGCGGCACGCGCGGCTGAGCGGGAGCGGGGGAGGGGATCGAGGCGGGGGGGGGGGGGGAAGACCGGGGCGGCATCGGGAGGGGCGGGCCCCCCCCCCCCCCCCCCCGGGCGGGCGCGCTCGGCACGCGGCGCGGAGCGCCTCGGGGCGCGCGGCGGGGCCGGCTGGCGGCCGCTGGCCGTTGTTTTGTTTTTTTTTCTTTTTTTTTCTTTTTTTTTCCATTTAGTATTATTATTATTTTATAATTTATATTTATTTATTTTATTTTTTTATATTATTTATTTATTATTTATATTATTTATATATATATATATATTATTATTTAAGTTTTATTATTTTTATTTATCTTATTTATTTTATTTATTCATTATTTTATATACTTACTGCTATATAATTTATTTATATATTTCTTTTTATATATTATTATTATTGTTTTATATTTATTATTATTTTTTTATAATGTATATTATTAATATTATTTTATTTATTTTTATATATTGTTATATATTATTTATATATATACTTATATATAAGCTAACGCATATGTGTGCCCAGGATGTTCAACACACATACACGAGTGATTCACAAATGATAAACAGATAATTACCACAGCTCAAATTATTAAATAAGTACTCTTATTACATAATTCATTAAATCCTCGAATACAAGATCTAATGAAAGTTTGATAAGTTCAACTAATGCAGCGGATATAAATTAATAAAGCAACTAAGCAAACTAAGCAAAAGGGATAGCGCAGCTCCATGCAACACCACAGGCAAAGCTGACGGTAGACACGGCCTAGATCTCCATATTATCGCCATTAAACTCACAATTCTGACCTGCAACTGTTGGGGTGGGGGATTGCAAGAGTGAGTACATGTCGTACTCAGCAAGTGTGGAAAGTATGACATGTGGCTTATTCAAATGACGACAATAATAATGGCTAAGTGCTGAAAAGTACAGTAAAACATTTGAAAAGCATTATCCTACGTCTATGTGAGACAATCCCATCATAACCATCATATTAACAAAATATTAACCATATGCAATTATTGCCAACATCATCATTATCCATGTCCAGTTACCGTAACTCAAATTCATACCCGTAACCATAATCCATAAACCATAACCATTACCAACCCATAACCATAAACCACACACAACCATCCCAAATCCTAATTCCAACTCTAATCATGTAGGTCATCCAGGCGCTCATAACCGGGAGCACGGCTATCATGATAGTTTTAATACTCTGCAGAGTTTGTACCACTTTACCCACGTGTTTGTGATTTCATCACCCGTCGGCGACTGAAGAAACTCCCTTATGCCAATTACACTTCCTTTGGTGTATGGCCAAGAGATCACAAAATAGCCTTTACAAAGGGATTACTAGCCTATTCAGACCCCACTGAGGTTTCACCGGTGGCGATGCCTCCAACTGAGCACATCTTCAACCAAGGGCCCCCTCTTGAGCCATTCGGATCCCAGGGTAGTCCCACCAATCATCAACAAACCCAATCCGACTACCCCTTTCCCGAGCATCCACAATGGTCCAAACAGCACTAGCAAAGCCCTAATTAATCAGCTACGCCGCACCCATACTTGGCCTCGTGGTGGCACTGTAGTCCTGGCGTATTCTCGCATGAACCGGTCCTTAGATCTAAAGCAAGCAAACCACCATAACATCCAACCCATCCACATACCAGGCTTGCTTAGATCACCCATCGTATTGACCAATTCACATTAACCAGAATATCATTGATGCATAATTAAATGTGTAGTGTTGTTTTCCATCCCAATTAATTAAGCGAAGCAAAAAGGTAAAAACCCTTCCCGACTCTCTACCATAAATTCCAGGTGACAAGGTTGGTTTAACAAATCTAGTAAACTTCCTACCATAGGATTCCCATCAAATTGACATAGCATGCAGTTTTGCAAACAAAACATTTATTTTAAAACAGGATCAATATGCTTCAAGGACACTTGCCTTGCTCCGGCGGATGGGATTGTTCAAGCGCTTCGAAATCTTGATTCTGAAAATCCTCGTACACGACCTCTTGAGCACTTCCTTCTACTCGTGATAATACATACAAGAAAACATATACAATTCAACATAATGCACACAAAATAATCAACATGCAATGACATGCATGCATGCACAATTTAATAATTAATTTACTACGGTCGTTTAATAATTAGATGCGACTAGTTCATACGTGTTCATATGAGTTTACGGGGACTTTAGGGTAGATTAATGCTGCTGAAATAAAATTTATGGTGCAACTAAAATTAATTTACGCCTACTAGATTCAATACGGTCGCAAAAATTCGCATCGGGAACGGACCCTACCGTAGATCTGACGGCGTGACGGTCGCGGAACAAATGCGACGCGTAGACGAAGTGGATGGCGCGGCAGTACCTCGGCGGCACGACGACGGTGACGATCTCCGGCGGACGGTGGCACCCTCCTCTTTTTCTTCCTCTTCTTCCCCTCTTTTTTTTCCTCTCTTTTCTTCCCCTTCTTTTCCTGGCGGCGCAGCTCTGGTGCCTTTTTTTTCTACCGGCGGCTGGCTCTCTGGCGGCGGCGTTTCTGGGATCGGGGAAAACCCCTAGGGACCTAGGTCCTTTTTATAGGGGCGGCTAGGGCCGGCGCTGGGAGTTGGGATCGAGCGGCGTCCGGAGCGGTCAGCGCAAAAAAATCGGCGGGGTCGGTTGCTGGGGCCGGCACGCGGTGCGAGGGAGGCGGGAGCGTGCGGCGTGGGAGGCGGGGCCCAGGCGCTGGCCAGGCGGCGCGTGCAGGAGGCAGGGTCGCGCGCGTTGCGCGATGCGGGCGGGGCGAGCGCGGGGTGGGAGGCGGGGTGCGGCACGTGGGCCAAGGCGGCGGCAGGGTGGGGGGGTCCGGTGCGGCGCGGGTCAGCGGGGACCGGGGCGGGGCCCGCGCGGCGTGACCGCAGGCGGCGCGGTCAGGGGGGGGCAGGCGGCGGGTGGCGTCAGGGGGGGGCGGGGCCCGGCGCCTTGGGCGGCACGCGCGGCTGAGCGGGAGCGGGGGAGGGGATCGAGGCGGGGGGGGGGGGGGGGGGGGGGGGGGAAGACCGGGGCGGCATCGGCAGGCGGGGCCCCCCCCCGGGCGGGCGCGCTCGGCACGCGGCGCGGAGCGCCTCGGGGCGCGCGGCGGGGCCGGCTGGCGGCCGCTGGCCGTTGTTTTGTTTTTTTTTTTCTTTTTTTTTTTCTTTTTTTTTCCATTTAGTATTATTATTATTTTATAATTTATATTTATTTATTTTATTTTTTTATATTATTTATTTATTATTTATATTATTTATATATATATATATATTATTATTTAAGTTTTATTATTTTTATTTATCTTATTTATTTTATTTATTCATTATTTTATATACTTACTGCTATATAATTTATTTATATATTTCTTTTTATATATTATTATTATTGTTTTATATTTATTATTATTTTTTTATAATGTATATTATTAATATTATTTTATTTATTTTTATATATTGTTATATATTATTTATATATATACTTATATATATCTTTATTATTATTTTTATACTTATTTCTCATTACAAGTTTTAGACCATAATTATTATTTTCTATTTCTTCTTTTGCTACATACATTTGTATATTTTATCATTTTCCCTTTTACCCTACTAATGTTTAATGCATGATCATGTATGCAATGCAAGATGCGAAAATTTAGGGTGTTACACTTTGACATTGGAGGGTTGAGTGTCGTTGTTGGATGGCCTTCCATAGATTCCATGAGTGTGGTCGAGGAGAGTGTTGTCGATGTCGCTCATCCACACCTCATGGATTCCATAGGTTGGATGTACCTTGTTATTCCTTGGCTAAGGTAATGATAACCATTGGCTACAAAGGAATGAAGTGCACTCAACACGCGTTGAGTGTGTTTCATCATTCTTTGGCTAAGGTGTATCATACCTTCTTGCCATATAGGAATAGCTTGTACCCCTCATGCATTGGGTGTGATCCGTCATTCCTTAGCTAAGGTAATGATAATCTTTAGCCACAAAGGAGTGACATGTACCCAACATGTGTTGAGTACGATCCATTATTCCTTGGCTAAGGTACATCATACCTATAACCTCAAAAGGATGGCGTGCACTCAAACATGGGTTGAGTGTGATCTGTTGTTCCTTGACTAAGGTATAATATACCTTCCAGCCACATAGGAACAACTTGCACCGAATATACATTGGATGTGATCTTGTCGTTCCTTGGTTAAGGTGCATCACACCTTTTAGCCACAAAGGAATAACTTACACCCAATGATGGTGGCAATTCCCTTGAGCTTGAATGAGTGCTCAGAATAGTTGAGATCATAATGCTCTCACATATTCGTAGCAACCCATTAGTTGCTCATGGAGGGTTTCCATGCCAAATCTCCAGCCCCGTATAGTTATGGTTGACCTTCGTGCTTAATTTCTGATAGGTAGCAACCATCCTAAGTGACTCCTTGGCCAAGAGATGTTGAAATGGAATCCTCTAGGGATTCCAACAATCGGATCTTTGAATGCCTGCATAGATATTTTACTCTTGCAAACTTCACCTCTATGATAGAAAGGGATGGTTAGCTCCCGATACTTGAACAAATGAATTTTCGGGTTAGGTAACCTAACCCACATTTGTACGTACGGGGAAGAATAAAATCAAAGATGCATTGGGTCCAATTTCAAGTGTATCCTTGAAAAATGTATGAATCATTGACAAGAGTGGGGCTTTATGGATAAATCAATTTGCACATTTTTAAAGATCCTACTCATAGCAATGCAAGTGATATAAATACACTATATGGATCCTTTCATCTTGTGAAATTTCTAACCATCATAGTTTTTTTTCAAGAGCAAATATTTATCATTTGGGTCATGGCAAACAAGATTCTCAATTTTATCCTCCTGTACACTTTTAATTTCTTGCCTAGGAATTTGAAATTTAGTGATCCATGCATGAATGAGTTTCAAATCAAAATTATGGACATCACTATTTCTAGGTTTCTACATACCAATTCAACCATTAAGTCATTCCATAAGAATTACCTAGGCAGAAAATGTCTAAGTCAATTTTAGCAATGCTATTGAAATTCTAGGTAGTTGTTTAAATTTATTCCCAAGTAAGGTGACATTCCTTTTTGAAGAATCAAAAAAAGTAATGTCAACACTTACTCTCGTGAGGATGCATAAGAATTGAATGATGAGAAAGTGTGAACCTTCCTTACCAATGTAAACAAAAATCATTCAATCCTAATTCAATTCAAACGATGGAAAATTTTGTACCTCAATTGAAGAGCAGTTCGGGTTGAAAGTTGTTGTGTGAGAAACTCACAACCATGAATTTTGTGTAGCCTTCATGTTCAAAGCCTCCTGCCAAGTTGAGGTTGGAGTTGAATGGGCATCATATTGCTCCTCCCTTGGGCCACCATGTTGAGCATTCCTCCACCATGAACTCAAAATAAGATCGATGGAGAGATATGCACTTGATAGGGCCTTCCAACCTCTTTACAAATTTTGTCCTGGCTGCACTAAAATTAAGAACAAACAAAACAACTTGAAAATGGGTTACGTTAGCTAAAAAACATGTTGTACCCTTTGTCAAATTGTTTTGCCCAACTTGAAATAACTTGCAAATGCATTGAATATTAAGGGAAATATTTTTGAATTGAATTAGGAAGATGAATTAAAGTGGTTATGCCCAAGGTTCATATCCAAATAAATTTATGTCCTAATTCAAAATTTTAGTTTTATGACGGTTGGAAATTTTACTCTCCAACATGCAAGTGTGAAAATTCAAATATGCTAAATGCAAATGCAAAGATTGATGGGAAATTCAAATATGCAATTGAGAAAGCAAATATGAGATAACTACCAACTAACCTATTGGCAAAGACTCACCAAATTTTTTAGGTCTGATGAGTGGGACTTAGCTCTGTCCTGTTTAGTGCGATGATTTGTTGTCCAATCCCGGGGTTGAAGATGTGGACAACTTCTCTTAATTGACATGACAAGTCTCCTTTGGCATGTCAGTTGGACATGTGGACCACATGACCATAGCCTCTCCGTCATCTTGATGAATACTTGTTGATGTAGTGATGGCTTTTCTCTCTTGAAGATATTCTCTCATGAGCATGGTGAGGCTTGTCCTTCTTTAGGGGTGCCACTTTGACCTTCTTGATGTTCCTTTGTGTTAACCCATACTTTGATCATGGATCGAAGACTTCCTTGGTCATGATGACATGTCGAATCCACAATCAAACAAGAAATTCTTGTTGACGGTTCTTAACATCACAGATCATCTCCAGTAAGAGATGAGTTCTGCAACCGCACAAAAACTATCGTGTAGCATTTAACCCAAGAGTATTCCCAAGGGTATCATATTTATCCCAAAGGAAGGCAGTGAAATAAAGTAAATACTATTCTTATAATCAAGATATGGGATACTGATAAATTATCAAGACATGGGTAAGTTGATTATATGGGTAGTGTGACACACACCTAAGCAATCTACTCTAAGGGTAAGGTTGTCCGTGCGATGGTTAGACTACGAGATGGAGCTACTCCTACCGTGCTCTAATTACTCATATACATAGCATAATAAAGTACACATGAGTATGCCAACGGTGAATACTAGGGCTTAGTGGTCCCACATATCGAGCATGGGCTTACCCTGGTCTGCCAAGCGACTCCCGCCAAGAGCTTACGTCGTAGCCGAATGTGGGGGATTACAATGGACAGATAGGGCTGTCACCACCTACCGCCTACCTCTACAACCCATAGACTACGATGCATCCAACGCTACTTAATTATCCAAGCACCACGCTTGCATGCTAAGTAAATACCTTAAGAGTTGCAACGTAATATTCATCCTAAGGCAATGACTAACCTAAACATCGTTGAACCAATGTTGGATCCAAGCACTAACATATTCATATTAACATAATCATATTATTACCTAATTATACCATAGTGGTGGTGTATGATGTTTAGGATAACATGATAATGGCATTATGTCTAGATCATAACAACATCTACACCTAGCACATACATGGACTCCACAATCAAATAAGAAATGCTTTGCCCAAGTATATGTATAAAGAGATACTAATAATACTATTATTATAATGCATAAAGTCATAAATACAAGAAACGATACATGAGTCATACCTTTCCCAATTTGGACTTGGGACTAGAGGCTCTTCTCTATAGCCTAACCTCCACTAAGGACTTTGAGAACTAATGAATACAAGAGAGTGAACGCTCAAGTGGTGTGTGGACTGAGGGAGCCCCCTATCCCCTATTTATACCCTCTAAAGATCGGTTTGGCGTCAGAAAAAGCAAGGGAATGAGTCGTCACTGTGATCTCCAAGGTCTGAGGAGCCAACATGTGGCGGTTGACCGCATTTGGCGCGAATACCAGGTCGGGCGACCTGGTGATTCTGCCGAACTGCAAACGGCTCCAATCGCGCCAAAACTTCTCTATGACACTATTATATGTGCCCCCATCATGGGTATGGGTGGTTCCTCTGATTTTTAGTTGGTTTTCTACTCCGAGTAGGCCCATGAATCCTCGTGCTTACGCCTGATTGGTGGGAAGTGTGTTTCCTTGTCTTGTGGCCATCCATTCACCTCAAATTTGCATATAATACCTGCATGCACCAATTTATCCAAGTCCAAGTGGAACTAGGTTATTCCTAACTATGATGTGCGTAAGAAATATTTATTCCTTCACATAATCGAGTTATATTGATGGTCAAAAATGGTATATAACGACTGTCAACACCTGACAGGGCTACAAAGATTATGTTGGGAACCGATACAAATTTCGTATTGGAAACCGGCGGCCTTCAATTGCGTGAGATCTGCACGCCAGGATCGCACGCGCCGTGTCAAAAAGGGCCACGTGGCGATGGCGTAACTCTTTGTCGTTGCCTTGTGAGACCTATGTGTGCTGAATACATTGGTTTTGACGATAAAAGTTTTGAATACTACCAAAACACCTTTTTAACAAGGTCCGACTCTAGGTCCGAGCTCCTACAAAGTCTGATGATAGGTCCGACTTGTTTTGGGTAGCTCCGTCAAGGTCCAACTTACTTTGTCTAGGTCCAACTTGTTTTGGTTAGGCCCGACTTGTGTTGGCTAGGTCCAACCTGCTGTGGCTAGGTCCGACATGTTTTTGCTAGGTCCGGTGCTAGGTCCGGCTAGCTTTGATAAGCTCCAATGCTAGGTCCGACTAGCTTTAGTTAGCTCCGACGCTAGGTCATGCTAGCTTTGGTAAGCTTCAGCTCAAGGTCTGGTTAGTTTTGGCAAGGTCCGAAGCTTGATTGCAATTGTTCTGCTTTTACCTTGCAATGTTTCGAACTTGCTTTACACTCATGGAATGTTTGCTTAGTATTCTTTTACTAAGTTTTTTATGCATTTTGGATGATCATGGTGCTTAATCTTTTTGATATGGTTTGCAACATGCTTATGTGAGGTGCTCACGTAAGGTGTTGTGGTTTCGGAACTAACGAAAGTCATGTCGAGGACTTGTGCTCGGAAGTATTGGTTGTTTACTCATGTGCAGGTGTTTCTTGAGTTCAAGACATGGCTGGTAACGGGATCCATTGAACTCGCCTTAGGGAGAAGATGAGGTTCAACAACCAAGTTCAGGAGGAATTGTGGTTGAACGAGAGATTGCGCAGCATGTTTGAATCAAGAACAATGCATATGAAGGTATCATCAATGTCATTGGAAGGTGTTTGCACATGTGCAAGGAGTGCATGGACGTGGCTACATGGTTCCGAGGCTTATGAAGAGATGTGGACGTAAAGAATTGGTCAGAAAGGTCCAACCGACTAGGTTATGGACTTAGGCTCCGGCTGAGTCGGGTTTGACTCAAATATGGAAAGATCTGAGTTGGTTACGGTAGGATTTCATGTGGGTTACGAATTTGAGTTGTTTTAGGAATGTGGGATTCATTCCTAAGGTGTTTGGAAGTCTTAATATTGCTTCTATCTACATATAGAAGAGTCTTGAGCAGTTATGGAAAGTTCCAATTCATGAATTGAGTAGGATTAGAGTCCTAGTTTGAGTTGAGTTGGCTTTCGAGCTGGTTATATAAGCAAGAGAGGCCAGAGCTCATTGTAGATGACTTTTGGTCTGTTCCTCTTGTATATATTGAATAAAATTAGTAGTTGAAAGGAAATTTTTTGCCTTGTTCATCCGACTTGTTTCTGTCAAGTCTTTCTCGTCGAGTTTCTGCATAGCACTACCTTGCTTCGATGGTTTTTCATAACTCGAGTTCTACAGATCCGATTGATGTGATTCTTTTTGGGCTGACTTCAAAACTTGATTATATATCATTTGTAAAAGGTTAACGGTCATTGGATTTGTGGTTTTGGATCTTCACGAGTTTATTTGCAGTGTGTCAGATCTGTTTTTACTCAGGTAGAAGAGATTGACCTTTGTTCGATCTTTCGATCGTATCTTGAGTTTTTCTTGACGATGTTGTGACATTTTCGTGACTTGATTCTTGTTGGTATTTCTTAACACCACAGAGTTATCCGCAGGCGCACGGAAATACCTTTGTAGCACTTCCCCTTAAGGAGTTTTCCCAAGGGTATTGAATCCAAAGAACGTGTGTGCTAATCTTTCGAACTAGCTCACCCAAGGACAAAAAGTTGGTTGGTAGGCAAGAAACAGAGAGGAATTCAAAGTATGGATCCTAATTCAAGGTAGTTTGCAGTAGATGCTTGCTTCGGGTACGGGCTTACTCCTAGCAATACTAGGACGACTCCTGCCAAGAGCCTATGGCATAGCCGAACGTGGAGGATTACGAAGGACAGATAGGGCTGTCACCACCTACTGCCTACCGCTTCAATTCGTGGGTCTACGAGATATCCACTGATGATTTATAACCTAAGCACCACACTTTCGTTCTAAATCACTACTCTAGTTGTTTCAAACACAAAGCTACAACTAGAGCCTCTAATGAATTAAAGCAGTGAACCCACAAGTAACTACTTGTGCAAACTACTAAGAATAAAAGATCAAACATGTATTGAATTCACAAAGGCTTACTTGATTGAGTAAAACCTTTATAGCGGTACAAGTGTAGAAGGGGGACTTGACAAGCCCAAGCCTCCTTCTCCTAGACTCTTCACCACACTCTCCTTCTACTTCGGTAGCCTCTAGGACTACTCTAAACCTTTGGAGTGTAGCACTATTCTCAAATTTTTGTGTGTGTGAGAAGTGAGGTGAGGGGGTATATTTATAGGTGGAGAAGGGTCGGTTCCCGCCACAATTAACGCGCGAATCGGTCACCATTGACTCTAGGGAGCCGGGAGGAGCCAACACGTGTCATTTGACCGGGTTTGGCACCAGGAAGGGGTCGGCCAAACCCCTGGTTCAGCCGACCTGGTCAAGCCTCCCCTTGGGGAGTGCTTCCTCCAGGTGGCTTCCAGGTGGGGCCCCTTGATGTATATGGGTGCAACACCGTTGGATCTCCTCGTATTCTTCTGTTTGTGGGCCATTTGATCCATGTGTTGCCACGTGTCATCGCCTGATTTGTTGGAATCCATTTTCATGGATTCATCCCTGCATGTTTTGGTATTTTGGGTAATAATTCACCTGCATACAAATAAACACCAATACTTGTGGTATTGGGTTAGTTTATAGCCCTACCACTGTGTTTTGTGTTTCTTTTATGCACATTATGAGGTGAATTGACGGTCAAAATATGGTACTTAAGGACCGTCAACAAACTCCCCCACACTTAGTCCTTTGGTCGTCCTCGAGTGAAGGTAAGAAGAACTAGAGTGTTGTCATAAATTTGCTATAATGTATAAAATAAGGATACTAGATATTTCAACTTATACCTGAATTCATTAATCCCCTTTGTGTATGTGGCTACCACACCAATCTTGGGTGTTTGAAAAGTGGAACGGTTAGAATGAAGTTCCCTTGGATCATTCTCTGCTGAAATGATTTGGCAATTGCTATATTTGAAAGTCATAGGAACATTTGCCCTTGCCTTCTCGATCAGAATCTCTCAAATCTCTCAAAGTGTTTGAGTCCTCACCATGGCATGTTTTGCCGATTCTAGTCCCTATACTAAAAGTGGTTATATCTGGAGCTTAGTAGGGATGAATGTGGCACACATTTGCAATACATATGTTACTAAGTCAAAAACTTGATCCTATGAGAGACTTATGCAATGAACAAAGTGAAGGGAAAATTCTTGTGCACATGAATGGAATGGAGGGGTCAGGTGATAACTCCCATGAATTTGCTCTCTTTTAAGGATGAAACATGGCTACTTTTTTTTAGCACTCTTACTCTTTTTCAAGAGTGGATGCTTTTTCTTTTTCTTGTAGCCATGTCTTCTACTCCTTTTTATTTTTAGAGAGAATTTCATTTGTATTGTATGGAGTTTATTTTTGACAGATGGGTAATCAATGGATGCAAACTCTCAATGTGAGAAATTTTGCACGAATGGAGTGCACAAGAGTTTTCAATTCAAAAAAGTTCATGCATGTCACTCAATTGGGTCAAGGGTTTGACAAAGTTCAATGAAACGAAAAGTGGCATATGCTTGTGGTTTTCAATGAATGTATCATATGGCCTTGGTGGGTATATAAATTTCCAATGAGAGATTTAGGAAAAGTTCAAGACTTCAAATAGTTACAAATGTCAAAATCAATTTCAAGCAAAAGGATGATTTCTAAAGAACTCATTTACCATATGACACTAGTCAAATACCTAGATGATGTGTTTTTCCTATTGAATTATGGGAATCATAAACAAGGTAATGAATTGAAATATAAAGTATTCAAATTTTCAGCTTAAGCAAATTCTTGACTACCAAATTTTTTTTCCAATTTGTTGAGTTGATTCATTTTAGATATGCAATGAATAATATGAAATCAACTCAAACAGCAGGGTAGCGCATAAAAGTGGGGATAGGAAATTCAAACCGATTTTCTGGAGCGAAACGGAGTCGTATAGTGCAGAAAACAAGTCGGCCGATCAGGGGGTTCGGCCGACCTCCTGTTGGCTCTTCTATGGCTCTATTTCGTCGTGTTGTTTTGCCCATTCGGTCGCGATGTGTTTTGATATGCAACATTGATTTTTTACATCGGGATTTTGTGACTTGGAGACATATTTCCCCCACACTTGTTTCCTAAATTCTTTATTCAACAAAATAAACTAAAGGGGGAACTTTACGGGTGTTAGATGAACCAGTAAGTTCACTTTATTGAAATCAAAATATGGGGATGCTTACATTATTTAACCTAGCTTTAGAAAACAAATGTTTTTTAAAAAATCCTAAGTAGTAAGCATCTTATGCTGTCGGGACATCTAAACTATGGTGCGTTGTAGATGTCGGGCTCCCCGACGGCATTGCACAAGCGCTGCAGTTTGGCGCTCATGCCATGGCGAACACCGTCAATCTCCTCCTTGAGGGCCATGATGTCGTCCTTCAGTTCCGCCCTCTCGATGCGCTCTTCAGCCACCAAGTCAGTCAGCTTCTTGTTCTCCAAGTGGAGCGAAGCGAACTCCTTGGCCAGCTGTGCCACTTTAGGGGCACGAGGAGAGTCCTCATCACTGCCCTCGAACTGACCGGGTGGCCCGTTGATGGCAGGTGGTGGGACGTGTTGCCTAATCTTGGAGGGCGACGAGCCCGCAGACTCCTCCATCACCAGATTATCCACGCGCTTGAATAGTCCCTTAGCGTAGCCTCCTTCGGGTTTGCGCACCCCATGGATAAGAAAGTGATCTTCCATGCGTTTCGGCGAGGTACAGGTGGACGTCTTGTAGTGGTGGCTCACTACATCGCCCTTCTTAGTCTTCAGTGTGCACATGAACTCCTCGTCGGACAGCAACAATGGGAGAGACTCGTCTTTTCCATGGAAAAGATGTGTCTTGATTGGGTTCAGTCCAGCCAAAGTCAGACGGCACGGTGTCGTCGACTTCATCGGCATTCTCCGAGGGGAGAGCGACCGGACAGCGCTACGAGGTGTAGGGTTGCGCCCGCGCGGAGTCGTCGCAGGCGGGATCATGGCAAGGGGCTTGACAACGATCGCCATGACGGACTCCAAGGTGAGGGAAGTTTTTTCGTTGGCCGGCATATGTCCCCGCTCAGGCTGAAGGTTGAGCTGGAGGAGGCGTGAGGCACAATCTTCTTGTCGGCGATGACGAGGACAGGAGGAAGATGATGATTCAATGAGGTGTATAACTTTCCTCTCTATTTCCGTCCTTTAAGTAGGCGGGGAACGACGCGTTTCACCGAGGATTTTGTGGAGGATATCGAGGAGGATCAACATGAGAAAACAGAATGTGAACGGCACGAAGGGAGAGTCAGTTGAACCCTAGGGTTCGGCTGACGCCCTTCTGGCTCCATTCGGGCCACATTTTCTCGGGTCGATTAAATGGGCCTCATAGATGAAGAATTGGATGGAGCCATTAGTTGGACGTGGAGAATTTAAACAGAATTGAAAGAAATGTCATGGAAATCGATTAGATTTACCATGTCAAATTCTTTTTCTATATCCTTTTGGGAATCGAGAAATAATTTGAGTCGGTGCCCATTCACTTTGAATAGTTGACCGTCATCACCTTGGAGTGTGATTGCTCCATGGGATGAAGTCTCTACTACAGTGAAGGGTCCTTCCCATTTACTTCTAAGCTTCCTATGTCCAAAGAGTTTAACCCTAGAGTTAAAGAGTAAAACTGTATCTCTAGGTTTGAACTCTTTCATCGTAATCCTCTTATCGTGCCATCTTTTGGTTCTCTCTTTATAAATTCTGGCATTGTGGTATGCTTTATCTCTCCATTCCTCCAACTCACATATTTGCTTCAATCGGTGATTTCCAGCTTTGTTAAGATTCATGTTCCACCACTTGACGGCCCAATACGCTCTATGTTCCAATTCTACGGGAAGATGGCAAGTCTTCCCATAGACAAGTTGGAAAGGAGACATGCCGATAGGTGTCTTGTAGGCAGTACGATATGCCCACAATGCGTCGGGTAGCTTTTGCTTCCATCCCGTTCCCATTTCCAAGACAGTCTTTTGCAGAATATTCTTAATTTGCTTATTAGATGTTTCTGCTTGACCATTTGTCTGTGGGTGGTATGGGGTAGCAATGTTATGTTGGATTCCAAGTTCACTTAAAAAGTTCTGGAAGGTCTTATCTATGAAATAATACCCTCCATCACTTATGACCATACGGGGAGTTCTAAAGCGTAGGAAAATGATCTCCTGAAACATTTTCCTTGCTTGCTTGGAATCAGCATTCTTGCATGGCAATGCTTCTACCAATTTTGACACATAATCGACGGCAACCAGAATATACTCGCAATCATAAGACCTAGGAAAAGGTCCCATGAAATCAATACCGATACATCAAATAATTCCACTTGGAGATTTTGTGTTAGGGGCATCGCATCGCGAGCAGAGATTCCTCCATGCTTCTGGCATTTCCAACATCTGCGAATGAATTCCTTGGTATCTTCATACATTGAAGGCCAATAGAATCCACTCTGCCAAATCTTTGCCTAAGTACGGTAAACACCGTAATGACCACCATAGGGGCCAGCATGGCATTTTTCTTTAATTTTGGTGCCTTCGATTGATGGGACGCACCTTCTAAGAAGGCCATCGGCACATACTCGGTAGAGGTAAGGGTCATCCCAAAGGTGTCTACGACTCTCATAAATGAGTTTCTTTTTGTTCTCCCCTAGTGGTATGTATCTCATGACCATAAAGTTCACGATATCCGCATACCAAGGGTGAGAGTCTGTCACCTTGAGGAGCATATCATCTCGTAGGAAGTCATTGATAGGTATGTCCATGGTTTGTGTGAGTTCCATATGTGAAAGATGACCTGCAACTGAATTCTCTACTCTTTTCTTATCTCTTATTCCAAGATCAAATTCTTGGAGTAGAAGAATCCATCGAATTAGCATGGGTTTAGCATCCTTTTTGGTAAGCAGATATTTCAAAGCAGCATGGTCTGTGTAGACTATGACCTTTGCTCCAACCAAATAGGATCTAAACTTGTTGATAGCAAAAACTACTGCTAGGAGCTCTTTCTTAGTTGTGGCATAATTGAGTTGGGCTCCTGTCAGAGTTTTGCTAGCGTAGGCTATTGCGTGATGCTTTTTATCTTTGGTTTGGCCTAAGACCGCACCAACAGCAAAGTCACTGGCATCACACATGACTTTGAATGGTAGCGTCCAATCAGGAGGCTGGATAATTGGAGCTGAGATGAGTGCCTTTTTGAGTATATCAGATGATTTAAGGCATTCATCATGGAAATCAAAGGGAACTTCTTTAGCTAATAGGTTGGTGAGGGGTCTAGCGATTTTGGAGAAATCCTTGATAAATCGTCGGTAGATCCCCGCATGACCTAAAAAGTTGTGGATTCCCTTAACATTGATAGGAGGTGGAAGTTTTTCAGTAACTTCAATTTTATCTTTGTCCACCTCTATCCCTCTCTTGGACACCAAGTGTCCAAGAACGATGCCTTCCCGGACCATGAAATGGCACTTTTCCGGATTAAGGACAAGGTCCTTCTCCTGGCGTCTTTGTAAGACCCTGTCTAAATTTTCTAGACAATGATCAAAAGTTTTTCCATAGACGGAGAAATCGTCCATGAAAATTTCCATGATATCCTCGATCATGTCTGAAAATATAGACATCATGCATCTCTAGAAAGAGGTAGGAGCGTTACACAGTCCAAAGGACATACGCCGGTAGGCATAGGTCCCGTAAGGACATGTGAACGTGGTCTTACTTTGATCATCGGGATGGACAGGAATTTGATGATATCCCGAATACCCATCAAGGAAACAGAAGTAGGAGTGTTTTGCCAATTGCTATAACATCTCATCGATGAAGGGTAATGGAAAATGGTCTTTCCTTGTTGCCTTGTTAAGTTTTCGGTAGTCAATGCACATCCTCCATCCCATGACGATCCGTTGAGGAATTAATTCATTCCTCTCGTTTTGAACGACAGTCATACCTCCCTTCTTAGGCACTAATTGAACTGGACCTACCCATTCACTATGAGGAACAGGGTAAATAATCCCAGCATGAAGAAGTTTCAAGACTTCTTTCTTGACAACTTCCCGCATCGCATTATTCAATCACCTTTGAGGTTCCCTTGAGGGGACACTCTCAGGGTCAATAGGAATACGATGGGTGCATAACGCTGGACTAATTCCCTTAAGATCCTGAAGTGAATATCCAAAAACAGCTCTATGCCTTTCTAACATGGCTATGAGTTTGAGTGTTTCATCATCTGAAAGTTTGTCACTTATGATGACGGGGGCTTCCAAATCTCCATTTAGAAAGGCATAACGTAGGCCTGGAGGTAGAATCTTGAGCTCAACAGGAGGTTTTGGTGAGGGCTCTTCTTTTGGTAATTCAATTTCCTCCTAAAATCCATCCTCCTCTTGGACGAAGTCTTCTTCTCCTTTAATTTGAGGGGGTTCTAAAAATTGAAGAGTCCTAAACTCCTCCATGGGTTGATCTTGGATGGGAGATTCTGCAGATATGTTCTTTGAATGCAGAATAGGCATGGAGAAATTTCTCCCTCCAAGATTGATATTGAGGCTTCCTTCCAAAGGAACTTCCATGAGAAATTTCTCTATGGGAATCCCTATCATGATGTCGAAATCTTGGATTTCGAACACGTGATAATCTAGGAGAGCCTCAACATCTTTGTGTCTAACAGACACTTGTTGCAGAACCCCACATCCTTCAAGAATGGTTCCGAATGAATCTCAGAAGGATATGCGTGTTGGTGCCAATGACATCGCCAAGAATGGCGAGAGCACAAGAATCAGAAATGATATTTGCTCCAATAGTAGAGTTGTATAGGATTCTCATTGGTGTCCCTCTAATAGAACATAAAATGGTAGCCAAAGGTGAGGTCATCCGAAGAATTTCGGGTGAATTCTCGAGTTCAGCTGTCCACTATCTGCTTAGGATAGAGGTCAACTCCTTGACCATCTGACGGATGAACACCCCGTCAGGTGGTTCAGGTGGAGTTGGTGGCAATGAAGGTTTCCTATAGCAACAATACTTCGAGGTATTTCCATAATCTTCAAAAAGCTCTTCCTCGAAGTAAAATGGAAACCGCGATGGTTGAATTTCTTCTACCTTCGTAGTCTCAAGTTCGGGAGAGGATTCCTCTGGCAAGGCTTGGGGTAAACAATAAATGGGTTCATCCTTGTCCAAGAGTGTATCCTCCATTCTTGACACGACTTCCTCTTGGGGAGGCTCATTAAGACCCATAATGAAGGAAGAATTTTCTAGAATTCTGTCCAGAAGATCCTTGCCTTCTTCTGGAGTCTTATGGAGGAAAGATCCTCCAGTCATAATGTCAAGATATAGGGTAGACTCTTTGTTCAATCCCATGAAGAAATGTTGCAAAAGCATTGGATCAGGGATTAACAAATTTGGGCCAGAATTTTTCAAAAGAGAAAATCTGTCCCAGGATGCACCTATAGATTCCTTCTCCATCTGCTGGAAGCATAGAACTTCCTTTCGTAAGGAAACAATTCGGGCAATGGGAAAGAAAGCAAGACAAAAGTTGTCTCGTAATTCACTTCAATCACCGTTTGTCTTCCCAACGTAGTGGTTGTACCATTGTTTGGCTTTTTCCTTGAGGGAAAAAGGAAACAACTTCCATTTGAGAGTTTCATGTGTCATACCTTTGATTAGAAGGCATGAACACAGTTTTTTGAACTCTCGTAGATGGTGGTAAAGGTTTTCACAATCCGTTCCTGAGAAGGATTGTTCTCAAACCATGGCTATAAAGCCATGGCAAAGTTCATAGCTGGTTGAACAAATAGGTTCCGCCGAAGGCGGTGGCTCACAGAGCTTGCCCTTCGGAGCAAAGTAAGAAATAATTTTCGGTTGCTCCATTTATATGGTGGTGGTAAGGTAAGAATAATAAAGGTAAGATGATAGATAAGGGGGATATGATACAAGGGTGATCTTGGTTCAAAGATTAACAGCAACCATTCCCCGACAATGGCACCAGAAATGCTTGTTGGTATTTCTTAACATCGCAGAGTTATCGCAAGCGCACGGAAATACCGTTGTAGCACTTCCGCTTATGGAGTATTCCCAAGGGTATCGAATCCAAAGAACGTGTGTGCTAATCTTTCGAACTATCTCACCCAAGGACACAAAGTTGTTTTGTAGGCAAGGAACAGAGAGGAATTCAAAGTATTGATCCTAATTCAAGGTAGTTTGCAATAGATGCTTGCTTCGGGCACGGGCTTACTCCTAGCAATACTAGGACGACTCCTGCCAAGAGCCTATGGCATAGCCGACGTGGAGGATTACAAAGGACAGATAGGGATGTCACGACCTACTACCTATCTCTTCAATCCGTGGGTCTACGAGATATCCACTGATGATTTGTAACCTAAGCACCAAACTTACATTCTAAATCACTACTCTAGTTGTTTCGAACACAAAGCTACAACTAGAGCCTCTAATGAATTAAAGCAGTGAACCCACAAGTAACTACTTGTCCAAACTACTATGAATAAAAGATCAAACTTGTATTGAATTCACAAAGGCTTACTTCATTGAGTAAAACCTTTGTAGGGGTACAAGTGTAGAAGAGGGACTTGACAAGCCCAAGCCTCCTTCTCCTAGACTCTTCACCACACTCTCCTACTTTGGTAGCCTCTAGGACTACTCTAAACCTTTGGAGTGTAGCACTATTCTCAACTTTTTGTGTGTGTGAGAAGTGAGGTGAGGGGGTCTATTTATAGGTGGAGAAGGGTCGGTTCCCGCCAAATTAACGCGTGAATAAGTCACCATTGACTCCAGGGAGCCACGAGGAGCCAACACGTGTCATTTGACCGGGTTTGGCGCCAGGAAGGGGTCGGTCGAACCCCTGGTTCGGCCGAACTGATCAAGCCTCCCCTCGAGAAGTGCTTCCTCCAGGTGGCTTCCAAGTGGGCCCCCTTGATGTATATGGGTGCAACACCGTTGGATCTCCTCGTATTCTTCTGTTTGTGGGCCATTTGATCCATGTGTTGCCACGTGTCATCACCTGATTTGCTGGAATCCATTTTCATGGATTCATCCCTGCATGTTTGGTATTTTGGGTAATAATTCACCTTCATACAAATAAACACTGAAACTTGTGGAATTGGATTAGTGTATAGCCCTACCACTATGTTTTGTGTTTCTTTTATGCACATTATGAGGTGAATTGACGGTCAAAATATGGTACTTAAGGACCGTCAACAATTCTCCACAATCTATATTGGTTTTGTCATGATTGATCACGTTTAGATTAGTCGCACACAAGATTTCTTAACAGATTGATTTTCTGCCAACGGGTTTTTGTTGCTTCCGCTAAAAAAGTTTTAATCTACCATTCACCCCCCCCCCCCCTCTGGTAGATTTTCACGTGCTTTTCGATCCTACAATTGGTATCAAAGCCACAATGCTCTAATTTTGTGATTTGCACGTGTTTTTGACTAATCGACATGGAGAAATACTCCGCAAAACATTATGTTTTTAGTGGTATTGATTTTCAGGTTTAGAAGGCACGTATGGAAGCTTTCATCCAGGCAGAAGGCTTTGCAATATGGGAAAAGGTGTACAAGCCTTATGACGTGCTGTCAAACGATCAAGTCACGGCTACAAACATGAGAGATGTTGACAACAACAACAAGGTTCGCAACTTGATCATACAAGGATTAACTCAAAGCAACTTCGACTGTGTTACTCACCTCAAATATGCATATGATGTGTGGAAAGCACTCTATGACAACCACGAAGGATCCAACACGATCAAGGAGGTAAGGCAAGACGTGTTCAAAAAGGAGTACATGCACTTTGAGATGCAACCAGGTGAGTCCATCGACGATCTCTTTGCTCGCTTTAATAAAATTCTCAGCAACTTGCGTAGCGTCAATGTTAATTTTTCAGATGCTGAGAATGCTAGGAAATTACTAAGTGCATTAGACATGTCAATTTGGGAGATGAAAGTCACATCTATTCGTGAATCTACTGTCATGAGTACACTTACATTAGATGTGCTATATTCTAAATTGAAAAGTCATAAAATTGACATAATCTCACGTAAGAATCCCAAGTCCCTTGCATTTGTTTCTCAACGTGACATGCCTAACTCCCACCAATCTTCATCTTGTGGTACACTTGCTTTCTTATCCTCTCTAACCCTTGAACAGATTGAGGAGTTTCCAGAGGAGGAGCTAGCACTTCTCTCTACTAGGTTCTCAAAAGCATTGCAAAATGTGAGAACTAGAAGGAGAGGAAGCTCCGGACCTCAATGATGCTTTCAATGTGGTAAGACGGGACATTTTCGCACGTATGGCCCTAACCTTTCAGGTACTACTTCCCGTGACGAAAAGCAAACAAGGACGAAGCACTCCTCTGCAAACAACAACAAGAAAAAGAAGGGTTTTACAGGACGCCAATTGGTGAACATTTTTATCTCCGCACTTCAGGAACTTGGCTCAAGCAATGTGAACATTGGAAGTGACAAAGATGAAGATGATTTGGCAAACTTTTGCTTCATGGCAGACAAATCAAGATCAAGTATAGAGGATGTAGAACACAACAGTGACAATGAAGAGGTATGTCCTACTTGCGAAGAAATGTATGATCTTATTTCTCGTGCCACTGTTATAGTTAAGAAAAAGGACAAAAAGCTTAAGGACAATGCTGTTAAAATTGAGTCACTAGAATATGCAATTAATCATTTGAAATCTTTGATTCCTAGTGATGATTCTTGTTCCTTATGTGATTTAATATAAGAACAATTGTCCTCTCTAAGAAGTGCACACACATCTACACTTGATAAACTTGAGTTAGAATTGAAAAGAACAGAGAGCTTGCTGCACTTAATGATAAAACTTCAAAGATGCTAGTTGTTCTACAATTGATTTCATTGTTCTACTTGTGATGATCTTGATAAGAAACTACAAGATGTTATGAATGAAATTTCTATATTGAACAATGCTTTACGTTCTCATGAAGTTAAATATTGTTCCAATTGCAAACTAAAAAGAAAAACTTCATGTGAAAATTGCTTTAATCTGTTCAATAAACTTGATGACATGCATAGGACATTAGATCGGTTTTGTAATGCAAATAAGAATATAAACTTGCTGCTGAATTCATCCAAGTCTTGCAACAATAAATCTGGTTTAGGTTTTGATTCTCATGCTCATTCTAAGACACATCCACCTAAAATTGTAAATTCATTAGGATGTGGTTTGATTCAAACAGATCCTAAACAAAAAGAAGTGGTTTTCAAATCGGCATGAGTGTTGTCAAATTCAGGTTCAAATAAACATAATGCATGCTCATCTAGGCATGAACACAAAGTTTAATTTCATTGCACCTATTGTGGTAGAGATGGTCACGTCATAGATTTTTCTTATAGACTAGCTAACCAACATAAAAAGGAAATAATGCAAGCTAGATCTTATAACTCTCATGCAAAATTTGCTGCACATACTAAACCGAATGTCAGGAACATGCAATCTGCTGTTATGAGTCAAAAACATTCAAAGTTTACCTCCAGAGCATCAGTTTTTACCTCTGGACTTTCTGTTGTTACCTCCGGACCTTCTGTTTTTGCCTCTGGAGCTACTGATTTTCGTGCTACACGAGTAACACCTCATAGGTCAGTAGTTAAGAACAAAAAATCTCAAACTTTGACTCATAAACCTGTTGTTTTATCTCAACTTTCACATGTTATTCCTGTTGGACGTCGTGTGACTCAGTAATGGATTCTTAAATGCCTTTTGACTAACCCCAATATCGAGTCATCGATGTATTGTGCTTCTATTTAAGTTACACGCTTGAGGAAGGAGAACATTTGGATTGTGGATTCAAGTTGCTCACGCCACATGACCGGTAACAAAGAATGGTTCTCCTCCCTCTCTTCTGTGTCACGTGTAGAGAATGTTACTTTTGCATATAATTCTTCAACTCATATAATTGATAAGGGTTCAGTTAGAGTAAATGATCACTACACCTTGAAGGATGTGGCACTTGTTAGAAAAATTTGAAATACAACTTGCTTTCTGTTTCACAATTGCTAGATGAAAATCTGGAAATTATTTTCAATAGAAATTGCTGCAAAGTTGTAGGTTCAAATAATGAGCTTATTTTTAACATGTCTCGGTTTGGAAGAGTTTTTAAAGCTAATTTTGATATGTCTTCTCCTAAGCATAGGTGTCTAGTTGCTAATGATTCCAAAGACTTATATTTTTGGCATCGTAGACTTGATCACGTAGGTTTTGATCATCTCACGCGTGTTAGTGCTCTTGATCGCATACTGAGCTGCCTAAGCTTAAAGAGGACAAAGAAATTGTGTGCTCTTCTTGTAGACATGCTAAGATGTTGCAGGTTCACATGCTCCTCTCACAATGACCATGACAGCTGAACCGAATCAACTTTTGCATCTTGACATCGTAGGACCTTCACGTGTTCAATCCTTCGGAGGTAAATGGTATGTTCTTGTGATTGTTGATGACTATTCTAGATACTCTTGGGTTTATTTTATGTCATCTAAGAATGAATCTTTTAGTCACTTTAGAACTTTATTTCTTAGATTATCAATTGATCACCCAGGATCTTTAAGAGTAATTAGAAGTGATAATGGAACTGAATTTAAACATAAATCATTTTATCGTTTTTGTGCTGAAAAAAGAATAGATCATCAATTTTATTCACCATATGTACCTCAACAAAACGGTGTTGTAGAGAGAAAGAACAGAACCTTAGTTGAGATGGATAGGACTATGCTTGATGAATATCAAACTCCTAGAAAGTTTTGGGCAGATGCAATTGCAACCGCTTGATATGTTTCAGATCGTGTTTTCTTGTGTGCTAGGCTAGGAATAACACCATATGAGCTCCGGTTTGTACATAGGCATAGTGTCACACACTTTAGGACTTTTGGTTGAAAATACTATGTTAAGAAACATGGTAATCTTGATAAATTTGAAGCTAGATCTGTGATGGCACGTTTCTTGGTTATCCATCTCACACTAGAGGCTACCGTGTGCATTTACTTGATACTAACAAAATTGTGGGGACTTGTGAGGTTTCTTTTGATGAAGCTAGCTCAGGTACTAGCTCAAATATTGCAGGTCTGGATCCATATCCGCAGGGGGAGAGTATTTTCATTGAAGATGAGGAAGAAGAGGTGCTGCTGCCCAAAAATTCAGCAGCTAATGATATTGTTCCAGCTCCTGATTTTGATTCACAAACAGCACCGACGACCACCATTGCTGGTCCAGATCGTCCTCAAGTCACAAGCTCATCGATTTGTGATGAATATGAAAAAGAAGAAGCTTGTGAAGTGTCCACTCCCCTCCGGATTCTCAAAAGTCATCCTCCACAACAAATTATTGGAAGCTTGCTCGAATGAGTCACGCGGTCCAGGTTTTGCGATCCAAACTCTCACGCTCATTCTGTTTTTGTTGCTTATTTTGAACCTTAAGATATATCACACGCACTCGCTAATGAATCTTGCATTATTGCCATGCAAGAAGAGTTAGAAAATTTTAAAAGAAATAATGTTTGGAAACTTGTACCTCCACCTCAAGGTCACACTTTAATTGGAAATAAATAGGTATTTAAAAATAAAAAGTGATGATAGGGTTGTGGTTAGGAATAAGGCTAGGTTGGTTGCTCAAGGTTTCACACAAGTTGAAGGTCTAGATTTTGATGATACTTTTGCTCCTGTTGCTAAATTTGTTAGCTTTTGCTGCATCTTAAGGTTTCAACTTATATCAAATGGATGTTAAAAGTGATTTTCTTAATGGCTACATAGATGAGGAGGTTTATGTCAAGCAATCACCGGGTCTTGAAAATCCAGATTTTCCTAATCATGTTTACAAACTGTCCAAAGCCTTGTACGAAATCAAAAAAGCCCCTAGAGCATGGTATGATAGGTTAAAAACATTCTTACTTGAAAAGGGGTTTACCATGGGAAAGGTTGATAAAACTCTTTTTGTGCTTAAGCATGGCAATAACTCATTATTCGTTCAAGTGTATGTGGATGATATTATCTTTGGTTATGCTTCTGATGATCTTGTATCCAAGTTTTCAGTTATGATGAGTTCAGAATTTGAGATGAGTATGATGGGAGAACTCACGTACCTTTTGGGGCTGCAAATCAACCTTTGTGCATCAAACAAAGTATACAAGAGACCTTCTTAAGCGCTTCAACATGGATAAAAGCAAGCCTCTTCGGACACCAATGGGTACAACAACGACACTTGAACTTGATTAAGATGGTGACCCAGTCGATCAAAAGAATACCGACGCATGGTTGGATCACTTTTGTACCTTACAGCATCAAGACCGGACATACAATTCAGCGTATGTCTTTGTGCATTGCTTCAAGCTTCCCCACATGTTTCACATCGTCAAGTTGTCAAGGTACTTACATGGAACTCAAGAATTTGGCATTTTTCTTCCTTCTTCCTCAACCATTACTTTGAAAGCCTATTCGGATGCTGATTTTGGGGGTTGTAGGATAGATAGGAAAAGTACTTCAGGTTCTTGTCATTTTTTGGTAATTCACTTGTTGCTTGGTCCTCTAGAAAACAAAACTCAGTTGCACAATACACAACCGAACCTGAATATCTAGCCGCTGCTAGCGCTTGCTCACAAATTCTTTGGATTGTTCAAACACTTAAGGACTATGGGGTTGATCTATATAGTGTTCCACTGTTTTGTGATAACACTAGTGCCATTTGCAATGCAAAAAAACTCGTGCAACATTCTAGAACAAAGTACATTGACATTAGGTATCGCTTTCTCCGTGATAATGTTGAAAAAGGAAACGTTGTGCTTCACCATGTAGATACTGAACAACAATTGGCTGGCATTTTACAAAACATTTGCATTTTACTCGTTTTGTTTCATTCGTAGTGAAATAAGGGTTATGCATCCTCATGGATTAAATTGAGGAGGAGCTTCCAAATTTGGGATCTTAATTTCAAATAATATGAGCATAGTATTTCATACATATATGACTTTGTGATTCCTTTTACACGCTGAAAGTTCTTACTACATTACTTATGTTATATATTTTGTAGTTTTTGCCATGACTAGTAATTGGAATAATTACTTACACTAAATCTGGTCATTATCGAACTTTCTTGCTGTTTTGAACTTGTTGCATACTCACAAGTTCTTTTAATAATGAAAAATTAATAAATCAACTATCCACTTGTTGAGCATTTATGATCAAATAAAAATGAGAAAAGATCAAGAGAATATGTATGCATCACACTTCTTTTGAGATGGCTTATCATTGCACTTAGATATGAACTTGGAAGAAGTTTTGTATGATTAAAACCATGTCCTTAAGCTTCTGATTGTCAAATGACATAGGTTTGGCTTGGTTGGTTAGAATAAGGCAGATGCGCATATAATCTCTTGCAAGTTTCATAAGATCAAAATTTATGCTTAAAAAGAATAAAATTGCAGCAACAAGTGTCATGCTTTCAGGTCTTGAAATAGTTAAGTTTGTTAGATCATGACTTGCTTAAAATGAAAATTAGATTTGATATGTAGCATGGCTTACACTACTTTATGTATCTTATTGTTTTGATAGTGTAAGTTACTTGATAGTATGACTTGGATGAGCTTTGTTTTATATGTATATATTATAATGTGCTCATAAAAAATTAAAATTTCTTTTTTGTATCTTGCTGAATACATTGTCAAAGGGGGAGAAGTATGCAAGGGGGAGAAATATGTATAGGGAGAGAAATTTATTTCTATCTAATTTGATTTTCAAATAGGGGAAGAAATTGTTTTCAAAACTTTTCATGTAAGTAAGCCAATGTTTGGATTCTAAGTGGTGTTGCCAATGCATTCAAGGGGGAGATTGTGAGACCTATGTGTGTTGAATACATTGGCTTTGACGATAAAAGTTTTGAATACTACCAAAACACCTTTTTAACAAGGTCTGATTTTAGGTTCGAGCTCCTGCAAGGTTCGGCAATAGGTCCGACTTGTTTTGGGTAGCTCCGGCAAGGTCCAACATAAGGTCCAACTTACTTTGTCTAGGTCTGACTTGTTTTGGTTAGGTCCGACTTGAGTTGGCTAGGTCCGACTTGTTGTGGCTAGGTCCGACATGTTTTTGCTAGGTCCGGTGCTAGGTCCGACTAGCTTTGATAAGCTCTGGCACTAGGTCCGACTAGCTTTGGTTAGCTCCAGTGCTAGATCCTGCTAGCTTTCGAAAGCTCCAACTCAAGGTCCGGTTAGATTTGGCAAGGTTCGGAGCTTGATTGCAATTTTTCTACTTTTACCTTGCAATGTTTTGAACTTGCTTTACACTCATGGAAAGTTTGCTTAGTATTATTTTACTAAGTTTTTGATGTGTTTTGGCTGATCATGGTGGTTAATCATTTTGATATGTTTTGCAACATGCTTATGTGAGGTGCTCACGTAAGGTGTTGTGGTTTCGGAACTAAGGAGAGTCAAGTCGAGGACTTGTGCTCCGAAGTATTGGTTGTTTATTCATGTGCAGGTGTTGCTTGAGTTTAAGACATGGCTGGTGATGGGATCCATTGAACTAGTCTTAGGGAGAAGATGAGGTTCAACAACCAAGTTTAGGAGGAATTATGGTTGAGTTGATTAGGAGGTCGCACGACATGTTTGAATCAGGAACAATGCATATGAAGGTATCATGGGCGTCATTGGAAGGTGTTTGCACGTGTGCAAGGAGTGCATGGACGTAGCTACATGGTTCCGAGGGTTCTGAAAAGATGTGGACATAAAGAATTGGTCGGAAAGATCCAACCGACTAAGTTATGGCTGCCGCTGAGTTGGGTTTGACTCAAATATGGAAAGATTTGAGTTGGTTACGGTAAGATTTTGTGTGGGTTACGAATTTGAGTTGTTTTAGGAATGTGGGATACATTCCTAAGGTGTTTGGAATTCTTAAGATTGCTTCTATCTGCGTATAGAAGAGTCTTGAGTGGTTTTGGAAAGTTCCGATTCGTGAATTGAGTAGGATTAAAGTCCTAGTTTGAGTTGAGTTGGCTTTCGGGCTAGTTATATAAGCAAGGGAGGCCAGATATCATTGCAGAAGACTTTTGGGTTGTTCTTCTTCTGTTATATTGAATAAAATTCATAGTTGAAAGGAACTTTTGTGCCTTGTTCGTCCGACTTGTTTCTATTCACGGTCATTGGTTTTGTGGTTTTGGATCTACTTGAGTTTCTTTGCAGTGTTGCAGATCTGTTTTTACTCAGATAGAACAGATTGACCTTTGTTCGATCTTTCGATCGTAACTTGAATTTTTCTTGACGAATTTTCATGATTCTTGTTGTGACATCTTCGTGACTTGATTCTCCAAATTTATATTGGTTTTGTCATGATTGATCATGTTTAAATTAGTCGGACACACGATTTCCTAACAGGTTGATTTTCATCTGACGAGTTTTTGTTACTTCCGTTGAAAAGTTTTAATCTACCATTCACCCCCCCCCCACTGGTAGCTTTTCACGTGCTCTTTGACCCTACACGCCTCAACCGCCCGGAAAAAGACTTTGAAACCACAGCACAGGAATTGAAGATGGCCCCACCCCTGGTAGTATAACTTCACCCAGAGGATTTCTCCTAGAGGTGGGCCCAGGGCCACTGTCGGTACCCTGGATAACAGGTACCCTCTTATACTGCATTTAAAACCAAGGAGTTCATATGTCTAAGTTGAAGACTTCTGAATGCAACACACGTCCAACAGCACTGTGCCCGCATTCCTTGTTTGGGAGACTTCGGTGCTACCACGTGTCCTGCGGGGCCGGACCTACCTTCCTTCACATAGAAGCTCCAGCACGGCCACGTGTACAGATGCTCCAGACCTAACTCCCAGTAGAGGGAAGCTCCGGTGCCGCCACGCGTCAAGTGGCTCCGGACCTGCCTCCCCATAGAGGGAAGCTCTAAAGCTGCCATGTGTTGGGCCTCCGGACCTAAGCCTGCAATGGGAAGACTAAAGGATCTCCAACGGTGTGTACATTCAAGAGGCTATTAAATAGTCGTTACAAGACCTGATTAACATGTCATTAACTCAATACTAATGACACACGATCAGAGGACTATCAAGATAGGTAACTCTGCTATTAAGGCGCGTTATCACACTGTTAATTATAAATTATACATGTAGATCGTGTATAGGTGGTTAATTACAGTTGGGACCACTTGTTGGGCCAGGCATATACTGTAACGGCCAGTCCTTAGCATATAAAAGGTTTGTGTTGCACGGTAGAAGACAACTAAGCTCACACGCCTACAAGCATCTCAAACACCCGCCATACACTCATACAATCAACAACCATCCCGTGGAGTAGGGTATTACGCTCAGGCGGTCCGAACCACGTAAAAACTCTTGTGTAACCATCTTGTTCGTAATCTTACGCTTGCCCCATCCGAATATGAACCTCCGTGGACTACGCTTTAGTAGTACTGGAGGAAGTGTCGTTGCTACACTTCGACAGTGTTCAACCGTGACAAAAGTAGTAGATATTATAGAGAATCAAGTCACAAAGACAAGAAAACAAGAATCATGAAAAAACCATCTAAAAAACACAAGTTATGATCAAAAGATCAAACAAAGGTCAATTTGTTCTACCCGAGAAAAAACAGATCTGCAACACTACAAAGAAACTCGTGTAGATCAGAAATCACAAATCCAATGACCGTGAATTTTTTACAGATGATATATAATCAAGTTATGAAGACAACCCAAAAAGAATCACGTAAATTGAATCTGTAAAACTCGAGTTATGATAAAACCGCTAAAGCAAGGTAGTGTTATGCATAAACTCAACAAGAAAACTTGTCTGAAATAAGTCGGACGAACAAGGCACAAAAGATCCTTTAAACTACAATATTTATTCAATAGAACACAAGAGGAACAGCCCAAAATCCGTGCACCACGAGGTCTAACCTCCCTTGCTTACATAACCAGCCATGAGGCCAATCCAAACAAAACTAGGACTCGTATCCTACTCAGGTTCTACCAAAACTTTCCTTAACTGCTCAAGACTCTTCTATACGCAGATAGAAGCAATCTTAAGACTTCCAAACACCTTAGGAACATATTCCACATTCCTAAAAAACGACTCAACTTTGTGACCCACACGAAATCCTATCATAACCAACTCAAATATTTCCATGTTTGAGTCAAACATGACTCAGCCGCGGCTTGAGTCCATAACCAAGCCGGTTGGACCTTTACAACCAATTTTTTACGTCCGCTTCTCTTCATCACACCTTGTAACCATGTTACCACGTCCATTCACTCCTTGCACACGTGCAAACATCTTCTAACAGCGTTCATGATACCTTCATATGCATTGTTCTTGATTCAAATTTGTTGTGCGACCTCCCGATCAACTCAACCACAATTTCTCCCGAATTTATTGTTGAACATCATCTTCTCCCTAAGACTAGTTCAATGGATCCAGTCACCAGGCATAACTTGAACTCAAGCAACACCTGAACATGAATAAACAACCAATACTTCTGAGCACAAGTCCTCGACTTGACTCACGTTAGTTCCGAAGCCACAACATCTTACGTGAGCACCTCACATAAGCATGTTGCAAACCATAGCAAATTTATATCAGCCAAAATGCATCAAAAACATAGTAAAAGAATACTAAGCAAACTTTTCATAAGTGTAAAGCAAGTTCTAAACATTGCAAGTTAAAAGCAGAACCATTGCAATCTAGCACCGGACCTTGCCAAAGCTAACCGGACCTTGAACCGGAGCTTACCAAAGCTAGCAGGACCTAGCGTCGGAGCTAACCAAAGCTAGTCGAACCTAGCGCCAGAGCTTATCAAAGTTAGTCGGACCTAGCTCGGAGCTAACCAAAGCTAGTCGAACCTTGCGCTAGACCTAGCAAAAACATGTCGGACCTAGCCATAGCAAGTCAGACCTAACCAAAAACAAGTCGAACCTAAACAAAGTAAGTCGGACCTTACATCGGATCTTGCCGGAGCTACCCAAAACAAGTCGGACCTATCGTCGAATCTTGTCGGAGCTACCCAAAACAAGTCGGACCTATCGTTGGACCTTGCAAGAGCTCGGACCTAGAGTCGGACCTTGTTAAGATGGGTGATTTGGCAGTATTCAAAACTTTTATCATCATAGCCAATGTATTCAGCACACATATATCTCACACATAGAGAGGAAGTTGCAAGAGTAAAATAAATATGCACACATTCAAAGATCCGATCGTTGGAAACCCTGAGAGGATTCCATTTCAATATCTCTTGGCCAAGGAGTAAATTAGGATGGTTGCTACCTATCAGAAATTAAGCCCGGAGGTCAACCATGACTATACGAGGTCGGAGATTTGACATGGAAACCCTCCATGAGAAACCAATGGGCTGCTATGAATATGAGAGAGCATTATGCTCTCAACTATTCTAAGCACTCATTCAAGCTCAAGGGAATTTCCACCATCATTGGGTGTAAGTTATTCCTTTGTGGCAAAAATGTATTATGGGCCTTAACCAAGGAATGAAACGATCACATCCAATGTATATTGGGTGCAAGTTGTTCCTATGTGGCTAGAAGGTATTTTATACCTTAGTCAAGGAACAATGGATCACACTCAACCCATGTTGAGTGCACGTCATCCCTTTGTGGTTATAGGTATGTTGTACCTTAGCCAAGGAATAACGGATCGTACTCAACACATGTTGGGTACATATCACTCCTTTGTGGCTAAAGGTTATCATTAAATTAAGCCAAGGAGTGATGGATCACACCCAATGCATGAGAGGTACAATTTATTCCTTTATAGCAAGAAGGTATGATACACCTTAGTCAAAGAATGATGGAACACACTCAATGCATGTTGAGTGCATGTCATAGCTTTGTGCTAAGGGTTATCACTACCTCAGCTAAGGAATAACAAGGTACATCCAACCTATGGAAACATTGAAGTGTTAATGAGCGATATAGACAACACTCTTCTCGACCACACTCGTGGAACCCATGGAAGGAAACCCAACATCAACACTCAAACCTCCAATGTCAAAGCCATGCTGCAACAAGGTTAGGCCAACATCATGGCCTACATTCGTCGTTAGGGTTTCAACCCCTATTGGACCTTGAACAAGGATAAGCTCGGGGGAGGACCCCCACTTGAGGTAACTTGTATCACACCCTTGCATATTTATTTTCCATTCACCCATAACCCACCTTGCATATAAAAAAAAACTAGAAAAAGTAGAGTTGATTTGCTTTCAAAATAAAATAAAAGATGTGCGATAAGAATGGTTTGGGATTCACATTGATGAAATGATGAATAGTTGCTCTATTTTAATTTTCCTAAGTCCCTAGTTTACAACTTACTACTCTCCAAAATATTGCTTTCATTGGTTAGAATTACTTTTGCCTTGGTTTAGAAATTGTGGGTAGCAAAAGCTTAATCCAATTCTAAGTTGTTGTGAGATATGATATAGTGATAGGGCTGTTATTACTAGTTTGAAAGTGAAACTTAGATTTCCGGAGAAATTCTAAAAAGATTTAAGTTACTCACATTTGATTGGAAATACCTACCAAAGCCATATGATACATTACATCGATAGACCTTATGCATATGCTATTTGTCTTCACATTGAGCTTTGTCAAACTAGTATAGACCTATGTGAGATTTCATTCATCTCATTTTGAATTCAAGACTTCAGTTGCACATGCTATACTTATACACTAGAAGTAAGCAACTTCCCATCATACCACCATTCCACAATAAAAAGAGAAACTCCATACCATTTATGCTTAGTACTCTCTCCAAATTTATTGCATAAAAAGGAAGTAGAAGACATGGCTACAAAAAAAAAAAGAGAAAATGCATGCTTACATCATAAGCATGAGAAAAAAGTATCCATTTTTCATCCCTGCAAAATAAGAGAGTCCACTCAAAAAGGAATCATCTCAAATATCCACATCCACCTCTATTCCATCACACATGCACAAGTCTTGAATCAAATAGTTTTGAATTAATTTCTCCTAATGCTTTCTTTTTTTACTTAGCAATATTATGTGTTGCAAATATGCCTACTATATTCCCTACCAAGTTCCACATACAAGCCTTATTTAGTGGTAGGATGAGTGTAGGCACAATGCCTTGGTGAGGAAATATTTCCACTACACACAAAGGAGAGACCGAGAGAAATCAAATTGAGGTACTTAAAATCTAAATTGAACTCTCTGAAATTTGAGAGGAACTTGATTTCTAGAGTATGTGTGCTCCCTTTGCTGTTGTATCTTTCAACCACCCATGAATAGGAGATGGCATAAGCCCCATAATGACTTAAGATGGGTGAAGTACCATGCCAATTTTTGCAATACTAGGTAGAGTATTTTGTTGTGCATATGGTACTTGTGAAAAGTAGAACATTGTAGCAACTCCTGATCATCAACCTAAAGTCTTGACTTTGCTCGGGTCGAGCAAAGGATAAGCTTGGGGGAATTTGTTGACGGCTGTTATATACTAATTTCACTCATCAATATAACTCAATTATGTGAAGCAAATATCATTTCTTGCATACATCACCTTTCTATTTAACCTATTTCCACTTGTACTTGAAGAAATTGGTGCATGCAGTTATTTTATACAGAATTGAAGTGAGACAAGGGGATGGATCCTATAAAATATCATCTAGCCAATTAAGCGCCAACATGTGGCACCACATGGATCAAATGGTCTACAAACAGGAGTATTCGAGGCCATCCAACGGTGTAGCACCCATATCAAGGGATGGGACTGAAAGTGCATTTAGGAATCCCTTGTGGGTTTTGGATGATTTATGACAAGCAAATGAGATCCTAATCACTTTGTTGAGATGAGCACAGGTTTTAAGTTGAAAATAAGCAAAGTGCCAAAAAGAAGGGAGAATGAGGAGCAATGTGAAGAAGAGCTCAAGGAACAAGTGTAGTAGATCATTGTGTGTGGAGTGTGTTAAGGAAACACACCCCAAGAGCTCAATCACAAATAAACACACACATTGCACAAATTTATACAGGACCGGACTAGTCCGACTGACACCGGACTAGTCCAATATCCTTTCTGCACAAGATTGGACAAGTCTGATATCCATCAGACTAGTCCGATATCTCTCTGACTAGAATTGGACTAGTCCTCCCCAGTGCGGACTAGTCCTCAAAAATTTCACAAGTCACACAAAATCGAACAAGTCCGATAACACACCGGACTAGTCCGATATCTTTCTGATGTCAATCGGACAAGTCCGATATTAGCACGGACTAGTCTGAAAAACTCTCTGACCTAAATTGGACAAGTCCTCAAAGTGTGTACTTGTCCTCATAACCACTTAGGGTTTCACTGTTTAGACAAGTTCGATGTCTATCGGACTAGTCCGAAGATTTCCAGAAGCGAAATCGGACAAGTCCGCTCCTAGCTGGACTAGTCCGATATTTCGAGACACTTAGGGTTTGCTACACACAGCACACCGGACTAGTCCGGTGTCCACCACGGACTAGTCTGATCTTTCTAAACCCTAACGGTCACTTTTAGAAACCCCATATAAATAGAGGTGCAGGCCCAACTTTAAACTCTCTCGAACCCTAGGGCCGTCACACCTCCCAAGAGCCTCAAAAACACATCTCTCCACGAAATCTAAAGCCAAAAAGATCAATCCTTTGAGGATACACTTCAAAATATTGGAGAGACACGTTTCATCACTCTTGAGCTCTTGGTTTGATTCCCTAACACACTCCTGTGATTTTCATTGTAATCTTTTGAGTGTGCTCTTGGTGGATTTGTCATTGTAATCTAGGGGAGCCCTCAACGTGTGAGAAGGGCCCTTGAATTAGGTTATTCACCCTTGTGATAAGAGAAGGGGATTGGCCTTCGTGGTGATCCAACAAGGGTAGGGTTGGAGAAGACCCGGTCCTTTCGTGGACTCCTCAACGTGAATGTAGGTTGCCTCTGTGGGAGCCGAATCACGGGATAAATCGTTTGTGTTCTTGCTTTGTGTTCATCATTCTTATTCATCACAATAATCTAGGGTTTGAATCAATATTATTACTTTACGTTGAATCATAAAGTAGAAGATTGAATTGTGATATATCCTAGTCCATAATCTTGCAACACTTCAATTAACTGTATATTTTCGCTACATACATCGAGGAATCAAATTAATCGATCAAACTAAATCAACCTAGTCGGTACACACCGGACTAGTCTGCACATTACCAGACTAGTCCGATATCTCTGGTTTTGATCTGGTTGTTAAGTGTTGCAGGTTCTGACAAATTTCAAAAAGGCCTATTCACCCCCCCCCCTCTAGGCCACATTCAGAGACCCACCTGGAAGTCACCCCAAGAAATCACAGACCATTTGGAGGACTTACCAAATCGGTCGACCCCCCTAGTCGGCCGACCTGGTCTTTCCTCCAAACTCGGTTAGCTTCCATGTGTTGGCTCCTCCTAGCTTGAAAAAGCCAGTGGTGACTTATTCGCGCGCTTTTGATGGCGGGAACCGACCCTTCTCCACCTATAAATAGGACCACTCACTTCAACACACACCACTTGAGCATCATTCTATTGTATACACTAGTTCTCTTAGTCCTTAGTGGAGTTAGGCTAAGAGAGGAGAGCCTCTAGTCCCAAGTCCAAGTTGGAAAAGGTATGGCTCATGTATCTTTTCTTTTATTTGTGACTTTATGCATAATAAAGATGTTATCTTTAGTCTTCTTTTATTCATATACTTGTATGAAGCGTTTCTTGTTTGATTGTGGTATTCCATGTATGTGGTAGAAATAGTATTTATGATCATGCATTAATATCATTATACTATCATCATAAATACTATAAACCCTCACTATAGTCTAAGTAGTTATGATACGGTCATGTTAATATGCATAACTTATACTATGTCTCAACATTGGTTCAACGATGTTTAGATTAGTCATGCCTTAGGATGGCTTGTGCCATGGCTCCTAAGGTATTTACATAATATGCTAGCATGGTGCTAAGGTAGTTAAGTAGTATTGGATGTCTCCTAGACCCACGGATTGAAGAGGTAGGCAGTAGGTGGTGACAGTCCTATCTGTCCTTTGTAATCTTCCACGTTCGGTTGTGCCACAATCTCTTGGCGGGAGTCATCTTAGTATTGCTAGGGGTAAACCCGTGTCTGATGTGTTGAACAACTTAGCATAAGTATTCACCATTGACATGCTCATTAGTATCTAACCTAGGCTATGTATATGTATATTAGAAGAATTGTAGGAGCAACTCCTAACTAGTCCGATATCTATGGTTTTGATCTGGTTGTTAAGTGTTGCAGGTTCCGACAAATTTCAAAAAGGCCGATTCACCACCCCCCCTCTATGCCACATTCAATTGATAGTAGAGCAGGTTCTTCAGGAAAGAGACTAATTGCTCGAAGAAGATCATGTCAGAAATGAAGGACGTCCACAAGAGAAACAACCAAGAAAAGGTTGATGATGACAAGAACCAAAAGGTGGAGAAGCTCCTTGAAGCCATTCAGATTTCGAGGACGACGATGAGGAGACGCTGGAACTAAAGGCGCTCCTAAGAAAGAAGACACTTTCCAAAGGGAAAGTAAAGATTGAAGAGAAGAAGAAGGGGAGTAGTCACACCAACTACTCCCGATATCCTTTCAATTATGATCGTCTTAATCCCAACAATAATCATTATTTATCTATCCCTCTAGGAAAAGCCCCACACTTCGATGGAAGTGATTACTCAATGTGGAGGCAAAATATGAAAATGAATCTAATCTCTCTCAATCCAAGTCTATGGCATATTGTGTGCACAGGAATAGATATCCCGGATGACGATGAAGAACTCACACCAAGCCAAGAGCAGGCAATTCACCGAAATGCTCAAGTCGCGGCAGTAATTACCTCTTCGCTCAGTCAGGACGAGTTCACCAAGGTGGATGGACTCGAGATTGCTAAGGAGATATGGGACACATTGCAAACTGCACATGAAGGTGTCAGAGGTTTGGAACCGGCAGATCTCCCTACACTACTAAAGTGATAGGGGAGTTTGATGTTTGGTGTGGGCACGCGGAGATTCAAGAAGGTGAATAAGAATTGACATAGGAGGCACAAGAATTTACGTGGTTCGGGCCGCCTGAGCGTAATACCCTACTCCACAGGTGTGTTGGTGTTGTATTAGCAGTATGAGCTTGTGATGAGCGTATGAGGCGCGTGTGTCTGTCCTCCCCTAAACGTGTCGTCGGCCTGTCCTTTTATAGTTCAAGGGCAGACCGTTACAAGTTAGCCTGGCCCGACATGTGGCCCCGGCGGTTACTAGTATTGATACACGTTTAATTGCTCTTAATGATCCTGTAACGGGCTTTGACAGCGCCGTTACCGGTGTTAAGATCGTCCGTTTAAATGTCATTAATATGGCATTAATGACACTTAATTGGGTCTTGAAGTCCTTGGCTCTCCTTTGAAGATCCGGAGTCGTTGTAGGGTCTTCCGGAGGTTAGGAGCTGAAGATCTAACGATTGGACACGTGGTAGCTCCGGAGCTTGCTGTGGGAAACAGATAGCTCCGGGGCTACCCGACACGTGTCAGGTCTGGAGCTTCTCTCGATCTGGGGTTAGGTGCGGAGGTGTCGTTTCGGTACATGGCCTGGAGCTTCCCCCTTGTGGGCGGTAGCTTCGGTTTGGCAGTACACGTGGCGACCCAGGGATTAACCATGCTGGAGAAGCGGGTCCGGTTATGTCTGACATGTGGGCCTCCGAGGTTCTTTAAACCAAGTAGATGACTTTCCTCTGAGATCTTTATAACCTCAAGGGGTGTACGGTTTCTAGGGTACCGACAGTGGCCCCCTGGACCTACCTCCGGGGAAGTTATTCCGCCGGAGGTGGGTCCATCTTCGCGACCTTTGAACTGAGTCTTCAAGGGTCTTTGAGGGTGTCGTTGGCAAAGGCAAGGAGCTGGCGGACGAACCCGAGAGCCAGAAGAGGAAGCTGCAGCATGCCGACGGAAGGTGCGTCAGGCCCGCTACCTCCGCCTCGGCTCCTTCTCCCCGGAGGGGAAGGTCCTCTACAACCGCGGCGGTTGTCCCCGTAATGGGATCTTCCCGGAACGAGACCGTTCCTGCAGTAGGGTCCTCTCGGAGCGCGACTGTCCCTGCAGTAGGGTCCTCCTGGGGTGTTAGCTCCGGGCGCGCAACTCCAGCACCTGGGCCGGTGGAGGCCTCCAGGTCCGGGGGTTCTTCCCGATCGAGGAGAGCCTCGACCTGGGAAACGCCCATGGCCGCGACAAGTTCCGGGGGGCCTTCCGGAGCTTCTATGCCGACAATGGCCAGCCCAGAACGCCCGGGGAAAAGGTTCCGCGCAAGCTGGTGCGGAAGCCTCCCAAGGTAATTTTTAATCTCTACCTTGTACAATTATTTTAATTGTGGTAATTGTTTGTTAATTTTCTTCGCCCATCGTCTGCAGCGTCCCCAAGAAGGGGAGCGAGGCTCCACCCTCAGCCATAGTGTCTGAGGCCGTGGGGGTGGGAGCTTCTGCTCCTATCCCGGTGCCGCCCCAAGTGGTGGCTGAGGCTGCGACAGCTCCGGCGCCGGTTGTCATGGTCATGGACCTCGACTCGTCCCCAGAAGTTCCCGTGGTAGCGCCGGACCACGGGAGTGAAGGCATGCCAACGGCACCTGTCCTGGAGGTTGAAGCTCCGGGTCCTGGTGCTGCGATGATGGAAGCTCCGGCTGTTGAGCCAGAGGAAGTAGTAATCCCGGCCTCTGAGCCGGAAAGTGTCGAAATCTCGGCGGTTGAGCCGGAGGTGACTGAAGCCCCGGCATGCGAGCCGGAAACTGAGGTAGTCCCGGTAGTTGGGCCGGCTACCTCCAAAGCACCGGCCGTTGAGCCGGTCATTGTTGGAGCTCCGGCCACAGGACTGGACGATGTTGAAGATATTTCGGTTCCTGTGCTGGTGGTTGAAGAGGTGACGGAGCTTGAGCCTCTGTCAGAAGAGGTGCCCAGACCGGAGCCAGTAGCGGCTCCAGCTCCGGAAGCGAAGACGTCGGAGGTACCTACGGCCGAGCCGGAGGGTCCAAGCGAAGTCGCTGGCCCCCTGCCCGAGGGGGTGAACGAAGACTTGGCAGCAGGGCCTTCTTCAATGGCGACTGAGGCCATCCCGGAGGACGGCCCTAGTGCCTTGGAGACTCAGGGGACCGCTCTTGTAGAGTGGGACCCGATTTTTGTATCTGAAGACCCGCTTGAACCAGCGGAGGAGACCCCAGCAGGTCCGGAACCAATCCCGTTGTCGCTGTCCATTGACAACGCATGTTCCAGTCTGCGTCAAGTCCAACTGGCCTTTTTCCACGACAGCAAGTCTCTTGAAGAGGAGCACCAAACCCTTAGGCGGTGGCGTAATCGGCTCTACTTCGAGACCAAGCTGGTGCAGTCGAGGCTAGTGGACGACAAGGAGTGGATCAAGCGGGAGAAGATCCGCCTGGAGTACTGGGGCCAGTTACTGGATGAGAGGGAGAGTATGACTCATGCCCTCGACGCTCAATCCCGGGAGATCTACGATCAGGCCAAAGCTGCCAATAACGCGGCCGATGCGCGCCATGAACAGCTTGAGGCCATTAACACCGCACTCATCAAGCGCCGAGAGGCACTTGAAGAGAGGGAGAAACGACTCGAGGATGAAGAGCAGAAACTCCTTGAGCTGCGGGATGATGTCCTGAGGAGGGAAGAGGAGCTCGCCGAGAAAGTAGCTCTGGCTGACAAGGGCCTCGAGGAGCACGCCATGAAATTGGAAGAGCGCTGCCAAGAGGAAGAGGAGAAGACCTAAGTGCGAGGGCAAGAACTCTATGAACAAGAGTCTGCCCTTGTTGCCCGGGAGAAGAAAGTGAGGGGTAGGGAGAAGGACCTGGTCGAGCGCCGGAACAAGATCCACCTCCAGGAGGAGGAGCTCAGAAAACTCAAAAGGCGGTTTGCTGAAAAGATTCAGCAAAATGCCAAAGAAGTTGAGCGCCTCGCCCGTGAGAATTCTGAACTGACGGCGGCCAAGAGATCCCTGGAAGAGTTGAAGGGCTTGAGGACTGCGGACTCCCTACAGATTTGGGAGTTCCTGGGCAAGGCCAATGACGCGCTGACACCGATGGGTTTCAGCCCCGTGCGCCCGGATGATCCGGAGCCGGAGCTGGACCTAGCGCTGCAGGCGTTGAGCGCGGCAGGTAGCAAGCTCTCCAAGGTGGGCGATGTCATCGCGGACCAACTGGAGGTTGAGGGGCAATCCCGGGCGAAGGACGTCGCAGAGTATGTGCTGACGTGCTACACCAGCCGGAACTCTCAATTTCCTCTGGACCCGGTGCTTGAAGGCCCCGTCGAAGGAGAAGGCGAAGCTACCCGAGCCAGCGTATCGGAGGTTGCCCAAAAGGTCGCCCATTTCTTCCATAGGGTCTAGGACCATCTCTGTATTTCCCACTTGTATTTTCTCTTCTTCTTCCTCAATTTTGTAATCCCTTGTCTCCAGATGTAATCTCCTGTCTCCATGTAAATGAAATCCCCAAATTTTGCGAATTTCACTTTTTGTCTTCAACACTCTTATCTTCACTTGGCCCCCTGGTAGATGTACACAATTTGATTGTGAACATGTACCAAGAGGATATTGTGCATTGTTGAAGACTCTTTTGCTCCGAACTTGTAGAATTTAGGTTCGAAGTCTTTGATAGTGAAGGCCCCCTAAGGTTGTCGGAGCTTAGAAGCTCTGACATTGTCTATTGCTGGAGCTTAGTAGCTCCGGCAATAGTCTCTATCAACGCGTAGAGCATCGATAGTTAACCCTCCGGGGTGTCGGAGCTTAGTAGCTCCGGCAGTGACCTTTGCCAACACTCAGTTTGTTGGCAGCAGACTCCATCTACGGGGTCTTCTCACCATCTTTTATTCGTTTCGACGGCTGGCCCCCTTAGGGGAGTCGGAGCTTAGTAAGCTACGGCTTTTCTCCGTCAACGTAGATTTTATTTTTCCTGCACACTTAAGCCAAGAAAAATAGTAAAATTCGTTTCTTGTCTATAATTTCGTCGCGACTTACGATTCTCAAGAAGACTTTAAGTCAAACGCGATTTTAAATACAACCGAATGCACTGTCTTTTCTTCTAGATTCAACTGTCCATGGACCCGCCTTACTTCGGCCTGCCGGGGTGTAGGTAGAGTGGCGTACTTAGGGTGCTTGACCAGGCTAAGTCGATAGCACACTCCAGCCCTAGATTGGCTTGGCGGCTTCCAGACGAGTTGGCCATGAACGATATTTGAATCCAGAAGAACTGACAATACAACTCGAATCGTATATAAACTGGTCAAATTAAAATTTCTTAAGAATTGCGCGTCTTTGTTATAGACAAGAAAGAGAAAAATAAAAATGTTGAGCATGTACAAAATAAATGCACGTGGAGTCTATTTCACATGAAGATGTCTTTCATTATAGGTTCGGGGTACAGGGGAAACAAGTACACTCTTAGGGTACGGAACCAGGCTAAGGGTGTTTCATTTCTCATTTGACCCAGGGTACTTAGCCGCACTTTTAGTCCTGAGACTGTGACAAGTGTTGCATGAGCTTTGCGGACCTTTCGAGAAAGGTCCGGCTGCTCTCCCGGAGGAACTACCCGACTCTGTACAATGACTCTATAACCTACACCTCAAGTTACTCAAGACTCACCTCTGTGGTATTAAGTGTAGAACTTACGGAGGTGCTCAATGTTCCAAGGATTTGGGAGAGGTGTCCCATCCTCAGTAGCCAAGCGAACGCTTCCGGGACGGGATACTTTAATCACTCGGAAGGGCCCCTCCTAGCCGGGGGAGAGTTTGTTTAACCCTTCTCTGGATAGTATTCTCCGTAGCACCAGATCGCCTTCCTCGAGCTGTCGGTTGTGTACATGCCATTGGTGATAACGCCGTAAAGCTTGACGATATCGGGCATTCCGAACAGCTGCTTGGCACCTTCCCTCCTCAAGGAGGTCTAGGTCTTCACGCCGGAGCTGGTCCTGCGCGTCTTCGTCGAAGGTCCGGACCCGGAGTGAATCCAAGGTGATTTCCGAAGGAAGGATTGCTTCAGCTCTGTACACCAGAAAGAAGGGCGTTTCTCCGGTTGACCGGTTTGGAGATGTCTTGTTGGCCCATAGAGTGGGCGGAAGCTCTTCGATCCAGTTGGCTCCATGTTTTTTCAAGCGCTCATAGGTGCACGTTTTGAGTCCTTTAAGGATTTCAGCATTTGCTCTCTCGGCTTGGCCATTGCTGGCTGGATGAGCTACGGAGGCGTAGCAAACTTGTATGTTGAGGTCTTCGCAATATCCTTGGAATGCGGAGCTTGTGAATTGGGTCCCATTATCAATGATGATTTTGTTTGGGACTCCAAATCTGCATACAATGGACTGCAGAAAGTTGATAGCAGATTGCTTGTTGATTGTCACAACTGGAGTTGCTTCCGGCCTCTTGGTGAACTTGTCAATGGCGACGTACAGGAACTTGTAACCTCCGACGGCTCTTGGGAAAGGTCCCAAGATGTCCATCCCCCACACAGCGAAGGGCCATGTAGGAGGTATCATTTGTAAGGGCTGAGCCGGAGTGTGAATTTGCTTTGCATGAAATTGTCATGCTTTGCATTTTTTCACCAGCTCAGTTGCATCCTGGAGTGCTGTAGGCCAGTAGAAACCATGCCGAAAGGCTTTACCAACCAGCGTGCGGGAAGACGCGTGGTTCCCACACTCGCCTCCATGGATTTCTGCGAGGAGCTCGCAGCCTTCTTCCCTTGTGATGCACTACATTAGGATGCCGTTGGCACCGCGCCGGTAGAGATCCCCTTCTACCAGCGTGTATCTTTTAGCCAATCTGACTACCCGGTCAGCGGATACATTGTCGTCAGGAAGGATGTTGTCTTTCAAGTAGTTCCGGATCTCCGATATCCATGCATCAGAAATAACTTGAGCATTTGAGTCTTGCGTGCTGGGTTGCTCGGAGCTTCCGGCAGCACCTACGACCCTCGATGGCCGCCATGGTAACAGGGCCATCGGGACCGTCAGCTTTGGGATGCTGATCTCGCCCCCTTCGCTCAGTTCGGCAGGCTGAGCTGTGGGTTTCGACAATCTCCGGACAAAAGTTCCATCAGGAGCCGGAGCTCCGGTTGACGCTTTCGTCGAAAGTTCGTCGGCTTCAGCGTTGTGGGCAGGCTGAACATGGTGGAGGTCTAGGACTTCAAAGTCCTTCTGAAGCCTCTGGACTTCAAGGAGGTAAGTAGCTAACTGGAGATTATTGTAGGAGCATTCACCCTTCACCTGCTTAATGATGAGCTGTGAATCTCCCTTGACCAGTAATTGCTTGACACCATATGACAGTGCCATCTTTAGTCCGTAGATGAGTGCTTCATACTCTGCCATGTTGTTGGTTGCCTTGAAGTCAAGGTGTACCATGTATTTCACCTTCTCCCCAGTCGGTGCAAGGAGAAGGATTCCAGCTCCGGCCCCCTGCTTTTGCATGGAGCCATCGAAGTAGAGGGTCCAATGAGGCTCGGTGAAGGTTGGAGCTTGATGCTCCGTCTTCTGCTCTCTGGGGCCCCCAGGGTTTGATGGATAGGGAGTCCATTCTGCCACAAAATCTGCCAATGCTTGACTCTTGATTGCTTGTCTTGAAATAAATTCAATATCAAATTCAGCCAATTCCGCTGCCCACTTTGCAATGTTCCCAGTTGAATTGGGATTATGCAAAATTGCTCGAAGTGGGTAAGAGGTCACCACTGAGACTTTGTGAGCTTGGAAGTAATGGCGAAGCTTCCTGGAGGCAATAAGAACTGCATAGAGCAGCTTATGCACCTCTAGGTATCGAGTCTTGGCATCATGTAGTACTTCACTAATGAAGTACACTGGGCGCTGAATGGTTCGGACCCTCCCAGAGCGGTCCGGAGCTTCCTCTTCACTGACCCGGACCCTCTTAGAAGGGTCCGGATTTTCTTCGGGAACCTCCGGGTTCTGGCTGGAGGAACCCGGAGCTTCTTCAGAAATGACCTGGACCCTCCCAGAGGGGTCTAGGTCTCCTGAAGCGACTTCTTGTGGGTTCGAATCTGGGAGCTGGGACCCAGACTCGCTTTCAGGAACCTCCAGACCTTCCCGAAGGGGTCTGGATTCCTGAATATGGGGTAGTTCTGGTCTCTCCACGACCAAAACCATACTGACGACTTCATCAGTAGCTGAAATATAAAGCAATAAAGGCTCACCAGGGTTCGGAGCTACCAGAATTGGTAGGGTGGTGAGGAACTATTTCAGATCCTGGAATGCCTTTTCTGCTTCTTCGGACCATTGGAATGGCCCGGACTTCCTTAATAACTTGAAGAAGGGAAGTGCCCGTTCCGCCAGTCTTGAGATGAACCGGCTGAGGGCTGCTAGACATCCAGTTAATTTTTGAACGTCCTTGATGCGGGTTGGTGGCCGCATGTCTTCAATGACCTTAATCTTCGCCGGATTAGCTTCTATGCCCCGGTGACTTACCAAGAAACCAAGAAGTTTTTCGGAGCTAACCCCGAAGACACACTTGTCTGGGTTTAGCTTTGTGCGGGTGGCCCGCAACTTGTCGAAGACAGCCTGCAAGGTGTCAAGGAGTGACTCCTTGTTCCTAACCTTGACCACGATGTCATCAACATACACTTCCACTATGTCTCTAATAAGTTCTTCAAAAGTTTTGTACATAGCTCGTACAAAAGTTGAAGCCGCATTCTTGAGACCAAAGGGCATGGCTGTGTAACAATACAATCCATCTACTGTGATGAATGAAGTATGTTCTTCATCTTCCCTAGACATCCTGATTTGATGATATCCAGAATATGCATCTAGGAAACATAGAAATTCACACCCGGAGGTGGAATCCACTATCTGATCTATTCTAGGTAGTGGGAATGGATCTTTTGGACATGCCTTATTTAGTGTGGTGTAGTCGATGCACATCCGAAGCTTCCCGCCGGCCTTGGGCACAACGACTGGGTTTGCCAGCCATTTTGGATGGAAGACTTCTCGGATGAATCCAGCTTCGAGCAGCTTCTTTACTTATTGTCGGATGAAGTTCTGCCGCTCTACGGATTGCTTCCGAGGCTTCTAATGCACAGGCCGGGCATCGGGGTGGATCTTCAGATTGTGCTCAATCACTTCCCTGGGGATCCCAGGCATTTGTGACGGTTGCCAAGCAAACACGTCGACGTTAGCCCGGAGGAATGTGATGAGCGCGAGTTCCTATTTGTCGTTCAATCCTCCCGATATACGGGTGGTTTGAGCGGCATCGGAACCAATTTGGACAACTTTGACGGGAATGTCGGTGTCGCCGCTTGGCTGCACTCGAGGTGCAGAAGTCGAGCCTCGTTGGCGAATGCTCGGGGGTTTTGGAGCTTGCTCCTGCCTGGAGTCCTCCTCTTGCGCTGTGGTGAGCGCATGGAGTTCTTCCAGTGCAGTTACTCCTGCGGTGCGATCTCCGCGGATCCGGAGAACGCCTACTGGCGTTGGCATCTTCAACACCAAATAGCCATAATGAGAAGCCGCCATGAATTTGTACAGGGTAGGTCTACCCAAGATGGCATTGAAGGGTAAGTTGATCTGAGCGACATCGAAGACCAACTTCTCGGTGCGGTACTTCTCCCGTGTCCCGAAGGTAACAGGGAGAGTAATAGATCCGAGTGGGGTGATGGCCCCCGGACCTACTCCGGAGAAAGGTCGAGAGGGGTGGAGGTCCGAAAGTCGGAGCTGAAGCTTAGTGAAAGCTTCGAAGATGATGAGGTTAAGCCCCGAACCTCCGTCTATCAAGACGTGGTGGAGCTGGATGTTGTTGATGGTAGGCGATACCTTTAAGGGTAACTGTCCTGCTCCAACCATGCTCCAGGGACAATCCGAAGCATCAAAAGTTATGGTTGTGTCCATCCACTTTCGGTGAGGTTCCGGCCTAACTGTAGGGGCTACAGCGGCCATATCCCGACGCATAGTCTTGATGACGCGACGGGAGGTGATATCCCATGATCCACCAAAAATGGTGTTCATGGTCTTCCGACGCTCGTTGTCAGAGACGTCAGAATCATCGTTGTAACACCCTCATTTTCATGCATGATGCCCTACATGCACTCATATACATGTTTAACATTAGCCCACAACAAGAGGAACGAGTTTAAAATTGATTCGGAGCATTTAAAATTGATTTGGAGCAAAACCGCACTTAAAACGCAGGAAAGTGCGGACTAGTCCGATTTTACTGAGGACTAGTCCGATTTCTCTCTGACTAAAAACGGACTTGTCCGTTTTTGCTGCGGACTAGTCCGATTTTGGCTCTGGAAACTTTCGGACTTGTCCGATTTTGTGCGGACTAGTCCGATATTCCATGAATCCTTGAAAATTTGCTAAGTCCCTGGACTTTACCGGACTAGTCCGAAGTCGTCCAGAGAGAAAATCGGACAAGTCTGGCCAAAAATCGGACAAGTCCGATCTTAGTCAGAAAGGAAAACGGACAAGTCCGCTGGAACACCGGACTAGTCCGGAAAAGTCCAGGGACTTAGCAAATTTTCAAGGATTCATGGAATATCGGACTAGTCCGCACAAAATCGGACAAGTCCGAAAGTTTCCAGAGCCAAAATCGGACTAGTCCGCAGCAAAAACGGACAAGTCCGTTTTTAGTCAGAGAGAAATCGGACTAGTCCTCAGTAAAATCGGACTAGTCCGCACTTTCCTGCGTTTTAAGTGCGGTTTTGCTCCAAATCAATTTTAAATGCTCCGAATCAATTTTAAACTCGTTCCTCTTGTTGTGGGCTAATGTTAAACATGTATATGAGTGCATGTAGGGCATGATGCATGAAAATGAGGGTGTTACAAACGTCGACGGATGTGTAGACGGCCTTCAGGACCTTTTTAGGATCCTGGAACCCTAACTCCTCTTCAGCCGGAGCTTCGTCAACTTTTTGCTTTCCTTCTCTCTGTCGGAAAGAAGATTCTTCCCGGCGCTTGCTGTAGCGCCCGACAAGGTTTTGGACCTCCCGGCAGTCTTCCAAACTGTGGCTGCCCGTCTTGTGAATGGGACACCACACTTTGGGTTTGCCACCGTCTTCAGAAGACAGTCGAGGTCGCTTCTCGGGGCGTGGCCCCCGGCCACCCGGAGCTGCAGCAGCTGCAACGTTGGATGTGCCGGCCGACGGCTTCTTCTTGCCGTTGGTCTTCTTTTTCTTCTTGCCACTCCCGGAGGTAGCGGCTTCTTCTTTGGAGGGTTTCTTGTGACCCTCTGAGGTTGGTTTGGAGTGCATCTCATGGCCCTCCGCAGCTCGGGCACATTTGTCAGCCAAGCTGAAGAGTTCCGTGACACTGGTGATCTCCTTGATTGCCAGTTTCTCCAACATCTTCTTGTCCCGTACGCCCTGTCTGAATGCCACAATGACAGAGGTGCTAGAGATAGAAGGGATAGTATTTCGTACCTGAGAGAACCTCTGGATGAATGACCGCAAGGATTCTCCCTCTTTTTGCACGACCGCAAAAGGATCCAGTTCAGTGCCTGGTCGGGTGTATGAACTCCCGAAGTTGGCAGTGAACTGATGGCACAGCTCCTCCCAACTGTTGATATAGTTGGGTGGAAGGCTCATAAACCAGGACCTGGCAGTCCCAGTTAAGACCACTGGAAAGTAATTGGCCATCACGGCCTCATTTCCTCCAGCTGCCAAGATTGCAGTAGAGTATATCTGAAGAAATTCGGCGGGATTGACAGTCCGTTGAATTTTTCCGGCAGGTGAGGCCGGAACTTCTGTGGCCATCTAACCATGCGCAGATGCATGGCCAAAGCTGAACAACCTCCTCCTACTCCTTCAGGAGTAGAAAGGTCTTGAGCTTCCCGTCTTTCACGGGCACGCTCAATATGGACTCGGCCGTCCTGCTGGCGGTATCAGCGATCAAGCTCCGCCCGGAGGTCGTTAGTCGAAAGCTTGGATACCGTGTGAGTGCGTCGAGCCCCGGAGGGCAACGTTGTCACTTGTTGTGACGCAGCACGTCTCCTGCTATTGGAGACGTGCGGACCAAGTCTTCCAGAAAGAGTCCGCCGCTGCGACGGGGCTCTTCCTGAAGGAGGAGGACCCTGGTTGCTGAGGCGTTCGGCTGCTGCTGCAACCAAATGCTCCACATCGGCCCTCCACTGCTCCAGTGCATCCCGAGATGCATCCGGAGGTGGTGGGCGTTGGAGAAGAGCATGCGCTGCATGGAGCGCGTGTTCCGGGTTGTTATGATTTGCCGACGCAGTAAGCGACGCCGGCGCACCATCACATTGTCCAGCACGATTTGCTGGAGGAGACGGTGGTGGTGGGAGTGTGACTCCTGCTGGTGCTGAGGCTCCTGTTGGTGGCTGCCTATTGGAGGGATTGCCTCCAACAACCTGAGCAGCAGGTTGGCCGTTGGATGATCCAGCAGCAGAGTTCACCATTCTCAAAATCTCAGGCGCCCCTACCTGGCGCGCCAACTGTCGGAGGTTTGGAACCGGCAGATCTCCCTACACTACTAAAGTGATAGGGGAGTTTGATGTTCGGTGTGGGCGCGCGGAGATTCAAGAAGGTGAATAAGAATTGACACAGGAGGCACAAGAATTTACGTGGTTCGGGCCGCCTGAGCGTAATACCCTACTCCACGGGTGTGTTGGTGTTGTATTAGCAATATGAGCTTGTGATGAGCGTATGAGGCACGTGTGTCTGTCCTCCCCTGAACGTGTCATCGGCCTGTCCTTTTATAGTTCAAGGGCAGGCCGTTACAAGTTAGCCTGGCCTGACATGTGGCCCCGGCGGTTACTAGTATTGATACATGTTTAATTGCTCTTAATGATCCTGTAACGGGCTTTGACAGCACCGTTACTGGTGTTAAGATCGTCCGTTTAAATGTCATTAATATGGCACTACTGACACTTAATCGGGTCTTGAAGTCCTTGGCTCTCCTTTGAAGATCCGGAGCCATTGTAGGGTCTTCCAGAGGTTAGGAGCTGAAGATCCAATGATTGGACACGTGGCAGCTCCGGAGCTTGCTGTGGGAAACAGATAGCTCCGGGGCTACCCGACACGTGTTAGGTCCGGAGCTTCTCTCGGTCTGGGGTTAGGTCCGGAGGTGCCGTTTCGGTACATGGCCCGGAGCTTCCCCCTTGTGGGCGGTAGCTTCGGTTTGGCAGTACACGTGGCGACCCAGGGATTAACCATGCGGGAGAAGCGGGTCCGGTTATGTCTGACATGTGGGCCTCCGAGGTTCTTCAAACCAAGTAGATGACTTTCCTCTGAGATCTTTATAACCTCAAGGGGTGTACGGTTTCTAGGGTACCGACAGAAGGTGACCGACATGTGCGTGAAGCAAAGATCGAAATGATCGAAGGCTAATTAGGAAGATTCGCAATCGAAGAAGATGAGTCACCCCAAGATATGTACAACCGATTAAAGACACTCGTCAACAAGGTTCGATCATATGGAAGCAAGAAGTTGAATGACCACGAGGTGGTGAAGCTCATCCTTAGAGTTTTCATGCCTCGCAACGTCACCCTATGCTCAATGATTAGAGAAAGCCCCGAATAAAAGAAAATGACTCCGGATGAATTTCTTGGAAAAATCATCAATTTCGATATGATGAAAAAACAAGCAAAGCATGTCAAGGAAATTGCCGACCTCACCTCGGCAAAGAAGAAAGGGGTTGCTTTGAAGTCCACCCTCAAGCCCCTATCTAAAGAAGCTCGAGAAGCTCAGCTAGAAGAAGATGGTGATGATGAGAGCAGTGAAATAGATGAAGAAGACATGATACTGTTCATGAAGAAATCCAAAAGAATAATGAAGAAGAGACAAGGTACTAAATAAAGCGAAGGAAAGTACAAGGAAAGAACAAAGCCAAAGTTGAGGCGGGCATGCTATAATTGTGGTGAGTATAGCCACTTTATAGTTGATTGCCCATATGAAGAGAACAAGAAGAAGACCAAAGAAGCCAAGCCTCAACCCAAGAAATTCCTCAAGAAGAAGAAACAAGCCGAACAAGCGCACATAGGAAAAGAGTGGGACTCAAATGATGAGTCCTCATCATCCGAAGAAGAAGAGATGGCTAGCATAGCCATCGAGAAGACATCCAAGACGTCTACTCTCTTCCCTACACTCGGCACATGGAAGGGCAATGGCACTTGCCTCATGGCAAAGGAAGGTAAACGCAAGGTAAACACCAAACCCCCTTCCATGAATTCATATTCTAGCGATGAAGAAATCAATAGTGATAATGAGGATATGCTTATTGGATTAGATAGGAAAACTACCACAAAAATGAAATTTTTACTTGATCAACTTGTTGAGAAGGTGAGGTTGATACATCGTCAAGAGGACATGATTATCTCCCAAAAGGAGGAACATGTCAAACTTGACAAACTTCTAGAGCTTGAAAAGGAGCGAAGCAAGTCACTAGAGGTTGAGTTAGCTTCAAGCAAGGAAGCTCGCTTGGAGTTAAATGACTCAAATGCTACAATCAAGGAAGAACGTGCTAACCTAATCAAGGTTAACAAGATCCTTGAAGTGCAAGTTGAGTCACTCAAGCAAGGTGACCCTTCATCCTCTTCAAGTTCACCTTCTCAACCCATTAAAACTAAAGTTGCTTCTACTTGTACATGTAATAAAGTTGACACCAGTTTGAAAGACAAGCCAACCTCTACAAAGGATAAGCATCCTGCCCAAAGTGGCATATTTGACAAGGAGAAGATCAAATATGCACGTAGTGCATACTTGGTCACAAGACCTCCAAATGTCAAATATGGCATTGGATACTCTCATGGTGAAAAGCAACAAGCTAGAAGCCATAAGAATAACAGGAATAGCAATGTCTTTGTAAAGGGAGGGGCCTTCCAACCTGGAAAATCAAAAATTAATAAGTACAACACGCATGACCACCGGACTAGTCCGGTCAGGGTCCGGACAAGTCCGGTACACGGGACAAGTCCGACCTCCCAGACTAGTCCTGTGTATAAACAACAAAAGCAAATTTTCAATACTTTCGATGCATCCTATGTCTTAATGAAAAGTAATTATGGAAAGATTTATGCTCATTATGCTGGGCCACGCCATGAGAACACCAAATCTCATGTGTGGGTGCCCAAATCCCTTGTGACTAAACTAAGAGGACCCAAGCAAGCTTGGGTACCTAAAACCAAGGCAGAAATTGTTTTTGCAGGCCTATTCCTCCGGTGGATCTAAATGGGTGCTAGACAGTGGCTGCACCAACCATATGACCGGAGAAAGAAGAATGTTTGTTGAATATGAAGCATATGAGGATCCAAGCGAGGGCATCTACTTCGGAGACAATAGTCAAGGAAAGGTGCTCGGTACCGGTAAAATTTTCATATCATCTAAGCACACACTTTCTCATGTATTACATGTTGACTCCTTAGATTATAATCGGCTGTCCATGTCTCAATTATGTGACAAAGGTTATAATTGCTTGTTCACTAACGAGGGTGTGACCATCTCTAGGAGGAGTGATGGTTCCATTGCATTCAAGGGTATGTTAAAGGGAAAGCTTTATCTTGTTGACTTCAACAAGGATAAAGCTGAACTCGACACATGATTGATTGCAAAAACCAACATGGGTTTGCTGTGGCATAGATGGCTAGCACATGTTATTATGAGGAACCTTCAAAAACTCCTCAAGGGCGATCACATCCGAGGTTTGAAGGATGTTGTTTTTGAGAAAGACAGGCCTTGTAGCGCGTGCCAAGCTGGGAAGCAAGTTGGAGCACCTCACCCCGCCAAGAACGTCAGTACTACAACAAGGCCGCTCGAGCTACTTCACATGGAATTATTTGGTCCAATTGGCTACATAAGCATCGGCGGTAACAAATATGGTTTAGTAGTTATTGATGATTTTTCTCGCTTCACTTGGGTTTTCGTTTTGCATGACAAGTCATAAACACAAGGAATACTCAAGAAGTTCTTCAAGTGAGCTCAAAATGAATTCTCATTGACAATCAAGAACATTCAAAGCGATAATGGCACGAAGTTCAAGAACACACAAGTGGAGGAGTACCTTGATGAAGAATGCATAAAGCACGAGTTTTCAGCTCCATACTCCCCTAAAAAAACGGAGTTGCCAAAAGAAAGAACCGAACTCTCATAGAGATGGCGAGAACAATGCTCGATGAGTACAAGACCTCGGATCGATTTTGGGCGGAAGCAGTCAACACCGCTTGCCACACCATAAATCGACTTTATCTTCATCGACTACTCAAGAAGACATCCTATGAGCTACTTACCGGTAACAAGCCTAATATTTCATATTTTTTAGTTTTCAATTCTCCATGTTATATCTTGAACAAGAAGCCTAGGACTTCAAAGTTTGCTTCGAAGTCCGATGAAGGTTTCTTGCTTGGTTATGATTCGAACACTTACGCCTATCGTGTTTTCAACAAGACCTCCGGACTTGTTGAAGTAGCACGTGACGTACTGTTCGATGAAACTAATGGCTCCCAAAAGGAGCAAGTTGATCCATGTGTGCTATATAAAGAAGAAGCTCCTTGTCAAGCATTGAAAAGAATGGCCTTAGGTGAAGTTCGACCACAAGAGTCACCTCTACACATCCATGAGGAAAACGAACCACAAGAGGAGACCAGTGATCAAGGGGGGAGCTTCCATACAAGATCAACCTCAAGAAAGTGAAGATGACCAACAAGTCAACGAAGGCAACCATTTAGGGGGAGAAGAAGATGATCATGAAGATACAATGCCTCAAGTGCCACACCCAAGAGTACACCAATGCGTCCAAAGAGATCACCCAATCGACAATATCATCGGTGAAATCCAAAAGGGAGTAACCACTAGATCTCGCATAGCTAACTTTTGTGAGCACTATTCGTTTATATCCTTTTTGGAACCACGCGGGGTTGAGGATGCATTGAATGATCCGGACTGGGTAGTGGTAATGCAAGAAAATTGAACAACTTCAAGCGGAACGAGATATGGGAACTCGTGGCAAGACTCAATGCGAACATTTTCGGCACCAAGTGGGTCTTCCGCAACAAACAAGATGAACACGGGGTGGTGACAAGGAACAAGGCACGACTTGTGTCCAAAGGGTATTCACAAGTCGAAGGTTTGAATTTCGATGAAACCTTTACTCCCGTAGCTAGACTTGAATCTATTAGAATATTACTTGCATATGCTACTCACCATGATTTCAAGCTCTATCAAATGGATGTAAAAAGTGACTTCCTCAACAGACCAATCAAGGAGGAGGTGTATGTGGAGCAACTCCCCGGGTTTGAAGACGAAGAGTTTCCCGACCACGTATTTAAATTGCGTAAGGCTCTCTACGGCCTCAAACAAGCTCCTAGAGCTTGGTATGAGTGTCTTAGAGATTTCTTAATCGAAAATGGCTTTAAGATTGGCAAAGTATATTATACACTGTTTACAAAGAATTTTGACAATGATCTTTTTGTTTGTCAAATCTATGTTGAAGATATAATCTTTGGTTCAACTAACCCATCTTTTTGTGAGGAATTTAGTAAAATCATGACAGATAGGTTTGAGATGTCCATGATGGGAGAGCTAAAGTACTTCTTGGGATTCCAAGTACGGCAACAAAAGGAAGGGACGTTCATAAGCCAAACCAAGTACACACAAGACATACTCAAGAAGTTTGGAATAGACAAGGCGAAGCCTATAAAGACTCCCATGGCAACAAATGGCCACTTGGATCTCAATGAATATGGACCTAGCATTGACCAAAAGGTATATCGCTCCATGATTGGATCTCTACTCTATTTATGTGCATCTAGGCCAAATATTATGTTGAGTGTATGTTTGTGTGCAAGATTTCAAGCCAATCCTAAAGAGTGTCACTTGACAGCCATAAAAAGGATCTTGAGATATTTAGTTCATACACCCAACCTTGGTCTTTGGTATCCAAAAGGCTCCAAATTCAACCTCATTGGCTACTCAGATGCAGATTATGCCAGATGCAAGGTAGATAGAAAAAGTACCACCAGTACATGCAAATTCCTAGGTAGATCCCTAGTTTCTTGGTCCTCCAAGAAATAAAATTCCATTGCCTTATCCACAGCCAAAGCGGAGTATGTTGCAGCAGGGAGTTGTTGTGCACAACTCCTTTGGATGCGGCAAACTTTAAGGGATTACGGTTACAATATGAATTGCATTCCACTCCTTTGCGACAATGAGAGTGCCATTAAAATTGCCCACAATCCAGTTGAGCACTCTAGAACAAAATATATAGACATAAGGCATCACTTTTTGAGAGACCATTCCATGAAAGGAGATATAGCCATTTCCCATGTCAACACACAAAAGCAATTGGCCGACATATTCACCAAGCCACTTGATGAGAAACACTTTTGCGAGCTTCGAAATGAAATAAACATCCTTGATGCTCGGAATGTGGCTTGAAATGTTGCATACTTGTATGAATTCTTCAAAATATGTTGATTGGATTGTGAAAATCATCTCTCTCAATTTTCTCCCGAAAACTATGTCAATTACTAGATCGTGGTGAATTGTGGTCATTGCTTGATTGTTGTATGCTTACTGATCATATTCATCAAGATTATTTGATTTGATTTGCCTTCCTATTTTCTTGATATGTACCTTCAAATATATATGAATGGGCTAAAATTTCTTCCCTGGTGACCACAGACTAGTCTGTGGTTACCCGGACTAGTCCGCCCTTGCAGACTAGTCCGCAGAGTGCCGGTTAGGCCGGACTAGTCCGGTAGACCACGGACTAGTTCGATATAGCCTCTGGAAAAGTTCGGACTAGTCCAGTCTCCTCTGGACATGTCCGATTTTCGTGTCCATAACCCTAGCCGCCGCTAAACCCTAATTCCTTCACCTCCACTCTTGCCCCACACGTTCACTCTCTTCACGCTCGAGCTCCCAAGGCGATTTTGCATCCCCTCCACCAAAAAGCTCCGCATTTGGGTGGAAATCAAGCTTCCTTGCTCGAAGATTTAAGTTCTCGGACAAGTCTGGACTTCAACACCTCCTTCGAGAATCAAGCGAATTCTTCAGTAATTTTCACCAAAACCCTAGAAATCCCTATTTTCTTCATTGTTGATCGAATAGCCTAGCATCCCTCACTATATACATGTCTCCTTGATGTATTACGTTTATGCTAAGCTAGTTGTGTGCATCAGGAATCACCATTTGTCTAGTTTCTTAGGTTTTTGAGGATGAATACCGGGCTAGTCCGGTCCATGCACGGACAAGTCCGGTCACCCCGGACTAGTCTGTGCCTGTACACCGGACAAGTCTGATTTTTCTGAACTCAAAACCTAACCTGTCAATTCCTCAATGCAATTCCTTGTTATCCTTTCTTACCCATGCCTTGAATAATCCATTGTTATTCATGTCTTGCACAATTCATTCCCAGGATATGTCGAGCTCAAACGACGGGATCTCCGATTTTGAGGCCGAGATGGACCACGAGGTGGCACCTCGGCCCTCGACAAGCCTTGGCAAGAAACGCCAAGAGTGACCTTCCGAGCCAGCTCCATCTCCTCCTCAGGCTCTGAGGAAGGTGCTTGCCAAGAAGCCAGCCTCCAAGGCAACTGCAGCAACAAGTGGCCCTCGCCAAGCTAAGGGCAAGGGCAAGAGAATAGCAACGGGCCCGGTTGGCCCCCTGAGGCTGCATGCTCCAAGGGAAGGGGTCCGGGACCCCACTGAAGACAGATTCAATGGAAAGGGTAGTGACTTGGCGGCGAAGTTCAGAAGTATTGATTGGTATGGCCATCCGAAGCAAGCTGCCGACGGAAGATTTTGGTGCAATTTCCATGCAGATTTCTACAAGTCTATGTACCTCCCCATTAAAGACACCGGTAGTGCGCATCCAATGGATCGATTGGGCGCATTTTGAGAAGAAGGGTTGCTCCCCGGTTATTGAAGTGGTGGATGCAGTTGAGAGGCATGGCCTGGAGGATCTTTTTGCCTTCAGGAACAATTGGAATGATAAGTGATTGCGCAATTCTTTGTGACATGCCACTTCTCAAGTGAAGATGAAGAAAGTGTTACTTGGATGACTCACGGATCCAAGTACAGTATAAATCAAGAAGATTTTACAAGCCTGCTTCACCTTGACACCTCAAGACCTGACAGCTTGATCATCCACAACATAGGTGTCATTGAGAAGGACAGGATGAAATTCCTTTATGAGCCAAACTCAAAGTTCAACCCTCCACAAAGAACATGAAGCCTTTCTTTGTGGTTCTGAACAGAGTCTTGAGGAAGACTATTGCTCCCAAGGATGGAGATGTTGGGAGTGTGCAGGGCAATCTCCAGACCCTGATGAGGGTCATAAGCAAGGACCGTCAGTTTGATGTGGCGGACTATATTTGGAATGACATGGTGAACATTTCTTGCACCCCCAACAGGTATTTTGGATATGCTCCATATATGATGTTTATGATTGAGAAAGTCACTGGCATAGAGTTTGTGAAATATGTGGAGCACCTTCCATTGAGGCCCCAGATGCCTCAGAAGCCAAGCATATAGGTTGCTCCTTCTCCGGCCTCCAGTCCTGAGGCTCCGGCAAGAAGAAGTGAAGATGTCAGGGCTACCCCTGCCACTAGGGCAGCTCCTCAAAAAGGATCTGCAAGTGGCATCTTCAAATACCCGACTGCTATCTTTGCTTCCTGCAAAAAGGCCGAAGTGAGGGCCCACAAGCTGAACAAGAAGAGAAAGGAAGACATGAAGTATGTCAAGGCCAATGTGAAGCAAATATGCCAAAAACTGGAGATCGAGCCCATTGGATCTCCAGTGATCTCCGATGATTCCAATTCAGACTTCACCGAGCTCGGGCCCTTGACCCCCTCTGAGCTTGACTACTTTGGCATTGGGGGCTCGAGTGGCTCCGCACCTCCTCCTCCTCCTCCTCATTAGCCCGAAGACGATGATGAAGACGATGAGAGGACCGACAGCGAGGAGTGAAGACTTTAGGTCCCTCATCTCCTTCTTTTTGGTGTCTTGATGCCAAAGGGGGAGAGATTGAGGGGGAGTCTTAGTCTTAGCTGTAGGATGCGAGGAGAGAGCTCTCTTTTATGCTTTTTGACTATTTTGTGGGTTGTAAAGCTTTTACTATGTTCTTATGATGATTATGGTCCTGTGATGCATTATTTTGATCTACTTGAGAAGTAATTATTGAAAACTGTGTTGTTGCTCCTAGAATGACATATATGCTTGGTTTTGGTTGATTAATGTCAATTATGTCATTCTCAATGTTTCAATGTACTTAGTCATGCATCCCACCATAAAGAATGCACATATGGATTATGTTTTCATTGCTTGATGTATTTTAGACTCATATGTGCATACTTTAAGAAAATCTCAATTTTTATCATATTTTGTGAAATCTCAATTGGTTGTCATCAGTCACCAAAAAGGGGGGATTGAAAGTGCATCTAGGAATCCCTTGTGGGTTTTGGATGATTTATGACAAGCAAATGAGATCCTAATCACTTTGTTGAGATGAGCACAGGTTTTAAGTTGAAAATAAGCAAAGTGAAAAAAAAAGGGAGAATGAGGAGCAATGTGAAGAAGAGCTCAAGGAACAAGTTTAGTAGATCATTGTGTGTGGAGTGTGTTAAGGAAACACACCCCAAGATCTCAATCACAAATAAACACACACATTGCACAAATTTATACAGGACCGGACTAGTCCGACTGACACCGGACTAGTCCAATATCCTTTCTGTACAAGATCGTACTAGTCCGATATCTCTCTGACTAGAATCGGACTAGTCCTCCCCAGTGCGGACTATTCCTCAAAACACTTCACAGGTCACACAAAATCGGACAAGTCCGATAACACACCGCACTAGTCCGATATCTTTTTGATGTCAATCGGACAAGTCTGATATTAGCACGGACTAGTCCGAAAAACTCTGACATAAATCGGACAAGTCCTCAAAGTGCAGACTTGTCCTCATAACCACTTAGGGTTTCACTGTCCGGACAAGTCCGATGTCTATCGGACTAGTCCAAAGATTTCCAGAAGCGAAATTGGACAAGTCCGCTCCTAGCCGGACTAGTACGATATTTCGGGACACTTAGGGTTTGCTACACACAGTACACCGGACTGGTCTGGTGTCCACCACGAACTAGTCGATCTTTCTAAACCCTAACGGTCACTTTTAGAAACCCCATATAAATAGAGGTGCACGGCCCAACTTTAAACTCTCTCGAACCCTAGCGTCGTCACACCTCCCAAGAGCCTCAAAACACATCTCTCCACGAAATCTAAAGCCAAAAAGATCAATCCTTTGATGATACACTTCAAAATATTGGAGAGACACGTTTCATCACTCTTGAGCTCTTGGTTTGATTCCCTAACACACTCCTGTGATTTTCATTATAATCTTTTGAGTATGTTCTTGGTGGATTTGTCATTGTAATCTAGGGGAGCCCTCAACGTGTGAGAGGCCCCCTTGAATTTGGTTAATCACCCTTGTGATAAGAGAAGGGGATTGGCCTTCGTGGCGATCCAACGAGGGTAGGGTTGGAGAAGACCTGGTCCTTTCGTGTACTCCTCAACGTGGATGTAGGTTGCCTCTGTGTGAGCCGAACCACTGGATAAATCGTTTGTGTTCTTGCTTTGTGTTCATCATTCTTATTCATTACAATAATCTAGGGTTTGAATCAATATTGTTACTTTACGTTGAATCATAAAGTAGAAGATTGAATTGTGATATATCCTAGTCCATAATCTTGTAACACTTCAATTAAATGTATATTTCCGCTGCATACATCGAAGAATCAAATTAATCGATCAAACTAAATCAACCTAGTCGGTACACACCGGACTAGTCTGCACATTACCAGACTAGTCCGATATCTCTGGTTTTGATCTGGTTGTTAAGTGTTGCAGGTTCCGACAAATTTCAAAAAGGCCTATTCACCCCCCTCTAGGCCACATTTAGGGACCCACCATGAAGTCATCCCAAGAAAAAACAGACCGTTTGGAGGACTTACCAAGTCGGCCGACCCCCCTAGTCGGCCGACCTGGTCTTTCCTTCAAACTCGGTCAGCTTCCATGTGTTGGCTCCTCCTGGCTTGAAAAAGCCAGTTGTAACTTATTCGCGCGCTTTTGATGGCGGGAACTGTGACGCCTAATTCCGAAAAGAACCAAGCTAACGCATATGTGTGCCCAAGATGTTCACCACACATACACGAGTGCAATCACAAACGATATACAGAAAATTGCCACAGAACAAGATTAATTAACCAAATTTTATTACACAAACCAGATTATCCTCGAATACAAGCTCTAATGAGTATTAATGACAAGTTCAACTAATGCAGCGGAAATAAACTAATTAAGCAAACTAAACAAACTAAGCATAAGGGATAGCGCAGCTCCAATCAACACCACAGGCAAAGCTGATGGTAGACACGGCCTAGAACTTTGCATTCTCACCATTAAACTCCCAATCCTGATCTGCAACTGTTGGGGGGGATTGCAAGAGTGAGTACATGTCGTAGCAAGTGTGGAAAGTATGACATGTGGCTTATTCAAATGACGACAATGATAATGGTAAAGGGCTGAAAAGTACATTAAAAACATTTGAAAAGCAATATATTATATGTATGTGAAGTAAACCCATCATAATCATAAGTACTACCATAATACCAGTCCACAATTCACCATCCTCATCAATAATTCCAGATTTTGCCATTGCCAATAACCATATTAAATACCAAAAATTAATCCATAACCATAATATTGACCATAACCATCCCAAATACCAATTTCCCTCTAATCATGGAAGTTGTCCAGGTGCTCATAACCGGGAGCACAGCTATCATGATAGTTTTATTAGACTCTGCGGAGTTTGTACCACTTTACCCACGTGTTTGTGATTTCATCACCCGTCGGCGACTAAAGAACCTCCCTTATGCCAATTACACTTCCTTTGGTGTGTGGCCAAGAGATCACAAAATAGCCTTTACAAAGGGATTACTAGCCTATTTAGACCCCACTGAGGTTTCACCGGTGGCGATGTCTCCCGCAGAGCACATCTTCAACCAAGGGCCCCCTCTTGAGCCATTCGGATCCCAGGGTAGTCCCGCCAATCATCAACAAACCCAATCCGACTACCCCTTCCCCGAGCATCCACAATGGTCCAAACAGCACTAGCAAAGCCCTAATTAATCAGCTACGCCGCACCCATACTTGGCCTCGTGGTGGCACTGTAGTCCTGGCTTATTCTCGCATGAACCGGTCCTTAGATCTAAAGCAAGCAAACCACCATGACATCCAACCAATCCACATACCAGGCTTTCTTAGATCACCCATTACCATATCATATTAACTAGTTCATGTTTACCATAACCTCATCCATGCATTATTAAATTGAGTGGTATAGTTGTTTCCCATCCCAGTTGATTAAGCGAAGCAAAAGGTAAAAAGCCCTTCCCGACTCTCTACCATATAATCCAGGTGACAAGGGTGGTCAACAAAACTAGTAAACTTCCTATCATATGATTCCCATCAATTTGACACAAGCATGCAGTTTTGCAAACAAAACATTTATTTTAAAAACAGGATCAATATGCTTCAAAGACACTTGCCTTGCTCTTGCTGTTGATTAGGATCAAAGCCTTCAAACTCTTGGTGCTGGAGATCCTCCGCGGCACTCTCTAGCGCAAATTCGTCTAATCCACACAATAAACATACAAGACAAAAAACACAATCAAAGGGTGCACAAATATTACTCAATATGACATGACATGCATGATTAATACAAATGCAAGGTAGAACTTGTTAATTGATTGCATTTAATGATAACTAACTAGTTCTAATAGCATTTAACAAGTTTATACAGGTTTGGATTCGATTAGTTCAAATTATAGAATTAATTCAACACAATTTAACCAGGAAGATCGGACTAGTCCGCTAGGGACCGGACAAGTCCGCACTTTACGAGATCAGCGGATTAGAGTTTTCTAGATCGATGTAAATTCGGATATTAGGGGTTGAATTCACGTAAGGAAAAGAAAATAGAAGGTATACCAGGTGTTTAGAACTCCAATGAGTCAAGAAACTTGGAGGTAGCACTTGGATCTTGGTGATCTAGGGTTGGTGATGAACTTGGGGATGAATTGGTGGTGAAGAACGAAAACTTGGTGGAGATCTTGATCCTCTTTCGTTTCCTCCTCTTCTTCTTCTTGCTTGGGATATTCTCCTCCCTCCTTGATGGTGGCTCTCCACAAACTAGGGTTTGGGTGGGTGGAAAAGTGGCAAATAGATGTCAATCCAAGGGGTGGGGCTGTTTATATAGAGGTGGAGGCTAGGGTTAGATGGATTTCGAGTTTTGGGATGAGTAGAGGCCGGTTTAGAGTCCCACATGGGCTCTAAAAGAGTTAGGCATGACGCCCCTAGGCCCACTTAACGTGAAACCCAAGAAACAAGTCGTAAAACAAAAGATCAACTCAGAGTCGCAAAATATCGGACAAGTCCGAAAAGGACCGGACTAGTCTGAAGTTGTCCACAGAGAAAATCGGACAAGTCTGGCCTAAAATCGTACAAGTCCGACTTTAAATAGAGAGGAAATCGGACAAGTCCACTGGAACACCGAACTAGTCCTGAAAAGTCCAAGGACTTAGAAATTTTTCAAGGATTCATGGAATATCGTACTAGTCCGCACAAAATTGCACAAGTCCAAAAGTTTCCAGTGCCAAAATCGGACTAGTCTGCAGCAAAAACGGACAAGTCCATTTTTAGTCAGAGAGAAATTGGACTAGTCCTCAGTAAAATCGGACTAGTTCGCACTTTCCTGCGTTTTAAGTGCGGTTTTGTTCCAATCAATTTTAAATGCTCCAAATCAATTTTAAACTTGTTCCTCTTTATGTGGGTTAATGTTAAACATGTATATGAGTGTATGTAGGGCATGATGCATGAAAATGAGGGTGTTACAAACCTACCCCCCTTAAAATGAATCTCGCCCTCGAGATTCGACGCGGAAGAGAATAGATAGGGAAAGTCCTTCTTGAGATCATCTTCTAGCTCCCAAGTTGCTTCTTTTTCTGTGTGGTTCTTTCATTGAACCTTGCACCATCTAATAACCTTGTTCCTTGTGACCCTCTCCTTAGTTTCCAAGATTTTGACCGGTTGTTCGGCATAAGCCAAATCTTCCCCTAGTTCCAATTCTTCCATTAGCACTTGTTCTTGCGGTACTCTCAAACACTTCTTGAACTGGGAAACATGAAAGACATCATGGACATCTGAAAGGTGAGCTGGCATCTCCAACTTATACGCTACTTCTCCTCTTTTGTCCAAAATCTTGAATGGTCCAATATAACAAGGTGCTAGCTTTCCTCTTATGTTAAACCTCTTATGACCCCTCATTGGTGACACCTTGAGGTAAACAAAATCTCCTATTCCAAAGACTAATTTCCTTCTCCTATTGTCCGCATAGCCTTTTTGCCTTGATTGGGCAGCCCTCAAGTTTTCACGAATTATTTGGACTTGCTTTTTGGCTTCTTGCAACACATCCGGATCAAATACTTGAGTTTCTCCTGCCTCATTCCAGAATAAAGGTGTCCTACACTTCCTCCCATAATGTGCTTCATATGGTGATATCTTCAAACTTGCTTGGTAACTATTGTTGTATGAAAATTCCGTGTATGGCAAGCTTTTGTTCCAACTCTTCCCATGCTTTAAAGCACAAGCTCTCAACATGTCCTCCAAAATCTGATTGGTCCTCTTGGTTTGTCCATCCGTTTGAGGATGATATGCTGAACTAAAATTCAACCTCGTTCCCAAGGCTTCATGCAATTTTTGCCAAAATCTGGAGGTAAATTGAGAACCTCTATCCGAGACTATCTTCTTTGGGACTCCATGTTGACACACAATATGCTCCATGTATATTTCGGCCAACTGTGTAGCTGTATACCTGTTCTTCACAGGGACAAAATGAGCTGACTTGGTTAAGCGATCCACAATTACCCAAATTGAGTCATACCCGGACTGAGTACGTGGTAACCCAACTATGAAGTCCATTCCAATTTCTTCCCACTTCCATTCTGGAATCTTCAACGGTTGCAATAATCCGGCTGGCCTTTGATGTTCTGCCTTGACTCGTTGGCACACATCACACAATGCCACATATTCAGCTATGTCATTTTTCATGCTATCCCACCAATAGCAAGTCTTCAAGTATTTGTACATCTTTGTACAACCAGGGTGAATTGAGTAAGGCGAGTCATGTGCCTCATTTAATATTGTCTCCCGAATATGATTTACATTAGGCACAACGATCCTCTTTCCAAGCCATAAGGTACCATGTTCGTCTTCATCAAATCTGAATTCGCTCCCTTCCTCGATCCTTTCCTTGATTTCCTTGATCTCCTCGTCTGCGGTTTGTGCCTCTCGAATTTCTTGCTCCAAGGTTGGGTTTAACTCCATCATCTCCATCTCATTTACAAACCCGAGGTTCAACCGTTCAAACTCCTTGCATAACTCGGATGGTAATTCTCGAACTGTGAGTTGGTGACTTACTCCTTTTCTACTCAAAGCATCGGCCACTACATTGGCTTTTCCCGGATGATAGTTGATCCCCAAATCATAATCTTTGATGAGCTCCAACCATCTCCGTTGCCTCAAGTTCAGATCCGTCTGTGCAAAAATATACTTCAAACTCTTATGATCTATATAAATTTCACAACTATGTCCAAGAATATAGTGCCTCCAAATCTTCAATGCGTGTACCACGGCCGCGAGTTCCAAATCGTGTGTGGGGTAATTCTGCTCATGTTTCTTCAATTGTCTTGATGCATAGGAGACCACTTGACCCTCATGCATAAGCACACATCCAAGTCCTTGTCTCGATGCGTCGCAATAAATATCAAAACTCTTGCTCACGTCCGGTAGTACCAAAACTGGAGCTGTTGTTAACCTCTTCTTCAACTCCTCAAAACTGTTTTGACAAGCTTGAGTCCATTGGAAAGCCTTTCCCTTCATTAGCAACTCCATCATAGGCTTTGCTATCTTGGAAAAGTCCTTGATGAACCGACGGTAATATCCAGCCATCCCAAGAAAACTCCTTATTTCCCTGACATTTTGCGGCGGTCCCCACTTCAACACGTCTCTCACTTTTCCGGGGTCAACCGATACTTCTCCTCCTAAGATTATATGACCCAAAAACGACACCTCTTTCAACCAAAACTGACACTTGTTGAACTTGGCATACAATTGATGCTCCCTCAATTTCTGCAATGTAAGCCTCAAGTGTTCCTCATGTTCCTTCTCATCCTTTGAGTAGATCATAATGTCATCAATAAACACCACAATGAACTTATACAAGTACTCCATGAAGACCTTATTCATGAGGTACATAAAGTAGGCAGGTGCATTTGTCAATCCAAATGACATCACGGTGTACTCATAAGATCCATACTGCGTCCTAAAAGTTGTCTTGGGTATGTCCGATGGTCTAATCTTCATTTGAAAATATCCCGACCTCAAGTCAATCTTAGAGAAGACACAAGCACCCTTCATCTGATAAAACAAGTCTTCTATGTGTGGCAAGGTATACTTGTTCTTGATTGTTACCTCGTTGAGAGCTCGGTAATCCACACACATCTTTTGGGATCCATCCTTCTTGTCCACAAATAGAACGGGTGCTCCCCAAGGTGAAGAGCTAGGGTGAATAAAACCCTTCTCTAGTTGCTCTTGAATTTGCTTCTTGAGCTCCGCTAATTCCAAAGGAGGCATCCTATACGGCCTCTTAGCTATAGGTGCAGTTCCAGGTATTAAATCAATAACAAACTCAATGTCTCGATCGGGTGGCATACCTGGCAACTCGTCTGGAAAAACATCCAAAAATTCACACACCATCGGAATCTCCTCAATTGCGGCACCGTCCATATGATTCAACTCTAATTGCTTCGGTGCGGTTTGAGATGCTTCAAATTCTACGGTGATCCCTTCTTCGTTGGTCAACTTCACCGTCTTCGTGGCACACTCAATAACTCCATTGTGCTTCCTCAACCAGTCCATACCAAGTATAATATCCAATCCTTGAGAATCCAAAACAATGAGTTTGGCGGAAAAGTCTACCCCCCTTATTCAAAGGCTTACTTTTGAACATACTATATTTGTCCTCATCTCTCCTCCAGGAGACTTAACCAATAGAGTAAATTTCATATGAGAGATAGGCAAACTATACTTGGCAACATACTTTGATGCAATGAATGAATGCGATGCTCCAGAATCAAATAACATAGTCGCGGGGTTGGAGTTGGCGAGAAACATACCAATGACCACGTCATCCGCTTGTTGAGCATCCTCCGTTGAGACATGGTTCACGTTGCCACGAGCAAAATTCTGCTGTCCACGGCTTCCTTGTGGCGCTCCTCCATTGGGTCTTGGGTTTTGCCTCGGCGCATTGCTTCCTTGACCAAGGCCTGACTTAGGACATTGATGCGCAAAGTGTCCAGCTTCTCCACAGGTATAACACTTCTTAACTCCACCAGAATTATTGGGACGAGTTTTGTTTTGAACATTAGCACCAAGAAAATTAGCACGAGGTGCATAAGGCATTGGAGGCCTAGGTGCTTGCATGACAGGGCGCTGCTGCACAAACTGAGTTGGGCGGTGCATAACCAGGGCACTGGGCTGGAATAGAAGAGCTGAAATGAGGTGCATTGGGTGGTGCAAGGCGAGGGTGCACATTACTTCCTTATTGCTGTCCTTGATATGGTGCCTTTCTCTTATTGTCTTGCTCCATCTCACGAATCTTGTTTTCAACCACGATTGCTTTGTCCACAAGCTTCTGAAAATTGGCATAATCGCAGTTGAGTAGTTGCACTTGGATCTCATTGTTCAAGCCCCTCATGAACAAGTATTGTTTCCAGCTGTCCCGACTAACATCCTCAGGCGCGTACCTTGAGAGTTGAGTGAATTTATTGAGATATTCACTCACGCTTGATATTCCTTGCCTTAAATTCTCAAATTCTTGCCTCTTCAAGATCATAACACCCTCGGGCACATAATGAGAACGAAAATTCTCCTTGAATTCGGCCCAAGTAATTCTCTCTTGGTTCTCATGAGCATTGCAATAAGCATCCCACCAATCCGTAGCTGCTCCAACGAGTTGATGAGAAGCAAACAATACCTTCTCCCGGTCACTGCATTGGACAATAGCTAGCTTCATCTCCACGGACTTGAGCCAATCATCCGCATCCATAGGGTCGGCATCTTGAGTAAAGGTTGGCGGCCTAGTCCTCATAAACTCTCCCAATCGGTTATGAGGAGGCGGGGGTGGCAGTGGAGGCATGTGGGGCTTATTGTTGATATTGCCAGCCTGCAGCTGTCCCATAGTCTATATCATGGTCTGCATGAGCTGGTTTTGCATAGCCAAAAGCTGCTCAATGTTGATAGCTCCCTGAGTAGATCCTTGCCCATTGTTGTTCTGAGGTACTCCATTGTTCTCCTCCTCATTATTGACATCCCTTTGGTTGCGAGTCCTCACCATCTGAAGAGAAGCAATAGGTAAGAATTAGAGAACGTCCCCAACTATATGCATCAAGGGATACGAGACTAAACAACTAGCTGCACTAGCCTAGGTGGACATGGCAATGCTAAAGCATCCAAAAATCCTCTATTAAGTACACAAGCAAGCAATATATATAGCAACAACACACCAAGCAAAAACACATCGATTCCTGAGTGCCCCTATGTGCTCTAGAGTGTCCATTCTATCTAGGTCGCGTCCTACGGTCAACCTGTGGCTATAATACCAAACTGTGACGCTCGGTTCCGAAAAGAACCAAGCTAACGCAAATGTGTGCCCAGGATGTTCACCACACATACACGAGTGCAATCACAAACGATATACAGAAAATTACCACAGAACAAGATTAATTAACCAAATTTTATTACACAAACCAGATTATCCTCGAATACAAGCTCTAATGAATATTAATGACAAGTTCAACTAATGTAGCGGAAATAAACTAATTAAGCAAACTAAACAAACTAAGCATAAGGGATAGCGCAGCTCCAATCAACACCACAGGCAAAGCTGACGGTAGACACGGCCTAGAACTCCGTATTCTCACCATTAAACTCCCAATCCTGACCTGCAACTGTTGGGGGGGGGGGGGGGGGGGATTGCAAGAGTGAGTACATGACATCCAACCCATCCACATACCAGGCTTGCTTAGATCACCCATTACCATGTCATATTAACCAGTTCATGTTTACCATAACCTCATCCATGCATTATTAAATTGAGTGGTATAGTTGTTTCCCATCCTAGTTGATTAAGCGAAGCAAAAGGTAAAAAGCCCTTCCCGACTCTCTACCATATAATCCAGGTGACAAGGGTGGTCAACAAAACTAGTAAACTTCCTATCATAGGATTCCCATCAATTTGACACAAGCATGCAGTTTTGCAAATAAAACATTTATTTTAAAAACAGGATCAATATGCTTCAAGGACACTTGCCTTGCTCTTGCTGTTGATTAGGATCAAAGCCTTCAAACTCTTGGTGCTAGAGATCCTCCGCGGCACACTCTAGCGCAAATCCATCTAATCCACACAATAAATGTACAAGACAAGAAACACAATCAAAGAGTGCACAAATATTACTCAGTATGACATGACATGCATGATTAATGCAAATGCAAAGTAGAATTTGTTAATTGATTGCTTTTAATGATAACTAACTAGTTCTAATAGCCTTTAACAAGTTTATACAAGTTTGGATTCGATTAATTCAAATTATAGAATTAATTCAACACAATTTAACCAGAAAGATCGGACTAGTCCGCTAGGGACAGGACAAGTCCGCACTTTACGAGATCAGCAGATTAGGGTTTTCTAGATCGATGTAAATTCGGAGATTAGGGGTTGAATTCACGTAAGGAAAAGAGAATAGAAGGTATAACAGGTGTTTAGAACTCCAATGAGTCAAGAAACTTGGAGGTAGCACTTGGATCTTGGTGATCTAGGGTTGGTGATGAACTTGGGGATGAATTGGTGGTAAAGAACGAAAACTTGGTGGAGATCTTGATCCTCTTTCATTTCCTCCTCTTCTTCTTCTTGCTTGGGATCTTCTCCTCCCTCCTTGATGGTGGCTCTCCACAAACTAGGGTTTGGATGGGTGGAAAAGTGGCAAATAGATGTCAATCCAAGGGGTGGGGCTGTTTATATAGAGGTGGAGGCTAGGGTTAGATGGATTTCGAGTTTTGGGATGAGTAGAGGCCGGTTTAGAGTCTCACACGGGCTCTAAAAGAGTTAGGCATGACGCCCCTAGGCCCACTTAACGTGAAACCCAAGAAACAAGTCGTAAAACAAAAGATCAACTCGGAGTCGCGAAATATCGGACAAGTCCGAAAAGGACCGGACTAGTCCGAAGTTGTCCAAAGAGAAAATAGGACAAGTCTGGCCTAAAATTGTACAAGTCCGACTTTAAACAGAGAGGAAATCGGACAAGTCCGCTGGAACACCGGACTTGTCCGGAAAAGTCTAAGGACTTAGCAATTTTTCAAGGATTCATGGAATATCGGACTAGTCCGCACAAAATCGGACAAGTCCGAAAGTTTCCAGTGCCAAAATCGGACTAGTCTGCAGCAAAAACGGCCAAGTCCGTTTTTAGTCAGAGAGAAATCGGACTAGTCCTTAGCAAAATCGGACTAGTCTGCACTTTCCTGCGTTTTAAGTGCAGTTTTGTTCCAATCAATTTTAAATGCTCCAAATCAATTTTAAACTTGTTCCTATTTATGTGGGTTAATGTTAAATATGTATATGAGTGTATGTAGGGCGTGATGCATGAAAATGAGGGTGTTACAGGAACCGACCCTTCTCCACCTATAAATAGGACCCCTCACTTCAAAACACACCAATTGAGCATCATTCTATTGTATACACTAGTTCTCTTAGTCCTTAGTGGAGTTAGGCTATAGAGAGGAGAGCCTCCAGTCCCTAGTCCAAGTTGGAAAAGGTATGGCTCATGTATATTTTCTTTTATTTGTGACTTTATGCATAATAAAGATGTTATCTTTAGTCTTCTTTTATTCATATACTTGTATGAAGTGGTTCTTGTTTGATTGTGGTATTCCATGTATGTGGTAGAAATAGTCTTTATGATCATGCCTTAATATCATTATACTATCATCATAAACACTATAAACCCTCACTATAGTCTAAGTAGTTATGATATGGTCATGTTAATATGCATAACTTATATTATGTCTCAACATTGGTTCAACGATGTTTAGATTAGTCATTGCCTTAGGATGGCTTGTGCCATGGCTCCTAAGGTATTTACATAATATGCTATCATGGTGCTACGGTAGTTAAGTAGTGTTGGATGTCTCCTAGACCCACGGATTGAAGAGGTAGGCAGTAGGTGGTGACAGTTCTATCTGTCCTTTGTAATCTTCCACGTTCGGCTATGCCACAAGCTCTTGGTGGGAGTCATCCTAGTATTGCTATGGGTAAACCCATGTCCGATGTGTTGAACAATTTAGCATAAGTATTCACCATTGACATGCTCATTAGTATCTAACCTAGGCTATGTATATGTATATTAGAAGCATTGTAGGAGCAACTCTAGCTCTTAGTCTAATCTCCATTAGGATCCATTTACCCTTTAGAATAGATTGCTTAGGTGTGTGTCACACTACCCATATATTATCAACTTACCCCTGTCTTGATAATTGATTAGTTCCCCTAGCTTGGTCACAAGAGTAGTGTTTACTTTACTCCTATGCCTTCCTTTGGGATAAATATGATACCCTTGAGAATACTCTTGGGTGAAATGGTACACGACAGTTTTCGTGCGCTTGCGAACCTCATCTCTTATTAGAGATAATATGTGACGTTAGTAGCCATCAACAGTTCCCATGCCTCCCATCGCGGAGAGTGATGGAGAGTTGACTCCTTTTCCCGAGTTCACCGCCGATGAACTTGCTCAATTCGAGGAAGATGGAACCTCCAAGGTTGCAACCTCCAACGATGACGATGAAGACAATGAAGATCCGGAGGCTACGGAGAGCGACAATGAGAAGCAATACGACGATGGCGATGAGTATATTGTAGAACTCCCTTCCTTTTTTTCCTTTTTGGTGTTTTGATGCCAAATGGGGGGAGATTGAAGGGGGGTACTTCTTTTTGTGTTGTTGTCTCACTTGATCCTATAGACTTGTAATATGTTTTAAAACTTGCATTCAAATTTGTATAAGACTTTATTTGTGTTAAGGATTGTAAGCACTTTATGATATTTTCTTTAAGCTTAATTGTATTGTGATGCTTAATAGTGCTTAAATCTCATTCATGTTCATTGCCTTATCACAAATCATGGACACAACACTCAGGCAGCCCACCATAACATGATGATAACTCCATCAAATTTTTTCATTCATGATGCATACATTGAGGGGGAGTTACTCATACACACACTTGTTATGAAAACCAATTTATATCATTCTTTGTTGAAGCTTAATGTGTTGTCATAAATCACCAAAAAGGGGGAGATTAAAAATGCATTTAGGCATCCCCGTGGGTTCTGAATGATTGAAGACGACAAATTATGAGACTAATGAGCTTAGTTGATCTTAATCACAGGTGTGAAAGTGAAATGGATGAAAAACCCTCAAAAAAGAAAAGATTGAAATGGGCGTCGAAGACTCAAGCACAGAAACTAGTATTTCTTATGTGTTGAGTTTAGAATAGCCTACTGTGTGTGAGGGTGTGTGTATCAAGTGCATTGATATCAAAGAAGAGGGCTCAAAGTCTTGGTTGAGAGAAAACCTAAGAAGCCTTATTGAGAGAAATCCCAGATGAGCAGACTTGTCCAGGTTCCAGGATAGACTAGTCCGGGTGTGTTGGCTTAGTCCGTTGTGGGACGGACTAAGAGTTTTTGTGTGAGTTCGGACTTTTCCGTTTGAGGACGGACTAGTCGTTCGACACTTGGTAAGAGTTTTCGGAGCTAAGTCTCGAAGGCCGAACTTGCCCGCCACAGAGGTCGGACTAGTCCGGACACTCCAGAGTAGCTCGTTTTTAGTCGGACTAAAGGTTTCTATTTTAGTTCGGACTAGTCCATTGTTGGTCGGACTAGTCCGTGTTGCCATCACCGTTTGAAATTCAAAGGTTGGCTGGTACGGCACACTTTTACAGAGTATGACATCGGGTGGTCCCGTGGGTCGGACTAGTCCGAACTTTAGTTGCTGACAGCGGTAGGCTATCGGGATCCCCCACCTCTATTTCAGATGTCTGGAACCCTGGCGCTACCACAAGCATCCTTGAGCCTTCCAAAGCCTTCTCCTCTACCTACTTTCCCTATAGAACCAGATCTTGAGGAGATTAGGGTTTAGGAAGTGGAGAAAAGGAAGAACTTATTGCGTTGGCTCTCGATTTGATCTTGTGCACTTGGTGTTGCATTTTTGTGAGTTGTTGCAGTTGAGCTTCGTGTGCTCATTGTTGTTGATAATTTGTGGGAGTCTCAACTTGTGAGAAGCCTCAAGAATATTGAAGTTACCCCTTGGGATTAGTGGAAACCAAGTCGGCCTTGTGTGGTGGTTTGGTGAGCAGAGGGTCAAGTGAGACTCGGTCCTTTGTGGACTTCTCAACCAGAATGTAGGTTTCTCTGTGAAGCTGAACCTCGGGATAAATCTTGTCTCTCTTGTCTCTTTAATTTCTCTCATCACTAGAATTGCTTTTAGGGTTCATATCGTTCATCTCATTGTTCATCATTGTAATCTTGCGATCTAATCAATCTTACTTTTCAATCCAAGTTGTATTAGGTTGTTAGATATGGTACCCATCTATCGTTGAACTAAACTCCACTAAAAACTCATAAAAATCAAGTTTCTAGAGTTTTTCTGTATGTTGAGTGCCGGCCCTGGCCCAAACTAGTCCGGCCCAACTATTTAATCTTATTTTATTAAGTCATTTTAGGTCATATTGTCTATTCACCCTCCCTCTAGGCAACTTTCAGTTCTTTTGTAATATTCCAACAGCAGCAACCTAAATGAAAAGGTAGTCTATCATAAGGTCACTTTCCATTTACAATCGAGTGGGCTTGCGGCCCACTTTATCTACACATTGTTGATTGGTGTTCCGAATCCTAGGACATCTTCTCGTTACTTCATTAGGTTATCATACTAGCAACTGGAATGTACCGAATTGGAATGTTAGAAGCATTAAAAACTCCACAAAACACGAAGCAGTCAAAGCGAAGATTTAGGAAATCAACGACTGCAATGTGTTCTGCATTCAAGTGCCAAAGAAAGAGCACAAGATATCTCATTTATTAAGAAGCTTGCACCGATGAGGTTTAATAAGTTTGCCTATTCACCGTCTAGAGGTGCTTCATGTGGAATCCTAATGAGTTGGAATAGCAACTTACTCAATGGGGAGATCATCCATATACTGGACTTTGCCATCTCGGTACAATTTACCTTCTTGCAAAATGGAGTCAAATGGAAGCTTATCAGTGTTTATGTATCGTGTTCGGGAGTACAGAGGTAAGAGTTCATTAAATGGCTTTAGAATCTCACTCTACACTCGGGTGACTTGTGGATAATCATAGGAGACTTCAACTTTTAGAGGTGCGCAGAAGACACAAACGGGCCTGGAGCAAACCTAAGTTATACACATACTTTCAATAATATCATTCAACACTTAAAACTGCTAGAAATACCACTAAAAGAGAGAAAATATACTTGAAGCAACATGCAGGATGCACCACTGTTGGAACAGCTTGATTGGTGCTTTACTTCAATTCAGTGGACGATCGCTTTCCCCAAACACCATGCTATTACCACTGGCAAGGGACATTCAGACCACATCCCTTGTGTGGTGCATATTGGCACGAACATCTCGAAGGTGCAATTCTTCAGATTTGAAAATTATTGGCTACAACATCCACAATTTCTAAACATAGTTAATGAATCTTGGGAGCAACCTTTGCAAGAAATGAAAATAGCTCTAGGAGGATTTCAACAAAATTCAAAAGATTGAGAAACAAGCTGAAAAATTGGAGCAAAAGTCTGTGTTGCCTCTCCAAGCTAATCAAAAAATGCAATGAGACCTTGTTGGTGGTAGACAAACTCGAAGAGCAAAGGCGCCTATTTATCCAAGAAAAGGGATTTAGGGAACTAATCAAATCTCATATGGCCAACTTATTACAACAAAAGAACAAATATTGGAGGCAGCGATATACAGTATGATGGATAAAACTAGGTGATGAACCCACCAAGTTCTTTGCAGCAGCTACAGAAAGGTATAGGCGCAATACTATCACGATCATTAAAGATGAGGAGGGCAGAGAGTTATAGAGCATAAAGAAGAAAAGCTTTTTATGGAACGAATTCAGAGATAGGTTAGGGCACTCGGAACCAATACAACAATGGCCACAGTTATACGCCATGATGCAACACCCATCAGGACATAAGTCAATTTTGAAACCCCAATACTAGAGAGGAGATTGACAATGCACTGAAATAAATGACGGGGGTAAATCGCCATGGTCTGATGGCTTTAATACAAAATTCTATAAGACTTGTTGGCACATGATCAAAGAGGATATCTACACACTTTATTCAGATTTTCTACACAACACAGTCAGCCTTCAACCTCTGAATAGCTTTTATATCACCTATTACCCAAAATAAGCAACCCGACAAAGGTAACTGACTACAAACCTATATCCTTATTGATCTCTACAGTGAAGCTTATCATGAAAGTTTTATCCTTGCGGCTGCAAAACGTAATCACCACTGATACACAACAATCAATATGGATTCATCACAAAGAGGACAATTCAAGATTGGATGGATTAGACCTATGAATACCTATATCAATGCAAGCAATCCAAAAAGTATAGTGATTCTAAATCTGGACTTTGAGAAGGCTTTTGATATGGTGGAACATAGTTTCATTATACTAATGTTGGGGAACATAAGCTTTCCAGAAAATGGACTACATGGATTGCGGATATCCTCTCCACAGCTTCCTTGGCAGTCCTACTGATTGGAGTGCTAGGTAAGATCTTCCACTACAAACGAGGACTGTGTCAAGGTGACCCACTCTCTCCCCTACTTTTGGTTCAGGCGGTCGGTTACTTCAATTGGTTGTTAATCGAGCTTCAGCCATGGGATTGCTCTCCATTTCGATACAACAACCACATGGCCTATAGTTTCGGGTAGTCCAATATGTTGATGATACAATTTTGGTTCTAAAAGTATCACAAATGGAACTTTTCCCTTAAGAACCTTCTACATGTGTTAGGAGGGGCCACTGGCTTAAGAGTCAACTGGGTAAAATCATGTCTCATACCAGTCAACATGATAGGGGAAGAGGCACAGTGCTTGGCAGGGATGCTAGGTTGCAAGCTAGGTACTCTCCCATTTACCTATATGGGTCTACCAATGGGACTGTCCACACCAAAGGCTGAAGACTTTGCGCAGCTAATTACCAAAGTGGATAAGCTAACTATAACAACTACTTGGTTGTTAATGATGGTACAGTGTACGCTACTCAACAAAATCATCTCCTCTATTTCTATATATGCAATGTGCACCATCAACCTAAAAGGACAGGTAGTGGAGGCAATAGACAAAATAAGAAAACAAGGCTTGAGGAGGGGATCTAATGTGGCTGGAAAGGGTAAACATCTAGTGGTCTGGGAAAATGTGACAACACCTCTTGACATGGGAGGGTTGTGTATCAAGTGCTTGAAAAGAATGAACATAACTCTACTCAACAAACTTCTCTTTAAAATATACAACAAACAAGATATACCCTGGGTACATCTTGTTCATAGCTTTTACTGCCGAAATGGCAAGCCACCTCATTACACAAAAGGAAAAGGCTCCTTCTAGTAGAGATATGTGATAAGCTTATGGGGAGACTTCAGGATGCAAGCATAAATAAAAGTAGGAGTCGGGGCACCATTCAGCTATGGAAGGATGAATCAGAAGGTCATCTGTTCTGAAGAGTCTACGCCAGACTCTTCACCTTTGATAGAAAAAGTAACAATTCATTTGCTCAATTCAATTCACAAACGGATATACAATAACACTTTTTCAGTCTGCTTTCTGAAGAAGCAAATGCAGAACTAGACACCTCAAGCTCGTCATAGATCAAGTTAACAGAAGGGGGCAACAGAGGGAGATTTGGATGGATACAAACAACAGAGATATCTATTGTTCAAAGAAAGGTTATCTATTCTATTACAAATATATCCAATCACCACCCCCTTCCAATGGATCTGGCAATCCAAACTGCTAAAGAAAATCTAAATCTTCATGTGATTGATGTTCAGAGACAGACTCAATTCAAAAAAATATTTTAAAGCGAAAAAACCTAAACATTGATGGAGATGACTACTCTTGTATTCTATGTGACACAAATACAGGAGAATTCACATACCATTTATTCTTCCTTTGCTCTTTTAGTACATCTTGTTGAGGTTCAATAGGGATCTAGTGGAATCACAACTTACACTTCTTTGATACTACAGAGTACAGACAGGGCAAAGCGTACTTGCAATCGGTCATGCTTTATGGAAGCTTTTGCAACAACGGCTTTGGAGATTTAGAAGCAAAGAAATGCTAAGATCCTCAAATCTACTCAACCCTCGTGCCTTACCTGGAAGGAGTGCTTCACCTCTTCATTGAATTCTTAGAGCTGCCGGTTTAAAGAGCTCTACAGGAGTACAATACTAGATTGGATAGGGAACCTGTAGGGAGCCTTCCTATCTCAGGAATCTCTATCTCACTACCTATTTTGTACTAAAATGGTGTACTACTTGTAAATGCTTGTATTTCCTTTTTATATCAATATAAATATTGTCAGGGTTTCCCCTGTACTTTGTGTTCCAAAAAACATTGGGTACGCTCGCATCCTTGCTTGGTGTTATTGCTTAAGGCTAATCTTTTCCTCTAGAGCAGAGTTAGGTGTTTGACTTTCACATGCAGCGTGAACCAGTCACAAATTGCGAGGATTAGATCATAACTTTGGCCTTCCCTCAAAAAATAAGCTGGCGTCGGAAGCGCCGACTCATAGGTGGACTTACTCGTACCGACAGGCGACGGATGGAAATCCTCTGCATTGCTTCTCCTAATGCAGAGAGTACATTAGTTGAAATCTGAACCGTTCAAAACAGATCAAAGGCTCTCCTTGCTTGCAGCATTTCAATAAAAAAACAAGGCCCACAACGCTTTCTTCCTTCTCAGATATGAGGACGGAACTTTCCTGATTCTCTTCTCTCCTTTGTCTTCGATGCTTGACGCAGGCCGGCCAAATCTCGCTAGACCGTGCTGCTCTCTTCATCGGCGGTGCTTCATACTTTCTCCAATCTTGCCTGACCCTAGTGCCGCTGGCGGATCTAACGGGTCCCTACTGCCGGACACTGGTGCTGCGGGGGAGACGGCAGCGCTGCGGGCGCTCGTGGGCTGGGTGCGCGCCAGGGAGGTAGACACCACGCGGGAGATGCGGCGGCTCACCAGGGCATCCGCCAAACACCGCCGGAAGCTGGCCGCTGCCGTCGACCCGCTCGTCGCCATGCTTCACGCCGGGAAGCCCAACGCCGGGGAGTCCGCGCTCCTCGCGCTGATCAACCTCGCCGTCAAGGACGAGGGGTGCGTCAATCGTCACCCGCTCCATCCCTTGTCCTGCCCTCTGCATGACTCTAATTTTGTTCCTTATATTAGCATCACAGCTCTGCATTATTTCCGTTAATCCTGCCCTTTGCATTTTATTAGCTGTGCAGGATCGAAGAGCACGTGAAAAGCTACCAGAGGCTGGTGAATGGTAGATTAAAACTTTTTTAGCAGAAGCAATGAAAATCCCTCGGTAGAAAAACGATCTATTAAAGAAATTGTGTGTGAGACTAATCTAAATGTGTTTCACCGTGACAAAAGTGATAGATATAGAGAGAATCAAGTCACGAAGACAACACAACAAGAATTATTCAAATCCGTCGAGACAAACTCAAGTTACGATCGAAAGATCGAACAAAAGTCAATCTGTTCTATCGAGTAAAAAACATATCTGTAATATTACAAAGAAACTCGTGTAGATCAAAAACTACAAATCCAATGACCGTGTTGACACATGATAGATAATCAAGTTGTGAAGATAACCCAAAAAGAATCATGTCAATTGAATTTGTAAAACTAGATTAATGATAAAACCACCAAAGAAAGGTATTGTTGTGCAGAAACTCGACGAGAAAGACTTGACAGAAACAAGTCGGACGAACAGGCACAAAAGTTCATTTAAACTACGATCTTTATTCAAGAGAACACAAGAGGAACAGCACCAAAGTCGTCTACCATGAGCTCTGGCCTCCCTTGCTTATATAACCAGCCCTTAGGCCAACCTAAAACTAACTAGAACTCTAATCCTACTCAGTTCACGAATCGAAACTTTTCAGAACTGCTCAAGACTCTTCTATACGCAGATAAAAGCAATCTTAAGACTTCCAAACACCTTAGGAATGTATCCCACATTCCTAAAACAACTCAAATTCGTGACCCACACGAAATCCTATCATAACCAACTCAAAACTTTCCATATTTGAGTCAAACACGACTCAGCCGCAGTCTGAGTCCATAACCTAGTTGGTTGGACCATTCCGACCAATTTTTTACGTCCACATCTCTTCATCACGTCTTGGAACCATGTAGCCACGTCCATGCACTCCTTGCACACGTGCAATCATCTTCCAACGATGTCTATAATACCTTCATATGCATTGTTCTTGATTCAAACATGTTGTGCGACCTCCCGATCAACTCAACCACAATTCCTCCCGAACTTGGTTGTTGAACCTCATCTTCTCCCTAAGACTAGTTCAATGGATCCCGTCACCAGCCATGTCTTGAACTCAAGCAACACCTGCACATGAACAAACGACCAATACTTCTGAGCACAAGTCCTCGACTTGACTCTCGTTAGTTCTGAAACTACAACATCTTACGTGAGCACCTCATGTAAGCATGTTGCAAACCATAGCAAAATGGTATCACCCATATCAATCAAAACGCACCAAAAACTTAGCAAATGAATACTAAGCAATCTTTCCAACAATGTAAAGCAAGTTCGAAACATTTCAGAGTAAAAGCAGGAACATTGTGATCAAGTATCGGACCTTGCCAAAGCTAACCGGAGCTTGAGTCGGAGCTTATCAAAGCTAGTACAACCTAGCGTCAGAGCTAGAAAAAACATGTCGGAGCTAACCAACATAAGTCGGACCTAGCAAAACTATATCGGAGCTTAACAAAGACATGTCGTACCTATCGTCGGACCTTGATGATAAAGGTGTTTTGGTAGTTTTCAAAACTTTTATCGTCATAGCCAATGTATTCAGCACGCTTAGGTCTCACAATCTCCCCCTTTATGAATGCATTGGCAACACCACTTAAAATCCGAACATTGGCTTATTCACATTAAAAGTTTTGGAAACAATTTCTCCCCCTTTTTTAAAACAGAAATAAAATGAGAAAAAAGAAATTCTCCCCCTGAGAAGAATCGTGCCAAAAACGATTGTGAATATGTGCAGTGTGCAATCAATTTCTCCCCCTTGCATACTTATCTTTAAAAATTCACATATTATCTCTCCCCCTTTGACAATGTATTCAGCAAGGTTTATAAGACAAATTTTAATTGTTATGAGCATATTATAACATATACATATAAAACAAAGCTCATCCAAGTCATACTATGTAACTTACACTATCACATCAATAAAATATATAAAGTAGTTTAAGCCATGCTTAGAGATCAAATGAAATTTCCAATTTAGCAAGTCATGATCTCGCAAACTTAACTATTTCAAAACCTGAAAGCATGACACGTGTTGCTGTATTTTATTATTTTTCAAAGCACAAATTCAGATCATATGATATTTGCAAGAGATTATATGTGCATCTGCCTTATTCAACCAACCAAGCCAAGCCTATATCATTTGACAATCAGAAGCTTAAGGACATGGTTTTAGTCATACACAACTTCTTCCAAGTTCATATCTAAGTGCAATGATAAGTCATCTCAAAAGAAGAAGTGTGATGCATGCATATTCTCTTGATCTTTTCTCATTTTTATTTGATCATAAAAGCTCAATATGTGAATAGTTGATTGATTAATTTTTCATTATTAAAAGCACTTGTGAGCATGCAACAAGTTCAAAACAGCAAGAAAGTTCGATTATGACCAGATTTAGCGTAAGTAATTATTTCAATTACTAGTCATGGCAAAAACTAATAATTGTATAACATGAGTAATGTGGTAAGAACTTTCAGCATGTAAAAGGAATCACAAAGTCATATATGTATGAAATACTATGCTCATATTATTTTAAGTTCAAATTCACACATAGACTTTCCAATTTCAAAACTTCCCCTCAATTAAGTCATGAGGATGCATAACCCCTATTTCACTACGAATGAAACAAAAACGAGTGAAATCCAAAGATTTTGTAAAAATGTCAGCCAATTGTTGTTTGGTATCTACATGGTGAAGCACAATGTTTCCTTTTTCAACATTATCAAGGAGAAAGTGATACCTAATGTCAATGTGCTTAGTTCTAGAATGTTGCACGGGGTTTTTAGCAATGCAAATGGCACTAGTGTTATCACAAAATAGTGGAACACTATCTAGGTCAACCCCATAGTCCTTAAGTATTTGAACAATCCAAAGAATTTGTGAACAAGCACTAGCAGCAGCTACATATTCAGATTCGGCTGTGGATTGTGAACCTGAGTTTTGTTTTCTAAAGGACCAAGCAACAAGTGAATTACCAAGAAAATGACAAGCACCCGAAGTACTTTTCCTATCAATCCTACAACCCCCAAAATCAGTATCCGAAAAAGCTTTCAAAGTAATGATTGAGGAAGAAGGAAGAAAAATATCAAATTCTTGAGTTCCATGTAAGTACCTTAGAATCCTTTTGACGGCTTGACGATGGGAAGCACGTGAGGAGGCTTGAACCGTGCACAAAGACATACGCTGAATTATATGTCCGGTCTTGATGCTGTGAGGTACAAAAGTGATCTGATCATGCTTCCATATTCTTTTTGATCCACGGGTTCACCATCTTCATCAAGTTCAAGTGTTGTTGTTATTCCCATTGGTGTCCGAAGAGGCTTGCTTTTGTCCATGTTGAAGCGCCTTAGGTGGTCTTTTGTATACTTTGTTTGATGCACAAAGGTACCCTCCTTGGTTTGCTTGATTTGCAGCCCCAAAAAGTACGTGAGTTCTCTCATCATACTCATCTCAAATTCTGAACTCATCATAGCTGAAAACTTGGACACAAGATCATGAGAAGCACAACCAAAGATAATATCATCCACATACACTTGAATGAATAATGAGTCATTGCCATGCTTAAGCACAAAAAGATTTTTATCAACCTTGCCCATGGTAAACCACTTTTCAAGTAAGAATGTTTTTAACCTATCATACCATGCTCTAGGGGCTTGTTTGAGATCGTACAAGGCTTTGGGCAGTTTGTAAACATGATTAGGAAAATCTGAATTTTCAAAACCAGGTGGTTGCTTAACATAAACCTCCTCATATATGTAGCCATTAAGAAAAGCACTTTTAACATACATTTGATAAAGCTTAAAACCTTTAGATGCAGCAAAATCTAACAAAATTCTTATGGCTTCTAATCTAGCAACAGGAGCAAAAGTTTCATCATAATCTAGACCTTCAACTTGAGTGAAACCTTGAGCAACCAACCTAGCCTTATTCCTAACCACAACCCCATCCTCACTTTGTTTATTTTTAAACACCCATTTAGTTCCAATTAAAGTGCGACCTTGAGGTGGAGGTACAAGTTTCCAAACATTATTCCTTTCAAAATTTTCTAACTCTTCTTGCATAGAAATAATTCAAGATTCATTAGTGAGTGCATGTGATATATCTTTGGGTTCAAAAGAAGCAACAAAATTAGAATGGGAATGAGAATTTGGATCGCAAAACTTGGGCCGTGTGACTCGTTCGTGCAAGCTTCCAATAATTTGTTGTGGAGGATGACTTTTGAGAACCCGGAGGGGAGTGGACACTTCACAAACTTCTTCTTCTTCTTCTTCATGTACATCACAAATCGATGAGCTTGTGACTTGAGGAGGATCTGGACCAGCAATGGTGGTTGTCGGTGCTGGCTATGAATCAAAATCAGGAGCTGGAACAATGTCATTAGCTGCTAAATTTTCGGGCAGCAGCTCCACCTCTTCCTCATCTTCAACGAAAATGCTCTCCCCCTGCGGATATGGATCTGGACCTGCAATGTTTGAGCTAGTACATGGGCTAGATTCATCAAAAGACATCTCACAAGTCTCCACAATTTTGTTAGTGTCAAGTAAAAGCACACGATAGCCTCTAGTATGAGATGGATAACCAAGAAACATACTATTAACAGATGTAAGTTCAAATTTATCAAGATTACCATGTTTCTTAACAAAGCATTTGCAACCAAAGATCCGAAAGTGTGTAACACTAGGCCTATGTCCAAACTGGAGCTCATATGGTGTTTTACCTAGCTTAGCGCGCAAGAAAACACGATTTGAGACATAACAAGCAGTTGCAATCGCATCAGCCCAAAATTTCCTAGCAGTTTGATATTCATCAAGCATAGTCCTAGCCATCTCAACTAAGGTTTTGTTCTTTATTTCTACAACACCGTTTTGTTGAGGTACATATGGTGAAGAAAATTGATGATCTATTCCATTTTTAGCACAAAAATGATCAAAAGATTGATTTTTAAATTCGGTTCCGTTATCACTTCTAATTACTTTTAAAGATCCTGGGTGATCAATTGATAATCTAAGAAATAAAGTTCTAAAGTGACTAAAAACTTCATTCTTAGATGCCATAAAGTAAACCCAAAAGTATCTAGAATAATCATCAACAATCACAAGAACATATCATTTACCTCCGAAGGATTGAACGCGTGAAGGTCCTACGGTGTCAAGGTGCAAAAGTTGACCTGGTTCAGTTGTCATGATCATTGTGAGAGGAGTATGTGAACCTGCAATCATCTTAGCATGTCTACAAGAAGAGCACATAATTTCTTTGTCCCCTTTAAGCTTAGGCAGCCCACGTATGCGATCAACAGCACTAACACGCGTTAGATGATCAAAGCCTACGTGACCAAGTCTACGATGCCAAAAATATAAGTCCTTTGAATCATTAGAAACTAGACACCTATGCTTAGAGTAAGACATATCAAAATCAGCTTTAAAAACTCTTCCAAACCGAGACATGTTAAAAATAAGCTCACTATTTGAATTTACAACTTTGCAGCAATTTTTAGTGAAAATAATTTCCAGATTTTCATCTAGCAGTTGTGAAACAGAAAGAAAGTTGTATTTTAAATTTTTAACAAGTGCCACATCCTTCAAAGTGTAGTGATCATTTAATCTAACTGAACCCTTAGCAATTGTAGGAGTTGAAGAATTATCAGCAAAAGTAACATTATCTACATGTGACACAAAAGAGAGGGACGAGAACCAACCGATCATGTGGCGTGAGCAACCTGAATCCACAATCCAAATGTTCTCCTTCCTCAAGCGTGTAACCTACATAGAAGCACAATACGTCGATGACTCAATTCGGAGGTTAGTCAAAAGGCATTTAGGAATCCAGTACTGAGTCACACAACGTGCAGCGAGAATAACACGTGAAAACTAAGATAAAATAGCAGGTTTATGAGCAAAAACTTGAGGATTTTTGTACCCAACTACTGTCCTACGAGATGTTACATGTGTAGCACGAAAAACCGTAGGTTTGGGAGCGAACTTTGCATTTTTCAACTCATTACAGCAGATTGCATGTTCTTGTCATTCAATTTAGCAAGTGTAGCAAATTTTGCATGAAAGTTATGAGATCTAGCAATTATTCTTTCCTTTTTCTATTGTTTAGCTAGTCTAGAATAAAAATTTATGATATGAGCATCTCTACCACAGTAGGTACAATAAAATTTAACTTTGTGTTCATGTCTAGATGAGCAAGCAACATTTTTATTTGAAACCGAATGAGACAACACTCCTGGAGATTTGAAAACCACTTATTTTTGTTAAGGAACTATTTAAATCAAATCACTTTCTAATGACTTTACAATTTTAGGTGGATGTGCCTTAGTATAAGCATGAGAATCAAAACCTAAACCAGTTTTATCATTGCAAGACTTGGAAGAATTCTGCAGCAAGTTTAGGTTCTTATTCCCACTACAAAACCGATCTAATGTCTTATGTATGTTATCAAGTTTATTGGACAAATCAAGGCAATTTTCACATGAAGTTTTTCCTTTTAATTTGCAATTGGAACAAAATTTAATTTTATGAGAACGTAAATCATTGTTCAATATAGAAATTTCAATCATAGCATCTTGTAGTTTCTTATCAAGATCATCACAAGTAGAATAATGCAAATTAAATGTAGAAAAACTAGCATCTTTCAAGTTTTTATGATTAAGTATAGCAAGCTCTCTTTTCTTTTCAATTTCTAACTCAAGTTTATCAAGTGTGGAGGTGTGCGCACTTCTTAATGAGGACAATTGTTCATATATTAAATCACATGAGGGACATGCATCATCACTAGGAATCAGTTTTTAAACGGTTGATTTCAGATTCTAGTGATCCAATTTTAGCAGCACTATCCCTAAGCTTTTTGTCCTTTTTCTTAACTATAATAGTGGCACGAGAAATAGCATCACACATTTCTTCGCAAGTAGGACATACATCTTCATTGTCGCTGTTGTGTTCTGCATCCTCCATACTTGATCTTGATTTGCCCGCCATGAAGCACAAGTTTGCCAAATCATCTTCATCTTCATCACTTCCAATGTCCACATCGCTTGAGCCGAGTTCTTGAAGTGCGGAGATAAAACTGCTCACCAATTGACGTCCTGTAAAACCCTTCTTTTTCTTCTTATCGTTTAAAGAGGAGTGCTTCATCCTTGTTTGCTTTTCATCCCGGGAAGTAGGACCTGAAAGGTTCGGGCAATCTGAGCGAAAATGTCCTGTCTTACCACATTTGAAACATCGTTGAGGTCCGGAGCTTCCTCTCCTTATAGTTCTAACATTTTGCAATGCTTTTGAGAATCTAGTGGAGAGAAATACTAGCTCCTCCTCTCGAAATTCCTCAATCTGTTCAAGGGCTAGAGAGGAAAACAAAGCAAGTGTACCACAAGATGAAGACTAACCGGAGCTAGGCATGTCACATTGAGAAACAAAAGCAATAGACTTGTTGGGGTTCTTACGTGATATTATGTCAATTTCATGAGTTTTTAACTTGGAATATAGCACATCTAAAGTAAGTGTACTCATGACAGCAGATTCACGAATAGATGTGACTTTCATCTCCCAAATTGACATATCTAATGCACTTAACAATTGCCTAGGATTTTCAGCATCTGAAAAATTAACATTGACACTACGCAAGTTGCTCAGAATTTTATTAAATCGAGCAAAAAGGTCATCAATAGACTCACCGGTTGCATCTCGAAGCGCATGTATTCTTTCTTGAACATGTTTTGCCTTACCTCCTTGATTGTGTTGGATCCTTCGTGGTAGTCACAAAGTTTTTTCCACACATCGTATGCAGATTGGAGGTGTGCAACACGGTCGAAGTCGCTTTGAGTTAATCCTTGTATGATCAAGTTTTGAGCCTTGTTGTTGTTGTCGACATCTCTCAGATTTGTAGTTGTAACTTGATCATTTGACGGCACTTTGTAAGGCTTGTATACCTTCTCCCATACTGCAAAGCCTTGAGCCTGGATAAAGGCTTCCATACGTGACTTCCAAACTTAAAATCAATATCACTAAAGACACAAGGTTTTGTGGAGTATTTTTTCCATGATGATCAGTCAAAATACGTGCAAATCACAAAGATTAGAGCACCGTGGCTCTGATACCAATTGTAGGATCGAGGATCACGTGAAAATCTACCAGAGGGGGTGAATGTTAGACTAAAACTTTTTCAGTCGAAGCAATGAAAATCCCTCGGCAGAAAAACGATCCGTTAAAGAAATCGTGTGTGAGACTAATCTAAATATGTTTCACCATGACAAAAAGTGATAGATATCAGAGAGAATCAAGTCACAAAGGCAACACAACAAGAATTATTCAAATTTGTCGAGAGAAACTTAAGTTACGATCGAAATATTGAACAAAGGTCAATCTATTCTACCGAGTAAAAAACAGATCTATAATACTGCAAAGAAACTCGTGTAGATCAAAAAAAAAATCCAATGACTGTGAAATTTTGACAGATGATAGATAATCAAGTTATGAAGACAACCCAAAAAGAATCACATCAATTAGATTTGTAAAACTCGATTTATGATAAAACCACCAAAGAAAGGTATTGTTGTGCAGAAACTCGACGAGAAAGACTTGACATAAACAAGTCGGACGAACAAGGCACAAAATTTCCATTAAACTACGATCTTTATTCAATAGAACACATGAGGAACAGCCCCAAAGTCGTCTACCATGAGCTCTGGCCTCCACTGCTTATATAACCAACCCTTAGGCCAACCCAAAACTAACTAGGACTCTAATCCTACTCAGTTCACGAATCGAAACTTTCCATAACTGCTCAAGACTCTTCTAGACGCAGATAAAAGCAATCTTAAGACTTACAAACACCTTAGGAACGTATCCCACATTCCTAAAACAACTCAAATTCGTGACCCACACGAAATCCTATCATAACCAACTCAAAACTTTCCATATTTGAGTCAAACACGACTCAGCCGAAGCCTGAGTCTATAACCTAGTTGGTTGGACCTTTCCGACCAATTTTTTACGTACACATCTCTTCATCAAGTCTCGGAACCATGTAGTCATGTCCATGCACTACTTGCACACGTGCAATCATCTTTCAACGACGTCCATGATACCTTCATATGCATTGTTCTTGATTCAAACATGTTGCGCAACCTCCCGATCAACTCAACCGCAGTTCCTCCCGAACTTGGTTGTTGAACCTCATCTTCTCCCTAAGACTAGTTCAATGGATCCCGTCACCAGCCATGTCTTGAACTCAAGCAACACCTGCACATGAACAAGCAACCAATACTTCCGAGCACAAGTACTCGACTTCACTCTCGTTAGTTCCGAAACTACAACATCTTACGTGAGCACCTCACGTAAGCATGTTGCAAATTATAGCAAAATGATATCAGCCATATCAACCAAAATGCACCAAAAACTTAGCAAATGAATATTAAGCAATCTTTTCAACAATGTAAAGCAAGTTTGAAACATTTCAGAGTAAAAGCAGGAACATTGCGATCAAGCACCGGACCTTGTCAAAGCTAACAGGAGCTTGAGTCGGAGCTTACCAAAGCTAGTACAACCTAGCGTCGGAGCTAGAAAAACATGTCGGAGCTAACCAACATAAGTCGGACCTAGCAAAAACATATCGAAGCTTAACAAATACACATCATACCTATCGTCGGACCTTGATGGTAAAGATGTTTTGGTAGTTTTCAAAACTTTTATCGTCATAGCCAATGTATTCAACACGCATAGGTCTCACAAGCTGATTGATTGTGTTAGCATTATAATTGATAGAAAACAGGTGTAATCAGATTAAAACTAATTTACGATAGTTGATATTGATTCACTGACTTGGTTTGGTTGAACATAACTGATATTGAAATTACATTATAATGCTTAACAAAAGAAACACTAATCTGTCAAGCTTCCTAAAAAATCAATGATTTCCTTGAAAGTAACTTGTCTTTGCTCCACTAGGGCCACTAGGTTGTGCTCCACCCTAGAACAAGAACGAATAGAAAGATGAGAAAAAAATTAATCTTACTTAATCATGTAAACTACTTGTTTTACCATAAGTAGCTGAGTGAAGCTGGTAAAAGATCCAAATTCTTCCACCACATTAGGATTGTTCGTGAATATGTTGCCCGGATTATTGCTTTCCCTTTTCTTTTTTCTCTTATGAAACTTCTCTACCCAAGTTGGTGTCTGCCTTAAAACATTCTTTCGAACCACCCTTTTCTTTATACCTTTGACACGAGCAATTTTCTCTGATAGTTGAAATGGTTCTGGCTCCTCAAGCTCATCTGTAGTCATGTTTGAAAAATCTTTAATCTTGTTGTCAACATCTATTTGTTAGGTGTTAAGCATGTCGTCAACAAATGAATATATGCCTTCATACTCAGATGCTCGAGAAGCAATTGCAAGTTATTTTTGGCTCAGAAACTGATATCTTTGTGTTGCATCTATTTTTGGATTTTTCAAAATGGTTTTTGAAAGCATCTAGGCCCCCATAAGGTATGGTTTCGGTGATTAATGAAAACCATTGGATTTTACTAATGAATTTGTGGATGCAAGGTCTCCCATATCACTCATCACACTCAAATGCAATCTATATGAATATCATCTAATGCTCATTGGATATAATTGGAGACTCCTAAACAATCATTCTATGAGATCAATCAATGTTTATGAAGATTAGAAGTAAAAGCTCACATGTCAAAATTATTCAACCAAAATTGACAGCACTCAATGCTTGATAATCATCAGAAGAATATTTCCAACCAATGCCTAAGAGGTCAATCGAGCAAATTCCAAAAGAATCACTTAGAACAACTCGAAGCAAACAAAATCAACTCACCGGATCAACCGATGATTCCAGAAAACAACACATCGGTCGAGTTGGTTCAGCAGAAGAAGAAGACCTCAGAACTAAGTACTCACCGGATCATCCGATGATGAAGGGCATGTTACATCGGTCCATCAATACAGTAAGCAATCTCCCTGGACCAACTGTAACACCGGACCAACCGATGTACAACAATGAACACATCAGTCGATCACTCCAGTAAGCATCAATTCTGAACTAATTCTGGATGAAGTGCCACCGGATCATCCGATGAGAAGGCAAGGGTAACATCGGTCTAACAATGGTCATATCTGACACAGTGACATCAGCTAATTTGGATTTGACCGATGATAACTGAAGGGGGAGCATCGGATCATCCGGTGTTCGCAGAACAGTGATGTCAGCCTACTTTTCCAACGGCTATTTCGTGGAGGCTGACTATTTATACCCCTTCAACCAGTCTATTCGACAAGTCTTGACTACCAGACATACTCTACACATTCTCAAGTATTCAAGACTTTGAACTACCACTTCTAGATCATCTACACCACTTACACACCAAGAGATAGGCTAGAACTTGCTAGAGATAGTGCTTGTGTGCTTCCATTCTTGGTGATTGGAATCTCTAGTGTAGTGAGAGCTGTAAGGGAGTGTCCCTTGGTGATTGTATTTGAGAGAGCCTTCCGGATCTTGCCAAGGCGGTTGTGGAAGCCCGGAGGATCCAACTTGTACAAGGCTTGAGCTCCACCTTGCCGAGGTTGGCGAACGGAGAAGGATAGTGAAGATCCCTGGTCTCGATGACTTGGGAGTGGCTATACCCTTTGGTGGGTGCCACAACGTGGATGTAGGAAGATCTTGACGATCCTACATAACCACGGGATAAATCTCTGTGTCCTCGTGTTTCCTCGGGAGTTTGCGCTTTCTTCCTCTCCCCTTACACTTATGCATTTCTTATACCGCAAAGTTACTATTCTCTTGAATGTATAGGCTGTTTGCATAGGGAATTGAGCTTTTAGTAATTAAGTTTTATTGCTTTAATTTTTGAAAAGAAGCCCAATTCATCCCCCCCTCTTAGGCATTCGATCCTTACAGTTTTTCCATTAATATCTTGTACAGTCTCACTTCTTGCTTCTTGAGTCCATCTTTTCAAAACATCATGTTGAGGCAAGAGCTTGATATTCATCATATCTAGAATTTTTAGAGCATGATTACATAATATTCCAATTCTTTCAAATTGTCTACAGCTGCAAAACACTAATTGGTTGGAAGGATCACCTACAACGACATACTCCTTTTCCATTGTAGATTTGCCATTGTAGATCCCTACAATGTACTCATTAATATTTTCAGTTTGTCTAGCATATGCCGCTGTTGATCTTTCATATTCACCTTGAAATGCTTCAAAAACACATGTAGTGTACAAGGTACTTGCTTGCATAAACAATGAATTCTTCATTTTTATACGTGATTGCTTTTTCCTTAAGTTGTACTTTGAGTCCAGCTCTTTGGCTCTTTTGCTTGCAACTGCCATTTCAAAATGTGTGAAAAATCGAGCAATATCCAAATCACATTTCAAAAAATTCTTTATATCATTGTTCAAGCTTTCACTTAATTGCGTACTTCGCATTCCTAGTGTGTATACATTCTTCATATAGCATTCAACTCATTTCTCCTTCTGTTGATATATACAAAGCAACCAAGTATCATTTTAGACACTATTCCTCATGTCACTAAAAGATGCTTCAAAAGACGATCTCATCCTCGTGCTCATATATGCAAGCACTTAACTCAGCTAAAGCACTTGATCCATAACAGTTTTGACGAGCTAAGTGCTTGACAGCATTTTGCATGATGTGGAATGTACATAATCCATGCTAAGTGTTAGAAAATACTAGAGATATTGCATTTCTCATGGCTGCATCTTGATCTGTATATATGGTTTTTGGATGCTTTTGCCCATGTGCTTTTAAAAATGTTTCAAAAAGCCACTGGAAAGATTTTGTTGTCTCATCATACATTAAAGCGGCGTCGAATACCACTGTTTCCCTGAAATGATTGAATCCAACAAATACAGCTAGTGGTTTGTTTTCTTTGTTTGTTCCAAATGTTATATCAAATGAAATGACATCACCAAATTGAGCATAGTCAGTAAGCATCTTAGCATCTGCCGAAAACATGTTGGTAATTTTTTTTCCTCACAATCTAGTTGTATGGCAGAGTAGAATGAAGGATTTTCAGCACATCTATCTTCAAAATATTTCAAGATACTTCCTGCTTCTCCATACACTAGATTTTTTTGTCGCTTTGACCTCAAATAATTATTGTGATCAATGTGTGTGTAACTAAGGTTATTATAACCACCAGCTTGTCTGCTTGCTAATTCATGAGCATCCTTGGGCCTAATACCAGAAGCATCTACCATTTCAATTTGTGTGCCTTGTACAATAGAAACTTTTTGTTGTGAAGCCATTAGATGACAAGTTTCAGGTAGCTGAAGGACATGATTATGCTCAAGTAATGGATCTTATAATTCATAATTTCAATCTACTCTATTAATTGTAATTCTCATTCTAACTTTGCAACCGGTTCTAGTTTCAGCTCGAAGATTCTTTGTTAGGTGGTCTCTTTTATCTTTTCGTCTGAAACCAGATTTTGCACATACAAATCTGCTTCATGTACAAACTCCATCTACTTGGCTTTTGTTATTGTACTGCTTTCTTACATCAAAACCCGTCATACCACCATAACTAATCCAAAAATTCCAAGCATTATCTATTGTATTAAATTTCATACCAATTGTTAGCATCCAACTTGGTGGTTTCTCCATCCTACAAGCATAAAAAAAGGGAATTTCATCAGTATTTGATTTAACCTAATTTTGTTGAGTAGATTTTGAACCAAGTTTATGTTTCAAGTCAAAAATAGATGAAAACTGCAAGTAAAATAATTTCACTTACTTGTATGATTAACGATCCAGTGCACTTTGTTGATTTTGTTCACGTAAATCTCTTCCTGAATGGACCACAAGGACCACAAACAGAGAAGGAACAAGGATCACAAATAGAGAAGGAAGAAGGAAAGAGAAATGAAGACACAAGGGTGACAGAGAATAAAGTTTGTGTTCTGACATTGAAGAGGGAGGGCATATGAGGAAGAAGGCAGCAAAGTGTTGTGTTGGCGCCAAGAGAGTTGGCTTTGGCGCCTTTTTCTGTGTGCAACCCTTTATTCCGGTTGCATTTATTATGTAGAATCTTGACCGTAAATGACTCAGATGGTTGAAAATGTAGTTTGAATGGTTGAGATCTCATCTAATGACATCCCTGCATTGATTGAACCAATACAGAGGATACGAGTCCACAGGCGACAATCGCGTGACCTAAATGCTAGCTGCATTGCAAATATAGATCAACTGTATATAATAACTATAATCACTACATATGGATCCCTGTCAACTCGTAAACATGCATCTAAGACCATCCACAGTGAAGTAGTGTAAGGCGTACTGGACTGTAAATATACTGAAAATATAAAATATGTGTCCACACTTTTAACAATTTGATTTGTTATTGTATCCTATAAGCATCAAGATGAAATAAAATCCCTTCCTTTTGCTCATAAAACATAGGGAGGGAGGAAGATCCGCGCGGGTAGCATGGATTCGGAACAAAATCCTCTGCAGTTACTGCAGCTGACTGATGGGCCAGAGACTGTGGGGCCCACCTGTCAGCTGTAGTTACTGCAGAGGATTTGAGTCCTATGGATTCATGGGTCGCCCCGTCCTAGACGCTAGCTGCATTGCGACATTACTGATGCAGACACTCTACAGTCGAGACATCAACAGTCGCTGACATGTAAACCAAGCAGAACGTAGGGCCCATATAGCAGAGACCGTGTTACTGCCCCGTATTCGATGCAACCCATAATCGATCCATAAATATTCACTCAAATATCATTAGATCCATGCTAAGTGAGGATGTAGTTCATATCTGAAAAAGGTACTCAACTGGTCTACACGCCACCACAAGGACTACAACAACTAACACTCGTCTACCTCAGTGATAGTTTTATTGTGCCGAACTTTTGTATTGGAGACAATTGCTATTATGGACCTCTAGAAAAGGGACTTCGATAGAACGGCACTTATACCATGGACTTCATTAAAATAGCATTCTCAACATGTGTACACCGTTATAATAGCATTTTTATGTATTTTAGGCCTTTTTATTTTTATCTATTGTGTTTTTATCTTTTCTCTAATTCTGAAATGACCAATCTACCCTCCTGACTGATTTACCTTGAGATTCCCGATTACTTTCATCATAAACGCAGAAGCGCCGCCCACATCGCTCTGGCCGCCGCACCCCAAGTATGTTCATGTACTCATGAAAATACTTTTGGGATTGCACTGTTTATTCGGTACTATAGTGATGGATTTTTATAAATAGGTAGCTCAAATACCATCGGATTCAAATGGTCTGTTTTATTTTCTGGTGCAGGCATCGCCATTAAGGCTACTGGTATTTCCCCTGTAAGGTTGTTATTTGACATATCCAGATGGAAGAGTGACTTTAAGGTTTTGATCCAGGCAGGTATTGGTCCACTGACTTGATTTGTGTTCAAAAGCAGCATCTGCAGATTTTTTAGTTTTGATAACCAGAGAGGTATATTTCCGGATAATGAGCAGTTATGACGAGGACCTGGAGATTCTCAAAACCCTTGATAGTTTCATCTTCTGGCATGGCCTCACCCTTGAAGTTGTTCCCTATAAGCAGGGAGGTGAGATTCCTACAATTCCTGAGGATCTGAAACGTATTTGTGATATTTGTAAAATTGTTGGAGCCAAGTGATAGAAAAATAAGAGACTTCAGATTGCCTATTCTTGGTGAAATCTGCCCACTTAAGTTATTGCAAGCTAGCCGAAATGCAATCAGATTGCTGCAAGAGTATATGCTCTCTAGTATTGTGCCAGTGAAGTTGTTGTAAAGAAAATCTAATATTTTCAGGTTCGGCAGGTTGTAGAAGTTGACCTTGCTAAGTTCTCCATTGAACTTATTGTTCTTGAGGTCAATTGTTACAAGATTTGTGCAATTACTCAGAGATGATGGCAGCTCCCCAAACATGTTGTGTTCCAAATGGAGCTGTTCCAGTTCAGGCAAGTCTCCATTCAGGCGGTTGAAGCTGACATCAAGGACGACGATGTTGTTGGACGAAAACAGCTCGAGGTAAGCTGCCAGACAGCAAATTACGGGACAGGTTGAGGTGCAACAGGTCGGGACGAAAACAGCTCCAGAGGGATGCTGAGATAAGTCCCTCAAGGCCCTTTGAAGTCAGGGCGATATCAGTGAGCCGCTCCACATCCGTCGCTGGTATCCTTCCCAGCACCTCCCTCAGACGAGGGTAGATCGGTAATTTCAAAATTAGAGAAAAGATAAAAACACAATAGATAAAAAGAAAAAGGCCTAAAATACATAAGAATGTTATTATAACGGTGTACACATGTTGAGAAGGCTATTTTAACAAAGCCCACAGTATAAGTGCCGTTCCGTCGAAGCCCCTTCTGTAGAGGTCCATAATAGCAATTGTCTCTTTGTATTGAGCAGTCACAACTGGACAGGTAAAAATCTCTTAGTCAAATCTGTCAACACAAGTCACCATCTGTACGTCTGGAATCTTAGGCAAACCTTAGACTATCCGCACCAACATACTCTAAAGCATACTCTATACACTTCTCCTTCAGCTTTTACAGTAGGTACTCTAAATTACACTGCGAAACGGTGTATCCAGTATGCTTTACAGCGTACCACTGCGGATGGTCTTAGAAGATGTCAGCTAGCCGTGAATCCAGAGGAAAACGGTACTTCACTGCAATTGAACACAGAGATTAAAGGGGAACAATCGAAAGATGTAAATATGATTATAAAAGTTCAGGTCAGCAGAGGGTCATAATGAAGTAATACTGCAAAATAAAACGTGTAAATGAGAAATGGTTTTTAGTATGCACTGCTTTAAATTTGAGAAGGGCAGGAATGTATGAAAGTGGCGTCTGTGTTATAGAAACAGTATAAACGAAATGACAGACGAATTCACCACTCCTTGCACAATTAATTTAAATGTGTAGCAGATGCAGCCAAAACGCACTCTCAAACGTACATTCCTGGACAACGGGAACTAGCACGTACCATAGCATTACGCCAGGAGTACAGCTGCATTCAAGGCAACAACGTGTCATGCACGCTTATCCTCCGAAAAGACATCCAAGTTTGCCATATCTCCAGTTCCTTTCACTGCACTGCCTACTAGAGAAAGCCCTTCCTCATCAGCCCCATCTTCTGCATCCTCTGAATATGCGAATCTGTACAGGACAGGAGCAGAACAAAACCGAAGTTAATTTCGTACATGGATTAAACAAAAGCAGAACACGAACAGATCCATACTGAACTTAGTTATCTGTATCAACTAGAAATGTCAGCAGAAAAAAGGACAAACTGAAATATAGCTTACAATAGGAACACATTTGTATTAAAAACAACAACCAACAATTGAGCTCAGATGAAAAGGTGAAATTCGCAGAAGTACCCTGTTGGATTACGGGACGGGGACCAGAGGATGCATATGATGGCGAGGAGGGCATATGAGAGGACATTCCAAAAGGCAGGTATGATCCAAGCCCTTTGCCAAAGTTCACTTAATGGATCAGTTGCATTGAAATATAGCTGATTCAAGATAAACATGCAAGTCAGATCATGCATAACATGATTCTAGAAAAGCTGAAAAGGTTCATCAAACAAATCAATGACCAGACAACAATGAAACATCCACAGTGATATGCTAATCTTCTTTGATGCTTATAGTCTAGAATAGGGGAAAGGATCTAACAGGTGGCTTGTCATTTGCTCCAACTACATTCACCATTCACATGAAACAATCAGTGTTTACTGGTTATATGATATCCATGTAACATGGACCGTAAATATGAGCTTTAGAGTTGAAACAAGACAATACCTCATAACCGATCCAAGCAATCGATATTAGTACTGAGACGGCTAGAGAATTTGTAAACTTCCGATATAACTCAAGTTTTGTCATGCTTCTCCGCATCTGTAGTGCAATCAGAGCCAGATGAGCACAAGCACGTGAAGAAATAAAAAATATCATTTCAGTAAGATATGGACTGGATTGTGGTGAATATGTAAAACATATGTTGGCAAAGATGGTCATAATACAGCATTGGAGGCAAAACATAGAGGTCCTGTTTGGCACAGCTTCTGCTGAACTTCTTCATAAAAATAAGTTTGAGGGTGTGCCAAACAAGAAGCTTCTGTAACAACTTTTTAATTCAGCTGTTTCTCATAATGAACTAAAAGCAGGACATAAGCAGAAGCTGTTTTCCACCAGCTTTTCAAAAAAGTTGTTTTTGTAACAAGTTCCAGTTGTACCAAACAGGACCTAACTAGCTACAAATTTTGGCAAAATGCATGCAGCATGAGACCTTGTAGTTCATTTCAGAAAGGCCAAATGCACCATAATATCAATCAAATGTAACATGCCTCTCCGTACTTTTTAACAATATACAACATGAAATACAATCATAATAAACTTAAAAGAAAACATATTCATGGACTAGCAAGATCGTAAAGCGGCTACCTGCAGCTTCTCTAAAGTTCTAGAGAGGGATGAAAATATCCAGATGATGAAGGTAGCATCAAGTACCGCAACAGGTAACACTAGAAATAATCTTGTTTTTCCAGAGAAGTCATTGATATTTCCTAGATTTTCCACTAGTTCGAGAGCTTCTGAAGCAACAAAATAGATAAGACCAAGAGCAGCAACTCTGAATGTAATCCCTCCCAATGTAGGTAGAACAACTCCATAACCCATTGAAACTACCAGAAGAAGAAGACGAGACACGGTTTTCTTCACAGCAGTGAATGTAACAGCCCACAAGGTGATGCCCATAGGCCTGGTTCCCGTTGAATTGAAGTTTGCAAACTCAAATACAAGAAAGACATTTCACACATGCCAAGAGTGATAACAGCTGTAATATGGTAATTCAGCTGCAAAATGTCCTTCCACAATCACAGTGCCTGAATAAACCATAAAAGTCCAAGTGCAAGATATGCAAGCGACATGAAACCATAAAATGTCATCATTGGGGCCATTTTGCCAGGAAGATAACCCTGTGGATTTCGCCAAACAGTCCTGCCTGTAATTTTCAATCCCTTAAGTTGAGGATCGCAGAACATAAAATAGAGGTAGTACATCCCAGTTTTGTTTATCGACACAGTTTGAGGTACCATGGAAGTTTCTTCATTTCTACCATTAAAGAAAGTCTGGATCCTTTCAGGCCCATTGGGATTATTAGGATTTAGTCATATAATCACTTCACCTACTTTACAAGACCTCTCCTTATCAAGTTCAGGGGTGCAGCATATGGCATCAGAATGCAGGTATGAGCCCCCAATTTTGTCCCTGTCCTGTATCTCAACAATAATAGCCTCCACTAACCCTGTCTTTTGCTGCATGTTCTCATGCCTAGAAGCAGACTCCTGGGTCCGTCGAAATACAACAGAGTCAAACCTGAAAGAGAAGCCCATTAGGTTGCAGAAAATTAAAGATCTGAGGAACATCAGAACATGCCATTTCTATTACCATATCACTTTATATTAACCCTTGCAGCTTTAGAAAGATACTCATGTGATCCAAATGTGTTGCAACAAAGATGCTCAAAATAACTGGTGTTACTACCCAGTGATTTGCAGAGTAATGACGAATGGCAGGTCACAAAGCGTATGCAACAGCGCCCAGACTCAAGGCATACTAGTGCTAACTTTACGGTCTTTCACATGTTGGGGCATCGCAGCTTGACAATCAATGCCATTTGACACATTATAGATACCATTCTAACAGTGCTTATTTATGTTTGAACCTTGCTATTCATATGGCCCTAGTCGTGCGACTCAGTTCTGACTGCACATATTACCGGTGTAATTAAGACTGGCTTTGGGAGGCTTAGAGGATCAATCGTTCAGTAGCATGGGTCATATAAGAGGCAGACATGAGCTATTTCCTTTGTCTTCATACAGTGCAGCCCTTTATAGCTCCAAAGAAAAAACAAAGGCTCCCTAAGCAGCCAAACGAAATAAGAAATAAAGTAGCTATTATAGTCAAACTGACTGGTACACTCAAGTGTCACAAATTATTTTACACAAAACAATAGACTTATCGCAAGCTGTATCCAACCAAGTCAACAGATCCGTCTCAGAATACCGAACAGCAAGAGCTCCAACTTGATTCCTCGCACGATACCAATAGCAACAGCAGGAACCCAATGAACTGAGGCAGGCACTCAAGACGGAACAACAGAGAATGCAATATCTCGCAAATAGTTCTTGCCGTCCAGCAAAAGCCCTCTGCCTCTGAGACTACTTCCGTACACGCCATTACCAGAAAATCAGGCTCGACATCACCGAAAAGCGCCGCGAATAACACCCTCAACTGATCCACATCCTGAGCACACAATGACACGAGCAACGCGCGCCTGATCGAACCCTAGTGAGTGCGAACCCAAGGGCGGAGAAAGGGGTGCGCGCGCGCGTGACGCGTACCTGATGAAGGACGCGGAGGAGTTGGAGGACGGGTCCGAGGCGTAGAGTCCCTCGCTGCCGCCGTGGAAGAAAAAGGAGTTGGCCCGCGGCTTGAAACCGCCGCCGCCGTACTCGTGGATGGACGCCTCGACGCCCCGCGCCGCCAGGGCGGCGAGGGCAACCGCGAGCGCCAGCGGGGCAGCACCGCCCCCGCCCGGCCGCCGCATCTTGGGGTGTACGCGATCGGCCGCCGCCGCGGCCGCCGCCAGTGGGCTCTGGCTGCTGCAGCAGCTGCTGCTGTCGTCTCTCGGGAGGGGAAGGGGATGGAATGTTCGAGGCTCGTCAGTCGTCACGCCGGAAGTCGGAGGATGGTTAAGGTTGGTGTCAGTGCGACTCAGGCATCAAAAGGGACGGAGGCCGAGGTATAGCAGCAGGGATGAGGATCCCCGATTTACTCAGCGGTCACTGGTATGTGGACCCGGCCTCACATGTCAGTAACCATATCAGGTCATATAGTAAAGTCAGGGATCCCTGTCCAGCAGCAGACGCTTTTACTGATGACGGTTGATCTACGAAACGTGTCAACGGAATAAGAAGGTGAAAGGAGTAGAGAAAATCCAAGACCAGGAAAATGACCTCAACCTAGAATTAGCAACTGTCAACATCATATATCCACTACACCGAGGCAGCTATCCACGACAAAAAATGGCAAGTGGAAAATGGGATGAATTAGGTTATATATTGTCCTTTTTTTTAGAAAAGGAGTTGTTAGAATTATTGAGAGCTCAAAAGATCAACTAGCTACTAAATTATATCGAATTATATGGAGAAAACTGAATATAAGATCAACATCAAACGATATCTCTTGAATAGCACAAGAACACCTCTAATACCTTTTACTCTATCTCTGTTGTTGCTTGATGATGCGACCATCGAGCCAACAAAGCAAGACCGCAAGAAGAACGACGACGGGAGACGTTTTCCTCTTGTTCTTCTCCTGGTGTATTGATTGGATTCTGAGAACTAAGAGAGATCAAGTGTGTAGAGTGTATGTATGTGTATGCATAAGCATTAGTTGATCATACACTTCATCCTATTTTTATATTTGACAAAGAGATACAAGAGGGGCTCCCATCCCTTAAGAATAGTTGTGTACACCGAATAGGGACAAAACATTCGATGGTTCGTGTCCTTTCAATTAGAACATATGTCAATTGAGTTCAAACTGACAGTTACTGAGCTGATCGGACTAGTCCGGTTAGGGTCCAGACTAGTCCGATTATTGAAACTGGACTGCTCCGGACTAGTCCGGTCTTAATATCTGAACTTGTTCGGTTATACTAACATTCTTTCTTCTTGAACTCGAATCTAAAATTTACCAACTTACTTAATACTTAACTTAGTATCTATATTTTCATGCTTGACATATAGAGCACGGCGCATCACAACAACCATTTACGTATTGTTGGACTCTGAAAGTTGCCTAGAGGGGGGGTGAATAGGCTAATCAACCTGAAATGACTTAATAAAACGAGGTTAATACACAGGGGGGCAGACTAGTCCGGTCCAGGGGCGGACTAGTCCGGTCCACCTACAGGGAGAAGCCTAAAAAGAGTTTCTAACAGGTTTTAGTCCAATTCTTGTGATGCAAAGTTTGTTAGAATAACTTAGTGAGCCTTAACAAGTTTTATGGCAAGTATGAAGCTAAAGATCACAATCAAGCAAAGGTGATGAGCAAAACCGATAAAGCTAACCCTAGAAGCAATATGTGATGAATGGAAGCTAAGAACACAAGTGACACGAGGATTTTATCCCGAGGTTCGATTCCACACAAGAAATCTACGTCCCCGTTGAGGAGTCCACAAAGGACCGGGTTCAACAACCCTTCCCTCACCAAGTTTACCGCACGGACCTAACTTGGTTCTCCACTATCACAAAGAATGAATACAAGATTCGTTGGGGCTTCTCACAGTCTGAGGCTCATACCACAATTACAATCGCAAATCACAAAGATTGACCCAAGCCACAGATCACAAAGATTCACAAAGTGCAAGAGATCAAACCGAGAGCCAAAGAGCGATGTTCTTCCTCTTCTTCACCACACTAAACCCTAATCCACACAAGAATTAGTTTTAGAGGGAATGTAGGCAAGAAGGAGGCTTTTGGAGGCTCAAGGTTGCTGTGGCGGCGCTAGGGTTTCAGTTTGCTCAAAAGGATTGGTTCAAATGAACCCAGGGGTCCTCTATTTATAGAGGTTCCAAGCCCATACCGCTGACTTCAGCAGATGGGTGGACTAGTCCGACCTACAGCCCGGACTAGTCCGACCTAGGGGACCACTGACGCCCCTGACAACTGTCGCATTGCGCGGCAATCGTCACACTACCTGCCAAACTTCAAATTCAAACGGTCACTTCAACAACGGACTAGTCCGGCCCTCACTGGACTAGTCCGATCTCACACAGAACCTTTTATTCCGTGTGAAAACGGACTAGTCTGAAGACCACAGACTAGTCCGGCCCTATGGACGGACTAGTCCGGCCTTCCCAGACTTAGTCTCTGAAACACCGTCTCCTCTCAAACCCGGACTAGTCCGGCCCCCAGGGCGGACTAGTCCGATCTTAGTCAGGACCTCTTGGTCCAGACTAAAACGGACAAGTCTGTGGTTTTGGGACTTAGTCCCCAAAACCCACTTCACGACTACCCGGACTAGTCTGTCCCAATACGGACTAGTCCGATCTCAGTCAGACCCTTCTGGTCCGGTCGAAAACGGACTTGGCCGGCTAGGGGCGGACTAGTCCGACAACCTGCACAGACTAGTCCGGCCCTACTGCCAGACTACTTCCAACTCTCTTCTCTCAATAGGTTTGACCTCTAAACCACTTTGAGCTCCCAACTTGATCTCAATGCACTTTACACACACATCCTCACACAAATTTGGCTAGTCTAAACTCGACACACTAGAAACCCTAGTTTCTCCTTTTCGAGTTGACATCGCCGTTTCCATCTTTTTCCTTTTTGAGGGATTGTGCTTCCACTTAGTCCACACCTGTGCTTAAGATCACTGAGCTCATTAGTCACTTAATTGTCGTTATCAATCATCCAAAACCCACGGGGATCCTATATGCACTTTCAATCTCCTCCTTTTTGGTGATTGATGACAACACATTAAGTCTTCACATATAAGAGTGTAAATTTGTGGTTTTCATAATGTGCGGGTGTATGAGTGACTCCCCCTCAATGAATGCATCATAAAAGAGAGATTGAGGAAGTCCTTCATACACACACGTTATGGTGGGGTGCCTACGTGTTGTGCTCAACAATTTGTGACAAGACATAATAAGCATTAATATGATCAAAAGATAGACATTCAAAGCATCATATTGATATTGAACATTCAAAACATAGTCTTGCACAAATTTAACCATTCAACATAACATAGATATTAAATTAAAGTAGTGCAACATGTCCATGGATCCAAAATACGAACTACACTCGACTCTCCACACTTAAATACCCTTGCCCAACCTTTCTAACGCTCTCCCATATTGACTATCTCTCCCGACTGACTCCCAACTATCTCTCCCCCTTCGGCGTCAAGACACCAAAAAGGGAAAAGAAGAAGGGAAACACAACCTCGAAGTCTAGTCATCGTCTTCCTCGTCATCGTCGTCATCGCGGGAGTCGCTCTCCGTGGCCTCCGGGTCCTCTTGATCCTCATCATCATCGTCGGAGGCACGAGCCGAAGGAGCTGCCCGGGAAGAGCTTCCGTCCTCTTGGAGCTGGGCGAGCTCGTCGGCGGTGAAGTTGGGGAAAGGAGTGATCTCCCCGTCACTCACTTCTGGAGAGGACATAGGGACCTCCAGCTTGTCGCACACCACCTTAAGATACTTTTCTTGGCGCTTTTGTGCCCTCTAAGCCCGAATCTCTTGCTTCCGGCAGGAAGTGAAGATCGCCTTGAAGCACTTGAAGAAAGCGCTCATCGATTGAGGCGGATGCGGAGAAGGAGGCGCCACGGGGCGAGATGGAGGATTTGCATTCTTCCGGCGTGGAGGAGCCGACACATTTGGAGGCTGCTGAGGACGAAGCGGGCGATGCGACACGTCCTTGACAAAGGACAAGCCCGACACCTTCTCTATGAGGCACATAATGTAGGGAGCATACCCGCAAGCACGGTTGGGGGTATGCGAGATGTTGAAGATATCGTCGAAGATGTAATCGACGAGGTTGAATTTCTCCTCCCCATCAACAAGGAGTAGCAAGTGCCTCAAGTTTCCTTGAATCACCTCAGCATCACCATCCTTTGGTGCTATTGTCCTTCTGAGGATCCTGTTCATGATGTTGTAGAAGGGCTTGATGTTGCGAGCATGTCCGGCACTATATTGGACATGACTGGGGTACATGCATGCCAGCTCATCACGGTCCATGGCCTTGAGGTTAGAGATGATGATCTCATGATCCAGATGTGCCTCAAGCCCTAGAATCTTGGCAAACTCTGCAAAAGTGACTGAGTATTGCTCGCGATGTGTCATCCATATGATCCTTCTATCACCTGAGGTGGTGAAGTAGATAGTATAGTAAAACTGCAGGATCACTTCGATGTTCCAGTCATATTTGAATCCCATGATCTCCTTGAGCTCATGGCGCTCAGCAACTTCAATGACGACGTCAAATGTAGAGTGTTTCTTCTTGGCCATGTACCCCCAGCTTACCCACTGTGCTTCAATCACAGGCTTCTTCATGCCTTGGTAGACTAGACGGTAGTAATCACAATGAAAATCGCACCAAAATCGAGGATCAGCGGTGCTCCTTTCATACTTGTACACCTTGTCCGTCTGGAGCCTTCTTGCTTTCTCAGCTCCCTTTCCATGAAAGATATTTGCAGCTATGTCACGCTGCCTGTTAGGATTCCTTTCGGGAGTGTGCACTTCCAGGGGACCAATCGGTTTGGCTTTCCCCTTCTCCTTGATAGCAATGCCCTTGGCCTTCGCAGCTGAGGCCTTCACCGAGGGCTTCTTTTTCTTTGGCTCAGGAGGAGCCGGGGCCTTGCCCTTCTTCGGATCTCTCTCGATCCGGCGTTCAGCAATGTCTTCTTGGGCTGGTTCCTTGCCCTTGTCCTTCTCTCCAAGTGTCACAGGTCTCTTCCTCTTGGAGACTTGTGCAGAAGCAGCCTGAGAGTTGTGAGCTTCACGCTCCTCTCGCTTCTTCTTCCGGAGATCCTTTCGTGACTCCTCAATGGCCCGAGCCATTGCTTCATCCTCATCGTAGGCCAATGCGGCGGCCCGAGCAGCTTGTTGCTTCTTGGCTGCTTTTTCTTTCTCATGCTGCTCGAGATATTTCTCGGCAGCTTCAACTCCGGCTCTTGCACGTTCTTCGGCGAGACGAAGTTGCTCTGCCTCCCACTTGGGATCAGTGGGGGGAGAAGCGGAACGGCGAGGAGCGACCATTTTAGCTGAAAGGAATAGAGTCCATAAGATAGAAGGTCAAGGAGTTGGAGTAATGCGAAAGAATTCACGAAACACAGCCAAAGTGTGAGTTTGACCTGTGCAGACCGGACTTGTCCGGTTTGCACAGGCTAAACCCTAACTCTAACGGTTTTTCGAGAAAGTTTGGAATCAAGTCGCAATACTCCTAGGATATGATCACAAGGTCACTAGAAAAAACTTTAATGAAGAGGCATCTACCAAAAACTTAATGAATTAAGAATGAGGCTAGTTTTTGAAAAAGGAGAAATACCTCTTCAAATCTTGAAAAATTGACAAGATCGGGGAGGGATCGCGTCAAGGAAGTTTAGGAAAGGTCTCCCTTACCTCCAAGGAGTCCAATGCACGGATTGGAGTCAGTTTTTGGTGGTTGGAATCGAAAATCGACAAAAGGGGACGGTTTCGCGCGCGTGGGAGAGAGAGAAAGCTAGATGAGGAAGTGGAGGGGTCGGCCGCTTCCTGGGGGGGGGGGGGTTAAGTCCCCAGGGGCCGGACTAGTCCAGTAGGGGAGCCGGACTAGTCCGGTCAGTGGACCAGTCCGGATCCGGACTTGTCCGGCCATAGGGCGGACTAGTCCGGTCCTAGAAGGCTCAAAACATATATATTTGAGTTTTAGCCACTATAAACGATCCTCTTGGACACATTGCACACCAAAACCTTGTGAATATGGTCAGTAAGCAATCAATCATTCAAACTATGACCATAACTCACAAAGTCACTAGTTTTTCAAATATTTTGGAGAAAATTGAGATAGAGATGAATTTTCAACCACATGCATTCTTTTGAATAAGGCAAAAGTAAACATTCAGATGTGCATGTTTCAAGCCACATTTCGAGAATCTAAGATATTTAGCTCACTCCTAAGCTCACAAAATCGCTTCTCATCTAGGGGCTTGGTGAATATGTCAGCTAGTTGGTTCTCGGTTCTCACATGGGAAATAAATATATCCCCCTTTAAGGAATGATCTCACAAGAAGTGGTGTCTAATGTCTATGCGTTTGGTCCTTGAATGCTCAACTGGATTATGGGCTATTTTGATGGCGCTCTCATTGTCACATAGGAGAGGAATATGGTGCAAGTTTATACCATAATCCCTTAGAGTTTGTCTCATCCAAAGAAGCTGTGCACAACAACTTCCGGCTGCGACGTACTCCGCTTCAGCTGTGGAAAGAGCAATGAAGTTTTGTTTCTTAGAGGACCAAGACACTAATGATCTACCCAAGAATTGGCATGTCCCGGATGTGCTCTTTCTATCAACTTTGCACCCCGCATAATCCGCATCGGAATAACCAATGAGGTTGAACTTGGATCCTTTAGGGTACCAAAGTCCTAGGCTAGGTGTGTGAACTAGATATCTAAGAATTCTCTTCATGGCGGTCAAATGACACATCTTTGATGCAGCTTGAAACCATGCACACATACACACACTAAGCATGATGTCCGGTCTAGATGCACAAAGATATAACAAGGATCCAATCATGGAACAATATACCTTTTGGTCCACACTTGGACCATCTTCATTGAGGTCTAGGTGTCCATTTGTTGCCATAGGAGTCTTAATGGGTTTGGCCTTGTCCATGTCTTGAGTGTACTTTGTTTGACTTATGAACGTGCCTTCTTTGAGTTGCTTGACTTGGAAACCTAAAAAGAACTTCAACTCCCCCATCATGGACATCTCAAATCTTTCTGTCATAATCTTAGAAAACTCATCACAAAACACTTTGTTAGTAGAAACAAATATAATGTCATTGACATATATTTGACACACAAAGAGATCATCATTGAAGTGCTTTGTAAATAGAGTGTAATCAGCTTTACCTATCTTAAAACCATTTTCAATTAGAAAGTCTCTAAGACACTCATACCAAGCTCTAGGAGCTTGTTTCAGGCCATAGAGAGCCTTACGCAATTTGAAGACATGGTTTGGGAATTCTTGGTCTTCAAAGCCCGATGGTTGCTCCACATATACTTCCTCCTTGATTGGGCCATTTAGGAACGCACTCTTGACGTCCATTTGATAGAGCTTGAAATCATGGTGAGTGGCAAAGGCAAGTAATATTCGAATTGAGTCTAACCTAGCTACGGGAGCAAAGGTTTCATCAAAATCCAAACCTTCGACTTGTGAGTACCCCTTGGCCACAAGTCGTGCCTTGTTTCTTGTCACAACACCATGTTCATCTTGCTTGTTGCGGAACACCCACTTGGTGCCCACAACATTTGCTTGTGGACGCTTGACAAGCTCCCAAACTTTGTTCCTCTCGAAGTTGTTAAGCTCCTCTTGCATGGCCACCACCCAATCCGGGTCTCTCAAGGCATCTTCAACCCTATGGGGCTCCAAAGAAGAGACAAAGGAGTAATGTTCACAAAAGTTTGCAACACGAGAACGAGTGATTACCCCTTTAGTAATGTCTCCTAGTATGTTGTCAACGGGGTGATCCCGTTGAAAACTTTGATGTACACGAGGATGTGGAGGTTGAGCTCTTGAGTCATCATCTTCTTCTTCTTCTTCTTGATCTCCCCCTTGATGAGTGCCTCCCCCTTGACTTTCGTCTTCTTGATTGTTTTGAGGTCCTACTTGACCGTCGACAACTTGATCGCGTGGAGGAGTACTTGTATCATCTTGTTGTTGGTCACTTGAGAATTGAGGTTGTTCTTGTGGTCGAACATCTATAAGTGCCATTCTCCTAAGTGCTTCTTGTGGAGAGACTTCTTGATCTAGCACACTTTGATCAACTTGCTCCACTTGGGAGCCATTAGTTTCATCAAACATCACATCACGTGCTATTTCAACAATTCCGGAGGTTTTGTTGAAGACACGGTAGGCGTGAGTGTTTGATTCATAGCCAAGCAAGAAACCCTCATCGGACTTTGAAGCAAACTTCGAAGTCCTAGGCTTCTTGTTGAGGATATAGCACTTGATCCCAAAAATGCGAAAATAAGAGATATTGGGTTTCTTACCAACTAGAAGCTCATAGGGAGTCTTCTTGAGGAGGCGGTGGAGGTATAATTGGTTGACGGCATGGCAAGCGGTGTTAACCGCCTCTGCCCAAAACCGATCCGATGTCTTGTACTCATCAAGCATTGTCCTTGACATCTCGATGAGTGTTCTATTCTTCCATTCTGCCACCCCATTTTGTTGAGGGGAGTATGGAGCTGAAAATTCATGCTTGATGCCCTCCTCATCCAAGAATCCTTCCACTTGAGTGTTTTTGAACTCGGTGCCGTTGTCACTTGTTATAGCTTTGATTCTTGAGGCGAACTCATTTTGAGCTCTCCTCAAGAACCTCTTGAGGACACCATGGGTTTCACCCTTATCATGCAAGAAAAACACCCAAGTGAAACGAGAAAAGTCATCAACAATAATAAGACCATATTTGTTACCGCCAATGCTTATGTAGGTTATTGGCCCGAAAAGGTCCATGTGCAGCAGCTCCAATGGTCTTGTTGTCGTCATGATGTTCTTGGAGGGATGTTGAGCTCCCACTTGCTTCCCCGCTTGGCAAGCACTACATGGCCTGTCTTTTTCGAAGACAACATTCTTCAAGCCATGGATGTGTTCGCCCTTAAGAAGCTTTTGTAAGTTCCTCATGCCAACATGGGCCAGCCGTCTATGCCGAAGTCATCCCATGTTGGTTTTCGCCATTAAGCATGTGTCAAGTTGAGCTTTATCCGAGGCAAAGTCCACAAGATAAAGCTTTCCCTTGAGCACACCCTTAAAGGCGACTGAGTTGTCACTTCTTCTAAGGACGCTCACACCCTCATTAGTGAAAACACAGTTATAACCCTTGTCACATAGTTGTGATATGGACAAGAGGTTATAGTCTAAAGAATCAATATGTACAACGCTAGAAAGAGTGTGTTGAGGGGAGAGACAATTTTACCGGAGCCAAGGATTTTTCATCGGCTATTGTCTCCAAAGAGGATTCCTTCATTTGGATCATCGTGTTCTTCATACTCCTCGAACATCGTCCTCTCTCCGGTCATGTGGTTTGTGCACCCACTATCGAGCACCCATTTGAATCCACTAGAGGAGTATGCCTACAAAACAAGATTATGCCTTCCTTTTAGGTACCCAAGCGGAGTTGGGTCCTTTGATGTTAGTGGTAAGGCATTTGGGCACCCACACGCAAGGCTTGGGGCTCTTTCGGAGTGGCCCAACATATATAGCATATACTTTGCCATATTTGTTCCTCATCAAAACATATGATGCATCGAAATCATGAAATAGAGGATGCGGTTCAGCTTTAGGCGTGTAAGTGCTAGTTGAGGTGTTCTTCACAATTTTAGTTGGAGATGAGCTTCCTTTGACAAAGACAATCAAGTCTTTGCCATACTTGAAGGTTTTGGCATTTTGCCTTCCACCTTTAGTATAACCAAGACCATCCTTGACATTGGGAGGTCTTGTGTTGGTGTATGCACTTTGTGCATACGCTACCTTCTCTTTGTCAAAGATGCCACCCTTAGGTGCTTGCTTGTCTTGAGTCAACTTAAGCTCATCCTTTAATTTAAGAATCAAGTTAGAACATTTGCAAGTTGATATTGCTTTGGATGCAACTTTTGAGGAGGATGAGCTTGTGGAGGAAGAGGCTACACTAGTCTTAAGGGACTCAACTTGAGTCTCAAGGATCTTGTTACCTCTTGTCAAGTTGCCAAGTTTGTCCTTGAGCTCAATAGTTGTCTCCTCAAGACTTGAGCATGTTTTCTTGCTTAGAGCAAGTTCATGCTCTAATGCCTTGCTCTTCTCTCTCTCAAGCTCAAGGAGCTCAATGAGCTCTTTACATATTTCCTTTTCTTGGATAAGCAAGTCCTCTTGTCTATCTAAGAGCTCCTCCTTCTCAAAAATCTCATCCGAAAGCAATTTCATTCTTCGCAATGTGCTCTTCCTTATATCCTTAAACATGTGTTCATTTTCGCTAGAACTATCAAAATCATCATGGGGGGATATGGAATAGGATGAGTTAGAATTTACCTTTCTTCTTCCCTGTTTTGCCATGAGGCACTTTGGCTTATAGCCGTGGAGATTTGGGAAGAGGTTGCTTCCCTTGGAGCTCCTCTCGATGGCTATGGTTGCCATCTTCTCCTCATCTTTGGACGAGGAGGACTCATCGTTAGAGTCCCACTCCTTGCCTAAGTGAGCATGACCGGAGGGCCTCTTCTTCTTGTAGAATTTCTTCTCTTGTGGCTTGCCCTCCTTCTTCTTCTTGCCATCTTCATGTGGACAATCTACCATGAAGTGCCCGTACTTGCCACAATTGTAGCAAGCCATCTTGTTTTTGGGCCTTGCCTTTTCTTTGCCTTTGCCCTCATGCTTGTATCCTCCTTTTCTTCTCCTCATCATCCTCTTGAAGTTGTTGATGAAGAAGGCCTCTTCCTCATCGGTGTCAAGGCTCTCCTCATCATGTTCCGTTTGCTCTTTTGGGGGGCATGTTGCTTTGAGTGCAACATTCTTCATCTTCGAGGCGGTGAACCTTTGAAGGTCGTTGTAGAAGAGCGCCTCCTTTTCCATGATCTCGTGATTGATGATCCTTCCAAGGACCTCCTCCGGGGTCATTTTGGCAAACCCCGGACTTTCTCGGATCATGGAGCAAAGAGAGACGTTCCTAGGCATGAATGCCCGAATCATTCTCTTCACCACCTCGTGGTCCGTCCACTTGGTACAACCGTAAGATCTACTCTTGTTGATGAGTATCTTTAGGCGATTGTACATCTCTTGGAGAGATTCACCATCCATAATGGCAAACCTCCTGAGCTATCCTTCAATGAGCTCAATCTTTGCTTCCTTGACGACTCGGTTGCCTTCATGAGCCGTCTTGAGAGTGTCCCAAATGTCTTTGGCCACCTCAAGTCCATCCACTCGGTTGAACTCATCTCTTGAGAGAGATGAGATGATCACTCCGGCCGCTTGGGCATTGCGGTGAAGGAGCACGGCTTGCTCCGGAGTGATATCTTCTTCATTCTTAGGGATGTGCACCTCGGTCAACACAATTTGCCATAGTGAGGGATTGAGTGACACAAGGTGGATCTTCATGTTGTGCTTCCATATCCCGTAGTCGGTTCCATCGAATTGGGGAGGCTTCCCCAATGGGATGGAAAGGTAGTAGTTGTTGGAAACAAGGCGCTCATAGTTGTAGCCTTGTTGGTTGTAGTTGATTGTACCAATCGATGTGGAGGTTGAGGTGTCAACTTTGGGAATCTTCAACTTCTCTCGAAGTTTCGCCTTGAGCTGGCGAACTTCTTCGTCATCCGTTGATTTGTCTTGATAGAAGAGAATCTCTTCTGGAGTTGCTTGGATCTCGCTGGTAGAAACTTCTTCGTACCCCACTCCAGCCATCTTCTCTCAGAGTTGTTAGACTCTTTTGGGAGAGTCCTGCTCTGATACCAATTGAAAGTTGCCTAGAGGGGGGTGAGTAGGCTAATCAACCTGAAATGACTTAATAAAACGAGGTTAATACACAGGGGGCGGACTAGTCCGGTCCAGGGGCGGACTAGTCCGATCCACCTACATGGAGAAGCCTAAAAAGAGTTTCTAACAGGTTTTAGTCCAAGTCTTGTGATGCAAAGTTTGTTAGAATAACTTAGTGAGCCTTAACAAGTTATATGGAAAGTATGAAGCTAAAGATCACAATCAAGCAAAGGTGATGAGCAAAACCGGTAAAGCTAACCCTAGAAGCAATATGTGATGAATGGAAGCTAAGAACACAAGTGACACGAGGATTTTATCCCGAGGTTCGATCCCACACAAGAAATCTACATCCCCGTTGAGGAGTCCACGACGGACCGGGTTCAACAACCCTTCCCTCACCAAGTTTACCGCACGGGCCTAACTTGGTTCTCCACTATCACAAAGAATGAATACAAGATTCGTTGGGGCTTCTCACAATCTGAGGCTCCCACCACAATTACAATCGCAAATCACAAAGATTGACTCAAGCCACAGATCACAAAGATTCACAAAGTGCAAGAGATCAAACCGAGAGCCAAAGAGCGGTGTTCTTCCTCTTCTTCACCTCACTAAACCCTAATGCACACAAGAATTAGTTTTGGAGGGAATGTAGGCAAGAAGGTGGCTTTTGGAGGCTCAAGGTTGCTGTGGCGGCACTAGGGTTTCAGTTTGCTCAAAAGGATTGGTTCAAATGAACCCAGAGGTCCTCTATTTATAGAGGTTCCAAGCCCATACCGCTGACTTCAGCAGATGGGCGGACTAGTCCAGCCTACAGCCCGAACTAGTCCGGCCTAGGGGACCACTGACGCCCCTGACAACTGTCGCACTGCGCGGCAATCGTCATACTACCCGCCAAACTTCAAATTCAAACGGTCACTTCAACAACGGACTAGCCCGGCCCTCACCGGACTAGTCCGATCTCACACAGAACCTTTTGTTTCGTGTGAAAACGAACTAGTCTGAAGACCACGGACTAGTCCGGCCCCATGGACGGCCTAGTCCGGCCTTCCCACACTTAGTCTCTGAAACACCGTCTCCTCTCAAACCCGGACTAGTCCGGCCCCCAGGGCGGACTAGTCCGATCTTAGTCAGGACCTCTTGGTCCGGACTAAAACGGACAAGTCTGTGGTTTTGGGACTTAGTCCCCAAAACCCATTTCACGACTACCCGGACTAGTCCGTCCCAATACGTACTAGTCCAATCTCAGTCAGACCCTTCTGGTCCGGCCGAAAACGGACTTGGCCGGCTAGGGGCGGACTAGTCCGGCCCTACTGTCAAAATACTTCCAACTCTCTTCTCTCAATAGGTTTGACCTCTAAACCACTTTGAGCTCCCAACTTGATCTCAATGCACTTTACACACACATCCTCACACAAATTTGGCTAGTCTAAACTCGACACACTAGAAACCCTAGTTTCTCCTTTTCGAGTTGACATCGCCGTTTCCATCTTTTTCCTTTTTGAGGGATTGTGCTTCCACTTAGTCCACACCTGTGCTTAAGATCACTGAGCTCATTAGTCACTTAATTGTCGTCATCAATCATCCAAAACCCACGGGGATCCTAGATGCACTTTCAGACTCGAAGGTCACAATATATCTCATACTTAAAAATGAACCTTACTCTTACTTGGTCCCTAAATATCCAGTGATCATAAGTTATGTCTTAAACTCATGTCGGCTATGTGTTCATTGAAACGTTGGGTAGAAAATCTTTTGTTAGCGGATCCGCAAACATACGTCTAATACTTATATGCTCAAGACTTATGATATGATCCTGGATTCGATCTTTCACAACATAAAACTTAATGTCAATGTGTTTGGCATCACCACTTGACTTGTTGTTGTGAGAGTAAAATAATACGGACTCATTATTGCAGTATACCTTAAGTGTTTTTTCAATACTGTCGACCACTCTAAGACTGAGTAAAAATTTCTTAAGCCAAATTCTTGTCTGGTGGACTCATAACATGCAACAAACTCGACACGCATTATGAACAATGCAGTGAAGATTTGTTTGAATTTTTTTCACGAAATGGCTCCATTCGGGACGGTAAATATAAAACCTAACGTGGATTTCTTAGTATCCATACAACCCGCGAAATATGAATCTGAATATCCCAATAGGGATGAAAACGGTCGAAAACGATCGAAAAATAGCAATATTGTTTTTGATTTCATATTTTTTAAATGATACAAAAACGAAAAAATACGATCGAGATACGGTATTAGGATTGTCGATTACCCGAAAACAAAAAGATCAGAACAAAAATATGTCGATAACGATCGGAAAACGATAATTATGTCGGAATGATGATAACTAACTATTTCACTTAATATAATTATACATTATAAGTAGTTCACATCATATTTTTATGTAAGCCGTACATCATACATAGTTCATATCACAATTGCATACGCAATCACAATTAATGCGTAGTCCACATCACAATTATTTTGTAATACATTGTCTATAACAACACAATTTTCATCCAAACAGCAATCGAGCAACCGTAGATCTTTCATCCTCAGTGGATGATCACATAATCATTGATGGTCGAAATCTGTACATGACATAATAGCGACATCAAGTCAGCAAGCAAGCAAACGAACGCGCCACGAACAGGAACAGTACAGATGACTGCTTCGCTGTTAGCATGACTGCAACAACGAGTCAGCAAGCAAGCAAACGAACGAATGCTGCTCAGGGATGACTGCTTCGCTGTTAGGATGGATGTGTGCGTTGTCGAGGAACCACAAGCAGAAGCACCAACACCATCATCCACTACATCTCCACCGTCTGACCTGCATCGCCAACTCGGCTATCTTGGATGAAGAACAGAGGATCGAGTTCCTTACCGAGGAAACGAAAGAGCAGATCCAGGTGGCGCTGCTTGGCGAGCTCGCGTGGGCGAGAGCGGTGCTGGAGCTCGCGGGCCCACAGCGATGGCCGCGGGGCACTGCATGGCGAGCTCGCGTGGGCGACGGACAGCGCTGGAGCGGGATCTCGCGGGCCCACGACGACGGCAGGGGGGCACTACCGCGTGCAGCACGGCGGCTGGGGCTCGGGCGGCGCGGCCAGCGCCTCCTGCGGCGAGTCGGGGACTTGGGCACACCCGCACAGGGCACCGAGCGAACAGCAAAGCAACTCTAGGGTTCGGGAATCGGGACTTTCTCACGGAAGCATGGTGACACTGGTCAGTGGTCGTGGGCTACGGGGCCGGCGGCAGGCTGGATTTGTTTGAACCGAATACAAAAATTAAAAACGGAAATCGAAGAAATAGTCGGGAAGACTACTAAACCGTTTTCGATTTTGATTCTGATTAACTTCGTCCCATTTTCGTACTGATCCCGAATAAGTTCTGAATAATCTGAAAACAATCGGAAAAAAGGTATACAATTCGAATCGGAGCGGGATCCGTTTTCATCTTTATATCCACCACTTCAAGTGGGTCTGACTTATGATACGTTAGCATGAGGCCTTTTGTGTCTTGCACATATCTTAATGCTTTCTTAACTGCCTTCCAGTGATCAATGCCTAAATTGGTCTGATATCTGTCAAGCATTTCAGTCATATAAGCTAAGTCAGAGTGAGTACAAACTTGAGCATATATAAGACTTCCGACAGCAGAAGCATATGAAACCGATTTTATTTATCGATCTCATATTAGTTTCTGAGACACTGAAAGTTCCCAAACTTATCGTCCTTGAACTTAGGAGCAAGCGAAGGTTTACTCTTATGCATATTGTATTTTTTTGTACATTCTCTAAGTATGTGAAAGTGCATATAGGCTAATCTCCGTGAGTTTTGATAATTAATAACAAAACTTAAGGGACTAATGAGCTCTACAAGTGTAAGCACATGTGATTGAAAGGTGGACACGTTGAATGCACTCAAAAAGAAAAAGGAGAAGAAAAAAACAAAGAACTCAAAGGATAAAATCTAGGCTTTTAAATTCTTTGTGTTGAGTTCAACTACTTAGCTTGAGTGTGTTCAATGAGTCCGACCACATTGGACTGATCCGATGTTAGGCGGACCAAAGTATTCTGTGTGAGTTCGGACTTGTCCGTTTGGAGACGGACTAGTCTGTTGTGAGTGTGTTTGTGTCCTTCTGGGACTAAGTCCTGAAGGACCGAACTAGTCCACCTTCTTGGACTAAGTCCTGAAGGACCGGAATAGTCCACCCTGGGGGGTCGTACTAGTCTGCTTGGACAGACTAGTCCGTTTTAGTCTGAAAAAGTAGTTCCTGACTAAGATCGGACTAGTGTGCTCCCTGTCAAACTAGTCCACTGAGGACTTGGAGGTGGCTGTTGGGACTAAGTCCTGGACGGCCGGACTTGTCCACCCTCGGGGTCCGGACTAGTTTGGTGTGCCAGAATCGTCCGTTAACTGAAACAAACAATTTTGTGTGAGATCGGACTAGTCCGTTGATGGACGGACTAGTCCGTGAGTTGGTGACCTTTTGAATTCAAAAGGTGGTGGGGGGCTTTGTGGTTGGTCAAGGATGACAACACTGGTCCACACAGACCGGACTAGTCTGGGATCAAAGGACGGACTAGTACGCACTTTTCCTGGTAGCAACGGCTAATTGTCGCGACCCCTATAAAAAGGGATCTCCCGACCTCCAAAGGCCCTCTCTCGAATCCTAGCACCGTCATAGCCTTCCTAGAGCCATCCTAGCCCTCTCTCAACCATTCTTGGAGTCATAAGAGTAAATCTTGAGGATTTGTGAGGTTTGGAAAAGGAGAGAGAAGGGTTTGCTTGATCTTGAGCTATTAGTTGATTCTCTCGGTTTGACTGGTTGATTTGAGTTCGTGGTGGTGTTGATCTTCGACCATTTTGAGTTGTAAACTTGTGGGAGCCTCAGGTTGTGAGTTGCTCCACGAATTTGGTGATTACCCTTGTGAGTTAGTGGAAGAAAAGCTGACCTTCATGGTGGCTAAGTGAGGAAAGGGTTGAGTGAAACCCTACCTTTCGTGGCATCCTCAACGTGGATGTAGGCTCCTTTGTGGGCTTGAATCACAGGATAAATTCTGCGTCTTGCGTCTTTGATTTGACTTCCTCGTTCTTCACTAGATCAAGTTAGGACTATCTATGTTCTTCATTTCAATCTTTTGATCCGCCTCGATCTAGTTGTCTTTACTTCGTACACACAATCTACTAGATTTCTAGGAGCATAAACTTTACATTTCATCGAGTTAACTCTGTTAGATCGCATAAAAATCTAACCTTTGATCAAGTTTGACATCCAGACCGCTTTCCATGCCACAAACCGTCTCTACCTCCATTGACTATTGAAGAAGACTCCATATGAACTTCTAACAGGTAACAAACCAAACATCTTCTGCTTTAGAGTCTTTGGTAGTAAATGTTATATTCTCAACAAGAAGGCTAAAATTTCGAAGTTCGCTTTTGTCAAAGTGTAGACTAAGACACTTCCCCCGGTACTACTAAAACGTAGTCCGCGGAGGTTTGTATTTGGCTGGGACGCGCGTAATATTAAGAGCAATATGGTGACACAGGGGATTTTTATGTGGTTCGGGCCGCCTGAGCGTAATACCCTACTCCACGGGGTAGTTGTTGATGGTCTGAACTTGTGTGCGTAGCGAGTGTCTGTGGTAGCTTGTGTGCGTATGAGCTTAGTCCCCCTCTACCATGTGATGCATCCCTTTTATATGCCAAGGATTGGCCATTATAGAGCTTGTCTGGCCTGACAGGTGGCCCCGACTGTAATTAACCACCTATACATGATCTACATGTATAATTCGATTAATAGACTGATAACGCGCCTTAATAGTGGCATTACCAGTCTTGATAGTCCTCTGATCATGTGTCATTAATATTGAGTTAATTACACGTTTGTCAGGTCTTGTAGTGGCTTTTAATAGCCTCTTGAACGTCCATGCCATTTGAGATCCCGTAGTCTTCCCGTTGCAGGCTTAGGTCCGGAGCTCCTACATGTGGCAGCTTTGGAGCTTCCCTCTACGGGGAGGCAGGACCGGAGCCACTTGAAACATGGTGGCACCGGAGCTTTCCTCTACTGAGGGTTAGGTCCGGGGTTGCAGGACATGTGGCGGCACCAGAGCTTCCCATCGAAGAGAGGTAGGTTCGGTCCCACAGGACACGTGGTAACACCAGAGCTACCCAAATGAGGGGTGCGAGCCCAGTGCCGTCAGGCGTGTGTTGCCTTCGGAAGCCATCAACTCGGGCATAGGAACACCATGGTTTTATGTGCGGTATTAGAGAGTACCTTGTATCTAGGGTACCGACAGTGGCCCTTGGGCCCACATCTGGGAGAAACCCCGTGGGTGAAGTTGTGCTACCAGAGGTGGGGCCATCTTCAATTTCCGCGCTGTGCCTTCAAAGTCTTTCTCCGGGCGGTTGAGGCGACGGCAAAGAGTTATGCCATCGCCACATGGACCTTTTTAACACGGCGCATGAGATCTTGGCATGCAGATCTCACGCAATTGAAGGTCGCCGGTTCCCAATACGAAATTCGTATCGCTTCCTAGAGTAATCTTTGTAGCCTTGTCGTGTTGCCACCCTCGGGCTTCCAATTTCTCATCATGACAATGGTTCGCCTGGTGTAACTTTTTAAACAAAGTTGACCTGGGCCCCCTTGTCATTGATGAGGTCAAATACTATTCGGGTCCGAAGGTAGTTTCCATCCAAGCAATGCGGAGGATTACTAAAGCGGGAAGTCTGTAGATGGGGTGAACTCTTTACGCCTTCATATGACAATGCGCTTAGAGCTCTCTGACCTTGTAACCTTTGTTCCTCCCCTGCTCCACTTTGTGGCGATGGAGTTGGGACTTCCTTAGAGTCGGATCAAGAAGAATGAAGACTTGTCGAAGATCCGCACCTACATGTAGTGGTCGAGCGACTTCTTCAACAACTGGATCCGCATCAGCAAGTTCCACTTCAAGAAGGAGAACCCCGACAAGATTGTCTACTTCCTGTCTTATGCCATGGTGGAGCTCATCCCACCATTCTCAAGCTTCCCGCTGATGCTGCTGGACTTCTATGGCCTGCAGCTTCATCACTTTGGCCCCCACTCCTTCTTGCTAGTGGCGACCTTCGTCCACTTTTGCGAGATGTGGGTGGGTGTTCCGCCCTGCATCGAGCTCTTTCGGACCTTCTTCACGATCCATGCTACTAGGAAGAGCAATGAGTACCTTGGCTTCTACTGAAGCACAAGAACTTGCCGCTCAAGTACCTAAAGACCTTCCCTTCCTGGAAGTGGGAGAGCTGGAAGAAAGATTGGGTGGTCATCACGGTGGATCGCCATGATATGCTAGAGGTGCCTGACAGCCTTCCGGCCGTCGACACCGATGTTTGGGAGGTAGCTCCAATGCTCTTAGAGGAGAACAACCTGATCCTGACAAGGATCCGGGAGTGCGTTGAGGGAGGGGTGACTCCTCTGATGGTCATCGCCAACTTCCTAACAAACCAGTGGGCTCCGCTGTAGACGAGAGAGTGGCCCGCTTGGGTGTTTGGTGGAGAGCATGATCACAACAGGATCGAGACGGGCTTCAGATCCAATCTGAATGAAGGAGATTTGAAGCTCCATCTCCAGAAGTTGCAGCACGGAGTCATCCGCCTCAATAATCTGACTCCTCTGGTGGATTTCTTGCCCTTAAACATGGTGTTGGAGATCAGAAGGGAGTTGCAGAAGAAGATGCCAGCTCTTGATGACTTGGTCCTCGTGAACAAGTGTAGGAGCGCTCCTCCATCAAGTATTGTTATCCCGTGAGCTCCCTGCTCCCATGAAGACTTTGGACCCGCGCCTGTCAGCGGCAAAGGCAAAGGTCCCGCAGCTTCCCTCCCAAGAAGTCCACCTCCAGTCGAGGCAAGGAGAAGGCTCCCGTCAAAGTTCCGTGTCGCAAGCGGAAGCTGACAAGGAGCGATGGAAGCAGAGTGAGGGAAGCTCCGACAGAAGTGACCCCTCCACCTCAGCTTAGGTATGTGGTGATCATGCCTCTAGATTCGGCTGGTTCTTCGGCTCCAGCGCTCGGAGAGGACGCTGACTCTGGCAAGTCAACTCCAGCCCTGGTGTCAGCTAGTGACTCTGGGTTCGGGGTGCAACCTCCGACGGCGGAGGTCCCAGAGGTGGCAGCTCCTGTGGCCGCCTCTACTCCAGGCTCGGGACCTGGAGCGTCCACCACACCAACGACAGCAGGCTCTAGCTCCCAGCGCTCGAAGAAAAAGATCTGAGCCGATTGGAGCAGCAATACTCCAAGGTAAGAATCGACTCTTTAACTTTAGTTTGATTTTTCTCTTTGCTTTGTCTTGAATTCTCTTCTTTCTGTTTCTAGAATGTAGAGAACGAGCACAGCGGCTCTGGCGCCTACTGCGGCTCTGGTGTCTACTGTGGTTGTGGAAGTTGCATCGGTTGAAGCTCCTGCACCAGCTCCTGCCTCTCCCCCAGTGGAGGTGGCAGATGACACGATAGCTTCGGCGCTGGCTGTCGTGGAGACAAATACAGTGTCGGCAAACGAAGCTCCTGTGGTAGCGCCGGACCACGTGGAGGAAGAGTTCATTGAAGCTCCCACAGTTAAGGAGTCTGCTATAGAAGCTCTGACATGGGTGCCAGAAGTAAATGAAGCTCTGGCAAGTGCCTTAGTGCCAACTCCAAAAGTGATAGCTCCGGACGTAGTTATGTTCGAGCCAGTGCAACTAGAGGATCTGTCTGCAGGTCCTTCAACTTCTGAGCCAATGATTGAAGATCCGGCTGATGGACCTTCTTCATCAGCCCGTGAAGTCGAAGCTCTTGTGGCAGGACTTTCTTTTGCTGCGGTTAATATTGATGAGCTCCCAGAGGTCGGCCCCGACAATGTGGAGCTGTTGGATAACATGCTCGCGTTGTGGGAGCCGGTGATTTTGGAAGACCCACTGGAGCCTGCTGAAGCACTTCATGCGGGTCGGAGCCGATCCCCCTGGCGTTGTCTAACAACAACGCCAGCTCAAGTCTCCGCTAGGTCCAGCTCGCCTACGATCACGAAAGCAAGACTCTCTAAGAAGAGCGCAACACCTTAAGGCGTTGGCGCAACAAACTTCATTTCCATATGAAGCTGACGCAGTCCCGGCTGGCAGACCAGAAGGAGTGGGTCGCCAAGGAGAAGGCCCGACTGACACTGTTGGACCGTGCACTAAATGAAATAGAGGCCATAATCATGGCCCTCGACGAGAAAACCCATGAGGTGTGCGAGCATGCCAAGGAGACCAACGAGGCAACTGATAACCACTCGGATAGCCTTGATGAGTTAAATGAGGTACTCCTCAAACACCAGGAAACTCTCGACCAAAAGGAGGATAAGCTCCTAAAGAAGGAGGAAGACCTCTTGAAGAGGGAAGAAGAGCTTGCCCACAAGCTCTCGCTGGGAGAACGGAGCTTGGCTGATCGCGCCGCACAGTTTGATCTATGGTGCGTTCATGAGAAGAAGAGGATTTGGCAAGTGGGAATAAACTTCTCCCAAAGGGAGACTGATATCTTCACCAGGGAGGATAAGCTGAAGGCCAAGGAGAAGGACTTCGCAGAGAGGAGGAACTGTATCTACCTCTGGTAGAAAGAGCTAGTTGACCAACAAAAGCAGATGACTGAAAGTATTAATCAACATGCTAAGGGAGTCGAGCGCTTCTCCAAGGAAGGTTCTACGGAACTTTCGACTGCTAGGAAGTCACTGAAGGAGCTAAGGATCTTGAGAGCAGTTGAGTCCCAGCAAGTCTGGGATTTCTTAGAGCATGCCAATGAAGCTCTAGTGCCATTTGGTTTCAGGCCAATATGTCCAGCTGACCCGAAGTCAGAGATGGACAAGGCTCTGGTGGCATTGACCTCCGCCGAAGGGAAGCTTGAAGTCGTGGGTGACGTGGTCATCGACAAACTGGAGATGGAAGGAAGTACCCTGTCCAAGAACGTTGCCGAATATGTGTTGGCATATTTCAAAAGCCGGGACCCCAGATGTCCTTAGCTTTGGTGTTTGAAGGACCCGTTGGTGAGGAGGAGGAAGCCGCCAGGGCCAGCATTCAAGAAGCTACCCAAAAAGTTGTCTCATTCTTCAATAGGAACTCCAGTAGTTAGGACTTTTCCTTTTCTGCCTTCATCTTGTAATCCTATGATTTTGAATGAATCATATCCTTTCGAATTGCATTTTTTGTGTCTTCAATGTATTGCCCTTTATATTACTAGCTATTGACGGCTATTATACACCAATTTCATCCGTCAATATAACTCAATTATGTGAAGGAATTGTCATTTCTTGCACACATCAACTTTGTATTTAACATATTTCCACTTGTCCTTGGAGAAAGTAGTGCATGCAAATATTCTATGCAGAAATGAAGTGAAACAAGTGGATAAATCCTATAAAATATCATTCCAGCCAATCAAGCGACGACATGTGGCACCACATGGATCAAATGGCCCACAAACAGAAGTATTTGAGGCCATCCAATGGTGTAGCACCAATATCAGTCAATGGGACCCACCTGTCAGTCACCTGGAAGAAGCACACCGCAAAGGGGCCAGTACCAAGTCGATCGACCTTCCTAGTCGGCCGAATAGTTCCTAGCACCTTTCTCGATCAAACTCCACGTGGTGGCTTCTCCCGGCTTGGTCATGGGTGACTGATTTGCGTGCTTTTGGTGGCGGGAACCGATTCTTCTCCAAGCTATAAATAGGACCCCTCACTTCAACACACACCACTTGAGTATTCATCCATTGTATCTACTACTCTCCATAGGTTTATAGGAGTATAGGCTGTAGAGAGGAGAGTCTCTAGTCCATAGTCCAAGTAGGAGAGGAGTAGAAGGAGTCTCGTCCCAATTGGGAAAGGAATGTCTCCCATATTCCTATTTGTATTTGTGACTTTATTTATAATAAAGATGATATCTTTAGTCTGCTATTGTTCATATACTTGAATGAAGCGTTTCTTGTTTGATTGTGGATTCCATGCATGTGGTAGGAATAGTATTTATGATTGTGCCATACCATGCTCATTACATTATCATAGACACTATAAACCTCCACTATAGTCTACTTATCTATGATGTTATTATGTTGATATGATTCACTTATGCTATGAATTAACATTGGTTCAACGATGATTTAGTTCATTGCCTTAGGATGGCTTGTGTCTAGGCTCTTAAGCTAATTACTTAATATGCTAGCATGGTGCAAGGATAGAGAGTAGCGTTGAATGTCTCGTAGACCCATAGATTGAAGAGGTAGGCAGTAGGTGGTGACAGCCATATCTGTCCTTTGTAATCCTCCACGTTTGGCTATACCACAGGCTCTTGGCGGGAGTCGCCTATTGTTGCTAGGGGTAAACCCGTGCCCGGTGTGTTAATCCACTTAGCATAAGAATTCATAATTGACATGATCATTAGTAACTAACTTAGGCTATGTATATGTACATTAGAAGCATAGTAGAAGTCTCTACCTAACCCTTAGCCTAGGCCCCCTTTACCTCATTTACCCCCCTTAGGATAGAATGCTCTTGTGTGTCACACTACCTCAATTACCCTTTATCCATCCTTGCTTGAACCCTATCTAGATCAACCTAGCCTCTCAATTTGATGATTGCTTTGCTTCCATCTAGCCTTCCTTTGGGAAAATATAAATGACACCCTTTGGGAATACTCTTTAAAGGGGAAATGCTACATCGATAGTTTCCGTGCGCTTGCGGACGTTCATTTAAGAATCAAAACCTACCAACAAGCATTTCTGGCACCACTGCTAGAGATGAATTGTTAGTAGTGTGTAGGAAATATCAACAATAGTCCCCTGGTAGATGTACACAATTTGATTGTGAATATGTACCAAAAGGATTTGACAATATCTTGATGACTTCTCTTCACGCTCGAGGCCAAAACGATAGCTCCGAGGTCCGGAGTTTTACCTCTGACATCTCCAGGGACCCTTTGTTACATTGATGGCGGGCCCACTGAGAGTTGTCGGAGCCATGTAGCTTCGACGGCACCCAATGTTAACACTTAGAATGTCGACGGCGAGCCCCCTGAGGGTTGTTGGAGCTTGGTGGCTTCGACGGTGCCCACTGTCAACACATAGAACGTCGACAACGGGCCTCTTGGAGTTCGTTGGAGCTTGGTAGCTTCGACAGCGCCCACTATCAATGCGTAGAACGTCGACAGCGGGCCCCTAGGGGTCGTCGGAGCTTGGTAGCTTCGATGGGATCCAATGTCAACATGTAGAACATCGACGGTGGGCCCCCCCTGGGGTCCTCAGAGCTTGTTAGCTTCGACGACACCCACTGTTAACACCTAGAACGTTGACGGTGGGCTCCCAGGGGAGTTGTTGGAGCTTTGTAGCTTCGACGGCGCCCACTGTCAACGCATAGAACATCGACGGCGGGCCCCCTGGGGGTTGTCGAAGCTTGGTAGCTTCAACGACGCCCACTGTCAACGCGTAAAATGTTGACAGCGGGCCCCTTGGGGTTGTCAAAGCTTGGTAGCTTCGACAGCACCAACTGTCAACACTTAGGACATCGACGGCGGGCCCCCTGGGGGTTGTATGTATACTATCTTTCTTTAGATTGTAGTTCATCCTTCTCGTCGACGGCGAGCCCCCTGGCGGTTATCAGAGCTTGATAGTTTCAATGGCTCCCACTTTCAACGTATAAAACGTCAATAGAGGGCACCCTGGAGGTAGTCGGAGCTAGTGCCCCGGCAACATCCACCATCGCCGAGCTAATTACCATCGAATGTTCGTTTTTCCAGCACATAAAAAACGAGAAAAACAATAAAATTCGTCCTCTTATCTATAACTTATTTGCGGCTTATTACCCTTCTTTGAATTTTAGATCCCAAGAAATTCAACATGATAATAAGTATATTGATAAATCTCTTTCGATCCGAATGCCTTCTGGACCCGCCCTACCGGGACCTGCTAGGATATAGGTAGAGTGGCGTACTTAGGGTGCCTGGGACTAAGTCGATAGCACACTCCAGACCTGTCATTGGCTTTGGTTTTCAGGTGAGTAGACCATCTAGCAATGCTAAGACCATAGAGAAAATTAACAATACAATTTATATAGCACATGAGTAACTTGGACTAAATTTCAAAAAGAAATGCACAACTTCGTTATAGACAAGAAGGAAAAGATGATAATAGAAGTAGCGAGCCTGTACAAAATAAATGCACATGGAGTATGCTTTCACACATAAATGTATTTTATTATCGACCCGAATTACAGGGGAGACAAGGACACACTTACAGTACGAAACCATGCTAAGTGCGCTATTCATCTTGTTCTAACTCAAGGAAGGTAAGACACACTTAAAGTACAATGACCAAGTTAAGTGTGCTTTTTGGCTAGGACCTACCCAACTCTGTTCATAGACTCTATAATTTGCATTATGTTTAAGCACAGACTCACCTCCTTGAAACTAAGCATAAAACTTACGGAGGTGCTCAATATTCCACGGGTTGGGAAGCAGAGTCCCATCCTCTGTCGCCAAGCGAACGCATCTGAGGCGGGAAACTTTGATAACTCAAAAGGGACCTTCCCAGACTGGGGAGAGTTTGTTCATCCCTTATCGAGTCAGTATTCTCCGCGGCACCAGATCACCTTCTTCTAGCTATCGGTTACGCACAAACGCATCTAAAGCGCGTGGCGGTATCGTAAATTCGAACAACTGCTTGGCACCTTCCCTCGTCGAGGAGGTCCAGGTCTTCATGCTGGAGCTTGTCCTGCATGGCTTCATCGAAGGTCTGGACCCGGAGAGACCCTATGGTGATCTCTGGAGGAAGGATTGCTTTGGCTTCGTACACCAAGAAGAAAGGTGTCTCTCCAGTAGCATGATTAGGTGTTGTCCTGCTGGCCCACAGTGCTAACGGAAGCTCCTCTGTCCAATTGGCACCATGTTTCTTCAGGCGCTCATATGTGCGCGTCATGAGTCCTTTGAGTATTTATGCATTTGCTCTTTCAACTTGGCCATTGCTTGCCGGGTGAGCTACTGATGCATAGCTGACTTGTATGTCGAGGTCTTCGCTGTACTCTTGAAATGTTGCACTATTGAATTGGGTTCCGTTGTCAGTGATGACTTTATTTGGAACTCCAAATCCTTAGACTATGGACTTGTAAATGCTTGTATTTCCTTTTTATATCAATATAAATATTGTCAGGGTTTCCCCTGTACTTTGTGTTCCAAAAAACATTGGGTACGCTCGCATCCTTGCTTGGTGTTATTGCTTAAGGCTAATCTTTTCCTCTAGAGCAGAGTTTGGTGTTTGACTTTCACATGCAGCGTGAACCAGTCACAAATTGCGAGGATTAGATCATAACTTTGGCCTTCCCTCAAAAAATAAGCTGGCGTCGGAAGCGCCGACTCATAGGTGGACTTACTCGTACCGACAGGCGACGGATGGAAATCCTCTGCATTGCTTCTCCTAATGCAGAGAGTACATTAGTTGAAATCTGAACCGTTCAAAACAGATCAAAGGCTCTCCTTGCTTGCAGCATTTGAATAAAAAAACAAGGCCCACAACGCTTTCTTCCTTCTCAGATATGAGGACGGAACTTTCCTGATTCTCTTCTCTCCTTTGTCTTCGATGCTTGACGCAGGCCGGCCAAATCTCGCTAGACCGTGCTGCTCTCTTCATCGGCGGTGCTTCATACTTTCTCCAATCTTGCCTGACCCTAGTGCCGCTGGCGGATCTAACGGGTCCCTACTGCCGGACACTGGTGCTGCGGGGGAGACGGCAGCGCTGCGGGCGCTCGTGGGCTGGGTGCGCGCCAGGGAGGTAGACACCACGCGGGAGATGCGGCGGCTCACCAGGGCATCCGCCAAACACCGCCGGAAGCTGGCCGCTGCCGTCGACCCGCTCGTCGCCATGCTTCACGCCGGGAAGCCCAACGCCGGGGAGTCCGCGCTCCTCGCGCTGATCAACCTCGCCGTCAAGGACGAGGGGTGCGTCAATCGTCACCCGCTCCATCCCTTGTCCTGCCCTCTGCATGACTCTAATTTTGTTCCTTATATTAGCATCACAGCTCTGCATTATTTCCGTTAATCCTGCCCTTTGCATTTTATTAGCTGTGCAGGATCGAAGAGCACGTGAAAAGCTACCAGAGGCTGGTGAATGGTAGATTAAAACTTTTTTAGCAGAAGCAATGAAAATCCCTCGGCAGAAAAAAGATCTATTAAAGAAATTGTGTGTGAGACTAATCTAAATGTGTTTCACCGTGACAAAAGTGATAGATATAGAGAGAATCAAGTCACGAAGACAACACAACAAGAATTATTCAAATCCGTCGAGACAAACTCAAGTTACGATCGAAAGATCGAACAAAAGTCAATCTGTTCTATCGAGTAAAAAACATATCTGTAATATTACAAAGAAACTCGTGTAGATCAAAAACTACAAATCCAATGACCGTGTTGACACATGATAGATAATCAAGTTGTGAAGATAACCCAAAAAGAATCACGTCAATTGAATTTGTAAAACTAGATTAATGATAAAACCACCAAAGAAAGGTATTGTTGTGCAGAAACTCGACGAGAAAGACTTGACAGAAACAAGTCGGACGAACAGGCACAAAAGTTCATTTAAACTACGATCTTTATTCAAGAGAACACAAGAGGAACAGCCCCAAAGTCGTCTACCATGAGCTCTGGCCTCCCTTGCTTATATAACCAGCCCTTAGGCCAACCTAAAACTAACTAGAACTCTAATCCTACTCAGTTCACGAATCGAAACTTTTCAGAACTGCTCAAGACTCTTCTATACGCAGATAAAAGCAATCTTAAGACTTCCAAACACCTTAGGAATGTATCCCACATTCCTAAAACAATTCAAATTCGTGACCCACACGAAATCCTATCATAACCAACTCAAAACTTTCCATATTTGAGTCAAACACGACTCAGCCGCAGTCTGAGTCCATAACCTAGTTGGTTGGACCATTCCGACTAATTTTTTACGTCCACATCTCTTCATCACGTCTTGGAACCATGTAGCCACGTCCATGCACTCCTTGCACACGTGCAATCATCTTCCAACGATGTCCATAATACCTTCATATGCATTGTTCTTGATTCAAACATGTTGTGCGACCTCCCGATCAACTCAACCACAATTCCTCCCGAACTTGGTTGTTGAACCTCATCTTCTCCCTAAGACTAGTTCAATGGATCCCGTCACCAGACATGTCTTGAACTCAAGCAACACCTGCACATGAACAAACAACCAATACTTCTGAGCACAAGTCCTCGACTTGACTCTCGTTAGTTCTGAAACTACAACATCTTACGTGAGCACCTCATGTAAGCATGTTGCAAACCATAGCAAAATGGTATCACCCATATCAATCAAAACGCACCAAAAACTTAGCAAATTAATACTAAGCAATCTTTCCAACAATGTAAAGCAAGTTCGAAACATTTCAGAGTAAAAGCAGGAACATTGTGATCAAGTATCGGACCTTGCCAAAGCTAACCGGAGCTTGAGTCGGAGCTTATCAAAGCTAGTACAACCTAGCGTCAGAGCTAGAAAAAACATGTCGGAGCTAACCAACATAAGTCGGACCTAGCAAAACTATATCGGAGCTTAACAAAGACATGTCGTACCTATCGTCGGACCTTGATGATAAAGGTGTTTTGGTAGTTTTCAAAACTTTTATCGTCATAGCCAATGTATTCAGCACGCTTAGGTCTCACAATCTCCCCCTTTATGAATGCATTGGCAACACCACTTAAAATCCGAACATTGGCTTATTCACATTAAAAGTTTTGGAAACAATTTCTCCCCCTTTTTTAAAACAGAAATAAAATGAGAAAAAAGAAATTCTCCCCCTGAGAAGAATCGTGCCAAAAACGATTGTGAATATGTGCAGTGTGCAATCAATTTCTCCCCCTTGCATACTTATCTTTAAAAATTCATATATTATCTCTCCCCCTTTGACAATGTATTCAGCAAGGTTTATAAGACAAATTTTAATTGTTATGAGCATATTATAACATATACATATAAAACAAAGCTCATCCAAGTCATACTATGTAACTTACACTATCACATCAATAAAATATATAAAGTAGTTTAAGCCATGCTTAGAGATCAAATGAAATTTCCAATTTAGCAAGTCATGATCTCGCAAACTTAACTATTTCAAAACCTGAAAGCATGACACGTGTTGCTGTATTTTATTATTTTTCAAAGCACAAATTCAGATCATATGATATTTGCAAGAGATTATATGTGCATCTGCCTTATTCAACCAACCAAGCCAAGCCTATATCATTTGACAATCAGAAGCTTAAGGACATGGTTTTAGTCATACACAACTTCTTCCAAGTTCATATCTAAGTGCAATGATAAGTCATCTCAAAAGAAGAAGTGTGATGCATGCATATTCTCTTGATCTTTTCTCATTTTTATTTGATCATAAAAGCTCAATATGTGAATAGTTGATTGATTAATTTTTCATTATTAAAAGCACTTGTGAGCATGCAACAAGTTCAAAACAGCAAGAAAGTTCGATTATGACCAGATTTAGCGTAAGTAATTATTTCAATTACTAGTCATGGCAAAAACTAATAATTGTATAACATGAGTAATGTGGTAAGAACTTTCAGCATGTAAAAGGAATCACAAAGTCATATATGTATGAAATACTATGCTCATATTATTTTAAGTTCAAATTCACACATAGACTTTCCAATTTCAAAACTTCCCCTCAATTAAGTCATGAGGATGCATAACCCCTATTTCACTACGAATGAAACAAAAACGAGTGAAATCCAAAGATTTTGTAAAAATGTCAGCCAATTGTTGTTTGGTATCTACATGGTGAAGCACAATGTTTCCTTTTTCAACATTATCAAGGAGAAAGTGATACCTAATGTCAATGTGCTTAGTTCTAGAATGTTGCACGAGGTTTTTAGCAATGCAAATGGCACTAGTGTTATCACAAAATAGTGGAACACTATCTAGGTCAACCCCATAGTCCTTAAGTATTTGAACAATCCAAAGAATTTGTGAACAAGCACTAGCAGCAGCTACATATTCAGATTCGGCTGTGGATTGTGAACCTGAGTTTTGTTTTCTAAAGGACCAAGCAACAAGTGAATTACCAAGAAAATGACAAGCACCCGAAGTACTTTTCCTATCAATCCTACAACCCCCAAAATCAGTATCCGAAAAAGCTTTCAAAGTAATGATTGAGGAAGAAGGAAGAAAAATATCAAATTCTTGAGTTCCATGTAAGTACCTTAGAATCCTTTTGACGGCTTGACGATGGGAAGCACGTGAGGAGGCTTGAACCGTGCACAAAGACATACGCTGAATTATATGTCCGGTCTTGATGCTGTGAGGTACAAAAGTGATCTGATCATGCTTCCATATTCTTTTTGATCCACGGGTTCACCATCTTCATCAAGTTCAAGTGTTGTTGTTATTCCCATTGGTGTCCGAAGAGGCTTGCTTTTGTCCATGTTGAAGCGCCTTAGGTGGTCTTTTGTATACTTCGTTTGATGCACAAAGGTACCCTCCTTGGTTTGCTTGATTTGCAGCCCCAAAAAGTACGTGAGTTCTCTCATCATACTCATCTCAAATTCTGAACTCATCATAGCTGAAAACTTGGACACAAGATCATGAGAAGCACAACCAAAGATAATATCATCCACATACACTTGAATGAATAATGAGTCATTGCCATGCTTAAGCACAAAAAGATTTTTATCAACCTTGCCCATGGTAAACCACTTTTCAAGTAAGAATGTTTTTAACCTATCATACCATGCTCTAGGGGCTTGTTTGAGATCGTACAAGGCTTTGGGCAGTTTGTAAACATGATTAGGAAAATCTGAATTTTCAAAACCAGGTGGTTGCTTAACATAAACCTCCTCATATATGTAGCCATTAAGAGAAGCACTTTTAACATACATTTGATAAAGCTTAAAACCTTTAGATGCAGCAAAATCTAACAAAATTCTTATGGCTTCTAATCTAGCAACAGGAGCAAAAGTTTCATCATAATCTAGACCTTCAACTTGAGTGAAACCTTGAGCAACCAACCTAGCCTTATTCCTAACCACAACCCCATCCTCACTTTGTTTATTTTTAAACACCCATTTAGTTCCAATTAAAGTGCGACCTTGAGGTGGAGGTACAAGTTTCCAAACATTATTCCTTTCAAAATTTTCTAACTCTTCTTGCATAGAAATAATTCAAGATTCATTAGTGAGTGCATGTGATATATCTTTGGGTTCAAAAGAAGCAACAAAATTAGAATGGGAATGAGAATTTGGATCGCAAAACTTGGGCCGTGTGACTCGTTCGTGCAAGCTTCCAATAATTTGTTGTGGAGGATGACTTTTGAGAACCCGGAGGGGAGTGGACACTTCACAAACTTCTTCTTCTTCTTCTTCATGTACATCACAAATCGATGAGCTTGTGACTTGAGGAGGATCTGGACCAGCAATGGTGGTTGTCGGTGCTGGCTATGAATCAAAATCAGGAGCTAGAACAATGTCATTAGCTGCTAAATTTTCGGGCAGCAGCTCCACCTCTTCCTCATCTTCAACGAAAATGCTCTCCCCCTGCGGATATGGATCTGGACCTGCAATGTTTGAGCTAGTACATGGGCTAGATTCATCAAAAGACATCTCACAAGTCTCCACAATTTTGTTAGTGTCAAGTAAAAGCACACGATAGCCTCTAGTATGAGATGGATAACCAAGAAACATACTATTAACAGATGTAAGTTCAAATTTATCAAGATTACCATGTTTCTTAACAAAGCATTTGCAACCAAAGATCCGAAAGTGTGTAACACTAGGCCTATGTCCAAACTGGAGCTCATATGGTGTTTTACCTAGCTTAGCGCGCAAGAAAACACGATTTGAGACATAACAAGCAGTTGCAATCGCATCAGCCCAAAATTTCCTAGCAGTTTGATATTCATCAAGCATAGTCCTAGCCATCTCAACTAAGGTTTTGTTCTTTATTTCTACAACACCGTTTTGTTGAGGTACATATGGTGAAGAAAATTGATGATCTATTCCATTTTTAGCACAAAAATGATCAAAAGATTGATTTTTAAATTCGGTTCCGTTATCACTTCTAATTACTTTTAAAGATCCTGGGTGATCAATTGATAATCTAAGAAATAAAGTTCTAAAGTGACTAAAAACTTCATTCTTAGATGCCATAAAGTAAACCCAAAAGTATCTAGAATAATCATCAACAATCACAAGAACATATCATTTACCTCCGAAGGATTGAACGCGTGAAGGTCCTACGGTGTCAAGGTGCAAAAGTTGACCTGGTTCAGTTGTCATGATCATTGTGAGAGGAGTATGTGAACCTGCAATCATCTTAGCATGTCTACAAGAAGAGCACATAATTTCTTTGTCCCCTTTAAGCTTAGGCAGCCCACGTATGCGATCAACAGCACTAACACGCGTTAGATGATCAAAGCCTACGTGACCAAGTCTACGATGCCAAAAATATAAGTCCTTTGAATCATTAGAAACTAGACACCTATGCTTAGAGTAAGACATATCAAAATCAGCTTTAAAAACTCTTCCAAACCGAGACATGTTAAAAATAAGCTCACTATTTGAATTTACAACTTTGCAGCAATTTTTAGTGAAAATAATTTCCAGATTTTCATCTAGCAGTTGTGAAACAGAAAGCAAGTTGTATTTTAAATTTTTAACAAGTGCCACATCCTTCAAAGTGTAGTGATCATTTAATCTAACTGAACCCTTAGCAATTGTAGGAGTTGAAGAATTATCAGCAAAAGTAACATTATCTACATGTGACACAAAAGAGAGGGACGAGAACCAACCGATCATGTGGCGTGAGCAACCTGAATCCACAATCCAAATGTTCTCCTTCCTCAAGCGTGTAACCTACATAGAAGCACAATACGTCGATGACTCAATTCGGAGGTTAGTCAAAAGGCATTTAGGAATCCAGTACTGAGTCACACAACGTGCAGCGAGAATAACACGTGAAAACTAAGATAAAATAGCAGGTTTATGAGCAAAAACTTGAGGATTTTTGTACCCAACTACTGTCCTACGAGATGTTACATGTGTAGCACGAAAAACCGTAGGTTTGGGAGCGAACTTTGCATTTTTCAACTCATTACAGCAGATTGCATGTTCTTGTCATTCAATTTAGCAAGTGTAGCAAATTTTGCATGAAAGTTATGAGATCTAGCAATTATTCTTTCCTTTTTCTATTGTTTAGCTAGTCTAGAATAAAAATTTATGATATGAGCATCTCTACCACAGTAGGTACAATAAAATTTAACTTTGTGTTCATGTCTAGATGAGCAAGCAACATTTTTATTTGAAACCGAATGAGACAACACTCCTGGAGATTTGAAAACCACTTATTTTTGTTAAGGAACTATTTAAATCAAATCACTTTCTAATGACTTTACAATTTTAGGTGGATGTGCCTTAGTATAAGCATGAGAATCAAAACCTAAACCAGTTTTATCATTGCAAGACTTGGAAGAATTCTGCAGCAAGTTTAGGTTCTTATTCCCACTACAAAACCGATCTAATGTCTTATGTATGTTATCAAGTTTATTGGACAAATCAAGGCAATTTTCACATGAAGTTTTTCCTTTTAATTTGCAATTGGAACAAAATTTAATTTTATGAGAATGTAAATCATTGTTCAATATAGAAATTTCAATCATAGCATCTTGTAGTTTCTTATCAAGATCATCACAAGTAGAATAATGCAAATTAAATGTAGAAAAACTAGCATCTTTCAAGTTTTTATGATTAAGTATAGCAAGCTCTCTTTTCTTTTCAATTTCTAACTCAAGTTTATCAAGTGTGGAGGTGTGCGCACTTCTTAATGAGGACAATTGTTCATATATTAAATCACATGAGGGACATGCATCATCACTAGGAATCAGTTTTTAAACGGTTGATTTCAGATTCTAGTGATCCAATTTTAGCAGCACTATCCCTAAGCTTTTTGTCCTTTTTCTTAACTATAATAGTGGCACGAGAAATAGCATCACACATTTCTTCGCAAGTAGGACATACATCTTCATTGTCGCTGTTGTGTTCTGCATCCTCCATACTTGATCTTGATTTGCCCGCCATGAAGCACAAGTTTGCCAAATCATCTTCATCTTCATCACTTCCAATGTCCACATCGCTTGAGCCGAGTTCTTGAAGTGCGGAGATAAAACTGCTCACCAATTGACGTCCTGTAAAACCCTTCTTTTTCTTCTTATCGTTTAAAGAGGAGTGCTTCATCCTTGTTTGCTTTTCATCCCGGGAAGTAGGACCTGAAAGGTTCGGGCAATCTGAGCGAAAATGTCCTGTCTTACCACATTTGAAACATCGTTGAGGTCCGGAGCTTCCTCTCCTTATAGTTCTAACATTTTGCAATGCTTTTGAGAATCTAGTGGAGAGAAATACTAGCTCCTCCTCTCGAAATTCCTCAATCTGTTCAAGGGCTAGAGAGGAAAACAAAGCAAGTGTACCACAAGATGAAGACTAACCGGAGCTAGGCATGTCACATTGAGAAACAAAAGCAATAGACTTGTTGGGGTTCTTACGTGATATTATGTCAATTTCATGAGTTTTTAACTTGGAATATAGCACATCTAAAGTAAGTGTACTCATGACAGCAGATTCACGAATAGATGTGACTTTCATCTCCCAAATTGACATATCTAATGCACTTAACAATTGCCTAGGATTTTCAGCATCTGAAAAATTAACATTGACACTACGCAAGTTGCTCAGAATTTTATTAAATCGAGCAAAAAGGTCATCAATAGACTCACCGGTTGCATCTCGAAGCGCATGTATTCTTTCTTGAACATGTTTTGCCTTACCTCCTTGATTGTGTTGGATCCTTCGTGGTAGTCACAAAGTTTTTTCCACACATCGTATGCAGATTGGAGGTGTGCAACACGGTCGAAGTCGCTTTGAGTTAATCCTTGTATGATCAAGTTTTGAGCCTTGTTGTTGTTGTCGACATCTCTCAGATTTGTAGTTGTAACTTGATCATTTGACGGCACTTTGTAAGGCTTGTATACCTTCTCCCATACTGCAAAGCCTTGAGCCTGGATAAAGGCTTCCATACGTGACTTCCAAACTTAAAATCAATATCACTAAAGACACAAGGTTTTGTGGAGTATTTTTTCCATGATGATCAGTCAAAATACGTGCAAATCACAAAGATTAGAGCACCGTGGCTCTGATACCAATTGTAGGATCGAGGAGCACGTGAAAATCTACCAGAGGGGGTGAATGTTAGACTAAAACTTTTTCAGTCGAAGCAATGAAAATCCCTCGGCAGAAAAACGATCCGTTAAAGAAATCGTGTGTGAGACTAATCTAAATATGTTTCACCATGACAAAAAGTGATAGATATCAGAGAGAATCAAGTCACAAAGGCAACACAACAAGAATTATTCAAATTTGTCGAGAGAAACTTAAGTTACGATCGAAATATTGAACAAAGGTCAATCTATTCTACCGAGTAAAAAACAGATCTATAATACTGCAAAGAAACTCGTGTAGATCAAAAAAAAAAATCCAATGACTGTGAAATTTTGACAGATGATAGATAATCAAGTTATGAAGACAACCCAAAAAGAATCACATCAATTAGATTTGTAAAACTCGATTTATGATAAAACCACCAAAGAAAGGTATTGTTGTGCAGAAACTCGACGAGAAAGACTTGACATAAACAAGTCGGACGAACAAGGCACAAAATTTCCATTAAACTACGATCTTTATTCAATAGAACACATGAGGAACAGCCCCAAAGTCGTCTACCATGAGCTCTGGCCTCCACTGCTTATATAACCAACCCTTAGGCCAACCCAAAACTAACTAGGACTCTAATCCTACTCAGTTCACGAATCGAAACTTTCCATAACTGCTCAAGACTCTTCTAGACGCAGATAAAAGCAATCTTAAGACTTACAAACACCTTAGGAACGTATCCCACATTCCTAAAACAACTCAAATTCGTGACCCACACGAAATCCTATCATAACCAACTCAAAACTTTCCATATTTGAGTCAAACACGACTCAGCCGAAGCCTGAGTCTATAACCTAGTTGGTTGGACCTTTCCGACCAATTTTTTACGTACACATCTCTTCATCAAGTCTCGGAACCATGTAGTCATGTCCATGCACTACTTGCACACGTGCAATCATCTTTCAACGACGTCCATGATACCTTCATATGCATTGTTCTTGATTCAAACATGTTGCGCAACCTCCCGATCAACTCAACCGCAGTTCCTCCCGAACTTGGTTGTTGAACCTCATCTTCTCCCTAAGACTAGTTCAATGGATCCCGTCACCAGCCATGTCTTGAACTCAAGCAACACCTGCACATGAACAAGCAACCAATACTTCCGAGCACAAGTACTCGACTTCACTCTCGTTAGTTCCGAAACTACAACATCTTACGTGAGCACCTCACGTAAGCATGTTGCAAATTATAGCAAAATGATATCAGCCATATCAACCAAAATGCACCAAAAACTTAGCAAATGAATATTAAGCAATCTTTTCAACAATGTAAAGCAAGTTTGAAACATTTCAGAGTAAAAGCAGGAACATTGCGATCAAGCACCGGACCTTGTCAAAGCTAACAGGAGCTTGAGTCGGAGCTTACCAAAGCTAGTACAACCTAGCGTCGGAGCTAGAAAAACATGTCGGAGCTAACCAACATAAGTCGGACCTAGCAAAAACATATCGAAGCTTAACAAATACACATCATACCTATCGTCGGACCTTGATGGTAAAGATGTTTTGGTAGTTTTCAAAACTTTTATCGTCATAGCCAATGTATTCAACACGCATAGGTCTCACAAGCTGATTGATTGTGTTAGCATTATAATTGATAGAAAACAGGTGTAATCAGATTAAAACTAATTTACGATAGTTGATATTGATTCACTGACTTGGTTTGGTTGAACATAACTGATATTGAAATTACATTATAATGCTTAACAAAAGAAACACTAATCTGTCAAGCTTCCTAAAAAATCAATGATTTCCTTGAAAGTAACTTGTCTTTGCTCCACTAGGGCCACTAGGTTGTGCTCCACCCTAGAACAAGAACGAATAGAAAGATGAGAAAAAAATTAATCTTACTTAATCATGTAAACTACTTGTTTTACCATAAGTAGCTGAGTGAAGCTGGTAAAAGATCCAAATTCTTCCACCACATTAGGATTGTTCGTGAATATGTTGCCCGGATTATTGCTTTCCCTTTTCTTTTTTCTCTTATGAAACTTCTCTACCCAAGTTGGTGTCTGCCTTAAAACATTCTTTCGAACCACCCTTTTCTTTATACCTTTGACACGAGCAATTTTCTCTGATAGTTGAAATGGTTCTGGCTCCTCAAGCTCATCTGTAGTCATGTTTGAAAAATCTTTAATCTTGTTGTCAACATCTATTTGTTAGGTGTTAAGCATGTCGTCAACAAATGAATATATGCCTTCATACTCAGATGCTCGAGAAGCAATTGCAAGTTATTTTTGGCTCAGAAACTGATATCTTTGTGTTGCATCTATTTTTGGATTTTTCAAAATGGTTTTTGAAAGCATCTAGGCCCCCATAAGGTATGGTTTCGGTGATTAATGAAAACCATTGGATTTTACTAATGAATTTGTGGATGCAAGGTCTCCCATATCACTCATCACACTCAAATGAAATCTATATGAATATCATCTAATGCTCATTGGATATAATTGGAGACTCCTAAACAATCATTCTATGAGATCAATCAATGTTTATGAAGATTAGAAGTAAAAGCTCACATGTCAAAATTATTCAACCAAAATTGACAGCACTCAATGCTTGATAATCATCAGAAGAATATTTCCAACCAATGCCTAAGAGGTCAATCGAGCAAATTCCAAAAGAATCACTTAGAACAACTCGAAGCAAACAAAATCAACTCACCGGATCAACCGATGATTCCAGAAAACAACACATCGGTCGAGTTGGTTCAGCAGAAGAAGAAGACCTCAGAACTAAGTACTCACCGGATCATGCGATGATGAAGGGCATGTTACATCGGTCCATCAATACAGTAAGCAATCTCCCTGGACCAACTGTAACACCGGACCATCCGATGTACAACAATGAACACATCAGTCGATCACTCCAGTAAGCATCAATTCTGAACTAATTCTGGATGAAGTGCCACCGGATCATCCGATGAGAAGGCAAGGGTAACATCGGTCTAACAATGGTCATATCTGACACAGTGACATCAGCTAATTTGGATTTGACCGATGATAACTGAAGGGGGAGCATCGGATCATCCGGTGTTCGCAGAACAGTGATGTCAGCCTACTTTTCCAACGGCTATTTCGTGGAGGCTGACTATTTATACCCCTTCAACCAGTCTATTCGACAAGTCTTGACTACCAGACATACTCTACACATTCTCAAGTATTCAAGACTTTGAACTACCACTTCTAGATCATCTACACCACTTACACACCAAGAGATAGGCTAGAACTTGCTAGAGATAGTGCTTGTGTGCTTCCATTCTTGGTGATTGGAATCTCTAGTGTAGTGAGAGCTGTAAGGGAGTGTCCCTTGGTGATTGTATTTGAGAGAGCCTTCCGGAGCTTGCCAAGGCGGTTGTGGAAGCCCGGAGGATCCAACTTGTACAAGGCTTGAGCTCCACCTTGCCGAGGTTGGCGAACGGAGAAGGATAGTGAAGATCCCTGGTCTCGATGACTTGGGAGTGGCTATACCCTTTGGTGGGTGCCACAACGTGGATGTAGGAAGATCTTGACGATCCTACATAACCACGGGATAAATCTCTGTGTCCTCGTGTTTCCTCGGGAGTTTGCGCTTTCTTCCTCTCCCCTTACACTTATGCATTTCTTATACCGCAAAGTTACTATTCTCTTGAATGTATAGGCTGTTTGCATAGGGAATTGAGCTTTTAGTAATTAAGTTTTATTGCTTTAATTTTTGAAAAGAAGCCCAATTCACCCCCCCTCTTAGGCATTCGATCCTTACAGTTTTTCCATTAATATCTTGTACAGTCTCACTTCTTGCTTCTTGAGTCCATCTTTTCAAAACATCATGTTGAGGCAAGAGCTTGATATTCATCATATCTAGAATTTTTAGAGCATGATTACATAATATTCCAATTCTTTCAAATTGTCTACAGCTGCAAAACACTAATTGGTTGGAAGGATCACCTACAACGACATACTCCTTTTCCATTGTAGATTTGCCATTGTAGATCCCTACAATGTACTCATTAATATTTTCAGTTTGTCTAGCATATGCCGCTGTTGATCTTTCATATTCACCTTGAAATGCTTCAAAAATACATGTAGTGTACAAGGTACTTGCTTGCATAAACAATGAATTCTTCATTTTTATACGTGATTGCTTTTTCCTTAAGTTGTACTTTGAGTCCAGCTCTTTGGCTCTTTTGCTTGCAACTGCCATTTCAAAATGTGTGAAAAATCGAGCAATATCCAAATCACATTTCAAAAAATTCTTTATATCATTGTTCAAGCTTTCACTTAATTGCGTACTTCGCATTCCTAGTGTGTATACATTCTTCATATAGCATTCAACTCATTTCTCCTTCTGTTGATATATACAAAGCAACCAAGTATCATTTTAGACACTATTCCTCATGTCACTAAAAGATGCTTCAAAAGACGATCTCATCCTCGTGCTCATATATGCAAGCACTTAACTCAGCTAAAGCACTTGATCCATAACAGTTTTGACGAGCTAAGTGCTTGACAGCATTTTGCATGATGTGGAATGTACATAATCCATGCTAAGTGTTAGAAAATACTAGAGATATTGCATTTCTCATGGCTGCATCTTGATCTGTATATATGGTTTTTGGATGCTTTTGCCCATGTGCTTTTAAAAATGTTTCAAAAAGCCACTGGAAAGATTTTGTTGTCTCATCATACATTAAAGCGGCGTCGAATACCACTGTTTCCCTGAAATGATTGAATCCAACAAATACAGCTAGTGGTTTGTTTTCTTTGTTTGTTCCAAATGTTATATCAAATGAACCAAATTGAGCATAGTCAGTAAGCATCTTAGCATCTGCCGAAAACATGTTGGTAATTTTTTTTCCTCACAATCTAGTTGTATGGCAGAGTAGAATGAAGGATTTTCAGCACATCTATCTTCAAAATATTTCAAGATACTTCCTGCTTCTCCATACACTAGATTTTTTTGTCGCTTTGACCTCAAATAATTATTGTGATCAATGTGTGTGTAACTAAGGTTATTATAACCACCAGCTTGTCTGCTTGCTAATTCATGAGCATCCTTGGGCCTAATACCAGAAGCATCTACCATTTCAATTTGTGTGCCTTGTACAATAGAAACTTTTTGTTGTGAAGCCATTAGATGACAAGTTTCAGGTAGCTGAAGGACATGATTATGCTCAAGTAATGGATCTTATAATTCATAATTTCAATCTACTCTATTAATTGTAATTCTCATTCTAACTTTGCAACCGGTTCTAGTTTCAGCTCGAAGATTCTTTGTTAGGTGGTCTCTTTTATCTTTTCGTCTGAAACCAGATTTTGCACATACAAATCTGCTTCATGTACAAACTCCATCTACTTGGCTTTTGTTATTGTACTGCTTTCTTACATCAAAACCCGTCATACCACCATAACTAATCCAAAAATTCCAAGCATTATCTATTGTATTAAATTTCATACCAATTGTTAGCATCCAACTTGGTGGTTTCTCCATCCTACAAGCATAAAAAAAGGGAATTTCATCAGTATTTGATTTAACCTAATTTTGTTGAGTAGATTTTGAACCAAGTTTATGTTTCAAGTCAAAAATAGATGAAAACTGCAAGTAAAATAATTTCACTTACTTGTATGATTAACGATCCAGTGCACTTTGTTGATTTTGTTCACGTAAATCTCTTCCTGAATGGACCACAAGGACCACAAACAGAGAAGGAACAAGGATCACAAATAGAGAAGGAAGAAGGAAAGAGAAATGAAGACACAAGGGTGACAGAGAATAAAGTTTGTGTTCTGACATTGAAGAGGGAGGGCATATGAGGAAGAAGGCAGCAAAGTGTTGTGTTGGCGCCAAGAGAGTTGGCTTTGGCGCCTTTTTCTGTGTGCAACCCTTTATTCCGGTTGCATTTATTATGTAGAATCTTGACCGTAAATGACTCAGATGGTTGAAAATGTAGTTTGAATGGTTGAGATCTCATCTAATGACATCCCTGCATTGATTGAACCAATACAGAGGATACGAGTCCACAGGCGACAATCGCGTGACCTAAATGCTAGCTGCATTGCAAATATAGATCAACTGTATATAATAACTATAATCACTACATATGGATCCCTGTCAACTCGTAAACATGCATCTAAGACCATCCACAGTGAAGTAGTGTAAGGCGTACTGGACTGTAAATATACTGAAAATATAAAATATGTGTCCACACTTTTAACAATTTGATTTGTTACTGTATCCTATAAGCATCAAGATGAAATAAAATCCCTTCCTTTTGCTCATAAAACATAGGGAGGGAGGAAGATCCGCGCGGGTAGCATGGATTCGGAACAAAATCCTCTGCAGTTACTGCAGCTGACTGATGGGCCAGAGACTGTGGGGCCCACCTGTCAGCTGTAGTTACTGCAGAGGATTTGAGTCCTATGGATTCATGGGTCGCCCCGTCCTAGACGCTAGCTGCATTGCGACATTACTGATGCAGACACTCTACAGTCGAGACATCAACAGTCGCTGACATGTAAACCAAGCAGAACGTAGGGCCCATATAGCAGAGACCGTGTTACTGCCCCGTATTCGATGCAACCCATAATCGATCCATAAATATTCACTCAAATATCATTAGATCCATGCTAAGTGAGGATGTAGTTCATATCTGAAAAAGGTACTCAACTGGTCTACACGCCACCACAAGGACTACAACAACTAACACTCGTCTACCTCAGTGATAGTTTTATTGTGCCGAACTTTTGTATTGGAGACAATTGCTATTATGGACCTCTAGAAAAGGGACTTCGATAGAACGGCACTTATACCATGGACTTCATTAAAATAGCATTCTCAACATGTGTACACCGTTATAATAGCATTTTTATGTATTTTAGGCCTTTTTATTTTTATCTATTGTGTTTTTATCTTTTCTCTAATTCTGAAATGACCAATCTACCCTCCTGACTGATTTACCTTGAGATTCCCGATTACTTTCATCATAAACGCAGAAGCGCCGCCCACATCGCTCTGGCCGCCGCACCCCAAGTATGTTCATGTACTCATGAAAATACTTTTGGGATTGCACTGTTTATTCGGTACTATAGTGATGGATTTTTATAAATAGGTAGCTCAAATACCATCGGATTCAAATGGTCTGTTTTATTTTCTGGTGCAGGCATCGCCATTAAGGCTACTGGTATTTCCCCTGTAAGGTTGTTATTTGACATATCCAGATGGAAGAGTGACTTTAAGGTTTTGATCCAGGCAGGTATTGGTCCACTGACTTGATTTGTGTTCAAAAGCAGCATCTGCAGATTTTTTAGTTTTGATAACCAGAGAGGTATATTTCCGGATAATGAGCAGTTATGACGAGGACCTGGAGATTCTCAAAACCCTTGATAGTTTCATCTTCTGGCATGGCCTCACCCTTGAAGTTGTTCCCTATAAGCAGGGAGGTGAGATTCCTACAATTCCTGAGGATCTGAAACGTATTTGTGATATTTGTAAAATTGTTGGAGCCAAGTGATAGAAAAATAAGAGACTTCAGATTGCCTATTCTTGGTGAAATCTGCCCACTTAAGTTATTGCAAGCTAGCCGAAATGCAATCAGATTGCTGCAAGAGTATATGCTCTCTAGTATTGTGCCAGTGAAGTTGTTGTAAAGAAAATCTAATATTTTCAGGTTCGGCAGGTTGTAGAAGTTGACCTTGCTAAGTTCTCCATTGAACTTATTGTTCTTGAGGTCAATTGTTACAAGATTTGTGCAATTACTCAGAGATGATGGCAGCTCCCCAAACATGTTGTGTTCCAAATGGAGCTGTTCCAGTTCAGGCAAGTCTCCATTCAGGCGGTTGAAGCTGACATCAAGGACGACGATGTTGTTGGACGAAAACAGCTCGAGGTAAGCTGCCAGACAGCAAATTACGGGACAGGTTGAGGTGCAACAGGTCGGGACGAAAACAGCTCCAGAGGGATGCTGAGATAAGTCCCTCAAGGCCCTTTGAAGTCAGGGCGATATCAGTGAGCCGCTCCACATCCGTCGCTGGTATCCTTCCCAGCACCTCCCTCAGACGAGGGTAGATCGGTAATTTCAAAATTAGAGAAAAGATAAAAACACAATAGATAAAAAGAAAAAGGCCTAAAATACATAAGAATGTTATTATAACGGTGTACACATGTTGAGAAGGCTATTTTAACAAAGCCCACAGTATAAGTGCCGTTCCGTCGAAGCCCCTTCTGTAGAGGTCCATAATAGCAATTGTCTCTTTGTATTGAGCAGTCACAACTGGACAGGTAAAAATCTCTTAGTCAAATCTGTCAACACAAGTCACCATCTGTACGTCTGGAATCTTAGGCAAACCTTAGACTATCCGCACCAACATACTCTAAAGCATACTCTATACACTTCTCCTTCAGCTTTTACAGTAGGTACTCTAAATTACACTGCGAAACGGTGTATCCAGTATGCTTTACAGCGTACCACTGCGGATGGTCTTAGAAGATGTCAGCTAGCCGTGAATCCAGAGGAAAACGGTACTTCACTGCAATTGAACACAGAGATTAAAGGGGAACAATCGAAAGATGTAAATATGATTATAAAAGTTCAGGTCAGCAGAGGGTCATAATGAAGTAATACTGCAAAATAAAACGTGTAAATGAGAAATGGTTTTTAGTATGCACTGCTTTAAATTTGAGAAGGGCAGGAATGTATGAAAGTGGCGTCTGTGTTATAGAAACAGTATAAACGAAATGACAGACGAATTCACCACTCCTTGCACAATTAATTTAAATGTGTAGCAGATGCAGCCAAAACGCACTCTCAAACGTACATTCCTGGACAACGGGAACTAGCACGTACCATAGCATTACGCCAGGAGTACAGCTGCATTCAAGGCAACAACGTGTCATGCACGCTTATCCTCCGAAAAGACATCCAAGTTTGCCATATCTCCAGTTCCTTTCACTGCACTGCCTACTAGAGAAAGCCCTTCCTCATCAGCCCCATCTTCTGCATCCTCTGAATATGCGAATCTGTACAGGACAGGAGCAGAACAAAACCGAAGTTAATTTCGTACATGGATTAAACAAAAGCAGAACACGAACAGATCCATACTGAACTTAGTTATCTGTATCAACTAGAAATGTCAGCAGAAAAAAGGACAAACTGAAATATAGCTTACAATAGGAACACATTTGTATTAAAAACAACAACCAACAATTGAGCTCAGATGAAAAGGTGAAATTCGCAGAAGTACCCTGTTGGATTACGGGACGGGGACCAGAGGATGCATATGATGGCGAGGAGGGCATATGAGAGGACATTCCAAAAGGCAGGTATGATCCAAGCCCTTTGCCAAAGTTCACTTAATGGATCAGTTGCATTGAAATATAGCTGATTCAAGATAAACATGCAAGTCAGATCATGCATAACATGATTCTAGAAAAGCTGAAAAGGTTCATCAAACAAATCAATGACCAGACAACAATGAAACATCCACAGTGATATGCTAATCTTCTTTGATGCTTATAGTCTAGAATAGGGGAAAGGATCTAACAGGTGGCTTGTCATTTGCTCCAACTACATTCACCATTCACATGAAACAATCAGTGTTTACTGGTTATATGATATCCATGTAACATGGACCGTAAATATGAGCTTTAGAGTTGAAACAAGACAATACCTCATAACCGATCCAAGCAATCGATATTAGTACTGAGACGGCTAGAGAATTTGTAAACTTCCGATATAACTCAAGTTTTGTCATGCTTCTCCGCATCTGTAGTGCAATCAGAGCCAGATGAGCACAAGCACGTGAAGAAATAAAAAATATCATTTCAGTAAGATATGGACTGGATTGTGGTGAATATGTAAAACATATGTTGGCAAAGATGGTCATAATACAGCATTGGAGGCAAAACATAGAGGTCCTGTTTGGCACAGCTTCTGCTGAACTTCTTCATAAAAATAAGTTTGAGGGTGTGCCAAACAAGAAGCTTCTGTAACAACTTTTTAATTCAGCTGTTTCTCATAATGAACTAAAAGCAGGACATAAGCAGAAGCTGTTTTCCACCAGCTTTTCAAAAAAGTTGTTTTTGTAACAAGTTCCAGTTGTACCAAACAGGACCTAACTAGCTACAAATTTTGGCAAAATGCATGCAGCATGAGACCTTGTAGTTCATTTCAGAAAGGCCAAATGCACCATAATATCAATCAAATGTAACATGCCTCTCCGTACTTTTTAACAATATACAACATGAAATACAATCATAATAAACTTAAAAGAAAACATATTCATGGACTAGCAAGATCGTAAAGCGGCTACCTGCAGCTTCTCTAAAGTTCTAGAGAGGGATGAAAATATCCAGATGATGAAGGTAGCATCAAGTACCGCAACAGGTAACACTAGAAATAATCTTGTTTTTCCAGAGAAGTCATTGATATTTCCTAGATTTTCCACTAGTTCGAGAGCTTCTGAAGCAACAAAATAGATAAGACCAAGAGCAGCAACTCTGAATGTAATCCCTCCCAATGTAGGTAGAACAACTCCATAACCCATTGAAACTACCAGAAGAAGAAGACGAGACACGGTTTTCTTCACAGCAGTGAATGTAACAGCCCACAAGGTGATGCCCATAGGCCTGGTTCCCGTTGAATTGAAGTTTGCAAACTCAAATACAAGAAAGACATTTCACACATGCCAAGAGTGATAACAGCTGTAATATGGTAATTCAGCTGCAAAATGTCCTTCCACAATCACAGTGCCTGAATAAACCATAAAAGTCCAAGTGCAAGATATGCAAGCGACATGAAACCATAAAATGTCATCATTGGGGCCATTTTGCCAGGAAGATAACCCTGTGGATTTCGCCAAACAGTCCTGCCTGTAATTTTCAATCCCTTAAGTTGAGGATCGCAGAACATAAAATAGAGGTAGTACATCCCAGTTTTGTTTATCGACACAGTTTGAGGTACCATGGAAGTTTCTTCATTTCTACCATTAAAGAAAGTCTGGATCCTTTCAGGCCCATTGGGATTATTAGGATTTAGTCATATAATCACTTCACCTACTTTACAAGACCTCTCCTTATCAAGTTCAGGGGTGCAGCATATGGCATCAGAATGCAGGTATGAGCCCCCAATTTTGTCCCTGTCCTGTATCTCAACAATAATAGCCTCCACTAACCCTGTCTTTTGCTGCATGTTCTCATGCCTAGAAGCAGACTCCTGGGTCCGTCGAAATACAACAGAGTCAAACCTGAAAGAGAAGCCCATTAGGTTGCAGAAAATTAAAGATCTGAGGAACATCAGAACATGCCATTTCTATTACCATATCACTTTATATTAACCCTTGCAGCTTTAGAAAGATACTCATGTGATCCAAATGTGTTGCAACAAAGATGCTCAAAATAACTGGTGTTACTACCCAGTGATTTGCAGAGTAATGACGAATGGCAGGTCACAAAGCGTATGCAACAGCGCCCAGACTCAAGGCATACTAGTGCTAACTTTACGGTCTTTCACATGTTGGGGCATCGCAGCTTGACAATCAATGCCATTTGACACATTATAGATACCATTCTAACAGTGCTTATTTATGTTTGAACCTTGCTATTCATATGGCCCTAGTCGTGCGACTCAGTTCTGACTGCACATATTACCGGTGTAATTAAGACTGGCTTTGGGAGGCTTAGAGGATCAATCGTTCAGTAGCATGGGTCATATAAGAGGCAGACATGAGCTATTTCCTTTGTCTTCATACAGTGCAGCCCTTTATAGCTCCAAAGAAAAAACAAAGGCTCCCTAAGCAGCCAAACGAAATAAGAAATAAAGTAGCTATTATAGTCAAACTGACTGGTACACTCAAGTGTCACAAATTATTTTACACAAAACAATAGACTTATCGCAAGCTGTATCCAACCAAGTCAACAGATCCGTCTCAGAATACCGAACAGCAAGAGTTCCAACTTGATTCCTCGCACGATACCAATAGCAACAGCAGGAACCCAATGAACTGAGGCAGGCACTCAAGACGGAACAACAGAGAATGCAATATCTCGCAAATAGTTCTTGCCGTCCAGCAAAAGCCCTCTGCCTCTGAGACTACTTCCGTACACGCCATTACCAGAAAATCAGGCTCGACATCACCGAAAAGCGCCGCGAATAACACCCTCAACTGATCCACATCCTGAGCACACAATGACACGAGCAACGCGCGCCTGATCGAACCCTAGTGAGTGCGAACCCAAGGGCGGAGAAAGGGGTGCGCGCGCGCGTGACGCGTACCTGATGAAGGACGCGGAGGAGTTGGAGGACGGGTCCGAGGCGTAGAGTCCCTCGCTGCCGCCGTGGAAGAAAAAGGAGTTGGCCCGCGGCTTGAAACCGCCGCCGCCGTACTCGTGGATGGACGCCTCGACGCCCCGCGCCGCCAGGGCGGCGAGGGCAACCGCGAGCGCCAGCGGGGCAGCACCGCCCCCGCCCGGCCGCCGCATCTTGGGGTGTACGCGATCGGCCGCCGCCGCGGCCGCCGCCAGTGGGCTCTGGCTGCTGCAGCAGCTGCTGCTGTCGTCTCTCGGGAGGGGAAGGGGATGGAATGTTCGAGGCTCGTCAGTCGTCACGCCGGAAGTCGGAGGATGGTTAAGGTTGGTGTCAGTGCGACTCAGGCATCAAAAGGGACGGAGGCCGAGGTATAGCAGCAGGGATGAGGATCCCCGATTTACTCAGCGGTCACTGGTATGTGGACCCGGCCTCACATGTCAGTAACCATATCAGGTCATATAGTAAAGTCAGGGATCCCTGTCCAGCAGCAGACGCTTTTACTGATGACGGTTGATCTACGAAACGTGTCAACGGAATAAGAAGGTGAAAGGAGTAGAGAAAATCCAAGACCAGGAAAATGACCTCAACCTAGAATTAGCAACTGTCAACATCATATATCCACTACACCGAGGCAGCTATCCACGACAAAAAATGGCAAGTGGAAAATGGGATGAATTAGGTTATATATTGTCCTTTTTTTTAGAAAAGGAGTTGTTAGAATTATTGAGAGCTCAAAAGATCAACTAGCTACTAAATTATATCGAATTATATGGAGAAAACTGAATATAAGATCAACATCAAACGATATCTCTTGAATAGCACAAGAACACCTCTAATACCTTTTACTCTATCTCTGTTGTTGCTTGATGATGCGACCATCGAGCCAACAAAGCAAGACCGCAAGAAGAACGACGACGGGAGACGTTTTCCTCTTGTTCTTCTCCTGGTGTATTGATTGGATTCTGAGAACTAAGAGAGATCAAGTGTGTAGAGTGTATGTATGTGTATGCATAAGCATTAGTTGATCATACACTTCATCCTATTTTTATATTTGACAAAGAGATACAAGAGGGGCTCCCATCCCTTAAGAATAGTTGTGTACACCGAATAGGGACAAAACATTCGATGGTTCGTGTCCTTTCAATTAGAACATATGTCAATTTTGAGTTCAAACTGACAGTTACTGAGCTGATCGGACTAGTCCGGTTAGGGTCCAGACTAGTCCGATTATTGAAACTGGACTGCTCCGGACTAGTCCGGTCTTAATATCTGAACTTGTTCGGTTATACTAACATTCTTTCTTCTTGAACTCGAATCTAAAATTTACCAACTTACTTAATACTTAACTTAGTATCTATTTTTTCATGCTTGACATATAGAGCACGGCGCATCACAACAACCATTTACGTATTGTTGGACTCTGAAAGTTGCCTAGAGGGGGGGTGAATAGGCTAATCAACCTGAAATGACTTAATAAAACGAGGTTAATACACAGGGGGGCAGACTAGTCCGGTCCAGGGGCGGACTAGTCCGGTCCACCTACAGGGAGAAGCCTAAAAAGAGTTTCTAACAGGTTTTAGTCCAATTCTTGTGATGCAAAGTTTGTTAGAATAACTTAGTGAGCCTTAACAAGTTTTATGGCAAGTATGAAGCTAAAGATCACAATCAAGCAAAGGTGATGAGCAAAACCGATAAAGCTAACCCTAGAAGCAATATGTGATGAATGGAAGCTAAGAACACAAGTGACACGAGGATTTTATCCCGAGGTTCGATTCCACACAAGAAATCTACGTCCCCGTTGAGGAGTCCACAAAGGACCGGGTTCAACAACCCTTCCCTCACCAAGTTTACCGCACGGACCTAACTTGGTTCTCCACTATCACAAAGAATGAATACAAGATTCGTTGGGGCTTCTCACAGTCTGAGGCTCATACCACAATTACAATCGCAAATCACAAAGATTGACCCAAGCCACAGATCACAAAGATTCACAAAGTGCAAGAGATCAAACCGAGAGCCAAAGAGCGATGTTCTTCCTCTTCTTCACCACACTAAACCCTAATCCACACAAGAATTAGTTTTAGAGGGAATGTAGGCAAGAAGGAGGCTTTTGGAGGCTCAAGGTTGCTGTGGCGGCGCTAGGGTTTCAGTTTGCTCAAAAGGATTGGTTCAAATGAACCCAGGGGTCCTCTATTTATAGAGGTTCCAAGCCCATACCGCTGACTTCAGCAGATGGGTGGACTAGTCCGACCTACAGCCCGGACTAGTCCGACCTAAGGGACCACTGACGCCCCTGACAACTGTCGCATTGCGCGGCAATCGTCACACTACCTGCCAAACTTCAAATTCAAACGGTCACTTCAACAACGGACTAGTCCGGCCCTCACTGGACTAGTCCGATCTCACACAGAACCTTTTATTCCGTGTGAAAACGGACTAGTCTGAAGACCACAGACTAGTCCGGCCCTATGGACGGACTAGTCCGGCCTTCCCAGACTTAGTCTCTGAAACACCGTCTCCTCTCAAACCCGGACTAGTCCGGCCCCCAGGGCGGACTAGTCCGATCTTAGTCAGGACCTCTTGGTCCAGACTAAAACGGACAAGTCTGTGGTTTTGGGACTTAGTCCCCAAAACCCACTTCACGACTACCCGGACTAGTCTGTCCCAATACGGACTAGTCCGATCTCAGTCAGACCCTTCTGGTCCGGTCGAAAACGGACTTGGCCGGCTAGGGGCGGACTAGTCCGACAACCTGCACAGACTAGTCCGGCCCTACTGCCAGACTACTTCCAACTCTCTTCTCTCAATAGGTTTGACCTCTAAACCACTTTGAGCTCCCAACTTGATCTCAATGCACTTTACACACACATCCTCACACAAATTTGGCTAGTCTAAACTCGACACACTAGAAACCCTAGTTTCTCCTTTTCGAGTTGACATCGCCGTTTCCATCTTTTTCCTTTTTGAGGGATTGTGCTTCCACTTAGTCCACACCTGTGCTTAAGATCACTGAGCTCATTAGTCACTTAATTGTCGTTATCAATCATCCAAAACCCACGGGGATCCTATATGCACTTTCAATCTCCTCCTTTTTGGTGATTGATGACAACACATTAAGTCTTCACATATAAGAGTGTAAATTTGTGGTTTTCATAATGTGCGGGTGTATGAGTGACTCCCCCTCAATGAATGCATCATAAAAGAGAGATTGAGGAAGTCCTTCATACACACACGTTATGGTGGGGTGCCTACGTGTTGTGCTCAACAATTTGTGACAAGACATAATAAGCATTAATATGATCAAAAGATAGACATTCAAAGCATCATATTGATATTGAACATTCAAAACATAGTCTTGCACAAATTTAACCATTCAACATAACATAGATATTAAATTAAAGTAGTGCAACATGTCCATGGATCCAAAATACGAACTACACTCGACTCTCCACACTTAAATACCCTTGCCCAACCTTTCTAACGCTCTCCCATATTGACTATCTCTCCCGACTGACTCCCAACTATCTCTCCCCCTTCGGCGTCAAGACACCAAAAAGGGAAAAGAAGAAGGGAAACACAACCTCGAAGTCTAGTCATCGTCTTCCTCGTCATCGTCGTCATCGCGGGAGTCGCTCTCCGTGGCCTCCGGGTCCTCTTGATCCTCATCATCATCGTCGGAGGCACGAGCCGAAGGAGCTGCCCGGGAAGAGCTTCCGTCCTCTTGGAGCTGGGCGAGCTCGTCGGCGGTGAAGTTGGGGAAAGGAGTGATCTCCCCGTCACTCACTTCTGGAGAGGACATAGGGACCTCCAGCTTGTCGCACACCACCTTAAGATACTTTTCTTGGCGCTTTTGTGCCCTCTAAGCCCGAATCTCTTGCTTCCGGCAGGAAGTGAAGATCGCCTTGAAGCACTTGAAGAAAGCGCTCATCGATTGAGGCGGATGCGGAGAAGGAGGCGCCACGGGGCGAGATGGAGGATTTGCATTCTTCCGGCGTGGAGGAGCCGACACATTTGGAGGCTGCTGAGGACGAAGCGGGCGATGCGACACGTCCTTGACAAAGGACAAGCCCGACACCTTCTCTATGAGGCACATAATGTAGGGAGCATACCCGCAAGCACGGTTGGGGGTATGCGAGATGTTGAAGATATCGTCGAAGATGTAATCGACGAGGTTGAATTTCTCCTCCCCATCAACAAGGAGTAGCAAGTGCCTCAAGTTTCCTTGAATCACCTCAGCATCACCATCCTTTGGTGCTATTGTCCTTCTGAGGATCCTGTTCATGATGTTGTAGAAGGGCTTGATGTTGCGAGCATGTCCGGCACTATATTGGACATGACTGGGGTACATGCATGCCAGCTCATCACGGTCCATGGCCTTGAGGTTAGAGATGATGATCTCATGATCCAGATGTGCCTCAAGCCCTAGAATCTTGGCAAACTCTGCAAAAGTGACTGAGTATTGCTCGCGATGTGTCATCCATATGATCCTTCTATCACCTGAGGTGGTGAAGTAGATAGTATAGTAAAACTGCAGGATCACTTCGATGTTCCAGTCATATTTGAATCCCATGATCTCCTTGAGCTCATGGCGCTCAGCAACTTCAATGACGACGTCAAATGTAGAGTGTTTCTTCTTGGCCATGTACCCCCAGCTTACCCACTGTGCTTCAATCACAGGCTTCTTCATGCCTTGGTAGACTAGACGGTAGTAATCACAACGAAAATCGCACCAAAACCGAGGATCAGCGGTGCTCCTTTCATACTTGTACACCTTGTCCGTCCGGAGCCTTCTTGCTTTCTCAGCTCCCTTTCCATGAAAGATATTTGCAGCTATGTCACGCTGCCTGTTAGGATTCCTTTCGGGAGTGTGCACTTCCAGGGGACCAATCGGTTTGGCTTTCCCCTTCTCCTTGATAGCAATGCCCTTGGCCTTCGCAGCTGAGGCCTTCACCGAGGGCTTCTTTTTCTTTGGCTCAGGAGGAGCCGGGGCCTTGCCCTTCTTCGGATCTCTCTCGATCCGGCGTTCAGCAATGTCTTCTTGGGCTGGTTCCTTGCCCTTGTCCTTCTCTCCAAGTGTCACAGGTCTCTTCCTCTTGGAGACTTGTGCAGAAGCAGCCTGAGAGTTGTGAGCTTCACGCTCCTCTCGCTTCTTCTTCCGGAGATCCTTTCGTGACTCCTCAATGGCCCGAGCCATTGCTTCATCCTCGTCGTAGGCCAATGCGGCGGCCCGAGCAGCTTGTTGCTTCTTGGCTGCTTTTTCTTTCTCATGCTGCTCGAGATATTTCTCGGCAGCTTCAACTCCGGCTCTTGCACGTTCTTCGGCGAGACGAAGTTGCTCTGCCTCCCACTTGGGATCAGTGGGGGGAGAAGCGGAACGGCGAGGAGCGACCATTTTAGCTGAAAGGAATAGAGTCCATAAGATAGAAGGTCAAGGAGTTGGAGTAATGCGAAAGAATTCACGAAACACAGCCAAAGTGTGAGTTTGACCTGTGCAGACCGGACTTGTCCGGTTTGCACAGGCTAAACCCTAACTCTAACGGTTTTTCGAGAAAGTTTGGAATCAAGTCGCAATACTCCTAGGATATGATCACAAGGTCACTAGAAAAAACTTTAATGAAGAGGCATCTACCAAAAACTTAATGAATTAAGAATGAGGCTAGTTTTTGAAAAAGGAGAAATACCTCTTCAAATCTTGAAAAATTGACAAGATCGGGGAGGGATCGCGTCAAGGAAGTTTAGGAAAGGTCTCCCTTACCTCCAAGGAGTCCAATGCACGGATTGGAGTCAGTTTTTGGTGGTTGGAATCGAAAATCGACAAAAGGGGACGGTTTCGCGCGCGTGGGAGAGAGAGAAAGCTAGATGAGGAAGTGGAGGGGTCGGCCGCTTCCTGGGGGGGGGGGGGGGGGGGTTAAGTCCCCAGGGGCCGGACTAGTCCAGTAGGGGAGCCGGACTAGTCCGGTCAGTGGACCAGTCCGGATCCGGACTTGTCCGGCCATAGGGCGGACTAGTCCGGTCCTAGAAGGCTCAAAACATATATATTTGAGTTTTAGCCACTATAAACGATCCTCTTGGACACATTGCACACCAAAACCTTGTGAATATGGTCAGTAAGCAATCAATCATTCAAACTATGACCATAACTCACAAAGTCACTAGTTTTTCAAATATTTTGGAGAAAATTGAGATAGAGATGAATTTTCAACCACATGCATTCTTTTGAATAAGGCAAAAGTAAACATTCAGATGTGCATGTTTCAAGCCACATTTCGAGAATCTAAGATATTTAGCTCACTCCTAAGCTCACAAATCGCTTCTCATCTAGGGGCTTGGTGAATATGTCAGCTAGTTGGTTCTCGGTTCTCACATGGGAAATAAATATATCCCCCTTTAAGGAATGATCTCACAAGAAGTGGTGTCTAATGTCTATGCGTTTGGTCCTTGAATGCTCAACTGGATTATGGGCTATTTTGATGGCGCTCTCATTGTCACATAGGAGAGGAATATGGTGCAAGTTTATACCATAATCCCTTAGAGTTTGTCTCATCCAAAGAAGCTGTGCACAACAACTTCCGGCTGCGACGTACTCCGCTTCAGCTGTGGAAAGAGCAATGAAGTTTTGTTTCTTAGAGGACCAAGACACTAATGATCTACCCAAGAATTGGCATGTCCCGGATGTGCTCTTTCTATCAACTTTGCACCCCGCATAATCCGCATCGGAATAACCAATGAGGTTGAACTTGGATCCTTTAGGGTACCAAAGTCCTAGGCTAGGTGTGTGAACTAGATATCTAAGAATTCTCTTCATGGCGGTCAAATGACACATCTTTGATGCAGCTTGAAACCATGCACACATACACACACTAAGCATGATGTCCGGTCTAGATGCACAAAGATATAACAAGGATCCAATCATGGAACGATATACCTTTTGGTCCACACTTGGACCATCTTCATTGAGGTCTAGGTGTCCATTTGTTGCCATAGGAGTCTTAATGGGTTTGGCCTTGTCCATGTCTTGAGTGTACTTTGTTTGACTTATGAACGTGCCTTCTTTGAGTTGCTTGACTTGGAAACCTAAAAAGAACTTCAACTCCCCCATCATGGACATCTCAAATCTTTCCGTCATAATCTTAGAAAACTCATCACAAAACACTTTGTTAGTAGAAACAAATATAATGTCATTGACATATATTTGACACACAAAGAGATCATCATTGAAGTGCTTTGTAAATAGAGTGTAATCAGCTTTACCTATCTTAAAACCATTTTCAATTAGAAAGTCTCTAAGACACTCATACCAAGCTCTAGGAGCTTGTTTCAGGCCATAGAGAGCCTTACGCAATTTGAAGACATGGTTTGGGAATTCTTGGTCTTCAAAGCCCGATGGTTGCTCCACATATACTTCCTCCTTGATTGGGCCATTTAGGAACGCACTCTTGACGTCCATTTGATAGAGCTTGAAATCATGGTGAGTGGCAAAGGCAAGTAATATTCGAATTGAGTCTAACCTAGCTACGGGAGCAAAGGTTTCATCAAAATCCAAACCTTCGACTTGTGAGTACCCCTTGGCCACAAGTCGTGCCTTGTTTCTTGTCACAACACCATGTTCATCTTGCTTGTTGCGGAACACCCACTTGGTGCCCACAACATTTGCTTGTGGACGCTTGACAAGCTCCCAAACTTTGTTCCTCTCGAAGTTGTTAAGCTCCTCTTGCATGGCCACCACCCAATCCGGGTCTCTCAAGGCATCTTCAACCCTATGGGGCTCCAAAGAAGAGACAAAGGAGTAATGTTCACAAAAGTTTGCAACACGAGAACGAGTGATTACCCCTTTAGTAATGTCTCCTAGTATGTTGTCAACGGGGTGATCCCGTTGAAAACTTTGATGTACACGAGGATGTGGAGGTTGAGCTCTTGAGTCATCATCTTCTTCTTCTTCTTCTTGATCTCCCCCTTGATGAGTGCCTCCCCCTTGACTTTCGTCTTCTTGATTGTTTTGAGGTCCTACTTGACCGTCGACAACTTGATCGCGTGGAGGAGTACTTGTATCATCTTGTTGTTGGTCACTTGAGAATTGAGGTTGTTCTTGTGGTCGAACATCTATAAGTGCCATTCTCCTAAGTGCTTCTTGTGGAGAGACTTCTTGATCTAGCACACTTTGATCAACTTGCTCCACTTGGGAGCCATTAGTTTCATCAAACATCACATCACGTGCTATTTCAACAATTCCGGAGGTTTTGTTGAAGACACGGTAGGCGTGAGTGTTTGATTCATAGCCAAGCAAGAAACCCTCATCGGACTTTGAAGCAAACTTCGAAGTCCTAGGCTTCTTGTTGAGGATATAGCACTTGATCCCAAAAATGCGAAAATAAGAGATATTGGGTTTCTTACCAACTAGAAGCTCATAGGGAGTCTTCTTGAGGAGGCGGTGGAGGTATAATTGGTTGACGGCATGGCAAGCGGTGTTAACCGCCTCCGCCCAAAACCGATCCGATGTCTTGTACTCATCAAGCATTGTCCTTGACATCTCGATGAGTGTTCTATTCTTCCATTCTGCCACCCCATTTTGTTGAGGGGAGTATGGAGCTGAAAATTCATGCTTGATGCCCTCCTCATCCAAGAATCCTTCCACTTGAGTGTTTTTGAACTCGGTGCCGTTGTCACTTGTTATAGCTTTGATTCTTGAGGCGAACTCATTTTGAGCTCTCCTCAAGAACCTCTTGAGGACACCATGGGTTTCACCCTTATCATGCAAGAAAAACACCCAAGTGAAACGAGAAAAGTCATCAACAATAATAAGACCATATTTGTTACCGCCAATGCTTATGTAGGTTATTGGCCCGAAAAGGTCCATGTGCAGCAGCTCCAATGGTCTTGTTGTCGTCATGATGTTCTTGGAGGGATGTTGAGCTCCCACTTGCTTCCCTGCTTGGCAAACACTACATGGCCTGTCTTTTTCGAAGACAACATTCTTCAAGCCATGGATGTGTTCGCCCTTAAGAAGCTTTTGTAAGTTCCTCATGCCAACATGGGCCAGCCGTCTATGCCGAAGTCATCCCATGTTGGTTTTCGCCATTAAGCATGTGTCAAGTTGAGCTTTATCCGAGGCAAAGTCCACAAGATAAAGCTTTCCCTTGAGCACACCCTTAAAGGCGACTGAGTTGTCACTTCTTCTAAGGACGCTCACACCCTCATTAGTGAAAACACAGTTATAACCCTTGTCACATAGTTGTGATATGGACAAGAGGTTATAGTCTAAAGAATCAATATGTACAACGCTAGAAAGAGTGTGTTGAGGGGAGAGACAATTTTACCGGAGCCAAGGATTTTTCATCGGCTATTGTCTCCAAAGAGGATTCCTTCATTTGGATCATCGTGTTCTTCATACTCCTCGAACATCGTCCTCTCTCCGGTCATGTGGTTTGTGCACCCACTATCGAGCACCCATTTGAATCCACTAGAGGAGTATGCCTACAAAACAAGATTATGCCTTCCTTTTAGGTACCCAAGCGGAGTTGGGTCCTTTGATGTTAGTGGTAAGGCATTTGGGCACCCACACGCAAGGCTTGGGGCTCTTTCGGAGTGGCCCAACATATATAGCATATACTTTGCCATATTTGTTCCTCATCAAAACATATGATGCATCGAAATCATGAAATAGAGGATGCGGTTCAGCTTTAGGCGTGTAAGTGCTAGTTGAGGTGTTCTTCACAATTTTAGTTGGAGATGAGCTTCCTTTGACAAAGACAATCAAGTCTTTGCCATACTTGAAGGTTTTGGCATTTTGCCTTCCACCTTTAGTATAACCAAGACCATCCTTGACATTGGGAGGTCTTGTGTTGGTGTATGCACTTTGTGCATACGCTACCTTCTCTTTGTCAAAGATGCCACCCTTAGGTGCTTGCTTGTCTTGAGTCAACTTAAGCTCATCCTTTAATTTAAGAATCAAGTTAGAACATTTGCAAGTTGATATTGCTTTGGATGCAACTTTTGAGGAGGATGAGCTTGTGGAGGAAGAGGCTACACTAGTCTTAAGGGACTCAACTTGAGTCTCAAGGATCTTGTTACCTCTTGTCAAGTTGCCAAGTTTGTCCTTGAGCTCAATAGTTGTCTCCTCAAGACTTGAGCATGTTTTCTTGCTTAGAGCAAGTTCATGCTCTAATGCCTTGCTCTTCTCTCTCTCAAGCTCAAGGAGCTCAATGAGCTCTTTACATATTTCCTTTTCTTGGATAAGCAAGTCCTCTTGCCTATCTAAGAGCTCCTCCTTCTCAAAAATCTCATCCGAAAGCAATTTCATTCTTCGCAATGTGCTCTTCCTTATATCCTTAAACATGTGTTCATTTTCGCTAGAACTATCAAAATCATCATGGGGGGATATGGAATAGGATGAGTTAGAATTTACCTTTCTTCTTCCCTGTTTTGCCATGAGGCACTTTGGCTTATAGCCGTGGAGATTTGGGAAGAGGTTGCTTCCCTTGGAGCTCCTCTCGAAGGCTATGGTTGCCATCTTCTCCTCATCTTTGGACGAGGAGGACTCATCGTTAGAGTCCCACTCCTTGCCTAAGTGAGCATGACCGGAGGGCCTCTTCTTCTTGTAGAATTTCTTCTCTTGTGGCTTGCCCTCCTTCTTCTTCTTGCCATCTTCATGTGGACAATCTACCATGAAGTGCCCGTACTTGCCACAATTGTAGCAAGCCATCTTGTTTTTGGGCCTTGCCTTTTCTTTGCCTTTGCCCTCATGCTTGTATCCTCCTTTTCTTCTCCTCATCATCCTCTTGAAGTTGTTGATGAAGAAGGCCTCTTCCTCATCGGTGTCAAGGCTCTCCTCATCATGTTCCGTTTGCTCTTTTGGGGGGCATGTTGCTTTGAGTGCAACATTCTTCATCTTCGAGGCGGTGAACCTTTGAAGGTCGTTGTAGAAGAGCGCCTCCTTTTCCATGATCTCGTGATTGATGATCCTTCCAAGGACCTCCTCCGGGGTCATTTTGGCAAACCCCGGACTTTCTCGGATCATGGAGCAAAGAGAGACGTTCCTAGGCATGAATGCCCGAATCATTCTCTTCACCACCTCGTGGTCCGTCCACTTGGTACAACCGTAAGATCTACTCTTGTTGATGAGTATCTTTAGGCGATTGTACATCTCTTGGAGAGATTCACCATCCATAATGGCAAACCTCCTGAGCTATCCTTCAATGAGCTCAATCTTTGCTTCCTTGACGACTCGGTTGCCTTCATGAGCCGTCTTGAGAGTGTCCCAAATGTCTTTGGCCACCTCAAGTCCATCCACTCGGTTGAACTCATCTCTTGAGAGAGATGAGATGATCACTCCGGCCGCTTGGGCATTGCGGTGAAGGAGCACGGCTTGCTCCGGAGTGATATCTTCTTCATTCTTAGGGATGTGCACCTCGGTCAACACAATTTGCCATAGTGAGGGATTGAGTGACACAAGGTGGATCTTCATGTTGTGCTTCCATATCCCGTAGTCGGTTCCATCGAATTGGGGAGGCTTTCCCAATGGGATGGAAAGGTAGTAGTTGTTGGAAACAAGGCGCTCATAGTTGTAGCCTTGTTGGTTGTAGTTGATTGTACCAATCGATGTGGAGGTTGAGGTGTCAACTTTGGGAATCTTCAACTTCTCTCGAAGTTTCGCCTTGAGCTGGCGAACTTCTTCGTCATCCGTTGATTTGTCTTGATAGAAGAGAATCTCTTCTGGAGTTGCTTGGATCTCGCTGGTAGAAACTTCTTCGTACCCCACTCCAGCCATCTTCTCTCAGAGTTGTTAGACTCTTTTGGGAGAGTCCTGCTCTGATACCAATTGAAAGTTGCCTAGAGGGGGGTGAGTAGGCTAATCAACCTGAAATGACTTAATAAAACGAGGTTAATACACAGGGGGCGGACTAGTCCGGTCCAGGGGCGGACTAGTCCGATCCACCTACATGGAGAAGCCTAAAAAGAGTTTCTAACAGGTTTTAGTACAAGTCTTGTGATGCAAAGTTTGTTAGAATAACTTAGTGAGCCTTAACAAGTTATATGGAAAGTATGAAGCTAAAGATCACAATCAAGCAAAGGTGATGAGCAAAACCGGTAAAGCTAACCCTAGAAGCAATATGTGATGAATGGAAGCTAAGAACACAAGTGACACGAGGATTTTATCCCGAGGTTCGATCCCACACAAGAAATCTACATCCCCGTTGAGGAGTCCACGACGGACCGGGTTCAACAACCCTTCCCTCACCAAGTTTACCGCACGGGCCTAACTTGGTTCTCCACTATCACAAAGAATGAATACAAGATTCGTTGGGGCTTCTCACAATCTGAGGCTCCCACCACAATTACAATCGCAAATCACAAAGATTGACTCAAGCCACAGATCACAAAGATTCACAAAGTGCAAGAGATCAAACCGAGAGCCAAAGAGCGGTGTTCTTCCTCTTCTTCACCTCACTAAACCCTAATCCACACAAGAATTAGTTTTGGAGGGAATGTAGGCAAGAAGGTGGCTTTTGGAGGCTCAAGGTTGCTGTGGCGGCACTAGGGTTTCAGTTTGCTCAAAAGGATTGGTTCAAATGAACCCAGAGGTCCTCTATTTATAGAGGTTCCAAGCCCATACCGCTGACTTCAGCAGATGGGCGGACTAGTCCAGCCTACAGCCCGAACTAGTCCGGCCTAGGGGACCACTGACGCCCCTGACAACTGTCGCACTGCGCGGCAATCGTCACACTACCCGCCAAACTTCAAATTCAAACGGTCACTTCAACAACGGACTAGCCCGGCCCTCACCGGACTAGTCCGATCTCACACAGAACCTTTTGTTTCGTGTGAAAACGAACTAGTCTGAAGACCACGGACTAGTCCGGCCCCATGGACGGCCTAGTCCGGCCTTCCCACACTTAGTCTCTGAAACACCGTCTCCTCTCAAACCCGGACTAGTCCGGCCCCCAGGGCGGACTAGTCCGATCTTAGTCAGGACCTCTTGGTCCGGACTAAAACGGACAAGTCTGTGGTTTTGGGACTTAGTCCCCAAAACCCATTTCACGACTACCCGGACTAGTCCGTCCCAATACGTACTAGTCCAATATCAGTCAGACCCTTCTGGTCCGGCCGAAAACGGACTTGGCCGGCTAGGGGCGGACTAGTCCGGCCCTACTGTCAAAATACTTCCAACTCTCTTCTCTCAATAGGTTTGACCTCTAAACCACTTTGAGCTCCCAACTTGATCTCAATGCACTTTACACACACATCCTCACACAAATTTGGCTAGTCTAAACTCGACACACTAGAAACCCTAGTTTCTCCTTTTCGAGTTGACATCGCCGTTTCCATCTTTTTCCTTTTTGAGGGATTGTGCTTCCACTTAGTCCACACCTGTGCTTAAGATCACTGAGCTCATTAGTCACTTAATTGTCGTCATCAATCATCCAAAACCCACGGGGATCCTAGATGCACTTTCAGACTCGAAGGTCACAATATATCTCATACTTAAAAATGAACCTTACTGTTACTTGGTCCCTAAATATCCAGTGATCATAAGTTATGTCTTAAACTCATGTCGGCTATGTGTTCATTGAAACGTTGGGTAGAAAATCTTTTGTTAGCGGATCCGCAAACATACGTCTAATACTTATATGCTCAAGACTTATGATATGATCCTGGATTCGATCTTTCACAACATAAAACTTAATGTCAATGTGTTTGGCATCACCACTTGACTTGTTGTTGTGAGAGTAAAATAATACGGACTCATTATTGCAGTATACCTTAAGTGTTTTTTCAATACTGTCGACCACTCTAAGACTGAGTAAAAATTTCTTAAGCCAAATTCTTGTCTGGTGGGCTCATAACATGCAACAAACTCGACATGCATTATGAACAATGCAGTGAAGATTTGTTTGAATTTTTTTCACGAAATGGCTCCATTCGGGACGGTAAATATAAAACCTAACGTGGATTTCTTAGTATCCATACAACCCGCGAAATATGAATCTGAATATCCCAATAGGGATGAAAACGGTCGAAAACGATCGAAAAATAGCAATATTGTTTTTGATTTCATATTTTTTAAATGATACAAAAACGAAAAAATACGATCGAGATACGGTATTAGGATTGTCGATTACCCGAAAACAAAAAGATCAGAACAAAAATATGTCGATAACGATCGGAAAACGATAATTATGTCGGAATGATGATAACTAACTATTTCACTTAATATAATTATACATTATAAGTAGTTCACATCATATTTTTATGTAAGCCGTACATCATACATAGTTCATATCACAATTGCATACGCAATCACAATTAATGCGTAGTCCACATCACAATTATTTTGTAATACATTGTCTATAACAACACAATTTTCATCCAAACAGCAATCGAGCAACCGTAGATCTTTCATCCTCAGTGGATGATCACATAATCATTGATGGTCGAAATCTGTACATGACATAATAGCGACATCAAGTCAGCAAGCAAGCAAACGAACGCGCCACGAACAGGAACAGTACAGATGACTGCTTCGCTGTTAGCATGACTGCAACAACGAGTCAGCAAGCAAGCAAACGAACGAATGCTGCTCAGGGATGACTGCTTCGCTGTTAGGATGGATGTGTGCGTTGTCGAGGAACCACAAGCAGAAGCACCAACACCATCATCCACTACATCTCCACCGTCTGACCTGCATCGCCAACTCGGCTATCTTGGATGAAGAACAGAGGATCGAGTTCCTTACCGAGGAAACGAAAGAGCAGATCCAGGTGGCGCTGCTTGGCGAGCTCGCGTGGGCGAGAGCGGTGCTGGAGCTCGCGGGCCCACAGCGATGGCCGCGGGGCACTGCATGGCGAGCTCGCGTGGGCGACGGACGGCGCTGGAGCGGGATCTCGCGGGCCCACGACGACGGCAGGGGGGCACTACCGCGTGCAGCACGGCGGCTGGGGCTCGGGCGGCGCGGCCAGCGCCTCCTGCGGCGAGTCGGGGACTTGGGCACACCCGCACAGGGCACCGAGCGAACAGCAAAGCAACTCTAGGGTTCGGGAATCGGGACTTTCTCACGGAAGCATGGTGACACTGGTCAGTGGTCGTGGGCTACGGGGCCGGCGGCAGGCTGGATTTGTTTGAACCGAATACAAAAATTAAAAACGGAAATCGAAGAAATAGTCGGGAAGACTACTAAACCGTTTTCGATTTTGATTCTGATTAACTTCGTCCCATTTTCGTACTGATCCCGAATAAGTTCTGAATAATCTGAAAACAATCGGAAAAAAGGTATACAATTCGAATCGGAGCGGGATCCGTTTTCATCTTTATATCCACCACTTCAAGTGGGTCTGACTTATGATACGTTAGCATGAGGCCTTTTGTGTCTTGCACATATCTTAATGCTTTCTTAACTGCCTTCCAGTGATCAATGCCTAAATTGGTCTGATATCTGTCAAGCATTTCAGTCATATAAGCTAAGTCAGAGTGAGTACAAACTTGAGCATATATAAGACTTCCGACAGCAGAAGCATATGAAACCGATTTTATTTATCGATCTCATATTAGTTTCTGAGACACTGAAAGTTCCCAAACTTATCGTCCTTGAACTTAGGAGCAAGCGAAGGTTTACTCTTATGCATATTGTATTTTTTTGTACATTCTCTAAGTATGTGAAAGTGCATATAGGCTAATCTCCGTGAGTTTTGATAATTAATAACAAAACTTAAGGGACTAATGAGCTCTACAAGTGTAAGCACATGTGATTGAAAGGTGGACACGTTGAATGCACTCAAAAAGAAAAAGGAGAAGAAAAAAACAAAGAACTCAAAGGATAAAATCTAGGCTTTTAAATTCTTTGTGTTGAGTTCAACTACTTAGCTTGAGTGTGTTCAATGAGTCCGACCACATTGGACTGATCCGATGTTAGGCGGACCAAAGTATTCTGTGTGAGTTCGGACTTGTCCGTTTGGAGACGGACTAGTCTGTTGTGAGTGTGTTTGTGTCCTTCTGGGACTAAGTCCTGAAGGACCGAACTAGTCCACCTTCTTGGACTAAGTCCTGAAGGACCGGAATAGTCCACCCTGGGGGGTCGTACTAGTCTGCTTGGACAGACTAGTCCGTTTTAGTCTGAAAAAGTAGTTCCTGACTAAGATCGGACTAGTGTGCTCCCTGTCAAACTAGTCCACTGAGGACTTGGAGGTGGCTGTTGGGACTAAGTCCTGGACGGCCGGACTTGTCCACCCTCGGGGTCCGGACTAGTTTGGTGTGCCAGAATCGTCCGTTAACTGAAACAAACAATTTTGTGTGAGATCGGACTAGTCCGTTGATGGACGGACTAGTCCGTGAGTTGGTGACCTTTTGAATTCAAAAGGTGGTGGGGGGCTTTGTGGTTGGTCAAGGATGACAACACTGGTCCACACAGACCGGACTAGTCTGGGATCAAAGGACGGACTAGTACGCACTTTTCCTGGTAGCAACGGCTAATTGTCGCGACCCCTATAAAAAGGGATCTCCCGACCTCCAAAGGCCCTCTCTCGAATCCTAGCACCGTCATAGCCTTCCTAGAGCCATCCTAGCCCTCTCTCAACCATTCTTGGAGTCATAAGAGTAAATCTTGAGGATTTGTGAGGTTTGGAAAAGGAGAGAGAAGGGTTTGCTTGATCTTGAGCTATTAGTTGATTCTCTCGGTTTGACTGGTTGATTTGAGTTCGTGGTGGTGTTGATCTTCGACCATTTTGAGTTGTAAACTTGTGGGAGCCTCAGGTTGTGAGTTGCTCCACGAATTTGGTGATTACCCTTGTGAGTTAGTGGAAGAAAAGCTGACCTTCATGGTGGCTAAGTGAGGAAAGGGTTGAGTGAAACCCTACCTTTCGTGGCATCCTCAACGTGGATGTAGGCTCCTTTGTGGGCTTGAATCACAGGATAAATTCTGCGTCTTGCGTCTTTGATTTGACTTCCTCGTTCTTCACTAGATCAAGTTAGGACTATCTATGTTCTTCATTTCAATCTTTTGATCCGCCTCGATCTAGTTGTCTTTACTTCGTACACACAATCTACTAGATTTCTAGGAGCATAAACTTTACATTTCATCGAGTTAACTCTGTTAGATCGCATAAAAATCTAACCTTTGATCAAGTTTGACATCCAGACCGCTTTCCATGCCACAAACCGTCTCTACCTCCATTGACTATTGAAGAAGACTCCATATGAAATTCTAACAGGTAACAAACCAAACATCTTCTGCTTTAGAGTCTTTGGTAGTAAATGTTATATTCTCAACAAGAAGGCTAAAATTTCGAAGTTCGCTTTTGTCAAAGTGTAGACTAAGACACTTCCCCCGGTACTACTAAAACGTAGTCCGCGGAGGTTTGTATTTGGCTGGGACGCGCGTAATATTAAGAGCAATATGGTGACACAGGGGATTTTTATGTGGTTCGGGCCGCCTGAGCGTAATACCCTACTCCACGGGGTAGTTGTTGATGGTCTGAACTTGTGTGCGTAGCGAGTGTCTGTGGTAGCTTGTGTGCGTATGAGCTTAGTCCCCCTCTACCATGTGATGCATCCCTTTTATATGCCAAGGATTGGCCATTATAGAGCTTGTCTGGCCTGACAGGTGGCCCCGACTGTAATTAACCACCTATACATGATCTACATGTATAATTCGATTAATAGACTGATAACGCGCCTTAATAGTGGCATTACCAGTCTTGATAGTCCTCTGATCATGTGTCATTAATATTGAGTTAATTACACGTTTGTCAGGTCTTGTAGTGGCTTTTAATAGCCTCTTGAACGTCCATGCCATTTGAGATCCCGTAGTCTTCCCGTTGCAGGCTTAGGTCCGGAGCTCCTACATGTGGCAGCTTTGGAGCTTCCCTCTACGGGGAGGCAGGACCGGAGCCACTTGAAACATGGTGGCACCGGAGCTTTCCTCTACTGAGGGTTAGGTCCGGGGTTGCAGGACATGTGGCGGCACCAGAGCTTCCCATCGAAGAGAGGTAGGTTCGGTCCCACAGGACACGTGGTAACACCAGAGCTACCCAAATGAGGGGTGCGAGCCCAGTGCCGTCAGGCGTGTGTTGCCTTCGGAAGCCATCAACTCGGGCATAGGAACACCATGGTTTTATGTGCGGTATTAGAGAGTACCTTGTATCTAGGGTACCGACAGTGGCCCTTGGGCCCACATCTGGGAGAAACCCCGTGGGTGAAGTTGTGCTACCAGAGGTGGGGCCATCTTCAATTTCCGCGCTGTGCCTTCAAAGTCTTTCTCCGGGCGGTTGAGGCGACGGCAAAGAGTTATGCCATCGCCACATGGACCTTTTTAACACGGCGCATGGGATCTTGGCATGCAGATCTCACGCAATTGAAGGTCGCCGGTTCCCAATACGAAATTCGTATCGCTTCCTAGAGTAATCTTTGTAGCCTTGTCGTGTTGCCACCCTCGGGCTTCCAATTTCTCATCATGACAATGGTTCGCCTGGTGTAACTTTTTAAACAAAGTTGACCTGGGCCCCCTTGTCATTGATGAGGTCAAATACTATTCGGGTCCGAAGGTAGTTTCCATCCAAGCAATGCGGAGGATTACTAAAGCGGGAAGTCTGTAGATGGGGTGAACTCTTTACGCCTTCATATGACAATGCGCTTAGAGCTCTCTGACCTTGTAACCTTTGTTCCTCCCCTGCTCCACTTTGTGGCGATGGAGTTGGGACTTCCTTAGAGTCGGATCAAGAAGAATGAAGACTTGTCGAAGATCCGCACCTACATGTAGTGGTCGAGCGACTTCTTCAACAACTGGATCCGCATCAGCAAGTTCCACTTCAAGAAGGAGAACCCCGACAAGATTGTCTACTTCCTGTCTTATGCCATGGTGGAGCTCATCCCACCATTCTCAAGCTTCCCGCTGATGCTGCTGGACTTCTATGGCCTGCAGCTTCATCACTTTGGCCCCCACTCCTTCTTGCTAGTGGCGACCTTCGTCCACTTTTGCGAGATGTGGGTGGGTGTTCCGCCCTGCATCGAGCTCTTTCGGACCTTCTTCACGATCCATGCTACTAGGAAGAGCAATGAGTACCTTGGCTTCTACTGAAGCACAAGAACTTGCCGCTCAAGTACCTAAAGACCTTCCCTTCCTGGAAGTGGGAGAGCTGGAAGAAAGATTGGGTGGTCATCACGGTGGATCGCCATGATATGCTAGAGGTGCCTGACAGCCTTCCGGCCGTCGACACCGATGTTTGGGAGGTAGCTCCAATGCTCTTAGAGGAGAACAACCTGATCCTGACAAGGATCCGGGAGTGCGTTGAGGGAGGGGTGACTCCTCTGATGGTCATCGCCAACTTCCTAACAAACCAGTGGGCTCCGCTGTAGACGAGAGAGTGGCCCGCTTGGGTGTTTGGTGGAGAGCATGATCACAACAGGATCGAGACGGGCTTCAGATCCAATCTGAATGAAGGAGATTTGAAGCTCCATCTCCAGAAGTTGCAGCACGGAGTCATCCGCCTCAATAATCTGACTCCTCTGGTGGATTTCTTGCCCTTAAACATGGTGTTGGAGATCAGAAGGGAGTTGCAGAAGAAGATGCCAGCTCTTGATGACTTGGTCCTCGTGAACAAGTGTAGGAGCGCTCCTCCATCAAGTATTGTTATCCCGTGAGCTCCCTGCTCCCATGAAGACTTTGGACCCGCGCCTGTCAGCGGCAAAGGCAAAGGTCCCGCAGCTTCCCTCCCAAGAAGTCCACCTCCAGTCGAGGCAAGGAGAAGGCTCCCGTCAAAGTTCCGTGTCGCAAGCGGAAGCTGACAAGGAGCGATGGAAGCAGAGTGAGGGAAGCTCCGACAGAAGTGACCCCTCCACCTCAGCTTAGGTATGTGGTGATCATGCCTCTAGATTCGGCTGGTTCTTCGGCTCCAGCGCTCGGAGAGGACGCTGACTCTGGCAAGTCAACTCCAGCCCTGGTGTCAGCTAGTGACTCTGGGTTCGGGGTGCAACCTCCGACGGCGGAGGTCCCAGAGGTGGCAGCTCCTGTGGCCGCCTCTACTCCAGGCTCGGGACCTGGAGCGTCCACCACACCAACGACAGCAGGCTCTAGCTCCCAGCGCTCGAAGAAAAAGATCTGAGCCGATTGGAGCAGCAATACTCCAAGGTAAGAATCGACTCTTTAACTTTAGTTTGATTTTTCTCTTTGCTTTGTCTTGAATTCTCTTCTTTCTGTTTCTAGAATGTCGAGAACGAGCACAGCGGCTCTGGCGCCTACTGCGGCTCTGGTGTCTACTGTGGTTGTGGAAGTTGCATCGGTTGAAGCTCCTGCACCAGCTCCTGCCTCTCCCCCAGTGGAGGTGGCAGATGACACGATAGCTTCGGCGCTGGCTGTCGTGGAGACAAATACAGTGTCGGCAAACGAAGCTCCCGTGGTAGCGCCGGACCACGTGGAGGAAGAGTTCATTGAAGCTCCCACAGTTAAGGAGTCTGCTATAGAAGCTCTGACATGGGTGCCAGAAGTAAATGAAGCTCTGGCAAGTGCCTTAGTGCCAACTCCAAAAGTGATAGCTCCGGACGTAGTTATGTTCGAGCCAGTGCAACTAGAGGATCTGTCTGCAGGTCCTTCAACTTCTGAGCCAATGATTGAAGATCCGGCTGATGGACCTTCTTCATCAGCCCGTGAAGTCGAAGCTGTTGTGGCAGGACTTTCTTTTGCTGCGGTTAATATTGATGAGCTCCCAGAGGTCGGCCCCGACAATGTGGAGCTGTTGGATAACATGCTCGCGTTGTGGGAGCCGGTGATTTTGGAAGACCCACTGGAGCCTGCTGAAGCACTTCATGCGGGCCGGAGCCGATCCCCCTGGCGTTGTCTAACAACAACGCCAGCTCAAGTCTCCGCTAGGTCCAGCTCGCCTACGATCACGAAAGCAAGACTCTCTAAGAAGAGCGCAACACCTTAAGGCGTTGGCGCAACAAACTTCATTTCCATATGAAGCTGACGCAGTCCCGGCTGGCAGACCAGAAGGAGTGGGTCGCCAAGGAGAAGGCCCGACTGACACTGTTGGACCGTGCACTAAATGAAATAGAGGCCATAATCATGGCCCTCGACGAGAAAACCCATGAGGTGTGCGAGCATGCCAAGGAGACCAACGAGGCAACTGATAACCACTCGGATAGCCTTGATGAGTTAAATGAGGTACTCCTCAAACACCAGGAAACTCTCGACCAAAAGGAGGATAAGCTCCTAAAGAAGGAGGAAGACCTCTTGAAGAGGGAAGAAGAGCTTGCCCACAAGCTCTCGCTGGGAGAACGGAGCTTGGCTGATCGCGCCGCACAGTTTGATCTATGGTGCGTTCATGAGAAGAAGAGGATTTGGCAAGTGGGAATAAACTTCTCCCAAAGGGAGACTGATATCTTCACCAGGGAGGATAAGCTGAAGGCCAAGGAGAAGGACTTCGCAGAGAGGAGGAACTGTATCTACCTCTGGTAGAAAGAGCTAGTTGACCAACAAAAGCAGATGACTGAAAGTATTAATCAACATGCTAAGGAAGTCGAGCGCTTCTCCAAGGAAGGTTCTACGGAACTTTCGACTGCTAGGAAGTCACTGAAGGAGCTAAGGATCTTGAGAGCAGTTGAGTCCCAGCAAGTCTGGGATTTCTTAGAGCATGCCAATGAAGCTCTAGTGCCATTTGGTTTCAGGCCAATATGTCCAGCTGACCCGAAGTCAGAGATGGACAAGGCTCTGGTGGCATTGACCTCCGCCGAAGGGAAGCTTGAAGTCGTGGGTGACGTGGTCATCGACAAACTGGAGATGGAAGGAAGTACCCTGTCCAAGAACGTTGCCGAATATGTGTTGGCATATTTCAAAAGCCGGGACCCCAGATGTCCTTAGCTTTGGTGTTTGAAGGACCCGTTGGTGAGGAGGAGGAAGCCGCCAGGGCCAGCATTCAAGAAGCTACCCAAAAAGTTGTCTCATTCTTCAATAGGAACTCCAGTAGTTAGGACTTTTCCTTTTCTGCCTTCATCTTGTAATCCTATGATTTTGAATGAATCATATCCTTTCGAATTGCATTTTTTGTGTCTTCAATGTATTGCCCTTTATATTACTAGCTATTGACGGCTATTATACACCAATTTCATCCGTCAATATAACTCAATTATGTGAAGGAATTGTCATTTCTTGCACACATCAACTTTGTATTTAACATATTTCCACTTGTCCTTGGAGAAAGTAGTGCATGCAAATATTCTATGCAGAAATGAAGTGAAACAAGTGGATAAATCCTATAAAATATCATTCCAGCCAATCAAGCGACGACATGTGGCACCACATGGATCAAATGGCCCACAAACAGAAGTATTTGAGGCCATCCAATGGTGTAGCACCAATATCAGTCAATGGGACCCACCTGTCAGTCACCTGGAAGAAGCACACCGCAAAGGGGCCAGTACCAAGTCGATCGACCTTCCTAGTCGGCCGAATAGTTCCTAGCACCTTTCTCGATCAAACTCCACGTGGTGGCTTCTCCCGGCTTGGTCATGGGTGACTGATTTGCGTGCTTTTGGTGGCGGGAACCGATTCTTCTCCAAGCTATAAATAGGACCCCTCACTTCAACACACACCACTTGAGTATTCATCCATTGTATCTACTACTCTCCATAGGTTTATAGGAGTATAGGCTGTAGAGAGGAGAGTCTCTAGTCCATAGTCCAAGTAGGAGAGGAGTAGAAGGAGTCTCGTCCCAATTGGGAAAGGAATGTCTCCCATATTCCTATTTGTATTTGTGACTTTATTTATAATAAAGATGATATCTTTAGTCTGCTATTGTTCATATACTTGAATGAAGCGTTTCTTGTTTGATTGTGGATTCCATGCATGTGGTAGGAATAGTATTTATGATTGTGCCATACCATGCTCATTACATTATCATAGACACTATAAACCTCCACTATAGTCTACTTATCTATGATGTTATTATGTTGATATGATTCACTTATGCTATGAATTAACATTGGTTCAACGATGATTTAGTTCATTGCCTTAGGATGGCTTGTGTCTAGGCTCTTAAGCTAATTACTTAATATGCTAGCATGGTGCAAGGATAGAGAGTAGCGTTGAATGTCTCGTAGACCCATAGATTGAAGAGGTAGGCAGTAGGTGGTGACAGCCATATCTGTCCTTTGTAATCCTCCACGTTTGGCTATACCACAGGCTCTTGGCGGGAGTCGCCTATTGTTGCTAGGGGTAAACCCGTGCCCGGTGTGTTAATCCACTTAGCATAAGAATTCATAATTGACATGATCATTAGTAACTAACTTAGGCTATGTATATGTACATTAGAAGCATAGTAGAAGTCTCTACCTAACCCTTAGCCTAGGCCCCCTTTACCTCATTTACCCCCCTTAGGATAGAATGCTCTTGTGTGTCACACTACCTCAATTACCCTTTATCCATCCTTGCTTGAACCCTATCTAGATCAACCTAGCCTCTCAATTTGATGATTGCTTTGCTTCCATCTAGCCTTCCTTTGGGAAAATATAAATGACACCCTTTGGGAATACTCTTTAAAGGGGAAATGCTACATCGATAGTTTCCGTGCGCTTGCGGACGTTCATTCAAGAATCAAAACCTACCAACAAGCATTTCTGGCACCACTGCTAGAGATGAATTGTTAGTAGTGTGTAGGAAATATCAACAATAGTCCCCTGGTAGATGTACACAATTTGATTGTGAATATGTACCAAAAGGATTTGACAATATCTTGATGACTTCTCTTCACGCTCGAGGCCAAAACGATAGCTCCGAGGTCCGGAGTTTTACCTCTGACATCTCCAGGGACCCTTTGTTACATCGATGGCGGGCCCACTGAGAGTTGTCGGAGCCATGTAGCTTCGACGGCACCCAATGTTAACACTTAGAATGTCGACGGCGAGCCCCCTGAGGGTTGTTGGAGCTTGGTGGCTTCGACGGTGCCCACTGTCAACACATAGAACGTCGACAACGGGCCTCTTGGAGTTCGTTGGAGCTTGGTAGCTTCGACAGCGCCCACTATCAATGCGTAGAACGTCGACAGCGGGCCCCTAGGGTCGTCGGAGCTTGGTAGCTTCGATGGGATCCAATGTCAACATGTAGAACATCGACGGTGGGCCCCCCCTGGGGTCCTCAGAGCTTGTTAGCTTCGACGACACCCACTGTTAACACCTAGAACGTTGACGGTGGGCTCCCAGGGGAGTTGTTGGAGCTTTGTAGCTTCGACGGCGCCCACTGTCAACGCATAGAACATCGACGGCGGGCCCCCTGGGGGTTGTCGAAGCTTGGTAGCTTCAACGACGCCCACTGTCAACGCGTAAAATGTTGACAGCGGGCCCCTTGGGGTTGTCAAAGCTTGGTAGCTTCGACAGCACCAACTGTCAACACTTAGGACATCGACGGCGGGCCCCCTGGGGGTTGTATGTATACTATCTTTCTTTAGATTGTAGTTCATCCTTCTCGTCGACGGCGAGCCCCCTGGCGGTTATCAGAGCTTGATAGTTTCAATGGCTCCCACTTTCAACGTATAAAACGTCAATAGAGGGCACCCTGGAGGTAGTCGGAGCTAGTGCCCCGGCAACATCCACCATCGCCGAGCTAATTACCATCGAATGTTCGTTTTTCCAGCACATAAAAAACGAGAAAAACAATAAAATTCGTCCTCTTATCTATAACTTATTTGCGGCTTATTACCCTTCTTTGAATTTTAGATCCCAAGAAATTCAACATGATAATAAGTATATTGATAAATCTCTTTCGATCCGAATGCCTTCTGGACCCGCCCTACCGGGACCTGCTAGGATATAGGTAGAGTGGCGTACTTAGGGTGCCTGGGACTAAGTCGATAGCACACTCCAGACCTGTCATTGGCTTTGGTTTTCAGGTGAGTAGACCATCTAGCAATGCTAAGACCATAGAGAAAATTAACAATACAATTTATATAGCACATGAGTAACTTGGACTAAATTTCAAAAAGAAATGCACAACTTCGTTATAGACAAGAAGGAAAAGATGATAATAGAAGTAGCGAGCCTGTACAAAATAAATGCACATGGAGTATGCTTTCACACATAAATGTATTTTATTATCGACCCGAATTACAGGGGAGACAAGGACACACTTACAGTACGAAACCATGCTAAGTGCGCTATTCATCTTGTTCTAACTCAAGGAAGGTAAGACACACTTAAAGTACAATGACCAAGTTAAGTGTGCTTTTTGGCTAGGACCTACCCAACTCTGTTCATAGACTCTATAATTTGCATTATGTTTAAGCACAGACTCACCTCCTTGAAACTAAGCATAAAACTTACGGAGGTGCTCAATATTCCACGGGTTGGGAAGCAGAGTCCCATCCTCTGTCGCCAAGCGAACGCATCTGAGGCGGGAAACTTTGATAACTCAAAAGGGACCTTCCCAGACTGGGGAGAGTTTGTTCATCCCTTATCGAGTCAGTATTCTCCGCGGCACCAGATCACCTTCTTCTAGCTATCGGTTACGCACAAACGCATCTAAAGCGCGTGGCGGTATCGTAAATTCGAACAACTGCTTGGCACCTTCCCTCGTCGAGGAGGTCCAGGTCTTCATGCTGGAGCTTGTCCTGCATGGCTTCATCGAAGGTCTGGACCCGGAGAGACCCTATGGTGATCTCTGGAGGAAGGATTGCTTTGGCTTCGTACACCAAGAAGAAAGGTGTCTCTCCAGTAGCATGATTAGGTGTTGTCCTGCTGGCCCACAGTGCTAACGGAAGCTCCTCTGTCCAATTGGCACCATGTTTCTTCAGGCGCTCATATGTGCGCGTCATGAGTCCTTTGAGTATTTATGCATTTGCTCTTTCAACTTGGCCATTGCTTGCCGGGTGAGCTACTGATGCATAGCTGACTTGTATGTCGAGGTCTTCGCTGTACTCTTGAAATGTTGCACTATTGAATTGGGTTCCGTTGTCAGTGATGACTTTATTTGGAACTCCAAATCCTTAGACTATGGACTTTAAGAACTTGATAGTTTAATTTTTGTTGATTGTGAACTGGGTAGCTTACGACCACTTGGTGAACTTGTCGATGGTGACATACAGGAACCTGTAACCTCCGATGGCTTCCGGGAAAGGTCCCAAAATTTCCATCCCCCACACGGCGAATGGCCATGTAGGAGGTATCATTTGCAGTGACTAAGCCAGTGTGTGAATCTGTTTCGCGTGGAACTCACATGCTTCACACTTTTTTACCAGCTCAACTGCATCCTGGAGTGCTGTAGGCCAGTAGAAGCCATGTCGGAAGGCTTTACCAATCAACGTGTGAGAAGACACATGGTTCCCGCACCGGCCTCCATGGATCTCCGCGAGGAGCTTGCGACCTTCTTCTCTGGAAATGCACCGCATTAGAACGTCATTGGCATCGCGTCAGTCGAGATCCCCTTCTACCAACATGTATCTTTTAGCCAATCTGTCAATTAGGTCAGCGGAAGCACTGCCTTCTGGAAGGATGTTGTCTTTCAAGTAGCTCCGGATCTCTGAGATACATGCATAGGAGCTGACTTGAGCTTCTGGATCTTGCGTACTGGGTTGCTCAGAGCTTCCTACAGTACGTATGATACTTGGTGGGCACCATTGTAACAGGGCCACTAGGACCGCCAGCTTCGAGGTGCTGGTCTCGCCCCCTTCACTCAACTCGGCGAGCTGAGCGGCAGGTCCTGATAATCTCTCGACAAAAACTTGGTCAGGAGCTTGTGCTCCGGTTGAAGCTTTCGAGAGTTCATCAGCTTCACCGTTGTTGAGATGCTGGACATGGCAGGAGTCCAGGACATGGAATTCCTTCTGGAGCTTCTAGGCTTCAAGGAGATAAGTAGCGAGTTGGAGATTATTGCAACTACATTCACCTTTGACTTTTTTTATGATGAGATGTGAATCGCCTTTCACCAGCAACTGCTTGACGCCATATGATAGTGCCACCTTGAGTCAGCTTCATACTTCGCCATGTTGTTGGTTGTCTTGAAGTGAAGGTGTACCATGTATTTTACCTTCTCTCCGGTTGGAGCGAGAAAAAGGATTCTAGCTCTGGCCCCCTGCTTCCGCACGGAGCCATCAAAGTGAAGTGTCCAGTGAGGCTCAGTGAAGACCGGGACCTTAGGTTCCAACTTCTGCTCACTGAGACACCCTGGAGTTGATTAAGGAGTTCACTCCGCCATGAAATTAGCCAGCGCATGACTCTTGATAGCAGGTCATGGCAAGAATTCGAGGTCGAATTCTGCCAACTCTGCAGCCCAGTTGGCGATGTTTCCAGTAGAATTTGGATTGTGCAATATGGCACGTGGTGGATAGGAGGTTACCACTAATATCTTGTGGGATTAGAAGTAGTGATGTAGCTTCCTTGAGGCAATAAGAACTGCATAGAGCAGCTTATGCACTTCAATATATCAAGTCTTGGCGTCATGGAGTACTTCGTTGATGAAGTACACTGGTCGCTGGACGGTCCGGACCCTCCCAGAGGGGCCCGAAGCTTCTTATTCATCAACTCGAACCCTCTCGTAAGGGTCTGGACCTTCTTCTTGAGAAACTCGGACCCTTCTGGAGGAGTCTGTATCTTCTTTTTGATCATCCATAGGAGCTCCCTCGGATGAGAGAGGTTGATCCTCACGTAGTTTGCCTTTAGGATCCGTGCCTGGCGACTGGGACCCAGACTCGCCTTCAGGTAGCTCCAGATCCTCCCGGAGGGGTCTAGGCTCTTGATTTGATGATGGCTCTGGTCTCTCTCCAACTAGGACCATGCTGACAACCTCCGTAGTTGCTGAAATGTAAAGTAGAAGAGGCTCACCTGACACTGGAGCTACCAAGATTGGTAGTGTGGTGAGGGGCTGCTTGAGCTTTTGGAACACCTTTTCTGCTTCTTCGGACCAACTGAATGGCCCAGATTTCCTCAATAGTTTGAAGAAGGGAAGTGTCCACCTTGCCAGTCTTGAGATGAACCGGCTCAACGCAGCTAGACATCCAGTTAGCTTTTGGACATCCTTGACACGGGTTGAGGGCCGCATCTCTTCAATAGCCTTGATCTTTGCCGGATTTGCCTCAATTCCTCGGTGAGTCACCAAGAAACCAAGGAGCATCCCAGAACTAACCTTGAGGACGCATTTGTCTGGGTTAAGCTTGGTGCGCATTATGCGCAACTTGTCGAAGACGGCTTGCAGGTTGTCAAGGAGTGATTCCTTGTTCTTCACCTTCAGGATGATGTCATCGATATAGAGTTCCACCAAGTCCCTAATGAGCTCTCCAAATGTTTTGTGCATGGCTCGCACAAAAGGTTAAGTAGCATTTTTGAGACCAAAAGGCATGACAGTGTAACAATATAACCCATCTACTGCTATGAAGGCTGTATGCTCTTCATCTTCCCTAGACATTTGGATCTGATGATATCCAGAATACGCATATAGGAAACACAATAACTCACACCCGAAGGTGGAATTCACTATCTGATCTATTCTAGGTAATGGAAATGGGTCTTTTGGGCATGCCTTATTCAAGGTGGTGTAGTCGATACACATCCGGAGCTTCCCGCTGGCCTTTGGTACAACGACTGGGTTTGCCATCCAACATGGATGGTGAACTTCCCGGATGAAACCAGCGTCAAGCAGCTTCTTGATTTCTTGTCTGATGAAGTTCTATCGCTCGACAGATTGCTTTCGGGGCTTCTGATGTACTGGTTGTGCATCAGGGTATATCTTCAGGTTGTGCTCGATCAACTCCCTAGGGATCCCAGGCATCTGTGATAGTTGCCATGCAAACACAACGACATTCACTCGGAGGAATGTGATGAGCGTGAGTTCCTATTTTTCGTCCAGACCTCCCGATATACGGGTGGTCTGGGCAGCATCGGAACCGATTTGGACGACTTTGACGGGTATGTCAGTGTCGCTGCTTGGCTGAACGCAAGGCGCAGAGGTTGAGCCTCGCTGACGAGTGCTCGGAGGTTGAGCAGTTTGCTCCTTGTTGGATCCTTCCTCCTGTGTTGTTTCAAGCGCATGAAGTTCTTCCAGCGCGTTGACTCCAGCAGTACGATCCCCACAGATCCAGAGGACGCCTGAAGGAGTGAGCATCTTCAACACCAAATAACCGCAATGAGCTACGACCATGAACCTATACAGGGCTGGCCTGCCTAGGATGAAGTTGAAGGGAAGGCTTATGTGCGCTACATCAGAGATCAACTTCTCGGACCTATAATTGTTCCGAGTCCCGAATGTCACCGAGAGTGTAATTGATCTGAGAGGAGTGATAGCTCCCGGACCTACCTTGGAGAAGGGACATGAAGGACGAAGGTGTCAGAGGCTAATCTGGAGCTTCACGAACACCGCGTAGCTGAGGAGGTCGAGTTTCGTGCCTCCATCCACCAAGACATGGTAGAGTTGGATGTTGTTGATAGTCGCGGAGACCATCAAAGGCAACTGACCAGCTCCGGTCATGTTCTTCGGACAATCCGAAGCATCAAAAGTGATGGTTGTGTCCATCCAATTTCGATGGGGTTCTGCCTTGGCGACGGGAACTGCAACAACCATCTCCCAATGCATAGTCTGGAGAATACGTCGGGTGGTGATATCCCAAGACCCTCCATATATCATATGGAGAGTCTTCTGATGCTTTTTGTTGGGGACATCAGAATCATCGTCGATGGTGTTATAGGCAACCTTTAGGACCTTCTTGGGGTCCTGGAAGCCTAGCTCTTGATCAATCAGAGCTTCGTCGACCTTTTAATTTCTTTCCTGTTGACAGAAAGGAGCTTCTTCTTAGCGCTTGTTGTTGCGTTCAACAAGGCGCTTGACCTCATCACAGTATTCAAGATTGTAAGTGTCCGTCTTGTGGATCGAACACCACATCTTCTCACTGCTGCCATATTTCGACGGTCGTCATGGACGTTTTTCGGGGTGTGGCCCCCGGCCACCAGGAGCTGCAGCTGCAGCAGCAGTCGGCATGCCGACCAGCAACTTTTTATTAAAGTTGGACTTCTTCTTTTTCTTTCCACTACCAGAGGCAGTAGCTTCAACTTTGTAGGAAGATTTACCAGCCTTCGCAGCTGGTTTGGAGTGCATCTCTCGGCCCTCAGTAGCCCTAGCGCAATTGTCGGCTAGGCTGGAGAGCTCCATAACGCTGCTGACTTCTTTTGTTACTAGCTTCTCTAGCATCTTCTTATCTCTGACCCCCTGCCGAAATGCGATAATGACAGAGGTGTTGGATATTGAAGGAATAGTGTTTCGTACCAAAGAAAACCGTTGGATAAATGATCGCAGCGATTCTCCCACTTTCTGTTATATGGTGAACAGGTCCAGCTCTGTGCCTGGTCGGGTGTAGGAGCTCCTGAAATTGGCAGTGAACTGGCGATAAAGTTCCTCCCAACTATAGATGGAGTTGGGAGGCAGACTCATGAACCAAGACTTTGCCATCCCGATTAGAGCCATCGGGAAGTAATTGGCTATTACGGCCTCATTGCCTCCAGCCGCGAGGATGGCAGTAGAATAGATCTGAAGAAATTCAATAAGATTGACTGTCCCGTCGTACTTCTCCGTAAAATGAGGCCGAAACTTGGGTGGCCAGTTGGCCATGCGAAGATGCATGGCAAGGGCTGAATAGCCGCCCCCACTCCCAAAGGAGAAGGGTTTTCACGAGCCTCCTGCCTCCCACGACGCGCTCCATAAGGACACGACCGTCTTGCCTCATGTAACAGCGGTCAAGTCCGACCAAAGATCACGCGTCGAGAGCCTTGACGCCGTATGAGTGCGGCGTGCCCCAGCGGATAGTGATGTCACTTTCTGGGAGGGAGCACATCTCCTGTGCTGTGATGCTTGAGGACCAAGTTTGCCAGACAAGGTCATGTTCCTTGAAGTTGCCTGCCCAGTAGGGGCGGACCTTGATTGCTGATGGCATTGGTTACGGCTGCGACTGAATGCTCCACATCAGTGCGCCACTGTTTCATCGCATCCTGAGGTGCTCCAGGCGCCAGTGGACGCTGAAGAAAAGTATGCGCTGTGTTCAATGCATTCTGTGGATTTTTGTCAGTGTAGTGACCAATGCAACTGTGCCATGTCGCTGAGATGGTGGTGGAATGACACCCGCTGCAACAACGGTGTTGGCTAGCTGCTGCATGTTGGAGGGATTCCCCCCAACAGGCTGCTCAACCAAGTTGTTGGACGAATCCGTAACAAAGTTCACCATCCTGAAATCTCAGGGCCCCCTTCTTGGCGCGCCATCGATGTGTAGACTAAGACACTTCCCCCGGTACTACTAAAATGTAGTCCGCGGAGGTTCATATTCAGTTGGGACACGCGTAAGATTAAGAGAAAGATGGTGACACAGGGGATTTTTACGTGGTTCGGGCCGCTTGAGCATAATACCCTACTTGACGGGGTGGTTGTTGATGGTCTGAAGTTGTGTGCGTAGCGAGTGTCTATTGTACCTTGTGTGCGTATGAGCTTAGTCCCTCTCTACTGTGCAAGACATCCCTTTTATATGCCAAGGATTGGCTATTACAGAGCTTGCCTGGCCCGACAGGTGGTCCCGGCTGTAATTAACCACCTATACACGATCTACATGTATAATTCTTGATTAATAGACTGATAACGCACCTTAATAGTGGCGTTACCAGTCTTCTGATCGTTTTTCATTAATACTAAGTTAATGACATGTTAACCAGGTCTTGTAGTGGCTGTTTAATAGCCTCTTGAATGTTCATGCCGTTGGAGATCCCGTAGTCTTCCTGTTGCAGGCTTAGGTCCAGAGGTCCTACACGTGGCACCTCTGGAGCTTCCCTCTGTTGAGAGGCAGGTCCGGAGCCACTTGACACGTGGCAGCATCGGAGCTTCCCTCTACTGGGAGTTAGGTTCGGTCCCATAGGACACGTGGTAACACCAGAGCTACCCAAATGAGGGGTGCGGGCCCAGTGCCATCAGGCATGTGTTGCCTTCGGAAGTCATCAACTCGGACATAGGAACTCCATGGTTTTAAGTATGGTATCAGGGGGTACCTGGTATCTAGAGTATCGACAACATCGAAATCCAATGAAGGTTTCTTGCTTGGTCATGACTTAAACACCTACGCCTATCGTGTTTTCAACAAAACCTCCGGTTGTGTTGAAATCACACGTGATGTGGTGTTTGATGAGACTAATGGATACCAAGTGGAGCAAGTTGATCAATGTGTGCTAGATGAAGAAGAGGCACCATGTGTTGCATTGAGAAGGATGACCCTTGGTGATATAAGACCTCAAGAGCAACAAGGCCCAAGTGACCCAACTCCATCACAAGAGGTGCCCCAAGCACAACATCAAGTCCAAGATCCCCAAGATCAACAACTTAATCAAGATCACCATGATCAAGGATTTGAAGATCAAGATGGTGGCAATGGTCAAGGGGGATACTATGAAGATGAGGGAGATGAAGAAGTTGACTCAAGACCAAGTGTACCACACCCAAGAGTTCATCAATGTGTTCAACAGGATCATCCCGTTGACAACATACTTGGTGACATCTCCAAGAGGGTAATGACTCGATATCGTATGGCTAGTTTTTGTGCTTACTATTCTTTTGTGTCCTCCTTGGAGCCATTTAAGGTTGAAGATGCGCTACGAGATCCGGATTGGGTAATAGCCATGCAAGAGGAGCTCAACAACTTCAAGAGGAACAAAGTATGGGAGCTCGTGAGAAGACCTAATGCCAATGTGGTAGGAACCAAGTGGCTCTTACGCAACAAGAAAGATGAGCATGGCGTGGTAACAAGAAATAAAGCTAGACTTGTACCCAAAGTATACTCTCAAGTTAAAGGTTTGGATTTCGATGAAACTTTTGCTCCTGTAGCTAGGCTTGAATCTATTCGCATATTATTGGCCTATGCTACTCACAATGATTTCAAGTTGTTACAAATGGACGTGAAAAGCGCCTTCTTTAATGGACCAATCAAGGAGCACGATAAGTATCCTAACCATGTCTTTAAGCTTCACAAAGCTCTCTACAACCTCAAACAAGCTCCTAGAGCTTGGTATGAGTGCCTTATGGACTTTATCATTGATAATGGTATAAAGATAGGAAAGGTCGATTATACACTCTTTACCAAGAACATGGATGATGATTTATTTGTATGCCAAATTTATGTTGACGACATAATATTTGGTTCTACTAATCTGTCGGTACCCTGCGTACCAGATACCCCTTGGAACTGCGAAGAGTGCAAAGGAACTCCACCTATCTGAGTTAAAGACTTCCAAAGGCCCCACGTGTCACTCGGAGCCAGACCTGCCTCCCTTCTATGGTTAGTCCCAGTGCCGCCATGTGTATCATAAAACCGGAGCTACAATCCCTACATGGGAAAACTCTAGCTAGATACCTGTGTGGCACCCCCGGACCTAACCCCCGACAGAGGGAAGCTCCAGTACTGACACGTGTACAACAACACCGGACCTACTCGTCCAAGACTGTAAGCTCCGGAGCTGCCACACGTCCAACCACCGGACCTTCAACCTCAACAAGAATACTGGTGGACCTCCAATGGCTCGGACCTTCAAGGAACAATTAAAGCTTCAAGACCCGATTATGTGTCATTAATGCTATCTTAATGACACACGATCGAAGGACCCTTAATACCAGTAACACCACCATCAAGGCGCGTTACCTTGCTATTAAGGGAAATTAAGCATATTAACTGTGTATTAGGCATCAGTAACCACCAGGGCCACATGCCGGGCCATGCTAATGATGTAACGGCCATCCCTTGTACTATAAAAGGACTGGCCGAGTGATACACAAGGGGGAGACTTCCAGACTCTGGTCCGACTCACATGCGCTACACACGTACGCTCAATACAACGACACGCATCCGTGGAGTAGGTTATTACGCTCAGGCGGCCCGAACCACATAAATCCTCGTGTCAATTCATCATCTTGTTCTGAATCTCTGCGCGCCCCAAACAAAATACAAAACTCTGCGGGCTGCCAACGGTAGTACCGGGAGAATTGCCGGAATCACACTCCGATAGTTGGCACGCCAGGAAGGGGTGCTCGAGATTCAAAACATGGTGAACTCTGCTGCTGGATCATCCAACGGTAACCATGCTGTGCAACCTGCTGGAGGCAATCCCTGCAACATGCAGCAGCCAGCAAGTGTCATGGCTCCAGCAGGAGTCATGCCACCGCCGCCACCATCCGCTCCGGTGAATCAAGCTGGACGTCGAGATGGGGCGTCTGTGTCGGTCACTGCATCAGCGAACCACAACCCTGAACACACGATTAATGCTGCGCGTGCTCTTCTCCAACGTCCACCGCCTCCAGGAGCACCCCAGAGTGCGATGGAGCAGTGGAGAGCTGATGTGGAACATCTGGTTGCAGCAGCAGCCGATGGCATTAGCAATCAAGGTCCTCCCCCCTTAGGACGGGCCCCATCTCAGCATCGGACCTTGTCGGGTAGACTTGGTCCGCATGCTTCACAACATAGGAGGCGTTGCTTGTCTCAAGAGGCGACGTCGCTGCCTTCCGGGGCGCGATGTACTCACAAGATAACGAGGCTTTCGACTCACGACCTCTGGGCTTAGCTTGATCGACGTTACCGTCAACAGGACGGCCGCGTCCACATTGAGCGTGCTCGCGAGAGGCAAGAGGCTCGAGATAGTACTGCTCTGAGGGAGTAGGAGGAGGCTGTTCTGCCTTGTCCATGCACCTACGCATGGTCAGATGGTCGCAGAAGTTCCGGCCTCACCTTCCAGAGAAATTTGACGGGACTGTGAATCCCATCGAATTTCTTCAAATCTACTCCACCGCTATCCTTGCGGCTGGAGGCAATGATGTCGTAATGGCCAATTATTTCCATGTGGCTTTAACTGGAACTGCCAAGTCTTGGTCCATGAGCCTTCCACCTGACTCCATCAACAGTTGGGCGGAGTTGTGCCAATAGTTTACCGCCAATTTCGGGAGCTCATACACCCGACCAGGCACATAACTGGACCTTTTTGCTGTCAAGCAAAAAGGGGGAGAGTCCTTGCGATCTTTCATCCAGAGGTTCTCCCAGGTACGAAATACCATTCCTTCTATATCAAGTGCTTCTGTTATTGTGCCATTCAGACAGGGCGTTCGAGACAAGAAGATGCTAGAGAAGCTGGCGACCAAGGAAGTCACCAGCATCACGGAACTCTTCAGCTTGGCAGACAAGTGTGCCAAAGCTGCGGAGGGCTGTGAAATGCACTCCCAACCACCTACGGAGGACAACAAAAAGTCCCCCAAGGGTGAAGTCGCTACCTCTGGAAGTGGCAAGAAGAAGAAAAAGTCCAACGGCAAAAAGAAGCCGTCGGCTGGCACACCCACTGCCGCTGCTACCGCAGCTCCGCGTGGCCGGGGGCCACACCCCGAGAAACGACCTCGATCGTCGTCTGAAGATGGTGGCAGCTCCAAGATGTTGTGTCCCATACACAAGACGGACAGGCACAACTTGGAAAACTGCCGAGAGGTCCAGGACCTTTCCGAGCGCTACAACAAGCGCCGGGAAGAAGCTCCTTTCTGTCAAAGGGAAGGAAAACAAAAAGTCGATGAAGCTCCGGCTGAAGAGGAGTTACGCTTTTAGGACCCCAAAAAGGTCTTGAAGGTTGTTTACACCCCCATTGACGAGGACTTCGATGTCTCCGACAACGAGCATCGGAAGACCATGAACACCATCTTTGGTGGTTCGTGGGACATCACTTCCTGCCGTGTCCTCAAGACAATGCGGCGAGACATGGCCTCTATAGTTCCCACCGCCAGGGCGGAGCCTCACCGAAAGTGGATGGACACTGCCATCACTTTCGATGCTTTGGACTGCCCTCGTAACATGATCGGAGCTGGCCAACTTCCACTAATGGTATCTCCGACCATCAATAACATCCAGCTCCACCATGTAATGGAGGACGGAGGTTCGGGCTAGACCTCATAAGCTTTGAGGCCTTCGTCAAGCTTCAGCTCCGACCTTCAGATCTTCGCCCCTCCTGACCTTTCTCCGGAGTAGGTCCGGGGGCCATAACTCCACTCGGTGCCATTACTCTCCCGATGACCTTCGGAACCCAGGAGAATTACAGGATCGAGAAGTTGGTCTTCAACGTGGCACATATCAGCTTACCATTCAACGCCATCTTGGGCAGGCCAGCTCTATACAAATTCATGGTTGCTGCTCATTATGGCTACCTGGTGTTGAAGATGCCAACACCCTCAGGCGTTCTCCGGATCCGCGGAGATCATACCGCTAGAGTTACTGCTCTGGAAGAACTCCACGCGCTTGCTACAGCACAGGAGGAAGAATCCGGAAAGGAGAAAGCTCTGAAGCCTCCAAGCATTCGTCATCGAGGCTCAACCTCCGCACCTCGTGTGCAACCAAGTGGCGACACCGAAATTCTCGTCAAAGTCGTCAAAATTGGTTCCGACGCTGCTCAGACCACCCGTATATCAGGAGGTCTGAATGATAAATAGGAACTCACACTCATCACTTTCCTCCGGGCTAATGTCGACGTGTTTGCCTGGCAACCGTCACAAATGCTTGGAATCCCTAGGGAAGTGATTGAGCACAATCTGAAGATTTATCCCGACGCTCCGAAAAGCTTCGGAAATCCTGGGATCCCTAGGGAAGTGATTGGCAACCGAAATGTCTAGGAACCCAGACAAGTGTGTCTTTGGGTTAGCTCCGGAAAGTTTCTTGGATTCTTGGTGAACCACTGAGGAATAGAAGCAAATCCGGCGAAGATTAAAGCTATTGAAGACATGCGATCACCAGCTCGCATCAAGGATGTCCAGAAGCTGACTGGATGTCTAGCTGCCCTCAGCCGGTTCATTTCAAGACTGGCGGAACGGGCGCTACCCTTCTTCAAGTTATTGAGGAAGTCCGGACCATTCCAATGGTCTGAAGAAGCAGAAAAGGCATTCCAAGAGCTGAAGCAGCTCCTCACCACCCTACCAACTTTGGTAGCTCCAAACCCTGGTGAGCCACTTCTGCTTTATATTTCAGCAACTAACGAAGTCTTCAGCATGGTCCTAGTTGCAGAAAGACCAGAACCATCCCCAGTTCAGGAATCCATACCCCTCCGAGAGGGTCCGGAACTACCTGAAGGTGAGTCTGGGTCCCAGCCCCCAGACCCGGATCCTCGAGGTGAGATGCCAGAGGATCAACCTCCTTCAAATGAAGGAGTTACTGTTGCTGAACAAGAAGATCCGGACCCCTCCAAGAACGTCCGGGTAACTTCAGAAGAAGCTCCGGGTTCCTCTAGCAAGAACTGGGAGGTCCCCGAAGAAGGTCCGAACCCCTCCGGGAGGGTCCGAGTTGATGAAGAGGATGCTCCGGGCCCCTCCGGGAGGGTCCGGACAGTCCAACGCCCAGTGTACTTCATCAGTGAAGTACTTCATGACGCCAAGACTCGATACTTAGAGGTGCATAAGCTGCTCTACGCAATACTTATTGCCTCTAGGAAGCTTCATCACTATTTCCGAGCTCACAATATTTCAGTGGTAACCTCTTATCCATTGCGTGCAATCTTGCATAACCCCAACTCTACTGGGAACATTGCAAAGTGGGCAACAGAATTAGCCAAGTTCGATCTTAAATTCATCTCAAGACAAGCAATCAAGAGTCAAGCATTGGCGTACTTCATGGCGGAATGGACCCCCTCTCCATCAAATCCTGGGGGCCCTAGTGAGCAGAAGCCGGAACCCAAGATTCCGGTCTTCACCGAGCCTCACTAGACTCTCTACTTCGACGGCTCCGTGCAGAAGCAGGGGGCCGGAGCTGGAATCCTTCTCCACGCTCCGACCGGAGAGAAGGTCAAATACATGGTTCACCTTGACTTCAAGGCGACCAACAACATGGTGCAGTATGAAGCACTAATCTATGGGCTCAAGGTGGCACTATCATATGGTGTCAAGCAGATGTTGGTAAAGGGTGATTCGCAGCTCATAATAAAATAAGTCAAAGGCGAATGCTGCTGCAACAACCCTCAACTAGCTGCATATCTACTTGAAGTCCAGAAGCTTCAGAAGGATTTCAAAGTCGTGGATCTTTGCCATGTCCAGCGTTTCAACAACGCTGAAGCTGACGAACTCTCGACGAAAGCTTCAACCGGAGCTCCGGTTCCCGACGGAACTTTCGTCTGGAGATTGTCAAGACCAACAGCTCAGCGTGTCGAACTGAGCAAAGGGGGCAAGACCAGCACCTCGAAGCTAGCGGTCCCGATGGCCCTGTTACCATGGCGTCCATCAAGGGTCGTAGGTGCTGTAGGAAGCTCCGAGCAACCCAGCACGCAAGACTCAGATGCTCAAGTTAGCTCTGATGCATGGATCTCGGAGATCCGGAGCTACTTGAAAGACAACATCCTTCCTGAAGACAATGTATCTGCTGACCGGATAGTCAGACTGGCTAAAAGATACACGCTGGTAGAAGGGGATCTCTACCGGCGTGGTGCCAACGGCGTCCTAATGCGGTGCATTACAAGGGAAGAAGGCCGCAAGCTCCTCGCAGAAATCCATGGAGGCGAGTTTGGGAACCACGCATCTTCTTGCACGTTGGTCAGTAAAGCCTTCCAGCATAGTTTTTACTGGCCTACAACACTCCAGGATGCAACCGAGCTAGTGAAGAAATGTGAAGCATGTCAGTTTCATGCGAAGCAAATTCACACACCAGCTCAACCCCTACAAATGATACCTCCTACATGGCCATTCACTGTGTGGGGGATGGATATCTTGGGACCTTTCCCAAGAGCCGTCAGAGGTTACAAGTTCCTATATGTCGCCATTGACAAGTTCACCAAGTGGCCGGAAGCAACTCCAGTTGTGACAATAAACAAGCAATCAACTATCAATTTCTTGCAGTCCATAGTATGCAGATTTGGAGTCCCAAACAAGATCATAACTGATAACGAGACCCAATTCACAAGCTCTGCATTCCAAGGATATTGCGAAGACCTCGGCATCCAAGTCAGCTATGCTTCCGTAGCTCACCCAGCAAGCAATGGCCAAGCTAAGAGAGCAAATGCAGAAATCCTATACGCGCACATATGAGCGCCTGAAAAAACATGGAGCCAACTAGATTGAAGAGCTTCCGCCCACCCTGTGGGCCAACAGGACAACTCCAAACTGGTCAACTGGAGAGACACCCTTCTTCCTGGTGTACGGAACTGAAGCAGTCCTTCCTCCGGAAATCACCTTGGGGTCGCTCCGGGTTCGAACCTTCGACGAAGCCACGCAGGACCAGCTCTAGCGTGAAGACCTTGACCTCATTGAAGAGGGAAGGTGCCGAGCAGCTGTTCAAAATGCACGATATCGCCAAACGCTCCGGCGCTATCACCAAAGGCATGTGCATAACCGACAGCTCGAGGAAGGCGATCTGGTGCTACGGAGAATACAAACTCGAGAAGGGTTAAACAAACTTTCCCCCAGCTGGGAAGGACCCTTCCGAGTGATCAAAGTATCCCATCCCGGATGTGTTCGCTTGGCAACCGAGGATGGGACACCGCTCCCTAATCCTTGGAACATTGAGCACCTCTGTATGTTCTATGCTTAATATCACGGAGGTGAGTCTGTAATTACATATGATGTATGTTATAGTGTCATTGTACAGAGTCGGGTAGCTCCTCCGGGAGAATAGCCGGACCTTTCCCCGGAAAGTCCGCAAAGTTCAAGCAACACTTGACACAGTCTCAGAACTAAAAGTGTAGCTAGTTACCCCGGGTCAAACGAGAGATGCAACACACTTAGCTTGGTTCCGTACCCTAAGAGTGTACTTGTTTCCCTTGTACCCCGAACCTATAATGAAAGACATCATTATGTAAAAATAGACTCCACGTGCATTTACTTTGTACAGGCTCATTCTTTTTTATTTTTCTCTTTCTTGTCTATAACAAAGTTGTGCAATTCTCAAGAAACCTTAGCTCGAACAATTCATGTATAATTCAAGTTGCATTGTTAATTCTTTCGGGTCTTAACATTATTGAATGGCCTACTCGCCTGAAAGCCAAGCCAATCTAGGCTCGGAGTGTGCTATTGACTTAGCCTTGTCATGCACCCTAAGTACGCCACTCTACCTACACCCTGGCAAGCCTGAGTAAGGTGAGTCCAGGAAACAATCGGACCTGGAGAAAATAAACAAATGCACTTGATTGTATATAGAATTACAATAGACCTAAAAATTTCTTTCGGGAATAGTAAGCCGCAAACGATTTATACATAAGAAATGGATTTTACCATTTTTCTTGACTTCAGTGTGCAGGAAAAATAAAAATCTCATGATGATGATGGATGATGCCGGAGCTATCAGAGCTTCGACATCCCCTAAGGTGGCCCATTGTCGATGTTTTAAACATTGATAGTAGGCGTCGCCGGAGCTATCAAGTTCCAGCAAATCCAGAGGGCCAGCCGTCAACGTAAGAAAAGATGGTGGGAGGACACCCCAATGGGGTCTGCTGCCAACGCTCCGCGTGTTGACAGTGGTCCCTGTCGGAGCTACTAAGCTCCGACAACCTCAGGGGGCCCCTGCTGTCAACGACTTCGGACCTACACTCTACAAGTTCGAAGCACTCAAGTCTTCAACAAAATGCTACATCCTTTTGGTACATGTTCATAATCAAATTATGTACATCTACCAGGGGGCCAAGTGAGACAAAGGTTGAAGACAAAAAATGAAATTCATAAAATTCTTAGATTTCATTCATCTGAGGACAAGAGATTACAAAATTGAGGAAAAGAAGAGAAGATACAGGTGGGAGATACAAAGAGAAAGTCCTAAATCCTATGGAAGAACGAGGCGACCTTCTGGGCAACCTCCGACACGCTGGCCTTGGTGGCATCTCCCTCTCCGTCGATGGGACCTTCAAGCACCAGATCTCGTGGGAAGTGAGGATCCCGACTTTTGTAGCACGTCATCATGTACTCTGCGACGTTCTGTGCGAGGGATTTTCCTTCAGTCTCCAACTGATCCGCGATGACATCGCCCATCTTGTTGAGTTTGTTGCCAGCCGAGTGCAACGCCTTCAGCGCATGGTCCAGCTGCGGCTCCGGATCATCCGGGTGCACGGGACTAAAGCCCAGCGGCGTCAGCGCGTCATTGGCTTTGCCAAGAAGTACCATACATGTTGGGACTCTGCAGCCCTTGAGCCTCGCACCTATTCCAAGGACCTCTTGGTCGCCGCAAGCTCCGAACCCTCCCGGGCAAGGCGCTCGACCTCTTTGGCGTGCTACTGAATCTTTTCAGCAACTTGCCTTTCGAGTTTAGCAAGCTCCTCTTCCTGGACGTGGATCTTATTCCGGCGGTCGACTAGGTCTCTCTCCCGACCCCACACTTTCTTCTCCCTGGCAGCAACTTCATTCTCCCTCTTGGTGAGGTCTTGTCCCCGCTGCCAGGCTTTCTTCTCTTCGCTCTCGCAGAGCTCCTCCAGCTTCTTGGTGCGCTCCGCGAGGCTCTTGCCACCCAGTGCCAGCCTCTGAGCAAGCTCCTCCTCCCTCTTCACGAGGTCATCCTGCAGCTCCAGGAGTTTTTGCTCTTCATCTTCGAGCTTTTTCTCCCGCTCTTCAAGAGCCTCCCAGCGCTTGACGAGGCTATCGTGGATCACACTGAGCTTCTCTTGGCAATCATTTGCTGCTTCATTAGCAGCCACGGCCTGTTCGTGGATGGCCCAGGACTGGTTGTTGAGGGATCGCACCATGATTTCCCTCTCGTCCAGTAGCTGGCCCCAGTGCTCCATCCGGGCCTTCTCCCTTTTGACCCACTCCTTGTCGTCAGCCAGCCTTATTTGCGCCAGCTTGGTCTCAATTGGAGCCGGTTGCGACACCTCCTAAGGTTTTGGCGCTCCTCCTCGAGGGCCTTGCTGATGTGGTAAAAGGACAGTAGAACCTGACAAAGGCTGGGGTAGGCATTGTCGATGGATAACGACAAGGGGATTGGCTCTGGACCTGTCGGGGTCCTCTCCGCTGGCTCCAGCGGGTTCTCCATAACAAAAATTGGGTCCCACTCTACAAGATCGGACCCCTAAGCTTCCGCGGCACTAGGGACACCCTCCAGGATAGCCTCGGTCGCCACCGAGGAAGGTCCTGCAACGGAAGTTTCTACCTTTGGAGTCGGCTCCGAAGGTCCCGCCGCCAGATCATCAGCAACCGCTCCCTCGACCGGAGGAACGGTCGCCTCGTCTTGGCACCCTGGCTCAGGCGCGGGTACCTCCGGAACTATCACCTCCGGGGCAGGCATTGAAGATTCGGTCGGAGCTGAGGCCACTTCTGGCTCCAACACTGGTGCCTCTTCCACCGCCGGTTCAGACGCCGGTGCTTCGACCTCCATCGTCTTGGGCGACGACACTCCCATGACAATCGACTCAGGTGCTGGAACTTCATCAACCACCGGCTCTGCCGCCAGGGCATCATTAACATTCGGCTCTAAGGCCGGAACTGCAGCTACCTCCGGCTCTGAGGTCAGAGCGTCCATCATCACACCATCCAAAACCGGAGCTTCAACCTCTGGAGCTGGTGCTGTTGGTACATCTTCATTCCCGTGGTCCGGCGCTACCATGGGTGCATCAGGAGATGAGTCGAGGTCAAGAACCATGACAGCCGGCGTCGGGGCTGCCGCGACCTCAGCCACCACCTGGGGCGGCACTGGGATTGGAGCCGGAGCCTCAGCCTACACAACATCAACCACTGTTGCAGGAACCAGAGCTTCAACCCCTTTTTTCGGTACCCTGTGGATGAAGGACGAAGAAACTCAAAATATGATTACAACAAAAACAATCAACTAAGGTAAAAAATCAAATTTACCTTGGAAGGCTTCCACTCCAGCTAGCACGGAACCTCTTCACCGGACGCTCAGGGCCCGACCCTGTCGCTACTGGCGTAGTAGCTCAGGAAGGCTCTCCGGAGCTTGTTGCTGCCATTAGCGACATCTTGGTTGAGGCCTCCCTCGACTGAGAAGGACCCTCGGACCTAGAGCCCTTAGCTGGCCATGGTACCAGAGTCACATGGTAGGAGCTGGCGTCCTGGGGAGACGCCGATGCTGGAGCTGGTGTCGCCGTTGAAGACCTCCCCCGCCGGGGAGAAGGAGCTATTGTGGAAGGAGCAGGCCTGACGGACCTCTCGTCAGAGTGCTTCAACTTCCTTTTTCGGCTGGAGGGCTCAACCAACTCTTTGCCCATACCTACGACTTCAGCTCTCTGTCTCGGAGGAGGAGCAGGGCCACCCTCGGAAGCTCCAGGAATCACCAATTTGGTGGTCGAACGCCTCTCTACTTCACCGAGGTCGTCAAGCACCGACATCTTCCATCAGAGCTCCCTACTGAACTCCGCCTCCATATTCAAAGGGGGGGGGAAAGACACTGGCGGTGTTAAGTCATCGCCCTCAACGTCAATGCCATGCTGGAACTTCTTCAGATGAAGCTCCAAAGCAGCGCCTTCCAAATTGGACTTCAGACCGGTCTCAATCTGGTCATCGTTCATCACACTGTTGAGGGCCCAGGGGAGCTTCTCCCTCTTCTTCAGCGGAGCTGTGACACCCGATTCTGAAAATGAACCAAGTGAACGCATATGTGTGCCCAGGATGTTCAACACACATACACGAGTGCAGTCACGAAAGAGTATACAGAAAATTACCACAGAACAAGATTAATTAACCAAATTTTATTACACAAACCATATTATTCTCGAATACAAGATCTAATGAATATTAATAACAAGTTCAACTAATGCAGCGGAAATAAACTTAAATAATCAAACTAAACAAACTAAGCATAAGGGATAGCGCAGCTCCAATAACACCACAGGCAAAGTTGATGGTAGACACGGCCTAGAACTCTGAATTATCGCCATTAAATTCACAATCCTGACCTGCAACTATTGGGGGGATTGCAAGAGTGAGTACATGTCATACTCAGCAAGTGTGGAAAGTATGACATGTGGCTGGTTCAAATGACGAATATAATAATGGATGAGTGCTGAAGTACATTAAAACATTTGAAAAGAAATGTACATCATGTATGTGAAATAATCCCATCATAAACCATAATTAATAACATAGTACCAATCCATGTTCCATATTCATCACCCATATACCAATAACCATATTCAATACCAGAATTTAATTCATAACCATCCATAACCATAAATACCAACCATAACCATACCAACTCCCAATTTTCCTCTAATCATGTGAGGGTCCAGGTTGCTCATAACCGGGAGCACGGCTATCATGATAGTTTTAGACACACTCTGTAGAGGTTGTATCGCTTTACCCACATGTTTGTAATTTCATCACCTTTCGATGACTATAGAATCTCAATTATGCCATCTCACACTTCCTTAGGTGTGTGGCCAAGAGATCACAAAATAGCCTTTAGAAAGGGATTACTAGCCTATTTAGACCCCACTGAGGTTTCATCGGTGGCGATGCCTCCAACTGAGCACATCTTCAACCAAGGCCCCCCTCTTGAGCCATTCGGATCCCAGGGTAGTCCCACCAATCATCAACAAACCCAATCCAACTACCCCTTCCCCGAGCATCCACAATGGTCCAAACAGCACTAGCAAAGCCCTAATTAATCAGCTACTCTGCACCCATACTTGGCCTCGTGGTGGCACTGTAAATCCTGGATGGTCGCTCCACGAACCGGTCCTTAGATCTAAAGCAAGCAATCCACCATACATCCAACCCATCCACATACCAGGCTTGCTTAGATCACCCATTACCATATCATATTAACCATAATCTCATCCATGAAAAATTAAGTTGAGTGGTATAGTTGTTTTCCCATCTCAGTTGATTAAGCGATGAAAAAAGGTAAAAAGCCCTTCCTGACTCTCTACCATAAATTCCAGGAGACAAGGGTGGTCAAACAACGCTAGTAAACTTCCTACCATTGGATTCCCATCAAATTGACACAAGCATGCAGTTTTGCAAACAAAACATTTATTTTAAAACAGGATCAATATGCTTCAAGGACACTTGCCTTGCTCCGGCTGTAAGACCTATGTGTGCTGAATACATTGGCTTGTAGTGAATACACTTGGCTTTGATGATAAAAGTTTTCAATATCACCAAAAACACCTTTTTATCAAGGTCCGACTCTAGCTCTGAGCTACAGCAAGGTCCGACGGTAGGTCCGGCTTGGTTTGGGTAGCTCCGGTTACGTTAGATGCTAGGTCCAACTTCTTGGTAAGGTCCGACTAGCTTTGGTTAGCTCCGGTGAGCTTTATCTTTAGCTCCGGCATGTCTTTGTTAGCTCCGGCATATATTTGATAGTTCCGATATGCTTTTGCTAAGCTCCGACGTACTTTGTCTAGCTCCGGTTTTGGGTTGACTAGTTTTGACTAGTTTTTGGTATGCTTCGGTGCTAGGATCTACTAGTTTTGGTAAGCTCCGGCAGGTGCTTCATTGTACTAGTAAGCTTCGGATCAAGCTCCGGCTTGCTGTGGGATGGTCCGGAACTTGACCGTAGTGCTTCTGCTTTTCATTTGCAATATTTCGTACTTGCTTTACATTATTGGAAAGATTGCTTAGTATTCATTTGCTAAGTTTTTGGTGCGTTTTGGTTGATATGGATAGTATTGTGTTACTGTGGTTTTGCAAAATGCTTATGTGAGGTTCTCACGTAAGGTGTTGTGTTCGGAACTAACTTGAGTCAAGTCGAGGACTTGGGCTCGTATGGAATGGTTGTTTATTCATGTGCAGGTGTTGCTTGAGTTCAATACATGGATGGTGACGGAATCCATTGGACTAGTCTCAGGGAGGAGATGAGGTTCCAACAACCCAATTCAGGAGGAATTGTGGTTGAGCTGATCAGGAGGTTGCGCAGCATGATTGAATCAAGAACAATGCATATGAAGGTATCGTGGACGTCATTGGAAGATGTTTGCACGTGTGCAAGGATTGCATGGACGTGGCTGCATGGTTCCGAGGCGTGATGAAGAGATGTGGACGTAAAGAATTGGTCGGAAAGGTCCAACCGACTAGGTTATGGACTCAGGCTGCGACTGAGTCGGGTTTGACTCAAATATGGAAAGATTTGAGTTGGTTATGATAGGATTTCGTGTGGGTCACGAATTTGAGTTGTTTAGGAATGTGGGATACGTTCCTAAGGTGTTTGGAAGTCTTAAGATTGCTTCTATCTGCGTATAGAAGAATCCTAAGCAGTTATGGAAAGTTACGATTCGTGAAAAGAGTAGGATTATGTTCCTGATTTGAGTTGAGTTGGCTTTCGAGCTGGTTATATAAGCAAGGGAGCCTAGAGCTCGTGGTGCACGACTTTGGGGCTGTTCCTCTTGTGTTCTATTGAATAAAACTCGTAGTTTGAAGGAACTTTTGTGCCTTGTTCGTCCGACTTGTTCCAGACAAGTTTTACTCGTCGAGTTTCTGGACAGCACTACCTTTCATCGGTGGTTTTATCATAACTCGAGTTTTACAGATCCAATTGGCGTGATTCTTTTTCGTTTGTCTTCACAACTTGATTGTCTATCATATGTCAAAATTTCACGGTCATTGGATTTGTGGTCTGTGATCTACACGAGTTTCTTTGCAGCGTTCCAGAACTGTTTTTCTCGGGTAGGGCAGATTGACCATTGTTTGATCTTTCGATCATAACTTGAGTTTTTCTTGACAGATTTGAGTAATTCTTTCTGTGTTGTCTTTCTGACTTGATTCTCTCTGATATCTATCACTTTTGTTATGGTGAAACACGTTTAGATTAGTCTCACACACGATTTCTTTAACAGATCGTTTTTCTGCCGAAAGGGTTTGGGGTTAAATTGTTTCCGCTGCGTAAGATTTTTAAATCTACCATTCACCCCCCTCTCTGGTAGCTTTTCACGTGCTCTTCGATCCTACAATTGGTATCAGAGCCACGGTGCTCTAATCTTTGTGATTTGCGCGTGTTTTTGACTACTCATTATGGAGAAGTACTCCGCCAAACCTTGTGTGTTTGCTGGTATTGATTTTCAGGTTTGGAAGGCATGCATGGAAGCTTTCATCCAGGCACAAGGCTTTGCAATATGGGAAAAAGTATACAAGCCTTACAAAGTGCCATCAAACGATCAAGTTACAGCTACAAATCTGAGAGATGTCGACAACAACAACAAGGCTCGAAACTTGATCATACAAGGATTAACACAAAGTGACTTCGACCGTGTTGCACACCTCCGATCTGCATACGATGTGTGGAAAGCACTTTGTGAGTACCACGAAGGATCCAACACAATCAAAGAGGTAAGGCAAGACATGTTCAAGAAAGAATACATGCGCTTCGAGATGAAACCCGGTGAGTCTATTGATGACCTTTTTGCTCGCTTTAATAAGATTCTCAGCAACTTGCATAGTGTCAATGTTAATTTTTCAGATGCTGAAAATGCTAGGCAATTGCTAAGTGCATTAGATATGTCAATTTGGGAGATGAAAGTCACATCTATTCGTGAATCTAGTGTCATGAGTTCACTTACTTTAGATGTGCTATATTCCAAGTTAAAAACTCATGAAATTGACATAATCTCACGTAGGAACCCCAATAAGTCCATTGCATTTGTTTCACAACGTGATATGTCTAGCTCCGGCCAATCATCATCTTGCAATACTCTTGTTTTGTTGTCCTCACTAACCCTTGAGCAGATCGAAGAATTTCCAGAAGAGGAGTTGGCACTCATCTCTACTAGATTCTCAAAAGCATTGCAAAATGTGAGAACTAGAAGGAGAGGAAGCTCCGGACCTCAACGCTGTTTTGAATGTGGTAAAACAGGACACTTTCGTACAGAATGCCCTAACCTTTCAGGTCCGACCACCCGGGAAGAAAAACAAAGCAAGGTTCAGACCTCCTCTGGAAATTCCAACAACAAGAAGAAAAGTACCATAGGACGCAAGATGATCAACAGTTTCATCACCGCGCTTCAAGAGTTCAGTTCAAGCGACGTGGACATTGGAAGTGATGAAGATGAAGATGATTTGGCAAACTTGTGCTTTATGGCGGGCAAGTCAAGATCAAGTATGGAGGAGGCAAAACGCAACAGCGATAATGAAGTGGTATGTCCTACTTGCGAAGAAATGTGTGATGCTATTTCTCGTGCCACTATTATTGTTAAGAAAAAGGACAAAAAGCTTAGGGATAGTGCTGCTAAAATTGAATCACTAGAATCTGAAATCAACCATTTAAAAACCTTGATTCCTAGTGATGATGCATGTTCCTCATGTGATTTAATATATGAACAATTGTCCTCATTAAGAAGTGCGCACACCTCCACACTTGATAAACTTGAGTTAGAAATTGAAAAGAACAAAGAGCTTGCTGCACTTAATGATAAAAACTTGAAAGATGCTACCTGTTCTATAATTGATTTGCATTGTTCTACTTGTGACGATCTTGATAAGAAACTACAGGATGCTATGAATGAAATTTCTATATTGAACAATGCTTTACGTTCTCATGAAGTTAAATTTTGTTCAAATTGCAAACTAAAAGGAAAAACTTCATGTGAAAATTGCCTTGATCTGTCCAATAAACTTGATGACATGCATAGGACATTAGACTGGTTTTGTAATGGGAATAAGAACCTAAACTTACTGCTGAATTCTTCCAAGTCTTGCAATGATAAAACTGGTTTAGGTTTTGATTCTCATGCTCATGCTAAGGCACATCCACCTAAAATTGTAAAGTCATTAGGAAGTCGTTTGATTCAAACAGTTCCTAAACAAAAAGAAGTGGTTTTCAAATCTGCAGGAGAGTTGCCTCATTCGGTTTCAAATAAAAATATTGCTTGCTCATCTAGACATGAACACAAAGTTAAATTTCATTGTACCTTCTGTGGTAGAGATGGTCATGTCATAGATTTTTGTTATAGACTAGCTAAACAACAGAAAAGGGAAAGAATGGTTGCTAGATCTCATAACTTTCATGCAAAATTTGCTGCACACATTAAACCGAATGTACAACCTGCTATTTTGAGTCAAAAACATTCAAAGTTTACCTCCGGACCTTCTGTTTTTGCCTCTGGAGCAACTGATTTTTGTGCTACACAAGTAACACCTTATAGGTCAGTAGTCAAGAATAAAAAATCTCAAACTTTGGCTCATAAACCTGCTGTTTTGTCTTAGCTTTCGCGTGTTTTTCCTGCTGCACGTCGCGTGACTCAGTACTGGATTCCTAAATGCCTTTTGACTAACCCCAGTATTGAGTCAATGACGTATTGTGCTTTTATGTAGGTTACACGTTTGAGGAAGGAGAACATTTGGATTGTGGATTCAGGTTGCTCACGCCACATGACCGGTAACAAAGATTGGTTCTCCTCCCTCTCTTTTGTGTCACGTGTAGAGAATGTTACTTTTGCTGATAATTCTTCAACTCCTATAATTGATAAGGGTTCGGTTAGAGTAAATGATCACTACACTTTGAAGGATGTGGCACTTGTAAAAAATTTGAAATACAACTTGCTTTCTGTTTCACAATTGCTAGATGAAAATCTAGAAATTATTTTCAATAAAAACTGCTGCAAAGTTGTAGGTTCAAATAGCGAGCTTATTTTTAACATGTCTCGGTTTGGAAGAGTTTTTAAAGCTGATTTTGATATGTCTTCCTCTAAGCATAGGTGTCTAGTTGCTAATGATTCAAAGGACTTATATTTTTGGCATCGTAGACTTGGTCACGTAGGCTTTGATCACCTAATGCGTGTTAGTGCTCTTGATCGCATACGTGGGCTTCCTAAGCTTAAAGGGGACAAAGAAATTGTGTGCTCTTCTTGTAGACATGCTAAGATGGTTGCAGGTTCACATACTCCTCTCACAATGATCATGACAACTGAACCATGTCAACTTTTGCATCTTGACACCGTAGGACCTTCACGTGTTCAATCCTTCGGAGGTAAATGGTATGTTCTTGTTATCGTTGATGATTATTCTAGATACTCTTGGGTTTACTTTATGGCGTCTAAGAATGAAGTTTTTAGTCACTTTAGAACTTTATTTCTTAGATTATCAATTGATCACCCAGGATCATTAAAATCAATTAGAAGTGATAATGGAACTGAATTTAAAACTCAATCTTTTGATCACTTTTGTGCTGAAAATAGAATAGATCATCAATTTTCTTCACCATATGTACCCCAACAAAACGGTGTTGTAGAAAGAAAGAACAGAACCTTAGTTGAGATGGCTAGGACTATGCTTGATGAAAATCAAACTCCTAGGAAAATTTTGGTTGATGCGTCAGCAACCGCTTGTTATGTCTCAAATTGTGTTTTCTTGCGTGCTAAGCTAGGTAAAACACCATATGAGCTTCGGTTTGGACATAGGCCTAGTGTTACACACTTTCGGGTCTTTGGTTGCAAATGCTTTGTTAAGAAACATGGTAGTCTTGATAAATTTGAACCTAGATCCATTGATGGCATGTTTCTTGGTTATCCATCTCATACTAGAGGCTACCGTGTGCTTTTACTTGACACTAACAAAATTGTGGAGACTTGTGAAGTGTCTTTTGATGAAGCTAGCCCAGGAACTAGCTCCGGTGTTGCAGGACCAGATCCGTATCCTCAGGGGGAGGGTATTTTCGAAGATGAAGAAGAGCCGGTGATACTGCCTGGTAGTTCCGAAGTTGACACGTGTCCAGCTCCGGACATTGAACAAGCTCCGGTTATCACCTATGGTGGTCCTGATTGTCCACAAGTCAAAAGCTCATCAATCTAGGATGAACCTAATGAAGAAGCTTGTGAGACATCTATTTCCCTACGTTTTTACAAAGATCATCCCCCACAACAGATGATTGGAAGCTTGCACGAACAAGTCACATGGTCCAGGTTTTGCGATCCAAACTCTCATGCTCATTCTGCTTCTTCTTTTGAACCCAAAGATATATCACACGCACTCACTAATGAATCTTGGATTATTGCCATGCAAGAAGAGTTAGAAAATTTTGAAAGAAATAATGTTTGGAAACTTGTACCTCCACCTCTAGGTCACACTTTAATTGGAACTAAATGGGTATATAAAAATAAACAAAGTGAGGATGGGGTTGTGGTTAGGAATAAGGCGAGGTTGGTTGCTCAAGGTTTCACTCAAGTTGAAGGTCTAGATTTTGATGAAACTTTTGCTCCTGTCGCTAGATTAGAAGCCATAAGAATTTTGTTAGCTTTTGTAGCATCTAAAGGTTTTAAGCTATATCAAATGGATTTTAAAAGTGCTTTTCTTAATGGCTACATAGATGAGGAGGTTTATGTCAAACAACCACCGGGTTTTGAAAATCCAGATTTTCCTAATCATGTTTACAAACTGTCCAAAGCCTTATACGGTCTCAAACAAGCCCCTAGAGCATGGTATGATAGGCTAAAAACATTCTTACTTGAAAAGGGGTTTACCATGGGCAAGGTTGATAAAACTCTTTTTGTGCTTAAACATGGCAATGACTCATTATTCGTTCAAGTGTATGTGGATGATATTATCTTTGGTTGTGCTTCTCATGATCTTGTGTCCAAGTTTTCAGCAATGATGAGTTCCGAATTTGAAATGAGTATGATGGGTGAACTCACTTACTTTTTGGGGCTGCAAATCAAGCAAACCAAGGAGGGTACCTTTGTGCATCAAATGAAGTATACCAAAGACCTCCTAAGGCGCTTCAATGGACAAAAGCAAGCCTCTTCGGACACCAATGGGAACAGCAACAACACTTGAACTTGATGAAGATGGTGAACCCGTGGATCAAAAAGAATATAGAAGCATGATCGGATCACTTTTGTACCTCACGGCATCAAGACCGGACATACAATCCAGCGTATGTCTTTGTGCACGGTTTCAAGCCTCCCCACGTGTTTCACATCAGCAAGCCGTCAAAAGGATTCTCAGGTACTTACATGGAACCCAAGAATTTGACATTTTTCTTCCTTCTTCCTCAACCGTTACTTTGAAAGCTTTTTCGGATGCTGATTTTGGGGGTTGTAGGATTGATAGGAAAAGTACTTCTGGTGCTTGTCATTTTCTTGGTAATTCTCTTGTTGCTTGGTCCTATAGAAAACAAAATTCAGTTGCACAATCCACAGCTGAATCTGAATATGTAGCTACTGCTAGTGCTTGCTCACAAATTCTTTGGATTGTTCGAACACTTAAGGACTATGGGGTTGATCTAGATAGTGTTCCACTGTTTTGTGATAACACTAGTGCTATTTGCATTGCTAAAAACCCCGTGCAACATTCTAAAACTAAGCACATTGACATTAGGTATCACTTTCTCCGAGATAATGTTGAAAAAGGAAACATTGTGCTTCACCATGTAGATACCGAACAACAATTGGCTGACATTTTTACAAAACCTTTGGATTTCACTCGTTTTTGTTACATTCGTAGTGAAATAGGGGTTTTGCATTCTCATGGCTTAAATTGAGGGGGAGTTTTTTGAAACTTGGGAAGTCTATGTGTGAATCTGAAATTAAAATAATATGAGCATAGTATTTCATTCATATATGACTTTGTGATTCCTTTTACATGCTGAAAGTTCTTACTACATTACTCGTGTTATACATTTTGTAGTTTTTGCCATGTCTAGTAATTAGAATAATTACTTACAATAAAACTAGTCATGGTCGAACTTTCTTGCTGTTTTAAACTTGTTACATGTTCACAAGTGCTTTTAATCATTAAGAATTAATCAAGTAATCAACTCCCATGTTGAGTTTTTAAGAACAAATATAAATTGAGAAAAGATCAAGAGAATATGCATGCATCGCACTTCTTCTTTTGAGATGGCTTATCATTGCACTTAGATATGAACTTGGAAGAAGTTGTGTATGACTAAAACCATGTCCTTAAGCTTCTGATTGTCAAATGACATAGGCTTGACTTGGTTGGTTAGAATAAGGCAGATGCGCATATAATCTCTTGCAAATATCATATGATCTAAATTTATGCTTTGGAAAATAATAAAATGCAGCAACTAGTGTCATGCTTTCAGGTTTTGAAATAGTTAAGTTTGTGAGATCGTGACTTGATTAAATTGAAAATTACATTTGATCTCTAGCATGGCTTACACTACTTCATGTATTTCATTGATGTGATAATGTAAGGTACTTGATAGTATGACTTGGATGAGCTTTGTTTATATGTATATGTTATAATATGATCATAACAACTTGATAGGAAAAAAGGATGAGTCCCAATCTTCCGAAAGGTAATGATAAGTCGATTGATGTGGAGATCTCGACGTTGATGATCCGAGGCTCTCGAGTAGAACACGAACAGCCCCTGCAATCACTACACCACCGCTCCGTTGGTTATCAACCGTGCTTCACACGATTGACCTCGCCAAGAAGGCTAATCCCTGCAAGTGCAACCGAGAACACAAGCAAGAACAAGGTAGACACGATCTGAAATCGCGAAGTTGGGGTCTCACAAACCGAAGAACGGCGATATTATTGATCTAAGCAAAACCCAATTGTCTATGGCGGCTACCATGGAGTATATATAGGTGGGAGGACGTCCAAGGGGGTGCTGGGGTCGTGACCTAACCCTAACACACGAAAATAATGGACTTAGACTTGATACAAGGCCCAATGGCCCAATACAGTGGCGCAGCACCCTAACAGATTCTGTACTTGATTTTGTTTCGACGATTCCGGTAGACTCCGAAGGAATTTTGACATGAGACCGGATCCATTGGAAAGGCTATCTTTTCCCCTTTCCGTGCATATGTAGAACGTCTAAAACGGAGTTCGTATGCGTCCTGGGCGTCCGTTTTAGTGAGTACTGCTCCTGGACTCCGAGTTGGATACGATTTGAAGTTTGGTTCGGTTTCCATCTTCTTTGAATGAATTCTCTGGTCTTCCACGTCCCTAATACTCCCTCCAAGTACTCCTTGAACCTCTCCATGGATCCTAATCACAAATAAATCATTAAGTAGCAATCTATGCTCAAAAACATATAAGGAAATATATAAGAACGAGTTCACCTCTGAAATTAATTGTTGTGTATGAACTCTATTGATTGCATCTTATATATTCAGTAGAGTGTTGTTTGTATCCATATAAGTGATGTCCTCATCATCCTCCCCTCCTTGAATTGGAGTCGTCCTCGACTCAAGCTCGTCTCCTCTCATGTGTTGGTCCAAATGTGCAACGCCATCAAATCTTCTTGTATGCGTGAATGGAGGAGGCCAAGGTGGTGGACGACATAGTGCGCCATCTTGATCTTGTCCATCAAATAAGAGTGCACATTCACTTGAGCCAGGATCCCAAACAAATAAATATTGTGTCATGTTTGTAGGTGCAATAATAATGTGCATGATCTCATCATTCTCCCCTTCTTTATGACAAGCCGTCCTCGGCTTGCTCGTATGTCCAGCAAAGAGGATTGCATTGGAGGTAGAGTAAGTGCTGTCCATAATGCACAACCACAGTGAATAATGCTTTTGTTGTCCCTGCTGCAAGGAAAACATACTAGAAAAACTTGACAAGACATTATTAGCGTTAGTACATTCATTTACTTGACCATGTTGTTGCAGCACAAAAGGAGCTTCCTCATTTGAACATATGTAAACTTTATGCACCATAAACATACCACTATGTTCATATTTGCCTATAGCATGAAAAATATTTCTACTTAACAAAGGCAATTCATATTGAGAAAATATTATCTTCTCTACGATATCTAGATCACAAAGAGTGTCAAATTCAATATAGCCCAAAGTATTTAGAGAAGATAACAATTTCAGCTCATCCCTTTCACATGTTGTTGGGATCAAATGCTTAATTTCAGCACAAGTGAGTGATAAAGTATCAAATTCATTTGGTTGTTCTAGCATAGGTATAATATAATTATCAGCACACAACTCATTTTTGTTATAAGAATCAGTAGGAAAATCAACTAATGGTAAAAGTGTATTATGAAAAGGTTCATCTTGTTGCTGCTCATCGATAGTATGATTGGTAGCAAAATTCAGCACATCTGAAAATGTCATACCGTGGTTAACTGTAGAGCATTGTCCATTAACACTACTCTCATTTTCAGCAATAAATTCAAATGCATTATGAGTTGATTCATAAAAAAATTCGGAAGAGATGTTCAACACCTCACTCTCATTTGCATCTCCATTTATTTGTTCATGTTCCTGCAAAAGGTTAGGCAAAGGAGGAGGTACAACAAGAAAATTCTTCTCAAGTTCATGTATTTCATCTTTACAATTAGATACATTAGCAAAAGTTTCTCGCATAAGAATTTTCATATCTTTCCATGTTCGAGGTCTTTCTAAATCACTTAAGTTGTTCCACCAAGTCAATGCACAACCTACTAATGCACTTGCAACATTTCTAATCTTTCTTTTCTCACACATATGACATTGTCCAAAAATTTTATCCAACTCTATTTCCCAAGCAATATATTCATCGTAACCAAAACCATCATAAGAAGGAAGAGATGGGAGAATGTAATTACTTCTTGTGGAAGGTGTTGTAAAGGAGGTCTGAATGTCATGTGAATCCTTGGTTGATGTTTGATTTTTACTGAGCAACTCCATCATCGTCTTCATCATGTCCATCATCTCAGCATATAATGCATGATTCTTGCTTTTACCTGACATTGTTAGTAGCAAACAGAAGACAACACAAACAATATGTTATCCCTATCAACTACAAAGGATAATGGCAAAGTGGAAGTGGAATCACACACTCTCAAGCGTCTTACCACGTTCTTACAAGTGTTCTTACTGACTCTGCAGGTGGCAATCGGTGGACGGTATGAAGAAACCAATGAAGCGTGGGATGATTGCAAAGGTGTATCGATTCTGCTCAAGAGTAAGGTGTAGCTTGGATGGCACTTTCTATGTAGCAAGTATTAGTAACAATGAAATCAGATAGTAAAGTTGAATAAGTGTCCAAAGTATTTGTCAAAGTTGCTGGTCTAAATGTGTTCCTAGTAGTTCAAGCTAGCAAGATATGAGACAAAACTAGATGACACAAAGAATGCAAGCACTTCTGTTTTTTTGTTGTTTTTTTCCTCTTTTTTTGTGCGGCTTTTGTTTCTTGTTTTGCACTTGCCTTTTTCTATTTTCTTACTTTTTTTTCAGAATGTGCTGCAAGGGAAGAACACAATGAAAATCAACCCAAGATATCTCGTGTGTCTGTCGCAGATTTTCTGCTCAATTTTCCAAGGACAAATAGGCACACTTATATGCTCTAAATTGGAAAACTTATAACAGCAAGATTGTATATATATCTCTCCTCTTTAATTTCAATATATGTAAGACCTATTTTGGAATAGAACAATAGGAGATACTGACCCCGAAATACAGACTGTTCAGAATTTTTAGGTCAATAACAGATTCGGATCTAATGCAATTTAGACATCGATAACTATATTGTCTGGGAAAATGATGAATATGAAAGTTATAGAGAACTTCTTAAGCTTTCCAGAAAGTACAAGAAAAGCAAAATCCGAGTTCGTATGAGCGAGATATGATGAAAATACCGAACTGGACAGAGGTGAATCTAATCTGGACGTGATGACGTGATTCAAAAGGATGAATCAACACAATGCAAAACTCAAACTAAGACTAAAAACACTTCTAAACCAGCAATATGACTCAACCACGGAAACAAACTCAACCAAACCAAACTGAATAACAAAGTTGCAAAGACTCAATGTGGTTTGGATAAAGTAATTAACAGATCTACGAAACTGCAAGTTTTTTGTGGCTTTTTTGTGGACTCTAGGAATGAAAAACAAAAATAATGTAATGGATAGGTGAATTATCTAACGGGCAATCTAGAAATCTGATACCAATTGATAAGAAAATTGGATGATGAGGCCCGATCTTCCGAAAGGTAATGATAAGTCGATTGATGTGGAGATCTCGACGTTGATGATCCGAGGCTCTCGAGTAGAACACGAACAGCCCCTGCAATCACTACACCACCGCTCCGTTGGTTATCAACCGTGCTTCACACGATTGACCCCTCCAAGAAGGCTAATCCCTGCAAGTGCAACCGAGAACACAAGCAAGAACAAGGTAGACACGATCTGAAATCGCGAAGTTGGGGTCTCACAAACCGAAGAACGGCGATATTATTGATCTAAGCAAAACCCAATTGTCTATGGCGGCTACCATGGAGTATATATAGGTGGGAGGACGTTCAAGGGGGTGCTGGGGTCGTGACCTAACCCTAACACACGAAAATAATGGACTTAGACTTGATACAAGGCCCAATGGCCCAATACAGTGGCGCAGCACCCTAACAGATTCTGTACTTGATTTTGTTTCGACGATTCCGGTAGACTTCGAAGGAATTTTGACATGGGACCGAATCCATTGGAAAGGCTATCCTTTCCCCTTTCCGTGCATATGTAGAACGTCCAAAACGGAGTTCGTATGCGTCCTGGGCGTCCGTTTTAGTGAGTACTGCTCCTGGACTCCGAGTTGGATACGATTTGGAGTTTGGTTCGGTTTCCATCTTCTTTGAATGAATTCTCTGGTCTTCCACATCCCTAATACTCCCTCCAAGTACTCTTTGAACCTCTCCATTGATCCTAATCACAAATAAATCATTAAGTAGCAATCTATGCTCAAAAACATATAAGGAAATATATAAGAACGAGTTCACCTCTGAAATTAATTGTTGTGTATGAACTCTATTGATTGCATCTTGTATATTCAGTAGAGTGTTGTTTGTATCCATATAAGTGATGTCCTCATCACAACTAAAGGGGGAGAGATAATTTGTTTATATCTCATGACTTGCTGAATACATTGTCAAAGGCGGAGAGATAAGCATGAAGAGAGAGAGAATATAAGGAGAGATAATAAAGGGGGAGAGATAATATGGGATAATTTTTCTTCTCATTTACTTTTGATTTACAAAGGGGGAGAAATTGTCTTTAAAACTTTTATGTGAATAAGCCAATGTTCAGATTTTAAATGGTGTTGCCAATGCATTCATCAAGAGGGAGATTGTAAGACCTATGTGTGCTGAATACATTGGCTTGTAGTGAATACACTTGGCTTTGATGATAAAAGTTTTTAATATCACCAAAACAACTTTTTATCAAGGTCCGACTCTAGCTCTGAGCTACAGCAAGTTCCGACGGTAGGTCCGGCTTGGTTTGGGTAGTTCCGGTTATGTTAGATGCTAGGTCCGACTTCTTGGTAAGGTCCGACTAGCTTTGGTTAGCTCCGGTGAGCTTTATCTTTAGCTCCGACATGTCTTTGTTAGCTCCGACATACATTTGATAGCTCCGGCATGCTTTTGCTAAGCTCCGACGTACTTTGTCTAGCTCTGGTTTTGGGTTGACTAGTTTTGACAAGTTTTTGGTAAGCTCCGGTGCTAGGATCTACTAGTTTTGGTAAGCTCCGGCAGGTGCTTCATTGTACTAGTAAGCTCCAGATCAAGCTCCGGCTTGCTGTGAGATGGTCCGGAACTTGACTGTAGTGCTTCTGCTTTTCATTTGCAATGTTTCGTACTTTCTTTACATTATTGGAAAGATTGCTTAGTATTCATTTGCTAGGTTTTTGCTGCGTTTTGGTTGATATGGATAGTATTGTGTTACTGTGGTTTTGCAACATGCTTATGTGAGGTTCTCACGTAAGGTGTTGTGTTCGGAACTAACTTGATTCAAATCGAGGACTTGGACTCGTATGTAATGGTTGTTTATTCATGTGCAGGTGTTGCTTGAGTTAAAGACATGGCTGGTGACGGGATCCATTGGACTAGTCTCAGGGAGGAGATGAGGTTCCAACAACCAAATTCAGGAGGAATTGTGGTTGAGCTGATCAGGAGGTTGCGCAACATGATTGAATCAAGAACAATGCATATGAAGGTATCGTGCACGTCATTGGAAGATGTTTGCACGTGTGCAAGGAGTGCATGGACGTGGCTGCATGGTTCCAAGGCGTGATGAAGAGATGTGGACATAAATAATTGGTCGGAAAGGTCCAACCGACTAGGTTATGGACTCAGGCTGCGGCTGAGTCGGGTTTGACTCAAATATGGAAAGATTTGAGTTGGTTATGATAGGATTTCGTGTGGGTCAAGAATTTGAGTTGTTTAGGAATGTGGGATACGTTCCTAAGGTGTTTGGAAGTCTTAAGATTGCTTCTATCTGCGTATAGAAGAATCCTAAGCAGTTATGGAAAGTTACGATTCGTGAACAGAGTAGGATTAGGTTCCTGATTTGAGTTGAATTGGCTTTCGAGCTGGTCATATAAGCAAGAGAGCCCAGAGCTCATGGTGCACGACTTTGGGGCTGTTCCTCTTGTGTTCTATTGAATAAAACTTGTAGTTTGAAGGAACTTTTGTGCCTTGTTCGTCCGACTTATTCCAGACAAGTTTTACTCGTCGAGTTTCTGGACAGCACTACCTTTCGTCGGTAGTTTTATCATAACTCGAGTTTTACAGATCCAATTGGTGTGATTCTTTTTGGGTTGTCTTCACAACTTTATTGTCTATCATCTGTCAAAATTTCACGGTCATTGGATTTGTGGTTTGTGATCTACACGAGTTTCTTTGCAGCGTTCCCGAACTGTTTTTCTCGGGTAGGGCAGATTGACCATTGTTTGATCTTTCGATCATAACTTGAGTTTTTCTTGACGGATTTGAGTGATTCTTTTTGTGTTGTCTTCGTGACTTGATTCTCTCTGATATCTATCACTTTTGTCATGGTGAAACACGTTTAGATTAGTCTCACACACGTTTTATTTAACAGATCATTTTTCTGCCGAAAGGGTTTGGGGTTAAATTGTTTTCGCTGCGTAAGATTTTTAGATCTACCATTCAACCCCCCCTCTGGTAGCTTTTCACGTGCTCTTCGATCCTACACCGGCGAATGGGGTTGCTCAAGCGCTTCAAAGTCTTGGTTCTAAAAATCCTCGTACACAACCTCTTGAGCACTTCCCTCTACTCATGATCACATATACAAGAAAACACATACAAATCAACATGGTGCACACAAACTAATCAACATGCAATTACATGCATGCATGCAAAGTTCAATAATTAATTAACTATGGTTGTTTATTAATTAGATGCAACTAGTTCATACGTGTTCATATGAGTTTACGGGGTTTTAGCAAGAATTAGTGCTGCTGAAAATAAAAAGACGATGCAACTAAAATTAATTTACGTCTATTAGATCTAATACGTCGCTAAAATTTGTATCGGAAAAACGAACCCTACCGTAGATGCGACGGCTTCGAAGATCTCGGGACGAAGGCGACGCAGACGAAATAGATGACGCAGCGGTATTTCGGCGGCACGACGACGACGACGCGATGAAGTTCTTTGGTGGATGACGGCACCCTCCTTTTTTCTTCCTCTTCCTCCCTTTTTTTCCTCTCTTTTTCTTCCTGGCGGCACCTCTGTTTTTCTCTTTTCTTCTACTGGCGGCTAGGGCTTTTCTTCTGGGCGTCTCTGGCGGCGCTGCGGTTTTTCAGCGTCTCTGGCATCGGGAAACACGAGGGTCTCGGTTCCTTTTATAACCGCAGCAGCTAGGGCACGCGGGGCGAGCGGCTTGGGCGAGCGGCACCGCAACCGGCTCGGTCACGGGCCAGCGCGCGGGAGCATGGGCGGGCGGGCGCGCTCGGCGGGGTCAATGCGGCGCAGGGCCAGGTGTGGTGGGGCCAACGGGGCAGCGGGAGCGCGGGAGTGCTCGGCGTGTGCGGCGCGCTAGCACGCGGGAGAGGGGCCAGGCGCGCTGGCGCGGGCGGGTCAACGCGGGGAGTGGGGTGCGCCGCAGCGTGGGGCCGGTGGGGCGCTTCGTGGCGGGCGCGCGCTGGGGCGTCGCGTGGGCGGCTAGCGCTAGCTGGGCCCGTTCGGCCTGGCCAGCGGGCGGGTGTTTTTTTTCCTTTTTTCTTTCTTTTTTTCCTTTTCTTTTCTTTTTTATACTTTCTTTTTTTCATTATTATTATTATATATTATTTATTTATATTTTTTATATATATTATTATAATATATATTATTTATTTATATATATTTTTATTTGTTTCTTTAGGTTTCACAAATATATATATTTATATATATATTATTGTTTTTATATTTATTCCCTAATACATGTTTTACGCTATCATTTTGTTTTTCTTCTTTTGTTACACATATTTTGTATATATGCTCCATCTTTATTATTATTATTATTATTCATCTTCTTCTATAATTCTCTTTTCCAATTACTTTTCTAATGTAAAAAATTTCTATTTTTATTTTAATAGATCTAGTTACTCAGTTTATATCTAAATATGAATGCATGTGCATAGATGATTTAGTTCTTTTCCTTTTCTTTTTATTTCTTTTCTTCCATATTTGTTATGCTAATTTAATTTATTTTAATGTACTTACTCTGGTAAATAAATTTCTTTTAGCTTATTTATTTTGGTAATAAATTTTCAATACATGAGGATGAATGCAAAATGCAATATGAGATGCATATATTTTATATTTTTATTTATAAAAACAATTTCCTCTCATTATTAACTCTAAATTCCCATTTAAATTTTTAATTTGCCGAAACTCGAAAATCTGGGTGTTACAATTCTACACCCCTTAAAATGAATCTCGCCCTCGAGATTCGGATAGGTTGAAGAAGAGATTTGGAAATAAAAATTAGCCAAGTTTGAAAATTTCTGGGATGTTACAATTTACCCCCCTTAAAGGAATCTCGCCCTCGAGATTTGGCGCATTAAAGAAGAGATGAGAAAATCCTTGATAACATCTTCCCGCTTCCATGTAGCTTCTTCCGCGGTTATGATTATTCTTGTAGTGTCGATCTTCCACGGAAGTAGAGACATTAATGAAGGTAGAAGGAATCCCAACCTATATGCATGCATCAAGGTATATGAAACTAAACAACTGGCTATACTAGCCTAGGTGGATATGGCAATGCTAAAGCATCCCAAAATCCTCTATTAAGCACACAATCAAATAATATATATAGCAAATCGCACTCCAAGCAAAACACATCGATTTCTAAGTGCTCCTATGTGCTCTAAAGTGTCCATTCTATCTAGGTTGCGTCCTACGGTCAACTTGTGACTCTGATACCAATCTGTGACATCCGGTTCCGAAAATGAACTAAGTGAACGCATATGTGTGCCCAGGATGTTCAACACACATACACGAGTGCATTCACAAAAGAGTATACAGAAAATTACCACTGAACAAGATTAATTAACCAATTTTTATTACACAAACCATATTATTCTCAAATACAAGATCTAATGAATATTAATAACAAGTTCAACTAATGCAGCAGAAATAAACTTAAATAAGCAAACTAAACAAACTAAGCATAAGGGATAGCGCAGCTCCAATAACACAACAGGCAAAGCTGACGGTAGACATGGCCTAGAACTCTGCATTATCGCCATTAAACTCACAATCCTGACCTGCAACTGTTGGGGGGGTGGCAAGAGTGAGTACATGTCATACTCAGCAAGTGTGGAAAGTATGACATGTGGCTGGTTCAAATGACGAATATAATAATGGTTGAGTGCTGAAAAGTACATTTGAAAAGCAATGTACATCATGTATGTGAAATAATCCCATCATAAACCATAATTAATAACATAGTACCAATCCATGTTTCATATCCATCACCCATATACCAACAACCATATTCAATACCAGAATTTACTTCATAACCATCCATAACCATAATACCAACCATAACCATACCAACTCCTAATTTTCCTCTAATCATGTGAGGGTCCATGTTGCTTATAATCGGGAGCACGGCTATCATGATAGTTTTAGACACACTCTGCAGAGGTTGTATCGCTTTACCCACGTGTTTGTAATTTCATCACCTTTCGATGACTATAGAATCTCAATTATGCCGTCTCACACTTCCTTAGGTGTGTGGCCAAGAGATCACAAAATAGCCTTTACAAAGGGATTACTAACCTATTTAGACCCCACTGAGGTTTCACCGGTGGTGATGCCTCTAACTGAGCACATCTTCAACCAAGGGCCCCCTCTTGAGCCATTCGAATCCCAGGGTAGTCCCACCAATCATCAACAAACCCAATCCGACTACCCCTTCCCCGAGCATCCACAATGGTCCAAGCAGCACTAGCAAAGCCCTAATTAATCAGCTACGCTGCACCCATACTTGGCCTCGTGGTGGCACTGTAAATCCTAGATGGTCGCTCCACGAACCGGTCCTTAGATCTAAGGCAAGCAATCCACCATACATCCAATCCATCCACATACCAGGCTTGCTTAGATCACCCATTACCATATCATATTAACCAGTTCATATTAACCATAATCTCATCCATGCATAATTAAGTTGAGTGGTATAGTTGTTTTCCCATTCTAGTTGATTAAGCGAAGCAAAAAGGTAAAAAACCCTTCCCGACTCTCTACCATAAATTCTAGGTGACAAGGGTGGTCAAACAACGCTAGTAAACTTCCTAGCATAGGATTCCCATCAAATTGACACAAGCATGCAATTTTACAAACAAAACATTTATTTTAAAACAGGATCAATATGCTTCAAGGAGACTTGCCTTCCTCCGGCGAATGGGGTTGCTCAAGCGCTTCGAAGTCTTGGTTCTGAAAATCCTCGTACACAACCTCTTGAGCACTTCCCTCTACTCGTGATCACACATACAACAAAATACATACAAATCAACATGGTGCACACAAACTAATCAACATGCAATGACATGCATGCATGCAAAGTTCAATAATTAATTAACTATGATTGTTTATTAATTAGATGCAACTAGTTCATACGTGTTCATATGAGTTTACGGGGTTTTAACGAGAATTAGTGCTGCTGAAAATAAAAAGACAATGCAACTAAAATCAATTTACGTCTATTAGATCTAATACGTTGCTAAAATTCGTATTGGAAAAATGAACCCTACCGTAGATGCGACGGCTTCGAATATCACGGGACGAAGGCGACACGGATGAAATAGATGGCGCAACGGTCCTTCGGCGGCGAGACGACGGCGACGCGATGACGATTTCTGGCGGACGACGGCACCCTCCTTTTTTTCTTCCTCTTCCTCCCTTTTTTTCCTCTCTTTTTCTTCCTGGCGGCACCTCTGTTCTTCCCTTTTCTTCTACCGGTGGCTAGGGCTTTTCTTCTGGGCGTCTCTGGCGGCGCTGCTGTTTTTCAGAGTCCCTGGCATCGGAAAACACGAGGGTCTCGGTCCCTTTTATAACCGCAGCAGCTAGGGCACGCGGGGCCAGCGGCTTGGGCGAGCGGGACCGCAACCGGCTCGGTCATGGGCCAGCGCGCGGGAGCATGGGCGGGCGGGCACGCTCGGCGGGGCCAATGCGGCGCGGGACCAGGAGCAGTGGGGCCAGCGGGGCAGCTAGAGCACGGGAGCGCTCAGCGCGTGCGGCGCGCAAGCGCGCGGGAGCGGGGCCAGGCGCGCTGGCGCGGGCGGGTCAACGCGGGGCGTGGGGTGCGCTGCAGCGTGGGGCCGGCGGGGCGCTTTGCGGTGGGCACGCGCTGCGGCGTCGCGCAGGCGGCTAGCGCTGGCTGGGCCGGTTCGGCCTGGCCAGCGGGCGGGTGTTTTCTTTTTCCTTTTTTTCTTTCATTTTTTCCTTTTCTTTTCTTTTTTTATAATTTCTTTTTTTTCATTATTATTATTATTATATAATATTTATTTATATTTTTTATATATTATATATATATATTTGTTTGTTTCTTTAAGTTTCACAAATATATATATATTTATTTATATATATATTATTGTTTTTATATTTATTCCCTAATACATGTTTTACGCTATTATTTTGTTTTTCTTCTTTTTTTACACATATTTTGTATATATGCTCCATCTTTTATTGTTATTATTATTATTATTATTATTATTATTATTCATCTTCTTCTATAATTTTCTTTTCCAATTACTTTTCTATTGTAAAAAATTTCTATTTTTATTTTAATAGATCTAGTTACTCAATTTATATCTAAATATGAATGCATGTGCATAGACGATTTAGTTCTTTTCCTTTTCTTTTTATTTCTTTTCTTCCATATTCGTTATGCTAATTTAATTTATTTTAATGTACTTACTCTGGTAAATAAATTTCTTTTAGCTTGTTTATTTTGGTAATAAATTTTCAATACATGAGGATGAATGAAAAATGCAATATGAGATGCATATATTTTATATTTTTATTTATAAAAACAATTTCCTCCCATTATTAACTCTAAATTCCTGTTTAAATTTTTAATTTGCCGAAACTCGAAAATCAGGGTGTTACAGGAGCTCACCTGTTGACCAGGAAGTTGCAAAAGACCATCTGGGGGGTCATCCCTCCTTCCACACACTGGCGGATCCTAGTCAAGGCAGGGTTGAAGGCCTCCGACAGCAATGGGACCTCACTCCATGCTTCCGTGTCAACATTGGGAAGACCCTCAAGCAGCTCCAGCCTCTCGTGCTCTTCTGCCGTGACGATAATCCAATCCTTATTCCGGTCGTCCCACTTGCCGAAAGGAAACGACCTCAAATACTTGTGGGGGCACTTCTTGCACTTCACAAAATAGTAGAAGACAAGGTACTCGTCACTCTTGCCGGTAGTGTGGATGGTGAAGAAGGTGCGGGAAAGCTCGACGCAGGGGGGAATACCCACCCACATCTCGCAGAAGTTGACAAATGTGGACATAAGAAGAAGGTAGTGAGGGCCAAGGTGGTACAACTGCAGACCATAGAAGTCTAACAGCATCAAGAGAAAAGTGGAGAAAGGTGCGATCAGTCCCACCATGGCGTACGCGGAAAAGTACACCATGTCGTCGATGCGCTTCTTCTTGAACGGGAGCTTGCCGACGCGTACCTGGTGGTTGAAGGAGTCGCTGGACCACCCCATGTAGGTCCGGACTTTCTTCAAATCATCGTCGGTCGTGAGACGACTCTTGCGGAGACTGTTGACGGCTGTTACATACCAATTTCATCCGTCAATTTAACTCAATTATGTGAAGGATTGATCATTTCTTGCACACATCACCTCTCTATCTAACCCAATTCCACTTGGACTTGGAGAAATATGTGTATGCAGCATTTTATGCAGGAAATGAGGAAATGTAGAGGGACCAATCCTATAAAATATCATCCCAGCCAATCAGGCGACGACATGTGGCATCCCATGGATCAAATGACCCACAAACAGAAGTATCCGAGGAGATCCAACGGTGTATCACCCATATACATCAATGGGACCCACTTGACAGCCACCTGGAGAAAGCACACGAGAAATGGTGCAATGACCAGGTCGGCCGAACCAGGGGGTCGACCGACGTGGTCTTTGCACCAAACTCGGTCAGCCTCCACGTGTTGTCTCCTCCCGGCTCCCTGGAGTCAATGGTGACTGATTCGTGCACTTTTGGTGGCGGGAACCGACCTCAACACTAGTATAAATAGGACCCCCTACCCCTCACTTCAACACACACCACTTGGGCATCATTCTATTGTATACACTATCTTCCATAGTCCTTAGAGGAGTTAGGATGTAGAGAGGATATCCTCTAGTCCCAAGTCCAAATTGGGAAAGGAGTAGAAGGAGTCTCTCTTCCCAATTCCACATTGGAAAAGGTATGGCTTATGTATTCCTTCCTGTATTTGTGACTTTGTGCTCAATAAAGATATTATCTTTAGTCTTCTTTTATACGTATACTTGGACAAAGCGTTTCTTGTTTGATTGTGGAGTCCATGTATGTGGAAGGTATAGTCTTTATGATTTCACTTTCATGATCACATCTTATGGTCATAAACACTATAGACCCCCACTATAGTCTATGTAGTTATAATATGATTATGTTAGTATGAATGACTTACGCTATGCTTCAACATTGGTTCAACGATGTTTAGGTTAGTCATTGCCTTAGGATGGCTTGTGCCATGGCTCCTAAGGTATTTGCTTAGTATGCTAGCATGGTGCTAGGGTATTTAAGTAGCGTTGGATGTCTCATAGACCCACGGATTGAAGAGGTAGGCAGTAGGTGGTGACAACCCTATCTGTCCTTTGTAATCCTCCACGTTCGGCTATGCCACAGGCTCTTGACGGGAGTTGCCCTAGTATTGCTAGAGGTAAGCCCTTGCCCGATGTGTTGAATAGCATTGTATAGGAATTCATCATTGACATGACCATTAGTATCTACCTTAGGTTATGTATATGTATTAGAAGCATTGTAGGAGCAACTCTCAAACTCTCAATCCAATCTCCCTCTAGGACCCATTTTACCCTTCAGAATAGATTGCCTAGGTGTGTGTCACACTACCCCTATTATCAAGTTACCCCTGTCCGGATAATGGATTGGTATCCCATAGCTTGACCATAAGAGTAGTATATACTTTACTCCATTGTCTTCCTTTGGGATAAATACGATACCCTTGGGAATACTCATGGGTGAAATGCTACAATGATATCTTCCGTGCGCTTGTGGATCTCATCTCTTTACCGGAGATGATCTGTGGCGTTAAGAAATACCAACAAGCATTCCTGACGCCGTTGCCGGGGATGATTTGTTAGTATATCTTAGGAGCCGTCAACAAGCATTTCTGGCGCCGTTGCCGGGGAAGGCAAAGGAAGTGAAGGATAGCTATCACTTGTGATTAAGCTATAGGTACTAATAGTTATTAGGCAGGATTAACCTTGTTTGTTTTCTCCTTTGTGTGAAAACAGGGTAGTGTTGGCCAATGCATTATATGGGATGGCCAACGAGGACGCAAGTGCTAAACTGCAAGATGATTTAAGGCGTACCTCAACAAATGTCCGCTAGGCAAAACCATTGCCTTTTTGCGGGAGAATTTCAGCTTTCAGTAGGAGCCAAAGTCATCCATACCCAGGCTTGGGGAAGGCTCCAAGAAGTTCTTCTTGGTTTGCCTCCACCATGGGGTGGATAGCTGGCTCTTCATCCAACACTCGTGTCATGGGTTGGCTCCACCAATCCATGACCACATTCATGCTATAGCTGAAGGAGTCATATTCTCATGGATGAGAAAAAGGTCTCCACTCAAGGGGTGAATTGAAGAATGCTCGAGTTCCCATAGCTTGTCATGCACACCACTTCACAAGGTGGACATGCTAGTTATGGAACTACAACTCCCATTGAAGTATCATGAATACCAAGTCAATGGAGATTTGTTTGGATAATCCAAGTCGTGGATATTCACATGATTTGTGAAAATCCATGTCAATATGCGACGCCTGGGAATTATTTCCCTAAGACCCATGAGGACCCTTTTCAAACAACAACTCCAATGGCTACCTTTCACAAGGAGGTCAAGGGTGGAATTAACATCACCCTTGTATTCAAGGAGGCTATGGCTTTCCAAGGGATTTAAGTTCAACTAGCCTACCTTGAAGTATCTTGGCCAAGCAGAAATCAAGACAACATTCACATGAAGATCTTGGCCAAGGACAAGAACTTAAGGAGCATTCAAAGTCCAAGATACCCCACATCACTTGTTGGGATTCCCACACTTCGACCAAACCCATTCAACCTAGGGCAAGTGACATTGTGGATGAAGCGTTTCTTGTTTGATTGTGGAGTCCACATGTCATCATACCCAAGGAAGCCTTTGATCCATGATCAAAGTATGGGTTGATTCAATGGAATATCAATATGGTCAGAGTGGCACCCCTAAGAAGGACAAAGCCTCACCATGCTCATGAAGGAATACATTCAAGAGGGAGAACCCGTCGCTACAACAACATGTCTATATCAATACATCGGGGGGAGGCTAGGGCCACCATGTGGCCCACATGTCCAAATGACAGCCAAATGAGTTTGGCATGTCAAAACAGAAGAAATCGTCCACATCTTCAACTCCGGGATTGGACAACAAATCATCACGCTGAACAGAACGGAGGTTCCTACTCATCGGACTTCAAAAATTCGGTGAGTCCTTGCCAATAGGTTAATTGGTAGTTATCTCATATTTCTTTTCCAAATTGCATCAACCCTTGCATTTGCATGTTTGAAATTCCACACTTGCATGTTGGAAAGTAAAATTTCCAACCATCATAAAACTAAAAATTTGAATTAGGGGAGAAATTTAATTGGATATGAACTACGTGCATGACTACTTGAATTTATCTTCCTAGTTCAAACCAAAAAGATTTTCTTTGACCCTCATTGCATTTACAAGTTATTTCAAGCTGGGCAAGACAATTTGAAAATTGGGTTCGATTTGTTTTTGGCTAGCGTAACCCGTTTTCGAGTTGTTTTGTGTGTTCCTGATTAAAGTGCAGCTAGATCAAAATTGTGAAGAGGTGGTATGGCAAGAAAGTGGAAGGTTTCATCAAGCTCAAGTCACCATTGGGAGGACTTGAGAACAGTTCTCTCCTTCAAATTCATTTTGAGTTTGAGGAAGAGAAATGTTCAAGATGATGACCCAACTGAGGAGCCAGAACCAAATCCATCGCCAAATCCAACCTCAACTTGGCATTTGACATCAACCATCAAGCCTACGCTAAAAATCAAGGTTGTGAGTTTCTCACACAAAGACCTTCATCACCAACTGCTCTTCAAATGAGGTATGAGTTTAGAATTTTTCATTATTTGGTTTGCCATAGAATTGAATGTATTTGCCTGCATTTGTGAGGAAGGTTGACACTTCCTCATCATTCAATTCTCAAGCATCCTCACAAGAGTAAGCGTGGGTATTGACTTTTGGATCTCCAAAAGGAAATCCCACCTTACTTGGAAAAATCTCAAACAAGTACCTATAATCCTTTAAGGATTGTTTTGTAAACTTAGTCATTTTTGTCAAGGTTTAGAAAACAAAACTTTTGGCATAACTTAATTGGTGAATTGGCATATAGGAACTTGGGCATAGTGACAGCTATAATTTTTAATTGAGCTTCATGCATAGATGGTGTCACTAGATTTCAAACTCCTAGGAATAAGTGATATTCTTGCTCTGAAATTGAATTGCATTTTTAGGAGGAGTCACTAAATTTCAAATTCCTAGTGAGATTTAGGAGGATAAATTGAGAATCTTGTTTGTCATGGTCTAAATGATAAAATTTTGCTCTTGAAAGCTAAGATGGTTAGAAACTTTAAAAGGTGTAGGGATCCATATAGTGTATGAGTAGGAGCTTTAGAAAATATGCAACATGAATTATCCATAAAGCTCCACTCTTATCAATGAATAACACATTGATCATGGATACACTTGACATTGGAACCAATGCATCTTTGATTTTGTTCTTCCCCGTATGTACAAATGAAAGTTCGGTTACCTGACCCGAACGTTCATTTGTACAAGTATCGGGAGCTAACCATCCCTCTCAATTCAAGAGAGGAAGTTTGCAGGAGTAGTATTACTATGCAGGCATTTAAGATGCTGATTGTTGGGATCCCTGGAGGGTCCCATTTCAACATCTCTTGGCCAAGGAGTAAATGAGGATTGTTGCTACCTATCGGAAATTATGCCCGAAGGTCAATCATAACTATACGAGGCTAGAGATTTGAAATGGTAACCCTCCATGAGCAACTATTGAGCTACCACGAATGGGTGAGAGCATTATGCTCTCAACTATTTTAAGCACTCATTCAAGCTCAAGGGATTTGCCACCATCATTGGGTGCAAGTTGTTCCTATGTGGCTAGAAGGTATGTTGTACCTTACCCAAGGAACAACTGATCATACCCAATGCATGTTAGGCACATGTCACTCCCTTATGGCAAAAAGATATGATACACCTTAGCCAAAGAATGACGAACATACTCAATGTATGTTGTGTTCATGTCATTCCTTTGGATCTAAAGGTTATCATTATCCTAGCCACGGAATGAAAAATCACACCCGACACATGGAGACCCTAATGTGCGGACGATCAACATAGGAAACACTCTATTCAACCACACTCATGGTGTCAATGGGAGGCAACACAACAATCAACACTCAACCCTCCATTGTCAAAGCCACGCTGCAACAAGGATAGGCCAACTCATGGCCTACCTCCTTCGTTAGGGTTTCAACCCCTATCACGGACCTTGATCAAGAATAAGCTTGGGGGAGGACCCCCACTTGAGGTAACTTGTATCACACCCACTAAATTTTTTATTTCAAATCATCCATTGTATATTTATTTTCCATCCATCCATCATCAACCTTGCATTTAATATATATATATATATATATATATATATGTATATATATATATATATAGGTTAGATTTGCTTTCATCAAATAATGATGTGCAGTAAGAATGATTTTTAGAATTCACATAGATGAAATGATGAATAATTGCTCTGTTTTATTTTCCTAAGTCTCTAGTTTACAACTTGCTACTCTCCGAATATTGCTTTCATTGGTTTGAAATACTTTTACCTTAATTTGGAAGTTGTGGGTAGCAAAAGCTTAATCTAATTCTAGGTTCTTGCAAGATTAGAATTAGTAATAGGGCTACTAGTCCTAGTTTGAAAGTAAAACTTAGATTTCTGGAGAAATTCTAAAAAGATTTAAGTTTCCCTCAATTGATTAGAAATACCTACCAAAGACATATGATGTCCATACATAGACAAAACCTTATGCATATGCTATTTGCTTTCACATTGAGCCTAGTCAAACTAGTATAAACCTATGTGAGAAATCATTCAACTCTTTTTGAATTCAAGACTTCACTTGCACATGCTATACTTCTACACTAGAAGTAAGCAAAACGTCCATCATATCCACCATAGCACAACAAAAAGAGAAACTCCATGTTATTCATGTTCAGTACTCTCTTCAAAATTCATTGCAAATAAAGAGAGTAAGACATGGCTACAAAAAAAAGCTTACATCATAAGCATGAGAAAAAAAAAGAGAGAGAAAACAGAAGTAGCCATGTTTCATCTCTGCAAAAAGAAAGAGAGATTATACCAAAAAGGAGTTCTCTCAAGTATCCACATCCACTTCCACTCCATCACACATACACTAGTCTTGAATCAAAAAGTTTTGATTTGAATTCTTCTAAGGCTTACTCTTTTGACTTAGCAATATATGTGATGCAAATATGCCTACTTACTTTCCTTACTAAGCTCCATATACAAGCCATATTCAATGAGTAGGAATAGTAGAAGCACAATACTTTGGTGAGGAAATATTCCCACTATCCACAAAGGAGTGATTGAGAGAATCAAATTGAGGTACTTAATATCTAAATTGAATTCTTCGGGATTTAAGTGGAACTTGAGTTCTAGGCTATGTTTGCTCCATTTGCTATTATACCTTTCAACTACTCATGAATATGAAAAAGCATAAGCCCCATGGTAACTTAAGAAAGGTAGGGTATCATAGCCAATTTCTGCAATACTAGGTAGAGTACCTTGTTGTGCATTAGATACTTTTGAAAATAAGACATTGTAGCAACTCTTGATCATCAACCTGAAGTCTTGACTTTGCTCAGGACGAGCAAAGGATAAGCTTGGGGGAGTTTGTTGACGGCTGTTATATACCAATTTTATCTGTCAATTTAACTCAATTATGTGAAGGATTGATCATTTCTTGCACACATCACCTCTCTATATAACCCAACTCGACTTGGACTTGGAGAAATATGTGTATGCAGCATTTTATGCAGGAAATGAGGAAATGTAGAGGGACCAATCATATAAAATATCATCCCAGCCAATCAGGCGATGGAACGTGGCATCCCATGGATCAAATGACCCACAAACAGAAGTATCCGAGGAGATCCAACGGTGTATCACCCATATACATCAATGGGACCCTCCTGACAGCCACTTGGAGAAAGCACACGAGAAACGGTGCAATGACCAGGTCGGCCGAACCAGGGGGTCGGCCGACCTGGTCTTTGCACTAAACTCGGTCAGCCTCCACGTGTTGGCTCCTCCCCGCTCCCTGGAGTCAATGGTGACTGATTTGCGCGCTTTTGGTGGCAGTAACCGACCTCAAAACTAGTATAAATAGGACATCACTTCAACATACACCACTTGGGCTTCATTCTATTGTATACACTATCTTCCATAGTCCTTAGAGGAGTTAGGATGTAGAGAGGAGAGCCTCTAGTCCCAAGTCCAAATTGGGAAAGGAGTAGAAGGAGTCTCTCTTCCCAATTCCACATTGGGAAAGTATAGCTTATGTATTCCTTCTTGTATTTGAGACTTTGTGCTCAATAAAGATATTATCTTTAGTCTTCTTTTATACGTATACTTGGACAAAGCGTTTCTTGTTTGATTGTTGGAGTTCATGTATGTGGAAGGTATAATATTTATGATTTCACTTTCATGATCACATCTTATGGTCATAAACACTATAGATCCCCACTATAGTCTATGTAGTTATGATATGATTATGTTAGTATGAATGACTTATGCTATGCTTCAACATTGATTCAACAATGTTTAGGTTAGTCATTGCCTTAGGATGGCTTGTGCCATGGCTCCTAAGGTAATTGATTAGTATGCTAGCATGGTGCTAGGGTATTTAAGTAGCATTGGATGTCTCGTAGACCCACGAATTGAAGAGGTAGGCAGTAGGTGGTGACAGCCCTATCTGTCCTTTGTAATCCTCCACGTTCGGCTATGCCGCAGGCTCTTGGCGGGAGTCGCCCTAGTATTGCTAGGGGTAAGCCCGTGCTCGATGTGTTGAATAGCATTCCATAAGAATTCATCATTGACATGACCATTAGTATCTACCTTAGGCTATGTATATGTATAATAAGCATTGTAGGAGCAACTCTCTAACTCTCAATCCAATCTCCCTCTAGGACCCATTTTGCCCTTCAGAATAGATTTCCTAGGTGTGTGTCACACTACCCCTATTATTAACTTACCCATGTCCGAATAATGGATTGGTGTCCCATAGCTTGACCATAAGAGTAGTATATACTTTACTCCATTGCCTTGCTTTGGGATAAATATGATACCCTTAGGAATACTCATGGGTGAAATGCTACAATGGTATCTTCCGTGCGCTTGCGGATCTCATCTCTTTACCGGAGATGATCTGTGGTGTTAAGAAATACCAACAAGCATTTCTGGCGCCGTTGTCGGGGATGATTTGTTAGTATATCTTAGGAGCCATCAACAGAGACCCAACTCCATCGCAGCACGGCGGGGCGAGAGAGGAAAAGCAAGCGAAAGTTTGAGGATTCGAGCGCAAGTTCAAAGGAAGGCGTAAGGAATCCCCAAACAGTGCACACTTTCCTTCTTAAGTAAGCCCCCGCAACGCTTGAGTGGAAACCGCAGAAGGGCCAAAGATACAATTCAAAAATTTCACCCTGCCAATGACAAGGGGGCCGCGGGGCCACCCAGATGATCAAGCCAAGGTCCTTACCCCAGGCGAACCGTTGTCATGATGAGAGGCAGGAAACCCGAGGGTGGCGGCCTGACAGGGCCCGCGTAACCGATATGGTTTTCATATTGGGAATCGGCGACCTTCAATTGTGTGAGATCCGCATGCGCAGATCTCACCTGCCGCATCCTGGAGACGGCATGCAGCGATGGTTTAACTGCGAACCACCACCCCAACGGCACATCCAAAAACCCTTGAAGACATGGTGCAGAAATCAAAAGATGGACCCACCTCCGACAGAATGACTTAATCCAAAAGGTCTCTTCCAAAGGTGGGCCCAGGGGGCCACTATCGGTACCTTGCGTATCGGATACCCCTTGGAACTGCGAAGAGTGCAAAGGAACTCCACCTATATGAGTTGAAGACTTCTGAAGGCCCCACGTGTCACTCGGAGCCGAACCTACCTCCCTTCTATGGTTAGTCCCAATGCCACCACGTGTATCATAAAACCGGAGCTACAATCCCTACATGGGAAAGCTCCGGCTAGATACCTGTGTGGCACCCCAGGACCTAACCCCCGACAGAGGGAAGCTCCGGTACCAACACGTGTACAACAGCACTGGACCTACACGTCCAAGACTGTAAGCTCCAGAGCTGCCATGCGTCCAACCGCCAGACCTTCAACCTCAACAAGCAGACTGGTGGACCTCCAACAGCTCGGACCTTCAAGGAACAATTAAAGCTTCAAGACCCAATTATGTGTCATTAATGCTATCTTAATGACACACGATCGGATGACCCTTAATACCAGTAATGCCACCATCAAGGCGCGTTACCATGCTATTAAGGGAAATTAAGCATATTAACTGTGTATTAGGCATCAGTAACCGCCAGGGCCACATGTCGGGCCAGGCTAATGATGTAACGGCCAACCCTTGTACTATAAGAGGACTGGTCGAGCGATACACAAGGGGGAGACTTCCAGACTCTGGTCTGACTCACAGGCACTACACATGTACGCTCAATACAACGACACACACACGTGGAGTAGGGTATTACGCTCAGGCGGCCGGAACCACATAAATCCTCTTGTCAATTCATCATCTTGTTATGAATCTCTGTGCGCCCCAACCGAACTACAAAACTCTGTGGGCTGCCAACGATAGTACCGAGAGAATTGTCGGAATCACACTCCGACATAATCAATCTTTTTGTGAAGAGTTTAGCAAAATCATGACGGAGAGATTTGAGATGTCGATGATGGTAGAATTGAAGTTATTTCTAGGTTTCCAAATAAAACAACTCAAGGAAGGTACCTTCATATGTCAAACCAAGTATACCCAAAATATCCTCAAGAAGTTTGACATGGAGAAGGCCGAGCCCATGAAGATGCCAATGGCAACGAATGGACATCTTGATATCAACCAAGACAGCCCTAGTGTTGACCATAAGGTATATCGCTCCATGATTGGATCACTCCTTTACTTTTGTGCATCTAGGCTCGATATTATGTTATTATGTTAAGTGTATGCATGTGTGCAAGGTTTCAAGACGCTCCTAAGGAGTGTCACATGATAGTCGTAAAGAGAATCTTGCGCTATTTAGTTCATACACCTAACCTAGGGCTGTGGTATCCCAAAGGGTCCAAGTTTAACCTCATCGGATACTCCGATGCGGATTATGCGGATGCAAAGTGGATAGGAAAAGTACCTTCGGGACTTGCCAATTCTTGGGTAGGTACCTAGTATCATGGTCATCCAAATAACAAAATTTCATTGTCCCATCCACAGCCGAAGCGGAGTATGTCACAGCCGGAAGTTGTTGTGCACAACTTCTTTGGATGTGACAAACTTTAAGGGACTATAGTCTCAATATCAACCATATTCCGCTCCTATGCGACAATGAGAGTGCCATCAAGATTGCTCATAACCCCGTTGAACACTCTAGAACCAAACACATTGACATCCAACACCATTTCTTGAGAGGCCATTCTATGAAGGGGGACATTGTCATTTCACATGTGAGAATCGAATAACAACTAGCCGACATCTTCACCAAGCCACTAGATGAAAAACATTTTTGCGAACTTAGGAATGAACTAAATATCCTTGATTCTCGAAATGTGGCTTGAGATGTTGCATATCTTATTGCTAGTCTTGGTTTCTCTTCAAAATTATGCATGCTTTCGAAAACTTGCCTTCCTCAATTTTCTATCAAATTATTTTCAATTATTGTCTTGTTGAATCATGGTAATTGTATGATTGGTTGTGTGCTTTTCTGACCATATTCATTGAGAATATTTGTGAAAACTTAGTCCATATGGATCATTCTTTCAAATTTCTCAATATATATGAGAATTTGATGTCTAGGACCGAACTAGTCCACCCGTGGGGCCGGACAAGTCTGACACCCTGGACATGTCTGGACAGGCATAGACTAGTCCACAACGGACTAGTCCGGCCTGTCAACGGACTTGCCCAGACTCCCAAGTTAGTCCGGACCTGGTCTGGCGCCCGGACTTGTTCGGTGTACCCAACAGACTAGTCCAGACTTCTGAGGACATAACCTCCCAACGTCGGGCCCGACCCTTCATTCTCTCTCCAAGTTTCAAATGTGCGCCTCTCTCCCAAAAACCACCCCCATTGGCGATTTTTTATTCTAACCCTCAAAATCTTCAAGAAATCCGTGTGGAAGCTTCTTCGGAGTGTCGGGAAGGTGAATCCCGGACTACTCCGCCCTTCCATCTGCGGATTTGTCCATTTCTCTCAACTCAAGGTGTGTTCTTGACCTAACTCGAACTTTTTTTATTATATCGATTCTAGGTTGTTTCTCTCACAACTTAGGGTATCCTTAGCATAACTATCACCTTGTGACTCTTTCCCTGCAATATTGTGCCTTGGCATTGAGTTTTGTAGAAAATCGTATAGTTAGGGTTTAACATTGGGTGGTCCGGACTAGTCCGGACCAGGGCGGACAAGTTCGTTCCTGACCGAACTAGTCCGGCCAGGGATCGTACAAGTCCGGACATATCTAGGGTTAACTTCTAACTTAGTGAATTTTCTACTTCTCTACCACAATATTTTGCTTGATATCACCTCATATCCTTCTTTTATCTGTGTTTCAGCATGTCTCGATGGAACGACTCTCCTCTTTCCCATCCGGAAAGGGAGGCGGCTTGTCAAGAATTCTATCATCATAAATAAGCAGAGGAAGCAGCTATCGCAAAGGAGCTTGAGCGCATGCATGAAGCTCGTGTCAAGAAGAAACGTGATCAAGAGGCAGCCCAAGCTCAAGCGGCTGAAGAACAAGCAAGTTGAAGGAAATGGATTGTCACCATGGGTGAGAACCAAAAGGCCCAAGCGGCCGATAAGGGCAAAGCACTCATGGAAGAGAAACAAAAGGCCCAATATAAGGGCAAGGGAAAGGAGCCCGCAAAGAAAATGCCATTCAGAAAGGCTCCTCTCAGGAAGAAAGCCCTTGCAGGGAGAGGCTTGGTCATTTGTGACCAACCCGCAGAGCCTCGTGGTCCTCCACAAGGCCCCATTGGTCCTTTGGTCGTGACTCCTCCTGTGCATGATCCCAACCGGCAACCGGAGCTAGGAAGCAATGTTTTCAAAGGACAAGGGTATGAAAAAGCGAAAAGGCTAATATTGAAGGATCCCTACAAGTACGAGAAAGCAATAGCAGATCCTCGCTTTTGGTGTGACTTTCACTGCGATTACTATCGCCTAGTCTACCTATCCAAGAAGACTCCTGTGACAGATCCTTAATGGGTAGATTTGGCCTATATGGAAAAGAAGAATCACCAAGCTGTCAGTGCAGTAATCCGAGTTGTTGAGCACCATGGACTTAAAGAGTTACTTGAATTCAGGTACAACTGGAACACAGAAGTGGTGGCTCAATTCTACTCCACTTGCTACTTCTCAACCTTTGGAGATAGGAAGATTACTTGGTTGACTAATGGAGTTCAATACTTTGTGCTCTATGATGAGTTTGCTAAAATTCTTAGACTTGAGGAGTTCCTAAACCATGAGTTGATCTTTCACAACCTCAAGGCTCTAGATTTGGGGGAAATGGAATTCATGTACGAGGTTGGATTCTACAATCCTCCCACAACCAAGATTCTTTGGCCCTTCTTTAGTGTGCTCAATAGGATCTTGAGAAAAACTCTAGCACCTAAGGATGGGGGCACATGCATGATTCAAGGGAATCTAAGGCACTTGATGAAGCTGATAGTTGAAGATGAGAAGTTCAATGTCTTTTACTACATATACAATGACATCTTCAACATATCCCATACTCCCAACTGCTCTTGTGGATATGCACCTCTCATCATGTGCTTGATTAAGAAGGTCTCTGGCTTGGAGTTTGTGAAAGATGTCAAGCATAGAGCTCTCCACCCTCAGATTCCTCCTCCCACACCAAAGATTGCCGGAGCCTCGAGGAGAGGTACCTCTTTTGCGCCTTCTTCTCCTCCTTCGGCTCCCGCCGCCTCCTCCTCCTCCGGTGATCTTGCGAGTGCTACATTGAAGTTTCTCAAGTCAATATTCACCTCATGTCAGAAAGCGGAAGTGAAGGCTCACAAGACTGCAAAGAATCACGACAAGTACCTTCGCAAGCTTTGCGAAAAGATGAACATTCATGTGTCCCTGTAGGCCTCCAAGGATAAAGACATCACGCCATTTTTGGAGCTCTCGGAAGCGGAGGCTACCCTCTTTGGTGGTGGGGTGGTCCCTCTAGCGCCACTCCTCCTACTAAGGAAATTGATGATGACGATGATGATGATGATGATGAGAACTGAGAAGACAATGATCAAGATGATGACGATAAAGAAACAAAGAGCGACCAAAACCATGGAGGGGTGAGCGAGAGCGACGATGAGTAGTTTTAAGCTCTCTCTCTCTCTATCTCTCTCTCTTCTTCCTTACTCTTTTTCCTTTTTGGTGTCTTGATGCCAAAGGGGGAGAGATTTAGGTGGGGTATTATAGATCCATAGACTATTATATTTTGAAAATCTGGGTTGTAATGTTAATTATTGCTACTCGTTCTTATTTGGGTTGTAATGACATTATCACTATGCCATCTCTCTATGTTGATATGGGTTGCAATGTTAATTATTGCTACTCGTTCTTATTTGGGTTGTAATTACATTATCACTATGCCATCACTCTCTGTTATGTGAATCTTATTGTCTATTTTTTCATGTTTATTATATTGAATATCATTCTAGTCAAATATGTGTGATGATGCTAATTTAAAATGTGAGATGCAATCTTCACTCCACTTTTCACATCTCAACACTTGCATCACAAGTACGCACCCCACCATAACATACAAATGCATAAGTCTCCCAAAGGCTTCATTCTTGTGTATTTAACTTATTGCAAATCTTCCATGCACACATTTAGGGGGAGCTCCTTATACACGTGTGTGATCAACTCAATTATATCTTTTATAAAAAACCTTAATGTTGTCATCAAATCACCAAAAAGAGGGAGATTGAAAGTGCATCTAGGCTAATCCTCGTGGGTTTTGATGATTGATGACAACACTTAAGGCACTAACGAGCTTTGCAAGTGTAAGCACAGGTGATTGAAAGTTGGACAGTGTTGAATGCTCTCAAAAAGGAAAAAGAGAAGAAAAAGGCAAGGAACTCAAAGGATAGAACCTAGGCTTTTAAATTCTTTGTGTTGAGTTCAGCTACTTAGCTTGAGTGTGTTCAACGAGTCAAGTGTTCAAAATCTCCTAAGAACTCATAGTCCAAGCTAGACTAGATTGAGAGATGGGTTGAAGCAGCCCTAAGGACAGGGCCAGACTTGTCCGGGCTGGAAGGCGGAACTAGTTTAGCCACGTTGGACTGATCCGATGTTAGGCGGACCAAAGTATTATGTGTGAGTTCGGACTTGTCTATTTAGGGACAGACTAGTTCGTTGTGAGTATCTTTGTGTCCTTCTAGGACTAGTCCTCAAGGACCGGACTAGTCCGCCCTGGGGGGCGGGACTAGTTCGCTTGGACAGACTAGTCCGTTTCAGTCCGGAAAAGTAGTTCCTGACTGAGATCGGACTAGTCCGCTCCTTGTCATACTAGTCCGCTGAGCACTTTGAGGTGGCTATTAGGACTAAGTCTTGGACGGTCGGACTTGTCCGCCCTTGGGGGCCATACTAGTCCGGTGTGCCAGACTGGTCCGTTCTCAACCAGAACAAACAATTCTGTGTGAGATCAGACTATTCCGTTGATGGACGGACTAGTCTATGAGTTGGTGACCGTTTGAATTCAAAAGGTGACGGGGGCTTTGTGGTTGGTCAAGGATGACATCACAGGTCCCCATAGGCCGGACTAGTCCGCACTTTTCCTGGTAGCAACGGCTAATTGTCGGGACCAATATAAAATAGGATCTCCCTGCCTCCAAAGGCCCTCTCTTGAACCCTAGCACCGCCATAGCCTTCCTAGAGCCATCCTATCCTTCTCTCAACCATTCTTGGAGTCCTAAGAGTGAATCTTGAGGATTTGTGAGGTTTGGAAAAGGAGAGAGAAGGGTTTGCTTGATCTTGAGCTCTTGGTTGATTCTCTCAGTTTAACTGTTTGATTTGAGTTCATGTGGGTGTTGATCTTCGATTGTTTCAAGTTGTAAACTTGTGGTAGCCTCAGTTTGTGAGTTGCCCCACAGATTTAGTGATTACCCTTGTGATTTAGTGGAAGAAAAGTCGGCCTTCGTGGTGGCTAAGTGAGGAAAGGGTTGAGTGAAATCCTACCTTTCGTGGGCATCCTCAACGTGGATGTAGACTCCTTTGTAGGGTTGAACCACACGATAAATCATGCATCTTGCGTCTTTGATTTGACTTCCTCGTTCTTCCCTAAATCAAGTTAGGGCTATCTACGTTCTTCATTTTAATCTTGTGATCCGGCTCGATCTAGTTGCTTTTACTTCGTACACACAATCTACTAGATTGCTAGGAGCATAAACTTTACATTTCATTGATTTAACTCCGTTAGATCGCATAAAAATATCACCTTTGATCAAGTTTTACATCCAGACCGGACTAGTCCGCCCCCTGGCAGGACTAGTCCGCACTCTGTAGTTTAATTAGCTTTTATTGAGTTAAATTTTAGGTAATTCGCCTATTCACCCTCCCCCCTCTAGGCAACTTTCAGTATGCCTTTTGTGATAAGCCTAATAGCCCCTTATTTCTATCTCGATGAATTTTTATGTCCAATACATAGGATGCTTCGCCAAGATCTTTCACATGGAAATTAGAGGACAAGAACTTAGTTTCTGTTAGATGATTGACATCACTACTTGCAAGTAGTATATCATCTACATAAAGCATGAAGAAAATAAATTTCTTGTTCTTAAACTTAGCATAAATGCAATTATCCTCGTCAATTTTTTAACTCAAACTTACTTATTGTCTCATCGAACTTAAGATACCACTGTCTTGATGCTTGTTTAAGTCCATAAATGGACTTTATTAAGCGACATCCCACATGTTCCTTACTCTTAACAACAAAAACTTTCGGTTGTGTCATATAAATGTCCTCATATAGATCACCATTGAGGAACGCCGTTTTTACATCCATCTGATGTAATTATAAATTGTAATGTGCAATTAATGCTATAATGATTCTGAACGAATCCTTACTCGAGACGGGTGAAAATGTCTCATTATAATCAATCCCTTCCCTTTTGAGTGAAACCTTTTGAAACAAGTCTGGCCTTAAACTTATTGATATTCCCTTTGGAGTCACATTTAATTTTGTACACCCATTTACAGCCAACTTTTTTTGCTCCATTAGGAATCTTAACTAAATCCCAAACTTTGTTGGTATCTACAGAACTCATTTCATCCTCCATAGTTTTACGCCATTCATATGATTGAGGACTTCTCATAGCTTCTTCAAATGTGGAGGGATCACCCTCCATTTGAATTGCCTCACTCAAATAGATCTCATAATCGTCTGGAATGGTCGATTTTCTTTATCGTTGAAATATTCTTAATTGCACATTATCCTCATTTGAGGTTGTTGTTGCTCTTCATTATTAATGATAATAGGTTGAGAATGCTCAACCTCTCCTAATAATTCTGTTGCCAATGGAGAACTAACAACAGGTGTTGAATCTTCACCAATAGACATCGATGATTCAAAAACAGTAGGTAATGAGAAATATGGGTCTTGAACCATAGAAGTAGGTACATAAACCCACATCTCTTTAAGATTATTTTCTCATCTTATCGTACTCCTCCTGATCATGATATCCTCTAAAAAGACGGCATGGCTTGTTTCTACAAACTTAGTATATTGTTTTGGACAGTAGACACGATATCCCTTACTCTTTTCTGCATAGCCAATAAAGTGGCAACTTATTGTCTTAGCATCCAACTTACCAATGTTTCGGTTAAATATTTTTGCCTCAGGGGGCAACCCTATATGTGCATATAATTTAATAAGGGTTTACGTCCTGTACACAACTCATACGGTGTTATAGGCACCGACTTAGTAGGAATCCGATTTATCACATGAATGACGATTTTTAATGCCTTCATCCATAAGCTAACCGACAAATCTGATTGACTTAACATGGATCTTACCATATCCATTAGCGTACAGTTGCGTCGTTCCGCTACTCCATTTTGCTGAGGCTCGCCCGGTGTGGAATACTGAGCGACCATGCCATTTTCCTGTAAGAACCGAGCAAATGGTCCAGGAACTTGGCCATACGGGATATGACGACCATAGTACTCACCACCACAATCGGATCTTAACATGTTTATCTTAGTGTTGTGCTGATTTTCAACTTCAGTCTTAAATATCTTAAATTTATCCAACACTTTAGAGCATTCTTTAATTAGATAAATATAGCCATAACAAGATTAGTCATCTGTGAAAGTTATGAATGAATCAAAACCATCAACAGATACTACGAGAAATGGACCACAAATGTCCGTATGGATTAATTCTAAAATTCTCGCACTGCGTATGGCACATTTATTTTTTTCTTAACAAATTTTCCCTTAATACAATTTATGCATTCTTCTAAATCCGAAAAATCCAAATGAGGAAGAATCGATTGTGAAAATAATTGTTCAATTCTTCCCCTCGAAATATGACCTAAGCGACAATGCCATAATCTCGAAGACATTTCGGAATCAATTCTCTTACGCTTACTCTGATGTGAGGAAAACTGATTGTCGCTTACAATATTAATATCATCATGCATAGATAATAAGTATAGCATGCCTTGTCTTATGACAATACCAACAATTCTATTATCAAACTTAATTACACATCTGTCTTTGTCAAATTGGCATACATAACCATTATCATCTAAGCATGATACTGAAATCAAATTTTTACTTAAAGAGGGTACATATAATACATCCTCAAGTGTAAGTACAAAGTCATTTCTTAATACTAATGGATAATCTCCAATGGCTTTCACTTCAGCTTCATGGCCGTCAGCAACTTTAATGGCTCTTTCCCCTCTTTCTAGGATCCTCCTCATACTTAACCCCTGTAACGAGTTGCAAACACGCACAATGGCACCTGAGTCAATCAACCAAGTAGATGGTGTATAATCTAAAAGCATAGATTCATCAACAAAGGTTACAAAATCATTACCATTTTTGCAACACCGTTTAAGAAAGCCCATGCAATCCTTTTGATGGTGACCTTTGTCTAAACAAAAGCGACACTGATCTCTCTCCACTTTCACATACTTATGGTAAGGATGGCTTTGTGGAGCCTTACCCTCATTTTTATCATGGTAAGAATAACCATGATTCTTAAAAGATTGCTTAGAAGAATAATTCTTCTGAGCCTTACCTTTTCCTTTCACGTAATTAATAGCATTATTATTGTGAAGCGACTTAATCCTCTCTTCCTCCTGAACACACATAGCTATGAGTTTTTTTATGTTTCATAGTTTAGATTGAGAGTTGTAGTTGATGACAAAAGTCTCAAATTCTTTAGAAAATGAGGCAATAATGAGATGCACAATGAACTCATCTTTGAGTCCAAATCTATAGGTTTAAGCTTGCAGTCATATTTGTCATCCTTAAGATATGCTCACGCACACTACTTCCATAATACTTTTCAATGACAAGCCTCTTGATAAGAGTGCTTGTTGTGGTCTTAGAAGAACCAGTGAACTGATTCTCTATCTTTTGGAGGTATTTAACAACATTGTCACATTCAAGGATTGCTCCCCGGATGGCCTTAGTGATAGTGCTCTTAATCACTATCAAACATTTACTGTTTGATTGTTTCCACTTAACTTTGGCTATGTCACAAGCCAATAGCTCATTAGTATAGTCTTTTGTTCTCACAACAAAGGTCTCTTGAGTTTCATCAATATTTCTTACTGGTTCCACCGGGTCAACGGGATATGGAGTTGTGAGAGCTAAATCAATTTCATAGACTGCTAATGCAATCTCTATTTTTTCTCTCCATCTTCCATAATTACTTCAATTGAATGGATCAATAGAAGCGATAAAACTCAGTGCTGAATTCGCATTTGAGGAACCTTCTTACTCAAAAGACAATATCATGAGTGAATGCATATATATTAATCATAACAAAATGTTGAGTTTTATCTTTTACTTTGCTTACTTGACCAAAACTCAGTATTTGAGAACAACTGAAAAACCTAGTAATTTATCTTTTGCTTTGGTTACTCGACCAAATTACTATGTACTTAGAAGAACAATGGTATTAATGTTGTTCGCTTTGTTTACTCGACCAATAATGATATTAATATAGCTTAAAAATATGGTAATTTTATTTTCTGCTTTGGTTAGTCAATAAAATTCCACATAACTTAAAATGACATAGCAATTTATCTTTCACTTTGGTCACTTGACCAAATTTCTATGACAATATAAAATTAACTCACAGTGGAAGCTTAATTAAATAAGCAAACTTAAGTGTACAGCCCGGACTAGTCCGCACATGGTCGGACTAGTCCGACATTCTTACAGTACTGTTTTTGGACTAGTCCGGTCCATAAGCCGGACAAGTCCGAACTCAAAACAGAACCATTTCCGGACTAGTCCAGTCTATAGGGCGAAAAAGTCCAGTATTGTTCCAGAAACATTTGATCCGTTCTTTATTGAACTTTTCGAGTTTGATCTGGACTATTCCGGACTAGTCTGGTCAACCCTGGAAAAGTTTCTGTCGACTGTTGGAGTCGGCAGATCCCCTGACACTATGAAAGTGTTTAAAGGAGTTGTGGTTCGGTTTGGGCGCGCGGAGATCTAAGAAAGTGAAGTGCGATTTGGACACGAGTGACACAGTAGTTTACGTGGTTCGGGCCGCCTGAGCGTAATACCCTACTCCACGGGTGTGTGCGAGTTGTATTTACTTGTGAGCTTGAGTGTGTTCGAGAGTTCTCTCTTGTGTATCGTCGGTTTGTCCTTTTATAGTACAAGGACCAACCGTTACAAGTCAGCCTGGCCCGACATGTGGCCCTGGCGGTTATTAGTATTGATACACGAGATTAATTGTTGTTAATAACCCTGTAACGGCTCCGACAGTGCCGTTACAGGTGTTAAGGTTGTCCGATTAATTATCATTAACGTGGAATTAATGGTAATTAATCGGGTCTTGAAGTCTGCGGCTGTCCTTTGGAGATCCGGAGCCGTTACAACGTCTCCCGGGGGCTTTAAGCAGCTAGCTCCGACGTGTGGACACATGGCAGCTCCGGAGCTTGCTTGGGAGAAGCAGGAAGCTCCGGGGTGACCTGGCACGTGTCATGTCCGGAGCTTCTCTCGGTCAGGGGCTACCTCCGGAGGTGCCGTTTCAGTACTTGGCCCGGAGCTTCACCCTTGCGGGTAATAGCTCTGGGCTGACAGTACACGTGGCAACCTAGAGGTTAACCATGTTGGAGAAGCGGGTCCGGTCACGTCTGGCGAGTGGGCCCCCGAGGGTCTTTAATTTGAGTTGATGTCCTCCCTTTGAGATCTTTGTAACCTCAGGGGGTGTATGGTTTTTAGGGTACCGACAGTGGCCCCCTGGACCTGCCTCCGGGGAAGGCTAACGGGATGAAGTCATTCTGCCGGAGGTGGGTCCACACTTGCGACTCTTGAACTGGGTCTTCAAGGGTCTTCGGAGGTGCCTTTGGCGGGGCTTTACGGTTAAGTCCTGACGCGTGGCGCACCTCAGGCGGCAGATAGGATCTTTGACGTGCGGATCTCTCACAATTGAAGGTCGTCGGTTCCCGATACGAAAACCGTATCGGTTCCGCGCGCCTTGTCAGTCCGCCGCCTTTGGGTTTCCCGCCTCGTGATGACAACTGTTCGCCTGGGTAAGAGCCTCGACTTGATCGTCGGGGTGGTCCCGGGCCCTCTTGTCATCGGCTGGGTTGCATTCTTGAATAGTATGCTTGACTCTCCTGCAGTTTCCATCCAAGCGTTGCGAGGGCTTACTTAAGAAGGAAAGCGCACCGTCGGGAGTTCTTTACGCTTTCCATCTGTTCTTGCGCTCAAACTCCCAACTTGTGCTTTGCTTCCCTTCTCTCGCCTAGCTGTGCTGCGATGGAGTTGGGTCTGCGTGAGAGTCGTTTGAAGACGGAGAGCGATCTGAAGAAGGTCCGAGCCCTCATGGGGTGGTCGTCGGACTTCTTCAACCGTTCAATCCGCACCGGCGGGGAGCTTCCCTTTAAAAAGGAGCACTCCGGCGAAATGGTATACTTTTCATCGTATGCCATGGTGGGGCTGATCCCACCATTTTCTTCCTTTTTTTTGATGCTGCTGGACTTCTATGGTCTGCAGCTATACCACCTTGGCCCTCACTCCCTCCTCCTTGTGTCCATCTTTGTCCACTTCTGCGAGATGTGGGTGGGCATCCCTCCCTGCATCGAGCTCTTCCGCACTTTCTTCACCGTCCAGACCACCGGCCGAAGTGACGAGTACCTTGGCTTCTACTACTTTGTGAAGCGCAGGAAGTGCCCGTTCAAGTACCTCCGGTCGTTCCCTTCCGGGAAGTGGGATGACTGGAAGAAAGATTGGGTAGTCGTCCGGGTGGAGGAGCACGAGCGGTTGGAGCTGCCAGACGGTCTGCCCGGCATTGACACGTCGGTGTGGAGCGAAGTTCCGGTGCTGGCGGCAGCCTTCGACCCCGTCCTGTCCAGGATCCGCCAATGTGTGGAGGGAGGATTAACTCCCCAGGCGGTGTTCTGCAACTTCCTGTCCAACAGGTGGGCGCCGCTGAAGAGGAGGGAGAAGCTCGCCTGGGCCCTCAACAGCGTGATGGACGAAGACCGGGTTGAGACCGGGTTGAAGTCCAACATGGTGGGGAAGTCCTTGGAGTTTCACCTCAAGAAATTCCAGCACGGCATCGATGTAGACGGAGAGTACCTGACTCCGCCACCGGCTTTCCTCCCCCTGAACGTGGAAGTTGAGTTCAGCAGGGAGCTCCGGCGGAGGATGCCCGCGCTTGACGACCTTGGCGTCGTCGAGAGAAGATCAACCGCCCGGTTGGCGATCCCCGGGTTGTCGGAAGGCGGCTCCGCCCCTGTCTCTCAGCCAAGAGCTGAAGTCACCGGCAAAGGCAAGGAGCTGGCGGAGGAGCCGGAGAGCCGGAAGAGGAAGCTGCGACATGCTGACGGAAGGTCCGTCGGGCTTGCTACTTCCCCGCCAGTTCCCCGTCCTCAGGAAGGAAGATCCTCCGCTGCTGTAGCGTCTGTCCCCGTGGTGGGATCTTTTCGGAGCGCTACTGTTCCGGCGGTGGGATCCTCCCGGAGTGCTGCTGTCCCTGTGATGGGTCCCTCCGAAGGTGCCAGTTCCGGACAGGCGACTCCGGTCCGAGAAGCGGTGAGGGCCTCCGGGTCTAGGAGTTCCTCCCGGTCAAGGAGAGCTCCGACCCGGGAAACGCCCGTGGCTACGGCAAGTCCTGGGAGTCCTCCCGGAGATCCTATGCCGACCGTGGCCAGCCCGGAACGTCCGGGAAAGAGGTTCCGCGCAAGCTGGTGCGTGAGCCTCCCAAGGTAATTTTTCTTGCTTATCTCAATTAACTTTAATTATAGTAACTGTTTGCTCAATTTCTTCATTCTTCATCTGCAGCGTTCCCAAGAAGGGGAGTGAAGCTCCGCCCTCAGCCACAGTGTCTGAGGCTACAAGGACTTCTGCTCCAGCTCCGATGCCAGCCCAGGCGGAGGCTGCGACAGCTCCGGCGCCGGCTGTCGTGGTCATGGACCTTGACTCGTCTCCAGAAGTTCCCGTGGTAGCGCCGGACCACGGGTTTGAAGATGCGCCAGCGGCACCCGCTCCGGAGGTTGAAGCTCCGGGCCCCTGTGCTGCAGAAGTAGATGCTCCGGCTGTTGAGCCGGAGGAAGTAGCGGTCCCGGCTTTAGAGCCGGAAAGTGCTGAAGCCCCGGCGGTTGAGCCGGAGGTAGCTGAAGCCCCGGCGTGCGAGCCGGAAGTTGAAGTGGTTCCGGCAATTGAGCCGGTTACTTCTGAAGCTCCGGTCGCAGAGCCAGTGGTTATTGGAGCGCCGGCTGTAGAGCCGGTGGTGGTGGAGGCGCCGGCTGTAGAGCCGGTGGTTGAAGAGGCGAGGGAGCTTGAGCCTCCCTCGGAAGGAGCGTCACGGCCGGAGCCATTGGAGGCGACGACATCGATGGTACCCGTGGCGGAGCCAGAGTGCCTGAACGAAGTCGCCGGCCCCCAGCCTGAGGGGGCGAATGAAGATTTGGTGGCGGGTCCTTCTTCGGTGGCGACTGAGGCCATCCCGGAGGAGGGCCCTAGTGCCTTGGAAGCTCGGGGTTCCGCTCTCGTAGAGTGGGACCCAATTTTTGTAGATGAAGACCCGCTGGAGCCAGCGAAGGAGACCCCAGAAGGTCCGGAGCCCATCTCGCTGTCGATGTCCATCGACAACGCTTGCTCCAGTCTGCGCCAAGTCCAACTAGCCTTCTTCCACGACAGCAAGGTTCTTGAAGAGGAGCGCCAAACCCTTAGGAGGTGGCGTAATAGACTCCAATTCGAGACCAAGCTGGCGCAGTCGAGGATTGCTGAGGACAAGGAATGGATCAGGCGGGAGAAGATCCGCCTGGAGCTTTGGGGTGAGATGCTGGACGAGAGGGAGAGCATGACTCACAACCTCGACGCCCAATCCCGGGAGTACCATGACCAAGCTAAGGCTGCCAATGATGCAGCCAACGCTCGGTTCGATCAACTCGAAGCCATCAGTACCGCACTCATCAAGCGCCGAGAGGCACTTGAGGGAAGGGAAAAGCGGCTCGAGGATGAGGAGCAAAAACTCCTGGAACTACGGGACGACGTCTTGCGACGTGAAGAAGAGCTCGCCGAGAAGACAGCTCTGGCGGACAAGGGCCTCGAGGAGCGCGCTAAAAAATTGGAAGAGCGCTGCCTCGAGGAGGAGGAGAAGACCTGGGTGCGAGGGCAGGAACTCTACGAGTATGAGTGTGCCCTCGTCGCCCGGGAGAAGAAAATAGAGGCTAGGGAGAAAGACCTGGTCGACCGCCGGAACAAGATCCACCTCCGGGAGGAGGAGCTCAGAAGACTCGAAAAGCGGGTTGCTGCGAAGATTCAGCAAAACGCCAAAGAAGTTGAGCGCCTCTCCCGCGAGAACTCGGAGCTGACGGCGGCCCGGAGGTCCTTGGAAGAGATGAAGGGCCTGAGGAAGACGGACTCCCTGCAAATTTGGGAGTTCCTGAGCAAGGCCGACGATGCGCTAGCGCCGATGGGTTTCAGCCCCGTGCTTCCGGATGATCCGGAGCCGGAGCCAGACCTTGCGCTGCAAGCGTTGGGCGCTGCGGGCAGCAAGCTCTCCAAGGTGGGCGACGTCATCGCGGACCAGTTGGAAGTCGAGGGGCAATCCCTGGCTAGAAACGTCACAGAGTATGTGTTGACGTGTTACACTAGCCGGAACCCTCGATTCCCTCTGGACCCGGTGCTTGAAGGCCCCGTTGAAGGAGAAGGCGAAGCTACCCGAGCCAGCGTGTCGGAGGTCGCCCAGAAGGTCGCTGAGTTCTTCCATAGGGTCTAGGACTATCTTTCTTAGCCTTTATTTGTATCTTCTCTTCTTCCTCAATTTTGTAATCCTTTGTCCCCAGATGTAATCTCTGGTCTTCAAATGAAATGAAATCCCCAATTTTTCGTGAATTTCATTTCTTGTCTTCAACATCTTTGTCTTCACTTGGCCCCCTGGTAGATGTGCACAATTTGATTGTGGACATGTACCAAAAGGATGTTGATTTTTGTTGAAGACAGATTTGCTTCGAACTCGTATAGTTTGGGTCCGAAGTTTTCGATAGTGAAGGTCCCTTGAAATCGTCGGAGCTTAGAAGCTCCGGCACTGTCCATCGTCGGAGCTTAGCAGCTCCGGCAATAGCTTCTACCAACACGTTGAGTGTCGATAGTTAATACTTCAAGGTGTCGGAGCTTAGTAGCTCCAGCAATGACCTTTGCCACGCTTGGCTTGCTGGCAACAGATTCTAGTGATAGAGTCTTCTCACCATCTTTAAGTTAACGCCAGTGGGAGTCGAAGCTTGGTTAACTCCGGTTTTTCTCCATCAATATCATTTTTATTTTTCCTGCACACTTAAGCCAAGAAAAACAGTAAAATTCGTTCCTTATCTATAACTTCGTCGCGGCTTACGGTTCTCAAGAGAATTTCAAGTTGAACACGATTTTTAGTATAATTGGATGAATTATCTTTTCTTTTAGATCCAATTGTCCATGGACCCGCCTTACTTTGGCCTGCCGGGATATAGGTAGAGTGGCGTACTTAGGGTGCTTGACCAGGCTAAGTCGATAGCGCACTCCGGCCCTAGAATGGCTTGGCGACTTTCAGGCGAGTTGATCACAGACGATATTTAAATCTAAAAAATCTGACAATCCAACTCAAATTGTACATAAACCGGTTAAACTAGAACTTCTTAAGAATTGCACGTTTCTGTTATAGACAAGAAAGAGAAAAATAAAAATGTTGAGCCTTATGCAAAAATGAATGCACGTGGAGTCTATTTCACATGAAGATGTCTTTCATTATAGGTCCGGGGTACAGGGGAAACAAGTACACTCTTAGGGTACGAAACCAGGCTAAGTGTGTTCGGTTTCTCGTTTCACCCAGGGTAATTAGCTACACTTCTAGTCCGGAGACTGTATCAAGTGTTGCATGAGCTTTTCAAACCTTTCGGGAAAGGTCCGGCTGCTCTCCCGGAGGAACTACCCGACTCTGTACAATGACTCTATAACATACACTTCAAGTTACTTAAGACTCACCTCCGTGGAATTAAGTGTAGAACTTACGGAGGTGCTCGATATTCCAAGGATTTGGGAGAGGTGTCCCATCCTCGGCAGCCAAGCGAACGCTTCCGGGACGGGATACTTTGATCACTCGGAAGGGTCCTTCCCAGCCGGGGGAGAGTTTGTTTTGCCCTTCTCTGGATAGTATTCTCCGTAGCACCAGATCGCCTTCCTCGAGCTGTCGGTTGTGTACATGCCGCTGATGATAGCGCCGTAGAGCTTGGCGATATCGGGCGTTCCGAACAGCTGCTTGGCACCTTCCCTCCTCGAGGAGGTCTAGGTCTTCACGCCGGAGCTGGTCCTGCGCGGCTTCGTCGAAGGTCCGGACTCGGAGAGAACCCAGGGTGATTTCCGGAGGAAGGATCGCTTCTGCTCCGTACACCAGGAAGAAGGGTGTTTCTCCGGTTGCCCGACTTGGAGAAGTCCTGTTAGCCCATAGAGTGGGCGGAAGCTCTTCGATCCAATTAGCTCCGTGCTTTTTCAAACGCTCATAAGTGCGCGTTTTTAGTCCTTTCAGGATCTCTGCGTTTGCTCTCTCGGCTTGCCCATTGCTGGCAGGATGAGCTACGGAAGCGTAGCAAACTTGTATGCCGAGGTCTTCGCAATATCCTTGAAATGCGGAGCTTGTGAATTGAGTCCCATTATCAGTGATGATCTTGTTTGGGACTCTGAATCTGCTCACGATAGATTGTAGAAAATTGATTGCAGATTGTTTGTTGATCGTCACAACAGGAGTAGCTTCCGGCCACTTGGTGAACTTGTCGATGGCGACATACAGGAACTTGTAACCTCCGACGGCTCTTGGGAAGGGTCCCAAGATGTCCATCCCCCACACGGCGAAAGGCCACGTAGGAGGTATCATTTGTAAGGGCTGAGCAGGTGTATGAACTTGCTTTGCATGAAATTGGCATGCTTTGCATTTCTTCACTAGCTCAGTAGCATCCTGGAGCGCTGTAGGCCAGTAGAAGCCGTGCCGAAAGGCTTTTCCGACCAGCGTGCGGGAAGACGCGTGGTTCCCACACTCACCTCCATGGATTTCTGCGAGGAGCTCGCAGCCTTCTTCCCTTGTGATGCACCGCATTAGGATGCCGTTGGCACCGCGCCGGTAGAGATCCCCTTCTACCACCGTGTATCTTTTAGCCAATCTGACTACCCGGTCAGCGGATACATCATCGTCAGGAAGGATGTTGTCTTTCAAGTAGTTCCGGATCTCCGAGATCCATGCATCGGAACTGACTTGAGCATTTGAGTCTTGCGTGCTGGGTTGCTCGGAGCTTCCGGCAGCACCTACGACCCTTGATGGCTGCCATGGTAACAGGGCCATCGGGACCGTCAGCTTCGGGATGCTGATCTCGCCCCCTTCGTTCAGTTCGGCAGGCTGAACTGTGGGTTTTGACAACCTCCGGACAAAGGTTCCGTCTGGAGCCGGAGCTCCGGTTGACGCCTTGGTCGAGAGTTCGTCAGCTTCAGCGTTGTGAGCACGCTGAACATGGTGAAGGTCTAGGACTTCGAAGTCCTTCTGAAGCCTCTGGACTTCAAGGAGATAAGCAGCCAGCTGGAGATTATTGCAGGAGCATTCTCCCTTCACCTGTTTGATGACAAGTTGTGAATCTCCTTTGACCAGCAACTGCTTGACACCATAGGATAGTGCCACTTTCAATCCATATATGAGTGCTTCGTACTCCGCCATGTTGTTGGTTGCCTTGAAGTCAAGGTGCACCATGTATTTTACCTTCTCCCCGGTTGGTGCGAGGAGAAGGATTCCAGCTCCGGCTCCCTGCTTCTGCATGGAGCCGTCGAAGTAAAGGGTCCAGTGAGGCTTAGTGAAGGCCGGAACTTGTGGTTCCTTCTTCTGCTCGCTGGGGCCCCCAGGGTTTAATGGAGAGGGAGTCCATTCTGCCACGAAATCTGCCAACGCTTGGCTCTTGATCGCTTGTCTTGGAATGAATTTGAGGTCGAATTCAGCCAGTTCCGCTGCCCACTTCGCTATATTCCCAGTTGAATTGGGATTATGCAGAACCGCTCGGAGTGGGTATGAGGTCACCACCGAGACTTTGTGAGCTTGGAAATAGTGTCGAAGCTTCCTTGAGGCAATAAGAACTGCGTAGAGCAGCTTGTGTACCTCTAGGTATCGAGTCTTGGCATCATGTAACACTTCACTGATGAAGTATACTGGGCGTTGAATGGTCCGGACCTTCCCGGAGGGGTCCGGAGCTTCCTCTCCATTGATCCGGACCCTGTCGGAGGGGTCCAGACTATCTTCGGGGACCTCCGGGTTCTGGGTGGAGGAACCCGGAGCTTCTTCAGGAATGACCTGGATCCTATCAGAAGGATCCGGGTCCTCTGAAGTGGCTTCTTGAGGGTTCAAGTCTGGGAGCTGGGACCCAGACCCGCTTTCAGGAACCCCCGGATCCTCCCGAAGGGATCTGGATTCCTGAGTATTGGGTAGTTCCGGTCTCTCCGCAACCAGAACCATACTGACGACTTCGTCAGCTGCTGAAATATAAAGCAATAAAGTCTCACCAGGGTTCGGAGCTACCAAGACTGGTAGGGTGGTGAGGAACTGTTTCAGCTCCTGGAATGCCTTCTCTGCTTCTTCAGACCATTGGAATGGTCCGGATTTCCTCAGTAACTTGAAGAAGGGAAGTGCCCTTTCCGCCAGTCTTGAAATGAACCGGCTGAGGGTCGCTAGACATCCGGTTAATTTTTGGACATCTTTGATGCGGGTTGGTGGCCGCATATCTTCAATGGCTTTTATCTTCGCCGGATTAGCCTCTATACCCCGGTGACTTACCAGGAAACCAAGAAGCTTTCCGGAACTAACCCCGAAGACGCACTTGTCTGGGTTTAGCTTCGTGCGGGTGGCCCGCAGCTTGTCGAAAACAGCCTGCAAGGTGTCCAAGAGGGACTCCTTGTTTTTGACTTTGACTACGATGTCATCAACGTACACTTCCACTATGTCTCTGATGAGTTCTTCGAAAGTTTTGTACATTGCTCGTACAAAAGTTGAAGCTGCATTCTTGAGACCAAAAGGCATGGCTGTGTAACAATACAACCCATCCACTGTGATGAATGAAGTATGTTCTTCATCTTCCCTAGACATCCGGATTTGATGATATCCCGAATATGCGTCTAGAAAACACAGCAACTCACACCCGGAGGTGGAATCCACTATCTGGTCTATTCTAGGTAGTGGGAATGGATCTTTTGGACATGCCTTATTCAGTGTGGTGTAGTCGATGCACATCTGAAGTTTCCCGCCGGCCTTTGGCACAACGACTGGGTTTGCCAGCCATTTTGGATGGTAGACTTCTCGGATGAATCCAGCTTCGAGCAACTTCTTCACTTCTTGTCGGATGAAGTTCTGTCGCTCTACAGATTGCTTCCGAGGTTTCTGGTGTACAGGCCGAGCGTCGGGGTAAATCTTCAGATTGTGCTCAATCACTTCCCTGGGGATCCCAGGCATTTGTGACGGTTGCCAGGCAAACACGTCAACGTTAGCCCGGAGGAAAGTGATGAGCGCGAGTTCCTATTTGTCGTTCAAGCCACCCGATATGCGGGTAGTTTGAGTGACATCGGAACCAATTTGGACGACTTTGACGGGAATGTCGGTGTCGCCGCTTGGCTGCACACGGGGTGCAGAGGTCGAGCCTCGTTGACGAATGCTCGGAGGTTGTGGAGCTTGCTTCTGCCTGGAATCCTCCTCTTGCGCTGTGGTTAGTGCATGGAGTTCTTCCAGAGCAGTTACTCCGGCAGTGCGATCTCCACGGATCCGGAGAACGCCTACTGGTGTTGGCATCTTCAACACCAGGTATCCATAATGAGCAGCTGCCATGAATTTGTACAAGGCAGGTCTACCCAAAATGGCATTAAATGGTAAGTTGATCTGAGCGACGTCGAAGACCAACTTTTCGGTGCGATACTTCTCCCGGGTCCCGAAGGTAACAGGGAGAGTAATAGCTCCGAGTGGGGTTATGGCCCCCGGACCTACTCCGGAGAAAGGTCGAGAGGGCTGGAGGTCCGAAGGTCGAAGCTGAAGCTTAGTGAAAGCTTCGAAGCTGATGAGATTAAGCCCCGAACCTCCGTCTACCAGGACATGATGGAGCTGGATGTTGTTGATGGTAGGAGATACCATCAAAGGTAGCTGACTAGCTCCGACCATGCTTTGAGGACAGTCCGGAGCATCAAAAGTGATGGGTGTGTCCATCCACTTTCGATGTGGCTCCGGTCTAGCTGTAGGAGCTACAGCAGCCATATCCCGTCGCATAGTCTTAATGACGCGACGAGAAGTGATGTCCCATGATCCACCAAAGATGGTGTTCATGGTTTTTCGACGCTCGTTGTCGGAGACGTCGGAATCATCGTCGACGGAGGTGTAGACGGCTTTCAAGACCTTTTTGGGGTCTTGAAACCCTAACTCCTCTTCAGCCGGAGCTTCATCGACCTTTTGTTTTCCCTCCCTCTGACGGAAGGGAGACCCTTCCCGGCGCTTGTGGTAACGCTCAGCAAGGTTTTGGACCTCCCGGCAGTCCTCCAGTCTGTGGCTGCCCGTTTTGTGAATGGGGCACCACATCTTGGATTTGCCACCGTCTTCGGAAGACGGTCGAGGTCGCTTCTCGGGGCGTGGCCCCCGGCCACCAGGAGTTGCAGTGGCTGCAACGTTGGATGTGCCAGCCGACGGCTTCTTCTTGCCGTTGGTCTTCTTTTTCTTCTTGCCACTCCCGGAGGTAGCGGCTTCTTCTTTGGAGGATTTTTATGATCCTCCAAAGCTGGTTTGGAGTGCATTTCACGGCCCTCCGCAGCTCTGGCACATTTGTCAGCCAGGCTGAAGAGCTCCGTGACACTGGTGATCTCTTTGATCGCCAGTTTCTCCAACATCTTCTTGTCTCGTACACCCTGTCTGAATGCTACAATGACAGAAGCGCCTGAGATAGAAGGGATTGTGTTACGTACCTGAGAGAATCTCTGGATGAATGACCGCAAAGATTCTCCTCCTTTTTGCACGACTGCAAAAAGGTCCAGTTCGGTGCCCGGACGGGTGTATGAACTCCCGAAATTGGCGGTGAACTGGCGGCATAGCTCCTCCCAACTGTCGATAGAGTTGGGTGGAAGGCTCATAAACCAGGACCTAGCAGTCCCAGTTAAGGCCACTGGAAAGTAATTGGCCATTACAGCCTCATTTCCTCCAGCTGCTAGGATCGCAGTGGAGTATATCTGTAGAAATTCTACGGGATTGACAGTCCCGTCGAATTTTTCCGGCAAGTGTGGCCGGAACTTCTGTGGCCATCTAACCATGCGCAGATGCATGGCTAGGGCGGAACAGCCTCCTCCTACTCCTTCCAGAGTAGAAAGATCTTGAGCATCTCGTCTTTCTCGAGCTCGCTCGATGTGGACACGGCCATCCTGTTGGCGGTATCGGCGATCAAGCTCCGCCCGGAGGTCGTGTGTCGAAAGCCGAGATGCAGTATGGGCACGTCGTGCCCCAGAGGGCAACGACGTCACTTGCTGTGACGCAGCTCTTCTCCGGTTGTTGGAGACATGTGGACCAAGTCTTCCAGACAACGTTCGTCGCTGCGACGGGGCCCGCCCTGAAGGAGGTGGACCCTGATTGTTGAGGCGTTCGGCCGCTGCTGCGACCAAATGCTCAATATCAGCTCTCCATTGCTCCATGGCACCTTGAGATGCATCCGGAGGTGGTGGTCGCTGAAGGAGAGCACGCGCTGCATGGAGCGCGTGTTCTGGGTTGTCACGACTTGCCGGCGCAGAATGTGACGCCGGTGCACCATCATGTCGTTCGGCATGTCTTGCCGGAGAAGATGGTGGTGGTGGGAGTGTGACTCCCGCTGGAACTGAGGCTCCTGCCGGTGGTTGCATGTTGGAGGGATTGCCTCCGACAGCCTGAGCAGCAGGTTGCCCGTTGGATGATCCAGCTGCAGAATTCACCATTCTTGAAGATCTCAGGCGCCCCTACCTGGCGCGCCAACTGTCGACTGTTGGAGTCGGCAGATCCCCTGACACTATGAAAGTGTTTAAAGGAGTTGTGGTTCGGTTTGGGCGCGCGGAGATCTAAGAAAGTGAAGTGCGATTTGGACACGAGTGACACAGTAGTTTACGTGGTTCGGACCGCCTGAGCGTAATACCCTACTCCACGGGTGTGTGCGAGTTGTATTTACTTGTGAGCTTGAGTGTGTTCGAGAGTTCTCTCTTGTGTATCGTCGGTTTGTCCTTTTATAGTACAAGGACCAACCGTTACAAGTCAGCCTGGCCCGACATGTGGCCCTGGCGGTTATTAGTATTGATACACGAGATTAATTGTTGTTAATAACCCTGTAACGGCTCCGACAGTGCCGTTACAGGTGTTAAGGTTGTCCGATTAATTATCATTAACGTGGAATTAATGGTAATTAATCGGGTCTTGAAGTCTGCGGCTGTCCTTTGGAGATCCGGAGCCGTTACAACGTCTCCCGGGGGCTTTAAGCAGCTAGCTCCGACGTGTGGACACATGGCAGCTCCGGAGCTTGCTTGGGAGAAGCAGGAAGCTCCGGGGTGACCTGGCACGTGTCATGTCCGGAGCTTCTCTCGGTCAGGGGCTACCTCCGGAGGTGCCGTTTCAGTACTTGGCCCGGAGCTTCACCCTTGCGGGTAATAGCTCTGGGCTGACAGTACACGTGGCAACCTAGAGGTTAACCATGTTGGAGAAGCGGGTCCGGTCACGTCTGGCGAGTGGGCCCCCGAGGGTCTTTAATTTGAGTTGATGTCCTCCCCTTGAGATCTTTGTAACCTCAGGGGGTGTATGGTTTTTAGGGTACCGACAGTGGCATACCAGACTAGTCTGACCCATAGACCGGACAAGTCTGGATCTTTAATTCTTACAGCGAAAAACTTTGATCAAAACAAAATTTGAAATGACTAGTGGTTTAAAATGCTCTGATGTCATTGTTAGAATCATTGATGGGTCAAAAGATCAATTAGCCACTAAATTATTTCGAATTATATGAAGAAAATTGAATACAAGATCAACATCAAGTGCTATCTCTTGAATAGCACAAGAACACCTCCAATACCTTCTCCTCCACCCCTTAAGAATAGTTGTGTCCTTCGATGAGGGACAAAACATTTGGTTGGTCTTGTTCTTTCAATTAAAACACATGTCAATTTTGAGTTCAAATTGACAGTTACTAAACTGACCGGACTAGTCCGGTTATCGAAACTGAACTGCTCCGGACTAGTCCGGTCTTAATATCTGGAGTTGTCCGGTTATACTAACAGGAATGACTATTGATTCATCATGAACTTATTTAAAATCGTTTTCAAGGAGCTCTCGAGTACAAATTGGCGTTTGATCCCCACCACACTACATAATTCGTGTATCATTAGCTAATTGAGCCAACTCATGAGTTACTTTGTTTCACTCTCATCCACTCTTAATAATCTTCCAAAGAAGATGTATAGTCACCTTAGTGTTTTTCTTCCTTTTTGTTTTAAATTTTTTTGAACCACCATGATATGCCTACAACCACTGAGAACGACCTGGTCGAGGCGCGCGCGGGGGCATCGTGAGGCTCAAGACGACCTTCTTGCTGCAGATGGACCATCGCGCGCCATGGGCGGACCTGGTGGCGGACGGCTTGCTCTGCTGAAAGGCTGTCGAACGCGGTGTCGGCGCTGGACGGCACCGGCGATGTTGTGGGTGGGGGCAGAGCCCGGCCGCCCAGTCGGACGGTGCGAGGCCGCAGCCGTCGGTGAGCTGGAGAGGGAACACGAGGAAACGCAGCTTCAGCTTCAGCGGAAGGTGAGGATCGTCCAAGTTTAATAACGGTCATGGCCAAGTACGTGTCACATATTTGATTTTCTTCCTTCCCATTCGTATACTTGACTAGTAGATCACAACGTGCCTCTGATCAAAGGATCACAGCCACGCTGGACGACGGCCACGTATGGCGGAAATGTGAGCAGAAAGAGATACGACAAAATTCGCGCCACCCGGTGCAAGATTTGTACGTATTATATGTATATATGTTACTTAGATACCTTGTTATAATTTATATACGTACTTGCATGATGTTCTCGAGGAGCAGATCTCAAACATTAGTATATGCTTGCGTGCAGGAGCTACTTCAGGTGCACCCACACTACAGGAATCCCGACGATTTGCGACGGCCGTGGCCGTCGCAAATAAGCGATTTGCGACGGCTTTCTTTATTTGCGACGGTTTTTAGCCGTCGCAATTAAGTTTATTTGCGACGGCCACCATCGCAAATAAGCTTTAATTGCGACGGCTAGGGGGGCCGTCGCAAGTTATTTCCGCGGGCCGGTGGGCCCCGCAACCTTATTTGCGACGGTATCGCCGTCGCAATTAAAGCTTATTTGCAACGGCCTGACTGTCGCAATTAAGTGCTTCTATTTGCGACGGCCAGACCGTCGCAAATAAGTCCAGTGGGCTGGGCCCACGGGTCCTCCGGGGCCCACAGAGCTATTTGCGACGGTCGTCCCGTCGCAATTAAACATTAATTGCGACGGCCAGGCGTCGCAAATAGCAGAGGCCTATTTGCGATGGCCTGGTCCCTTATTTGCGACGGTACTGTATAAAAAGCCGTCGCAAATAAGGTTTTTTATTTTTTTTAAAACAGAAAAAACTACCCGGCTCGATGGCCAGAATCACAGAACAGATTCAATACACACATTATATACACATAGCAAAGATCATCATCACAGAGGAAACATCATCACAATCACAAACTTAAATTCCAATACATCTCACATTGTCATCAACAAAGCAAACAAAAGGGCTCACTCGCCCATCTGACATCCGTAGCCACCTCCGGAACCACCTCCGGAGCCACCTCCGAAGTCGAAGTCGTCATCGCGCCTCATTCCAGGCGGCGGTAGCAACGGCGACAGCGTTTGTGCAGCCGTCGCGGATCCCTGCAATTAATGAAACTTAGAGTTAGAATATAAATACATCAACATCTCTCTCTCCCTTCCTCTCCCTCTATCTTCATCTAGATCCCCTCTCTTCCCCTCTCTTTTCATTTCTCTTTGTCTCTCACTCTATCTTTCCTCTCACTCTATCTCTCTATTGATATCTTTTTCCCTCTATCTTCCTCCCTCTATCTCCATCTACATCTCCCTCCCTCTATCTTCCGCAAAAAATGCTTCAGTATTTGCCTCTCATTTGAAAAATGGAAAGGTCGCTTAGAGGGGGTGTTTCATCCACATTGTACCGCATCGTTGAAGTATTGATATTGTTTTCTTCCGCAAAGTAGACACTTGAAAAGTATCCTACTTCCTTAAGAGCATATGCTTCAGCGATGCACCCTTCCACCCTTGCCCTGTTGCCAACCATTGGTTTCGAATATCGTAGCGCTCTTTCAATGTGATACATCCACCTATATTGCACAGGACCACCAACTTTAGCTTCGAATGGAAGATAGATATACCTCGATTTACCACATTTCTTCTTATGTGCGAAAGAAACATCCGCTTCAACCGAGGTGTCACAGGCAAGTAACGAAGCTGCTTATGTGCGACATCTATCATCACATTATCGCCATCGTCATTAACAACTTCGACATACCTCGATTTACCACATTTCAAGCACATCTTCTCATTGGCGTGCTCTTTCCAGAATAGCATGCAGTTGTATGGACACACATCAATTTTCTCATACTTCATACCGAGACCAGATATCTTGATCTTTGACTGATACATATCTGGTGGCGCTTTGTGAGGTTGTGGAAGGATATCGCAGATCAATTTCATGAGATCATTGTAGCAGTTGATGGAAAAAAAGTACTTGGACTTAATTGCCATAAATCTGGTCAAGAAAGCAAGTACGGTCACAGCCGTGTGTTCATGCAACGGCTCTTGTGATTTCTTCAGCTCCTCGAAGAACTTCTCGGCCTCATTTGTAAGAGGATCCTCCGCTTCAAGAGCTTCTAGCATCTCATCCATCCTATCAACCTCTATTATATCATCATCCTCATCCACTTCGGCTATGACTCGAGAATTAGTCTCGTCGTGGAAGGTCCACACTTCATATGTGGAGTGAAACGTTTCAACATAAGTGAAACGAAAGCTCCAATCTTCTCAAAAACTTAGTGTTCCGGCATTTTGTACATGGGCACCGCACCATATCTTCCATTGACAATGAAAATGCTCGATCCAAAAATTGATCTAACTTGATAAACCACTCATCGGAGTGACCACCAGTTCTGCTCTTCCAGCCAGTATACATCCAACTGCGGTCTTCACCCATGTTTGACTCTGCAGTTTAATGCAAAAGAAATTGTCGTTAATGTATTGTTGTGTTATGTCACGGCCCTACAACCTAGGCAGATAGATCCTAAACCCACCCAAGAGTGACCAAGCGGAGCGTGCTCATGACGAGACGCGTGATCCGGATTCGAACGAAATTTCGGCAGCATAACCCCGTTGTTCTCCACTGCACGCCCGAAAATGGTGCAGCAGAGAACAACAGGGTTACGCCACCGAAATCTCGTCCAAATCCGGACCCGCGTCTCGTCACAAGCCACGCCCCCTCGGTCACTCCGAGGCTGTCTGTCGACTGTTGGAGTCGGCAGATCTCCTGACACTACTAAAGTGTTGAAGGAGTTTGTAGTTCGGTGTGGGCGCGCGGAGACTCAAGAAGGTGAATCACGATTGGACACGAGAGACTCAGTAGTTTACGTGGTTCGGGCCGCCTGAGCGTAATACCCTACTCCACGGGTGTGTGGTGTTGTATTAGTTTATGTATGAAAGCTCACGTCAATGCGTGTGTGCCTGAGAGCGTTCGAGAGCCTTCTCCCCTCTCCGTGTATCGTCGGTCTGTCCTTTTATAGTACAAGGACAAACCGTTACAAGTTAGCCTGGCCCGACATGTGGCCCCGGCGGTTACTAGTATTGATACACGATTAATTGTTGTTAATAACCCTGTAACGGGCTCCGACAGTGCCGTTACAGGTGTTAAGATTGTCCGATTAAGTGTCATTAACATGGAATTAATGACAATTAATCGGGTCTTGAAGTCCGCGGCTATCCTTTGAAGATCCGGAGTCGTTACAATGTCTTCCGGAGGTTTGAGGCGGCCAGCTCCGACGTTTGGACATGTGGAAGCTCCGGAGCTTGCTTGTGGGAAGCGGGAAGCTCCGGGGTGGCCTGGCACGTGTCAGGTTCGGAGCTTCTCTCGGTCAGGGGTTAAGTCCGGAGGTGCCGTTTCGGTACCTAGCCCGGAGCTTCACCCTTGTGGGTAGTAGCTCTGGTCTGGCAGTACACGTGGCAACCTAGGGGTTAACCATGTTGGAGAAGCAGGTTCGGTTATGTCTGACAAGTGGGCCTCCGAGGGTCTTCAATTTGAGTAGACGTCCTTCCCTTGAGATCTTTGTAACCTCAGGGGGTGTATGGTTTTTAGGGTACCGACAGTGGCCCCCTGGACCTACCTCCGGGGAAAGTCACCGGGGTGAAGTCATTCCATCGGAGGTGGGTCCATACTCGCGACTCTTGAACTGGGTCTTCAAGGGTCTTCGGAGGTGCCGTTGGCGGGGCTTTACGGTTAAATCCCGACGCGTGGCGCACCTCAGGCGGCAGATAAGATCTTTGACGTGCGGATCTCTCGCAATTGAAGGTCGCCGGTTCCCGATACGAAAACCGTATCGGTTCCGCGCGCCTTGTCAGGTCGCCGCCTTTGGGTTTTCCGCCTCGTGATGACAACTGTTCGCTTGGGTAAGAGCCTCGACTTGATCGTCAGGGTGGTCCCGGGCCCTCTTGTCATCGGCAGGGTTGAATTCTTGAGTAGTATCCTTGACTCCCCTGCAGTTTCCATCCAAGCGTTGCGAGGGCTTACTTAAGAAGGAAAGCGCACCGTCGGGAGTTCTTTACGCTTCCCATCTGTTCTTGCGCTCAAACTCCTAACTCGTACTTTGCTCCTCTTCTCTTGCCTAGCTGTGCTGCGATGGAGTTGGGTCTGCGTGAGAGTCGCTTGAAGACTGACAACGATCTGAAGAAGGTCCGGGCCCTCATGGGGTGGTATTCGGACTTCTTCAACCGCTCGGTCCGCGCCGGCGGAGAGCTCCCCTTTGAAAAGGAGCACGCTGGCGAGATGGTGTACTTTTCCTCGTACGCCATGGTGGGGCTGATCCCACCGTTTTTTTCTTCTTGATGCTGCTGGACTTCTATGGTCTGCAGCTGTACCACCTTGGCCCTCACTCCATTCTCCTTGTGTCCATCTTTGTCCACTTCTGCGAGATCTGGGTGGGCATCCCTCCCTGCATCGAGCTCTTCCGAACCTTCTTCACCGTCCACACCACCGGCCGAAGCAATGAGTATCTTGGCTTCTACTACTTCGTGAAGCGCAAGAAGTGCCCATTCAAGTACCTCCGGTCATTCCCTTCCGGGAAGTGGGATGACTGGAAGAAAGATTGGATAGTCGTCCGGGTGGAGGAGCATGAGCGGTTGGAGTTGCCAGACGGTCTGCCCGGCATTGACACGTCGGTATGGAGCGAAGTTCCGGTGCTGGCGGAAGCTTTCGACCCTGTCCTGACCAGGATCCGCCAATGTGTGGAGGGAGGATTGACTCCCCAGGCAGTGTTCTGCAACTTCCTGTCCAATAGGTGGGCGCCACTGAAGAGGAGGGAGAAGCTCGCCTGGGCCCTCAACAGCGTGATGGACGAGGACCGGGTTGAGACCGGGTTGAAGTCCAGCATGGTGGGGAAGACCTTGGAGTTTCACCTCAAGAAATTCCAGCACGGCATCGACGTTGACGGAGATTACTTGACTCTACCGCCGGCCTTCCTCCCTCTGAACGTGGAAGTTGAGTTTAGCAGGGAGCTCCAGCGGACGATGCCCGCGCTTGACGACCTTGGTGTCGTCGAGAGAAGATCAACCACCCGGTTGGCGATCCCCGGGTTGTCCGAAGACGGCTCCGCCCCTGTCCTACAGCCAAGAGCTGAGGTCATCGGCAAGGGCAAGGAGCTGGCGGAGGAGCCGGAGAGCCGGAAGAGGAAGCTGCGACATGCTGACGGAAGGTCCATCGGGCCTGCCACTTCCCCCCCCCCCCCCCGGTTCCCCCTCCTCAGGAAGGAAGATCCTCCGCCGCCGTGGCGACTGTCCCCGTGGTGGGGTCCTTCTGGAACGTTACTGTTTCGGCGGTGGGATCCTCCCGGAGTGCGACTGTCCCCGTGGTGGATCCCTCCTGTGGTGCTAGCTCCGGGCGCGCGACTCCGGCATCTGGAGCGGTGAGGGCCTCCAGGTCCAGGAGTTCCTCCCGATCAAGGAGAGCTCCGACCCGCGAAATGCCCGCGGCTGTGGCAAGTCCTGGGAGTCCTCCCGGAGCTCCTACGCCGACCGTGGCCAGCCCGGATCGTCCGGGAAAGAGGTTCTGCGCAAGCTGGTGCGGGAGCCTCCCAAGGTAATTTTTCTTTTTTACCTCGATTAACTTTTTAATTGTAGCATCTATTTGCTCAATTTCTTCGTTCTTCATCTGCAGCGTTCCCAAGAAGGGGAGTGAAGCTCCACCCTCAGCCACAGTGTCTGAGGCTGCGAGGGCTTCTGCTCCAGTCCCGGTGCCGCCCCAAGCGGAGGCTACGACAGCTCCGGCGCCGGCTGTCGTGGTCATGGACCTCGACTCGTCTCCAGAAGTTCCCGTGGTAGCGCCGGACCACGGGAATGAAGATGCGCCAGTGGCACCCGTCCCGGAAGTGGAAGCTCCGGGTCCTGGTGCTGCAGTAGTAGAAGCTCCGGCTGTTGAGTCGGAGGAAGTAGCAGTCCCGGCTTCGGAGCCGGAAAGTGCTGAAGCCCCGGCGATTGAGCCGGAGGTGGATGAAGCCTCGGCATGCGAGCCGGAAGTCGAAGTAGTTCCGGCAGTTGAGCCGGTTACTTCCGAAGCTCCGGCCGCAGAGCCGGTGATTGTTGGAGCGCCGGTCACAGAGCCGGCGGTTAAAGAGGCGAGGGAGCTTGAGCCTCCCTCAGAAGAGGTGTCCCGGCCGGAGCCAGTAGCAGCTCCTGCTCTGGAGGCGATGACGTCGATGGTACCTGTGGCAGAGCCAGAGTGCCTGAAAGAAGTCGCCGGCCCCCCGCCTGAGGGGGCGAATGAAGACTTGGTGGCGGGACCTCCTTCGATGGCGACTGAGGCCGTCTCGGAGGAAGGTCCTAGCGCTTTGGAAGCTCGGGGTTCCACTCTCGTAGAGTGGGACCCAATTTTTGTATGTGAAGACCCGCTGGAACCAGCGGAAGAGATCCCAGCAGGTCCGGAGCCCATCTCGCTGTCGATGTCCATCGACAACGCCTGCTCCAGTCTACGTCAGGTCCAACTGGCCTTCTTCCACGACAGCAAGGCTCTTGAAGAGGAGCGCCAAACCCTTAGGCGGTGGCGTAATCGGCTCCACTTCAAGACTAAGCTGGCGCAGTCGAGGCTTGTGGATGACAAGGAGTGGATCAAGCGGGAGAAGATCCGCCTGGAGCTCTGGGATAAGCTGCTGGACGAGAGGGAGAGCATGACTCACGCCCTCGATGCTCAATCCCGGGAGTTCCACGACCGAGCTAAGGCTGCTAACGACGCGGCCAATGCTCGGTTTGATCAGCTCGAGGCCATCAGCACCGCACTCATCAAGCGCCGAGAGGCACTTGAAGGGAGGGAAAGACGACTCGAGGACAAGGAGCAAAAACTCCTAGATCTACGGGATGACGTCTTGCGACGGGAAGAAGAGCTCGCTGAGAAAACAGCTCTGGCGGACAAGGGCCTCGAGGAGCGCACTAAGAAATTGGAAGAGCGCTGCCTCGAGGAAGAGGAGAAGACCTGGGTGCGGGGGCAGGAACTCTACGAATACGAGTGTGCCCTTGTCGCCCGGGAGAAGAAAGTGGAGGCTAGGGAGAAGGACCTGGTCGACCGCCGGAACAAGATCCACCTCCGGGAGGAGGAGCTCGGAAGACTTGAGAAGCGGGTTGCTGCGAAGATCCAGCAAAACGCCAAAGAAGTTGAGCGCCTCGCCCGCGAGAATTCGGAGCTGACGGCGGCCCGGAGATCCCTGGAAGAGATGAAGAACTTGAGGAAGGCGGACTCCCTGCAGATTTGGGAGTTCCTGGGCAAGGCCGACGACGCGCTGACGCTGATGGGTTTTAGCCCCGTGCACCCGGATGATCCAGAGCCGGAGCCGGACCTTGCGTTGCAAGCGTTGAGCACCGCAGGCAGCAAGCTCTCCAAGGTGGGCGACGTCATCGCGGACCAGCTGGAGGTCGAGGGGCAATCCCTGGCTAGGAACGTCACAGAATATGTGTTGACGTGCTACACCAGCCGGAACCCTCGATTTCCTCTGGACCCGGTGCTTGAAGGCCCCGTCGAAGGAGAAGGCGAAGCTACCCGAGCCTGCGTGTCGGAGGTCGCCCAGAAGGTCGCCGAGTTCTTCCATAGGGTCTAGGACCGTCTCTTTTAGCCTTTACTTGTATCTTCTCTTCTTCCTCAAATTTGTAATCCCTTGTCTCCAGATGTAATCTCCGGTCTTCAGATGAAATGAAATCCCCAATTTTTTGCGAATTTCATTTTTTTTTGTCTTCAACATCTTTATCTTCACTTGGCCCCCTGGTAGATGTGCACAATTTGATTGTGGACATGTACCAAAAGGATGTTGAGTTTTGTTGAAGACGAATTTGCTTCGAACTTGTGGAATTTAGGTCTGAAGTTTTTAATAGTGAAGGTCCCCTGAAGTTGTCGGAGCTTAGAAGCTCCGGCACTGTCCATCGCTGGAGCTTAGTAGCTCCGGCAATAGCCTCTATCAACACGTTGAGCGTCGGTAGTTAATACTCCAAGGTGTCGGAGCTTAGCAGCTCCGACAATGACCTTTGCCACACTTGGTTTGTTGGCAACAGACTCCAGTGACGGGGTCTTCTCACCATCTTTTAGTCAACGCCGACGGTTGACGCCCTGGTGGGAGTCGGAGCTTGGTTAGCTCCGGTTTTTCTCCATCAACGTAGGGTTCATTTTTCCTGCACACTTAAGCCAAGAAAAATAGTAAAATTCGTTCCTTGTCTATAACTTCGTCGCGGCTTACGGTTCTCAAGAAAATTTTAAGTTGAACACAATTTTTAATACGACTGGATGAATTGTCTTTTCTTTTAGATCCAATTGTCCATGGACCCACCTTACTTTGGCCTGCCGGGATGTAGGTAGAGTGGCGTACTTAGGGTGCTTGACCAGGCTAAGTCGATAGCGCACTCCGGCCCTAGAATGGCTTGGCGGCTTTCAGGCGAGTTGGCCACAGACGATATTTAAATCCAAAAAATCTGACAATTCAACTCGAATCGTATGTAAACCGGCAAACTAGAACTTCTTAAGAATTGCACGTTTCTGTTATAGACAAGAAAGAGAAAAATAAAAATGTTGAGCCTATGCAAAAATGAATGCACGTGGAGTCTATTTCACATGAAGATGTCTTTCATTATAGGTCCGGGGTACAGGGGAAACAAGTACACTCTTAGGGTACGGAATCAGGCTAAGTGTGTTTGGTTTCTTGTTTGACCCAGGGTAGTTAGCCACACTTTTAGTCCGGAGACTGTGTCAAGTGTTGCATGAGCTTTTCAAACCTTTCGGGAAAGGTCTGGCTGCTCTCCCGGAGGAACTACCCGACTCTGTACAATGACTCTATAACATACATTTCAAGTTACTTAAGACTCACCTCCGTGGAATTAAGTGTAGAACTTACGGAGGTGCTCGATGTTCCAAGGATTTGGGAGAGGTGTCCCATCCTCGGTAGCCAAGCGAACGCTTCCGGGACGGGATACTTTGATCACTCGAAAGGGCCCTTCCCAGCCGGGGGAGAGTTTATTTTGCCCTTCTCTGGATAGTATTCTCCGTAGCACCAGATCGCCTTCCTCGAGCTGTCGGTTGTGTACATGCCGCTGGTGATAGCGCCGTAGAGCTTGGCGGTATCGGGCATTCCGAACAGCTGCTTGGCACCTTCCCTCCTCGAGGAGGTCTAGGTCTTCGCGCCGGAGCTGGTCCTGCGCGGCTTCGTCGAAGGTCCGGACTCGGAGGGAACCCAAGGTGATTTCCGGAGGAAGGATCGCTTCAGCTCCGTACACCAGAAAGAAGGGTGTTTCTCCGGTTGCCCGACTTGGAGAAGTCCTGTTGGCCCATAGAGTGGGCGGAAGCTCTTCGATCCAATTGGCTCCGTGCTTTTTCAAGTGCTCATAAGTGCGTGTTTTGAGTCCTTTAAGGATCTCTGCATTTGCTCTCTCGGCTTGTCCATTGCTGGCAGGATGAGCTACGGAAGCGTAGCAAACTTGTATGCCGAGGTCTTCGCAATATCCTTGAAATGCGGAGCTTGTGAATTGAGTCCCATTATCAGTGATGATCTTATTTGGGACTCCGAATCTGCTCACGATGGATTGTAGAAAATTGATTGCAGATTGTTTGTTGATCGTCACAACGGGAGTTGCTTCCGGCCACTTGGTGAACTTGTCGATGGCGACGTACAGGAACTTGTAACCTCCGACGGCTCTAGGGAAGGGTCCCAAGATGTCCATCCCCCACACAGCGAAAGGCCATGTGGGAGGTATCATTTGTAAGGACTGAGCAGGTGTATGAATTTGCATTGCATGAAATTGGCATGCTTTGCATTTCTTCACCAGCTCAGTGGCATCCTGGAGCGCTGTAGGCCAGTAGAAGCCGTGCCGAAAGGCTTTTCCGACCAGCGTGCGGGAAGATGCGTGGTTCCCACACTCGCCTCCATGGATTTCTGCGAGGAGCTTGCAGCCTTCTTCCCTTGTGATGCACCGCATTAGGATGTCGTTGGCACCGCGCTGGTAGAGATCCCCTTCTACCAACGTGTATCTTTTAGCCAATCTGACTACCCGATCAGCGGATACATCATCGTCAGGAAGGATGTTGTCTTTCAAGTAGCTCCGGATCTCCGAGATCCATGCATCGGAACTGACTTGAGCATTTGAGTCTTGCGTGCTGGGTTGCTCGGAGCTTCCGGCAGCACCTACGACCCTTGATGGCTGCCATGGTAACAGGGCCATCGGGACCGTCAGCTTCGGGATGCTGATCTCGCCCCCTTCGTTCAGTTCGGCAGGCTGAACTGTGGGTTTTGACAACCTCCGAACAAAGGTTCCATCAGGAGCCGGAGCTCCAGTTGACGCCTTGGTCGAGAGTTCGTCAGCTTCAGCGTTGTGAGCACGCTGAACATGGTGAAGGTCTAGGACTTCGAAGTCCTTCTGAAGCCTCTGGACTTCAAGGAGGTAAGCAGCCAGCTGGAGATTATTGCAGGAGCATTCACCCTTCACCTGCTTGATGACGAGTTGTGAATCTCCTTTGACCAGCAATTGCTTGACACCGTATGATAGTGCCACCTTTAATCCATAGATGAGTGCTTCATACTCCGCCATGTTGTTGGTTGCCTTGAAGTCAAGGTGTACCATGTATTTCACCTTCTCCCCAGTTGGTGCGAGGAGAAGGATTCCAGCTCCGGCTCCCTGCTTCTGCATGGAGCCGTCGAAGTAAAGGGTCCAGTGAGGCTTAGTGAAGGTTGGAACTTGAGGTTCCGTCTTCTGCTCGCTGGGGCCCCCAGGGTTTAATGGAGAGGGAGTCCATTCTGCCACGAAATCTGCCAACGCTTGACTCTTGATTGCTTGTCTCGGAATGAATTCAAGATCGAATTCAGCCAATTCCGCTGCCCACTTTGCAATATTCCCATTTGAATTGGGATTATGCAGGATCGCTCGAAGTGGATATGAGGTCACCACCGAGACATTGTGAGCTTGGAAATAGTGTCGAAGCTTCCTTGAGGCAATAAGAACTGCATAAAGCAGTTTATGCACCTCTAGGTATCGAGTCTTGGCATCATGTAACACTTCACTGATGAAGTATACCGGGCGTTGAATGGTCCGGACCCTCCCGGAGGGGTCCAAAGCTTCCTCTTCATTGATCCGAACCCTCTCGGAGGGGTCTAGACTCTCTTCGGGGACCTCCGGGTTCTGGGTGGAGGAACCCGGAGCTTCTTCAGAAATGACCTGGACCCTCTTAGAGGGGTCCGGGTCCTCTGAAGTGGCTTCTTGGGTTTGAGTCTGGGAGCTGGGACTCAGACCCGCTTTCAGGAACCTCCGGACCCTCCCGAAGGGGTCTGGATTCCTGAGTATTGGGTAGTTCCGGTCTCTCCGCAACCAGAACCATACTGACGACTTCGTCAGTAGCTGAAATGTAAAGCAACAAAGGCTCACCAGGGTTCGGAGCTACCAGGACTGGTAGGGTGGTGAGGAACTGTTTCAGCTCCTGGAATGCCTTCTCTGCTTCTTCAGACCATTGGAATGGTCCGGACTTCCTCAGTAACTTGAAGAAGGGAAGTGCTCTTTCCGCCAGTCTTGAAATGAACCGGCTGAGGGCTGCTAGACATCCAGTTAATTTTTGGACGTCTTTGATGCGGGTTGGTGGCCGTATGTCTTCAATGGCTTTTATCTTCGCCGGATTAGCCTCTATGCCCCGGTGACTTACCAGGAAACCAAGAAGCTTTCCGGAACTAACCCCGAAGACGCACTTGTCTGGGTTTAGCTTCGTGCGGGTGGCCCGCAGCTTGTCGAAGACAGCCTGCAAGGTGTCCAAGAGGGACTCCTTGTTCTTGACTTTGACCACGATGTCATCGACGTACACTTCCACTATGTCTCTGATGAGTTCTTCGAAATTTTTGTACATAGCTCGTACAAAAGTTGAAGCTGCATTCTTGAGACCAAACAGCATGGCTGTGTAACAATACAATCCATCCACTGTGATGAATGATGTATGCTCTTCATCCTCCCTAGACATCCTGATTTGATGATATCCAGAATATGCGTCTAGAAAACACAGTAACTCGCACCCAGAGGTGGAATCCACTATCTGATCTATTCTAGGTAGTGGGAATGGATCTTTTGGACATTCCTTATTCAGTGTGGTATAGTCGATGCACATCCGAAGTTTCCCGCCGGCCTTGGGCACAACGACTGGGTTCGCCAGCCATTTTGGATGGAAGACTTCTCGGATAAATCCGGCTTCGAGCAACTTCTTCACTTCTTGTCGGATGAAGTTCTGTCACTCTACAGATTGCTTCCGAGGTTTCTGATGCACAGGCCGAGCATCGGGGTAAATCTTCAGATTATGCTCAATCACTTCCCTGGGGATCCCAGGCATTTGTGACGGTTGCCAAGCAAATACGTCAACGTTAGCCCGGAGGAAAGTGATGAGCGCGAGTTCCTATTTGTCATTCAACCCACCCGATATGCGGGTGGTTTGAGTGACATCGGAACCAATTTGGACGACTTTGACGGGGATGTCGGTGTCGCCGCTTGGCTGCACACGGGGAGCAGAGGTTGAGCCTCGTTGCCGAATGCTCGGAGGTTTTGGAGCTTGCCCCTGTCTGGAGTCCTCCTCTTGCGCAGTGGTGAGTGCATGGAGCTCCTCCAGAGCAGTTACTCCGGCGGTGCGATCTCCATGAATCCAGAGAACGCCTGCTGGTGTTGGCATCTTCAACACCAAGTATCCATAATGAGCAGCTGCCATAAATTTGTATAGGGCAGGTCTACCCAAGATGGTGTTGAATGGTAAGTTGATCTGAGCGACGTCGAAGACCAACTTCTCGGTGCGGTACTTCTCCCGTGTCCTGAAGGTAACGGGGAGAATTATAGCTCCGAGTGGGGTAATGGCCCCCGGACCTACTCCGGAGAATGGTCGAGAGGGCTGAAGATCCGAAGGTCGAAGCTGAAGTCTGGTAAAAGCTTCAAAGCTTATAAGGTTCAGCCCCGAACCTCCATCCACCATAACATGATGGAGCTGGATGTTGTTGATGGTGGGAGATACCATCAAGGGTAATTGGCCAGCTCCGACCATGCTTCGAGGACGGTCCGAAGCATCAAAAGTGATGGGTGTGTCCATCCACTTTCGATGTGACTCCGGTCTAGCTGTAGGAGCTACAGCAGCCATATCCCGCCGCATAGTCTTGATGACACGACGAGAAGTGATGTCCCATGATCCACCAAAGATGGTGTTCATGGTTTTCCGACGCTCGTTGTCGGAGACGTCGGAGTCATCGTCGACGGAGGTGTAGACGGCTTTCAGGACCTTTTTGGGGTCCTGAAACCCTAACTCCTCTTCAGCCGGAGCTTCGTCAACCTTCTGTTTTCCCTCCCTCTGTCGGAAAGGAGACCCTTCCCGGCGCTTGTTGTAGCGCTCGGCAAGGTTTTGGACCTCCCGGCAGTCTTCCAGCCTGTGGCTGCCCGTTTTGTGATTGGGGCACCACATTTTGGATTTGCCGCCGTCTTCGGAAGACGGTCGAGGTCGCTTCTCGGGGCGTGGCCCCCGACCACCAGGAGTTGCAGTGGCTGCAACATTGGATGTGCCGGCCGACGGCTTCTTCTTGCCGTTGGTCTTCTTTTTCTTCTTGCCACTCCCGGAGGTAGCGGCTTCTTCTTTGGAGGATTTTTTGTGATCCTCCAAGGCTGGTTTGGAGTGCATTTCACGGCCCTCCGCAGCTCTAGCACATTTGTCTGCCAAGCTGAAGAGCTCCGTGACGCTGGTGATCTCTTTGATCGCCAGCTTCTCCAACATCTTCTTGTCTCGTACACCCTGTCTGAATGCCACAATGACAGAAGCGCTTGAGATAGAAGGGATTGTGTTGTGTACCTGAGAGAACCTCTGGATGAATGACCGCAAAGATTCTCCCCCTTTTTGCACGACCGCAAAAAGGTCTAGTTCAGTGCCCGGTCGGGTGTATGAACTTCCGAAGTTGGCAGTGAACTGACGGCACAGCTCCTCCCAACTGTCGATAGAGTTGGGTGGAAGGCTCATAAACCAGGACCTAGCGGTCCCAGTTAAGGCCACTGGAAAGTAGTTGGCCATTACGGCCTCGTTTCCTCCAGCTGCTAAGATTGCAGTGGAGTATATCTGTAGAAATTCTACGGGGTTGACAGTCCCGTCGAATTTTTCCGGCAAGTGTGGCCGGAACTTCTGTGGCCATCTAACCATGCGCAGGTGCATGGCTAGGGCGGAACAGCCTCCTCCTACTCCTTCCAGAGTAGAAAGGTCTTGAGCATCCCGTCTTTCTCGAGCTCGCTCGATATGGACACGGCCATCCTGTTGGCGGTATCGGCGATCAAGCTCCGCCCGGAGGTCATGTGTCGAAAGCCGAGATACCGTATGGGTGCGTCGTGCCCCAGAGGGCAACGACGTCACTTGCTGTGACGCAGCTCGTCTTCGGTTGTTGGAGACATGCGGACCAAGTCTTCCAGACAACGTCCGTCGCTGCGACGGGGCTCGCCCTGAAGGAGGAGGACCCTGGTTGTTGAGGCGTTCGTCCGCTGCTGCGACCTAATGCTCAACATCAGCCCTCCATTGCTCCATGGCATCTCGAGATGCATCCGGAGGTGGTGGTCGCTGGAGAAGAGCACGCGCTGCATGGAGCGCATGTTCTGGGTTGTCATGACTTGCCGGCGCAGTATGTGACGCCGGCGCACCATCGTGTTGCCCGGCACGTTTTGCCGGAGAAGATGGTGGTGGTGGGAGTGTGACTCCTGCTGGTGCTGAGGCTCCTGCTGGTGGCTGCATGTTGGAGGGATTGCCCCCGACAGCCTGAGCAGCAGGTTGCCCATTGGATGATCCAGCCGCAGAATTCACCATTCTTGAAAATCTCAGGCACCCCTACCTGGCGCGCCAACTGTCGACTGTTGGAGTCGGCAGATCTCCTGACACTACTAAAGTGTTGAAGGAGTTTGTAGTTCGGTGTGGGCGCGCGGAGACTCAAGAAGGTGAATCACGATTGGACACGAGAGACTCAGTGGTTTACGTGGTTCGGGCCGCCTGAGCGTAATACCCTACTCCACGGGTGTGTGGTGTTGTATTAGTTTATGTATGAAAGCTCACGTCAATGCGTGTGTGCCTGAGAGCGTTCGAGAGCCTTCTCCCCTCTCCGTGTATCGTCGGTCTGTCCTTTTATAGTACAAGGACAAACCGTTACAAGTTAGACTGGCCCGACATGTGGCCCCGGCGGTTACTAGTATTGATACACGATTAATTGTTGTTAATAACCCTGTAACGGGCTCCGACAGTGCCGTTACAGGTGTTAAGATTGTCCGATTAAGTGTCATTAACATTGAATTAATGACAATTAATCGGGTCTTGAAGTCCGCGGCTATCCTTTGAAGATCCGGAGTCGTTACAATGTCTTCCGGAGGTTTGAGGCGGCCAGCTCCGACGTTTGGACACGTGGAAGCTCCGGAGCTTGCTTGTGGGAAGCGGGAAGCTCCGGGGTGGCCTGGCACGTGTCAGGTCCGGAGCTTCTCTCGGTCAGGGGTTAAGTCCGGAGGTGCCGTTTCGGTACCTAGCCCGGAGCTTCACCCTTGTGGGTAGTAGCTCCGGTCTGGCAGTACACATGGCAACCTAGGGGTTAACCATGTTGGAGAAGCAGGTCCGGTTATGTCTGACAAGTGGGCCTCCGAGGGTCTTCAATTTGAGTAGACGTCCTTCCCATGAGATCTTTGTAACCTCAGGGGGTGTATGGTTTTTAGGGTACCGACACTGTCCAAAAAAGGGACAATTCCAAACCTGCACGTCTCACATGCCAATGGCATGTGAGACGTGCCGATCCGAAACGGGTAATACATTGCTATAGGTTACATTGCTCATTTTCATTTTCAGGTCATTTAAGAGAGAGGAAAGAACTAGAGAAAGAGTGAGAGGAAAGTTGGTCTCAGATGACAATTCCACGACAGCTTTAGGGTTAGCTGCCGTAGATCAGAGATGAAAGCACTTCGTCGGAGTACGCCATCCACGCGCAGGTGCTTGCCATCCTTACCGTCGTCGTTCGCCTTCGTTCCCGTCTACACGCATACTTTACCTTACCACTAAATGGGCCTTGTCGGGCCTTGTCAAGCTGGTCCGAAGCCCATTTATGTATATATAGTACTTGAACACTCAAGCAATCAAAATTAAGCAATTCAACGACCCTTCAAATAAACCTAAGCATAATTCAAAAAACTAAGCAATTCAAATAAACCTAAACATAACAATTATCCATTGTAATTCATTAATTTATCAACTCAATTCTAACATAAGCAATTCAATTCAAATGAGAGCAATTCAATTCAAATGAGAGCAATTCAATAAACCTAAACATAACCATAATTCAAATGAGAGCAATTCAATAAACCTAAACATAACCATAATTCAAATGAGAGCAATTTACTTCAATAAACCTAAACATAACGAGAGCAATAATACAAATCTTAAACATTATTAAATTAAACCTAAGCATATATAGTAACATTAAGATCCAATTAACAACTAATTAACAACTAACTAATAATTAATTAGAATGGTCAATTATTAACAACTAACTAACAATTAATTGTAATTCAAACCTAATTAGCAACTGCTAACAATTAATGAGAATTAACAGCTAATTAACAACAACCTAACAATTAATTCGCATAACAGTTAACAACTAAATAGCATAACAACTAATCATCAATTAACAACTAATTATCTAGAAATTAACAACTAAATGCCTACTTTACTTGTGTGGCATGGAGCAACGGGCCGACGGCTTCGGACGGACGGCGGAGGCGTTGGAGGAGGCCGGCAGCGCTGCTGTCCGGGGCCGGGGGCGGCAGGGGCACGTCGACGTCAGGCGCGGGGGGCGCGGCGGGGCCGTGGGCGCAAGGGGGCCGGGGGAGGCGGGGTCGGGGGTCAGGGGCCGGGGGCGGCGAGGGGCCAGGGGCGGCAGGGGGACAGGGGCGCACGAGCTGGGGGCGCAGGGGCCGGGGGCGCAGGGGTCGAGGGCGGCGGGGGGATGGGGGCGGCAGGGGCGTGGTGGGCTGGCGGCGGGGGCGCGGCTAGCGGCGGGGCCGGCGGGCTGATGGCGAGGGTGCGGCGGGGCCGGGGGCGCAGGGGCGGCGGGGGGCCGGGGGCGCAGGGTCGGCGGGGGGCCGGGGGCGGTGGGCGCGCTGGGGGCGGCGGGGTCGGGGCGCGGCGGGCCGATGGCGAGGGTGCGGCGGGGGGCCGGGGGCGCAGGGGCGGCGGGGGGCCGGGGGCGGTGGGCGCGCTGGGGGCGGCGGGGTCGGGGCGCGGCGGGGTCGGGGGCGGCGGTTGGTGAATGAAGAGTCGGGCCGGAGAGTCCCGATATTAGACTTAGTTTACGACGGCTGCCTTAATTGCGATGGCCTTACTTTAGGGCCGTCGCAATTAATTACTATTTGCGACGGCCTTGTACTGGCCGTCGCAAATAAGGCGTTATTTACGACGGCTCCTTTAATTGCGACGGCTCTAGGGTTGGCCGTCGCAAATAAGGTCTTATTTGCGACGGCCAGACCTACAGCCGTCGCAAATAAGTCCTTACTCGCGACGGCCTTTTTATTTGCGACGGCCAGGGAAGAGCCGTCGCAATTTAAGCCGTTTGTCGCAAATGATCGCGTTTCCTGTAGTGCCACGAGCTAGCTAGTCGTACCAAGGCTGCAACGCCAAGCGGCACGTCCAGATCTGCGAGGCCGATCCGTCCAACTACGTCGTCACCCCTCCAAGATCCCCCTCGTCGTCATCCACGCCGCCGATGCCGGCGCCAGCAACCTCATCAGCTTCACGCCGAGCCGCACCAATGCCGCCAGCACGGACGCTTCTTCTTCTTCCCACCAGCAGTTGGCGATGGACGACGATCGGAGCGCTACTCAGATGTCCACGTCGTGGTGCGCAAGTGACGGCGTGTTCAGCTCGTCGGCCGGACCGTTCATGCAGGTGGACGAACTCGGGGCCGTCGTGGGCTTCGACAGAGCATTTGCTATTTCCCGAGCATTCATCACTCGGCAGCATGTAAGATGATCTCGGATAGCTAGTAGCATAAGAGTGAACAATTGATCATACCTCTTACCAAGTCACACTCTAACGGTGATCAGAAATTTCGAAACTTTCTAACTAGCCATTGAACCGGCTAGGTCACCGTTCAATCCATTGTACTATACCGTGATTATATGTCTACTGCTATCTAAAATCAAATTAGTTCTGTATAAAATCCTGATCCATTCACCGTCTAATACAATGACGCTTTTACCGTTGGGTATTGGTGACTCTACATGGATTGCACGATACTAAAAACCACACCGCCCTCCTCAATCCCCGGCAACACAACAGCACCCTCGGCGCTGCACGACACGGCTCGCCCTTAGACCATCCCCACTTGTGTACTTTAAACCATATTTTATATTCTCTATACTTTTAGTATAGATACTCTGTAAACTTATTCTATATTTTTAGTAACATTTCCAGCAGACTTCCAGCGTACCATTGCGAATAGCCTTAGTCGCATGCCCTGATCTCCTCCTTAGACCATCTGCATTGGTATGTTAAAAGGCTACTGTAAAAGCTACTGGTAAGGTTACTGGAAAATTTAAAGTAAGTTTACACAGTGCACATACTAGAAGTATAAAATATATAGAGTATGATTTACAGTATAGAGTATGTTTTAAAGTAAACTGTAACACCGTAAAATCTAAAGAAAAGAAAAAGAGAAGACAATTCCTAATAGGCCTGGACTTCCCTCCGCCTGGCCCAAGGCCCAGCCGGGTGCAACAACAACCGTTGCCTCCCTGGCCAACCCTAGGAGCGCCCCTGCTGTTCGATGCCGCCGTCTCCAGTGCATGCGCGCGCCCCAGACCCCGCTCCCTCATCTCTCACTTCCATGCAGGCCCTAGATGTCATCTTCTTCCTCTCCACAGCAGCAACCACCGCCTCCTCGCGCTCTTTACCTGCGGCCCGTCCACAACACGCCCAGCACCCAGCCTCCAGCGCCCTCTCCTCCCTCTGCGCGTGGGTCCCACCCATTAGCCACGATCCCCTTCTTCCCCACGACTCCACGCCGCTCATGCCTGCGCGATTTCCGTTGTGCCCGTCAATCACCCCGCAAATCTCAGCCACGCCGCACCCTTCCCAGGCCACAAGGAATCTCCACCTCGACACCATCCCACGGGAGACCGACGGGGTCCGATCGCCATTCACCGTCGCCCTGTCGTTCCTGTCTTGGTACGACCACTCTAACCTGCCTATTGGCTTCCCAGCGCTGCGTGCAAGCTTCCCCTGCCTTCCCTGAGTTGAATCGCCGCCGAGAGCCCAAACTCCAGCGAGATCCTGTAAGTGTTGTCGCCATTCACGCCCTTCCGATGTTCCCCCTCGTTTTCTCCTGGCGCTGACCCTCCCTTAACACTCGTCTGGCACCAGGACGCACACGGGGCGAGAAGGACGTGATAAATCTCCACCGCAACGACATCCCGATGACGCCCGGCACCGCTCGCCGTCACGAACCTCTATGTGCGCCCTGGTGCCTCTGAAACAGAGCTAGGTGAGTGCTAGCGTACCCCACCGTAACTTTGTCATGAAAAATAGTCAATTACTGTTGCGTTTAGTCCTAGGCCTTTCTTCTCTGGCGGGCTTTGCCCTGCGCCCATGGCGGCACCACCGTGCAGCCTCGAGGAAGATGAAGCGCACTGCTTCGTGCATCCCTGGCCGTTGGATCAAACTTGTGCGGTCCAAATTAGAAAATATCGTACGCCTTCGCTTATTAAATCCTACCTTCTAGAATGCGATCCGACGGCTGACAATAAAAGCTTGGTTACCCCGTCCTGTTTTGCGATTAAGCCCTTGTGCTTTTCTGCTAAAATATAAATTGCCCCAAGACCGTACAGTCTAGTCCCCGTTGTTACCATAATTGTAGTTCAACATTGAATTAACACATCAGACCCCCACCCTGTAATCTAGGATTTTGCGAAATAAGCCTTGGATAGCGGAAAAATGATACTTTGGCCCCTGCAGTAGACTAATTTTTTGTAGGAGAAAAGCCACTGATTCAATTTATAATTATGGGAAAGATGTAACGGGCTCCGACAGTGCCGTTACAGGTGTTAAGATTGTCCGATTAAGTGTCATTAACATGGAATTAATGACAATTAATCGGGTCTTGAAGTCCGCGGCTATCCTTTGAAGATCCGGAGTCGTTATAAAGTCTTCCGGAGCTTTGAGGCGGCCAGCTCCGACGTTTGGACACGTGGCAGCTCCGGAGCTTGCTTGTGGGAAGCGGGAAGCTCCGGGGTGGCCTGGCACGTGTCAGGTACGGAGCTTCTCTCGGTCAGGGGTTAAGTCCGGAGGTGCCGTTTCGGTACCTAGCCCGGAGCTTCACCCTTGTGGGTAGTAGCTCCGGTCTGGCAGTACACGTGGCAACCTAGGGGTTAACCATGTTGGAGAAGCAGGTCCGGTTATGTCTGACAAGTGGGCCTCTGAGGGTCTTCAATTTGAGTAGACGTCCTTCCCTTGAGATCTTTGTAACCTCAGGGGGTGTATGGTTTTTAGGGTACCGACAGTGGCCCCCTGGACCTACCTCCGGGGAAAGTCACCGGGGTGAAGTCATTCCGTCGGAGGTGGGTCCATACTCGTGACTCTTGAACTGGGTCTTCAAGGGTCTTCGGAGGTGTCGTTGGCGGGGCTTTACGGTTAAATCCCGACGCGTGGCGCACCTCAGGCGGTAGATAAGATCTTTGACGTGCGGATCTCTCGCAATTGAAGGTCGCCGGTTCCCGATACGAAAACCGTATCGGTTCCGCGCGCCTTGTCAGGTCGCCGCCTTTGGGTTTCCCGCCTCGTGATGACAACTGTTCGCCTGGGTAAGAGCCTCGACTTGATCGTCAGGGTGGTCCCGGGCCCTCTTGTCATCGGCAGGGTTGAATTCTTGAGTAGTATCCTTGACTCCCCTGCAGTTTCCATCCAAGCGTTGCGAGGGCTTACTTAAGAAGGAAAGCGCACCGTCGGGAGTTCTTTACGCTTCCCATCTGTTCTTGCGCTCAAACTCCCAACTCGTACTTTGCTCCTCTTCTCTTGCCTAGCTGTGCTGCGATGGAGTTGGGTCTGCGTGAGAGTCGCTTGAAGACTGACAGCGATCTGAAGAAGGTCCGGGCCCTCATGGGGTGGTCTTCGGACTTCTTCAACCGCTCGGTCCGCGCCGGCGGAGAGCTCCCCTTTGAAAAGGAGCACGCTGGCGAGATGGTGTACTTTTCCTCGTACGCCATGGTGGGGCTGATCCCACCGTTTTCTTCTTTCTTCTTGATGCTGCTGGACTTCTATGGTCTGCAGCTGTACCACCTTGGCCCTCACTCCATTCTCCTTGTGTCCATCTTTGTCCACTTATGCGAGATGTGGGTGGGCATCCCTCCCTGCATCGAGCTCTTCCGAACCTTCTTCACCGTCCACACCACCGGCCGAAGCAATGAGTATCTTGGCTTCTACTACTTCGTGAAGCGCAAGAAGTGCCCATTCAAGTACCTCCGGTCATTCCCTTCCGGGAAGTGGGATGACTGGAAGAAAGATTGGATAGTCGTCCGGGTGGAGGAGCATGAGCGATTGGAGTTGCCAGACGGTCTGCCCGGCATTGACACGTCGGTATGGAGCGAAGTTCCGGTGCTGGCGGAAGCTTTCGACCCTGTCCTGACCAGGATCCGCCAATGTGTGGAGGGAGGATTGACTCCCCAGGCGGTGTTCTGCAACTTCCTGTCCAACAGGTGGGTGCCGCTGAAGAGGAGGGAGAAGCTCGCCTGGGCCCTCAACAGCGTGATGGACGAGGACCAGGTTGAGACCGGGTTGAAGTCCAGCATGGTGGGGAAGACCTTGGAGTTTCACCTCAAGAAATTCCAGCACGGCATCGACGTTGACGGAGATTACTTGACTCCGCCGCCGGCCTTCCTCCCTCTGAACGTGGAAGTTGAGTTCAGCAGGGAGCTCCGGCGGATGATGCCCGCGCTTGACGACCTTGGTGTCGTCGAGAGAAGATCAACCACCCGGTTGGCGATCCCCGAGTTGTCCGAAGACGGCTCCGCCCCTGTCCCACAGCCAAGAGCTGAGGTCATCGGCAAGGGCAAGGAGCTGGCGGAGGAGCCGGAGAGCCGGAAGAGGAAGCTGCGACATGCTGACGGAAGGTCCATCGGGCCTGCCACTTCCCCCCCGGTTCCCCCTCCTCAGGAAGGAAGATCCTCCGCCGCCGTGGCGACTGTCCCCGTGGTGGGGTCCTTCCGGAATGTTACTGTTCCGGCGGTGGGATCCTCTCGGAGTGCGACTGTCCCCGTGGTGGATCCCTCCTGTGGTGCTAGCTCCGGGCGCGCGACTCCGGCATCTGGAGCGGTGAGGGCCTCCAGGTCCAGGAGTTCCTCCCGATCAAGGAGAGCTCCGACCCAGGAAACGCCCGCGGCTGTGGCAAGTCCTGGGAGTCCTCCCGGAGCTCCTACGCCGACTGTGGCCAGCCCGGATCGTCCGAGAAAGAGGTTCCGCGCAAGCTGGTGCGGGAGCCTCCCAAGGTAATTTTTCTTTTTTACCTCGATTAACTTTTTAATTGTAGCATCTGTTTGCTCAATTTCTTCGTTCTTCATCTGCAGCGTTCCCAAGAAGGGGAGTGAAGCTCCACCCTCAGCCACAGTGTCTGAGGCTGCGAGGGCTTCTGCTCCAGTCCTGGTGCCACCCCAAGCGGAGGCTGCGACAGCTCCGGCGCCGGCTGTCGTGGTCATGGACCTCGACTCGTCTCCAGAAGTTCCCGTGGTAGCGCCGGACCACGGGAATGAAGATGCGCCAGCGGCACCCGTCCCGGAAGTGGAAGCTCCGGGTCCTGGTGCTGCAGTAGTAGAAGCTCCGGCTGTTGAATCGGAGGAAGTAGCAGTCCGGGCTTCGGAGCCGGAAAGTGCTGAAGCCCCGGCGATTGAGCCGGAGGTGGCTGAAGCCCCGGCATGCGAGCCGGAAGTCGAAGTAGTTCCGGCAGTTGAGCCGGTTACTTCCGAAGCTCCGTCCGCAGAGCCGGTGATTGTTGGAGCGCCGGTCACAGAGCCGGCGGTTAAAGAGGCGAGGGAGCTTGAGCCTCCCTCAGAAGAGGTGTCCCGGCCGGAGCCAGTAGCGGCTCCTGCCCCGGAGGCGACGACGTCGATGGTACCTGTGGCAGAGCCAGAGTGCCTGAACGAAGTCGCCGGCCCCCCGCCTGAGGGGGCGAATGAAGACTTGGTGGCGGGACCTCCTTCGATGGCGACTGAGGCCGTCCCGGAGGAAGGCCCTAGCGCTTTGGAAGCTCGGGGTTCCACTCTCGTAGAGTGGGACCGAATTTTTGTATGTGAAGACCCGCTGGAACCAGCGGAAGAGATCCCAGCAGGTCCGGAGCCCATCTCGCTGTCGATGTCCATCGACAACGCCTGCTCCAGTCTACGTCAGGTCCAACTGGCCTTCTTCCACGACAGCAAGGCTCTTGAAGAGGAGCGCCAAACCCTTAGGCGGTGGCGTAATCGGCTCCACTTCGAGACTAAGCTGGCGCAGTCGAGGCTTGCGGATGACAAGGAGTGGATCAAGCGGGAGAAGATCCGCCTGGAGCTCTGGGATAAGCTGCTGGACGAGAGGGAGAGCATGACTCACGCCCTCGATGCTCAATCCCGGGAGTTCCACGACCGAGCTAAGGCTGCTAACGACGCGGCCAATGCTCGGTTTGATCAGCTCGAGGCCATCAGCACCGCACTCATCAAGCGCCGAGAGGCACTTGAAGGGAGGGAAAGACGGATCGAGGACGAGGAGCAAAAACTCCTAGAGCTACGGGATGACGTCTTGCGACGGGAAGAAGAGCTCGCTGAGAAAACAGCTCTGGCGGACAAGGGCCTCGAGGAGCGCACTAAGAAATTGGAAGAGCGCTGCCTCGAGGAAGAGGAGAAGACCTGGGTGCGGGGGCAGGAACTCTACGAATACGAGTGTGCCCTTGTCGCCCGGGAGAAGAAAGTGGAGGCTAGGGAGAAGGACCTGGTCGACCGCCGGAAAAAGATCCACCTCCGGGAGGAGGAGCTCGGAAGACTTGAGAAGCGGGTTGCTGCGAAGATCCAGCAAAACCCCAAAGAAGTTGAGCGCCTCGCCCGCGAGAATTCGGAGCTGACGGCGGCCCGGAGATCCCTGGAAGAGATGAAGAACTTGAGGAAGGCGGACTCCCTGCATATTTGGGAGTTCCTGGGCAAGGCCGACGACGCGCTAACGCCGATGGGTTTCAGCCCCGTGCACCCGGATGATCCGGAGCCGGAGCCGGACCTTGCGTTGCAAGCGTTGAGCGCCGCAGGCAGCAAGCTCTCCAAGGTGGGCGACGTCATCGCGGACCAGCTGGAGGTCGAGGGGCAATCCCTGGCTAGGAACGTCACAGAATATGTGTTGACGTGCTACACCAGCCGGAACCCTCGATTTCCTCTGGACCCGGTGCTTGAAGGCCCCGTCGAAGGAGAAGGCGAAGCTACCTGAGCCTGCGTGTCGGAGGTCGCCCAGAAGGTCGCCGAGTTCTTCCATAGGGTCTAGGACCGTCTCTTTTAGCCTTTACTTGTATCTTCTCTTCTTCCTCAATTTTGTAATCCCTTGTCTCCAGATGTAATCTCCGGTCTTCAGATGAAATGAAATCCCCAATTTTTTGCGAATTTCATTTTTTTTTGTCTTCAACATCTTTATCTTCACTTGGCCCCCTGGTAGATGTGCACAATTTGATTGTGGACATGTACCAAAAGGATGTTGAGTTTTGTTGAAGACGAATTTGCTTCGAACTTGTGGAATTTAGGTCCGAAGTTTTTGATAGTGAAGGTCCCCTGAAGTTGTCGGAGCTTAGAAGCTCCGGCACTGTCCATCGCTGGAGCTTAGTAGCTCCGGCAATAGCCTCTATCAACACGTTGAGCGTCGGTAGTTAATACTCCAAGGTGTCGGAGCTTAGCAGCTCCGGCAATGACCTTTGCCACACTTGGTTTGTTGGCAACAGACTCCAGTGATGGGGTCTTCTCACCATCTTTTAGTCAACGCCGACGGTTGACGCCCTGGTGGGAGTCAGAGCTTGGTTAGCTCCGGTTTTTCTCCATCAACGTAGGGTTCATTTTTCCTGCACACTTAAGCCAAGAAAAATAGTAAAATTCGTTCCTTGTCTATAACTTCGTCGCGGCTTACGGTTCTCAAGAAAATTTTAAGTTGAACACGATTTTTAATACGACTGGATGAATTGTCTTTTCTTTTTGATCCAATTGTCCACGGACCCACCTTACTTTGGCCTGCCGGGATGTAGGTAGAGTGGCGTACTTAGGGTGCTTGACCAGGCTAAGTCGATAGCGCACTCCGGCCCTAGAATGGCTTGGCGGCTTTCAGGCGAGTTGGCCACAGACGATATTTAAATCCAAAAAATCTGACAATTCAACTCGAATTGTATGTAAACCGGTCAAACTAGAACTTCTTAAGAATTGCACGTTTCTGTTATAGACAAGAAAGAGAAAAATAAAAATGTTGAGCCTATGCAAAAATGAATGCACGTGGAGTCTATTTCACATGAAGATGTCTTTCATTATAGGTCCGGGGTACAGGGGAAACAAGTACACTCTTAGGGTACGGAACCAGGCTAAGTGTGTTTGGTTTCTCGTTTGACCCAGGGTAGTTAGCCACACTTTTAGTCCGGAGACTGTGTCAAGTGTTGCATGAGCTTTTCAAACCTTTCGGGAAAGGTTCGGCTGCTCTCCCGGAGGAACTACCCGACTCTGTACAATGACTCTATAACATACATTTCAAGTTACTTAAGACTCACCTCCGTGGAATTAAGTGTAGAACTTACGGAGGTGCTCGATGTTCCAAGGATTTGGGAGAGGTGTCCCATCCTCGGTAGCCAAGCGAGCGCTTCCGGGACGGGATACTTTGATCACTCGAAAGGGCCCTTCCCAGCCGGGGGAGAGTTTGTTTTGCCCTTCTCTGGATAGTATTCTCCGTAGCACCAGATCGCCTTCCTCGAGCTGTCGGTTGTGTACATGCCGCTGGTGATAGCGCCGTAGAGCTTGGCGGTATCGGGCATTCCGAACAGCTGCTTGGCACCTTCCCTCCTCGAGGAGGTCTAGGTCTTCGCGCCGGAGCTGGTCCTGCGCGGCTTCGTCGAAGGTCCGGACTCGGAGGGAACCCAAGGTGATTTCCGGAGGAAGGATCGCTTCAGCTCCGTACACCAGAAAGAAGGGTGTTTCTCCGGTTGCCCGACTTGGAGAAGTCCTGTTGGCCCATAGAGTGGGCGGAAGCTCTTCGATCCAATTGGCTCCGTGCTTTTTCAAGCGCTCATAAGTGCGTGTTTTGAGTCCTTTAAGGATCTCTGCATTTGCTCTCTCGGCTTGTCCATTGCTGGCAGGATGAGCTACGGAAGCGTAGCAAACTTGTATGCCGAGGTCTTCGCAATATCCTTGAAATGCGGAGCTTGTGAATTGAGTCCCATTATCAGTGATGATCTTATTTGGGACTCCGAATCTGCTCACGATGGATTGTAGAAAATTGATTGCAGATTGTTTGTTGATCGTCACAATGGGAGTTGCTTCCGGCCACTTGGTGAACTTGTCGATGGCGACGTACAGGAACTTGTAACCTCCGACGGCTCTAGGGAAGGGTCCCAAGATGTCCATCCCCCACACAGCGAAAGGCCATGTGGGAGGTATCATTTGTAAGGACTGAGCAGGTGTATGAATTTGCTTTGCATGAAATTGGCATGCTTTGCATTTCTTCACCAGCTCAGTGGCATCCTGGAGCGCTGTAGGCCAGTAGAAGCCGTGCCGAAAGGCTTTTCCGACCAGCGTGCGGGAAGATGCGTGGTTCCCACACTCGCCTCCATGGATTTCTACGAGGAGCTCGCAGACTTCTTCCCTTGTGATGCACCGCATTAGGATGCCGTTGGCACCGCGCCGGTAGAGATCCCCTTCTACCAACGTGTATCTTTTAGCCAATCTGACTACCCGATCAGCGGATACATCATCGTCAGGAAGGATGTTGTCTTTCAAGTAGCTCCGGATCTCCGAGATCCATGCATCTGAACTGACTTGAGCATTTGAGTCTTGCGTGCTGGGTTGCTCGGAGCTTCCGGCAGCACCTACGACCCTTGATGGCTGCCATGGTAACAGGGCCATCGGGACCATCAGCTTCGGGATGCTGATCTCGCCCCCTTCGTTCAGTTCGGCAGGCTGAACTGTGGGTTTTGACAACCTCCGGACAAAGGTTCCATCAGGAGCCGGAGCTCCAGTTGACGCCTTGGTCGAGAGTTCGTCAGCTTCAGCGTTGTGAGCACGCTGAACATGGTGAAGGTCTAGGACTTCGAAGTCCTTCTGAAGCCTCTGGACTTCAAGGAGGTAAGCAGCCAGCTGGAGATTATTGCAGGAGCATTCACCCTTCACCTGCTTGATGACGAGTTGTGAATCTCCTTTGACCAGCAATTGCTTGACACCGTATGATAGTGCCACCTTTAATCCATAGATGAGTGCTTCATACTCCGCCATGTTGTTGGTTGCCTTGAAGTCAAGGTGTACCATGTATTTCACCTTCTCCCCAGTTGGTGCGAGGAGAAGGATTCCAGCTCCGGCTCCCTGCTTCTGCATGGAGCCGTCGAAGTAAAGGGTCCAGTGAGGCTTAGTGAAGGTTGGAACTTGAGGTTCCGTATTCTGCTCGCTGGGGCCCCCAGGGTTTAATGGAGAGGGAGTCCATTCTGCCACGAAATCTGCCAACGCTTGACTCTTGATTGCTTGTCTCGGAATGAATTCAAGATCGAATTCAGCCAATTCCGCTGCCCACTTTGCAATATTCCCAGTTGAATTGGGATTATGCAGGATCGCTCGAAGTGGATATGAGGTCACCACCGAGACTTTGTGAGCTTGGAAATAGTGTCGAAGCTTCCTTGAGGCAATAAGAACTGCATAAAGCAGTTTATGCACCTCTAGGTATCGAGTCTTGGCATCATGTAACACTTCACTGATGAAGTATACCGGGCGTTGAATGGTCCGGACCCTCCCGGAGGGGTCCGGAGCTTCCTCTTCATTGATCCGGACCCTCTCGGAGGGGTCCAGACTCTCTTCGGGGACCTCCGGGTTCTGGGTGGAGGAACCCGGAGCTTCTTCAGAAATGACCTGGACCCTCTTAGAGGGGTCCGGGTCCTCTGAAGTGGCTTCTTGTGGGTTTGAGTCTGGGAGCTGGGACCCAGACCCGCTTTCAGGAACCTCCGGACCCTCCCGAAGGGGTCTGGATTCCTGAGTATTGGGTAGTTCCGGTCTCTCCGCAACCAGAACCATACTGACGACTTCGTCAGTAGCTGAAATGTAAAGCAACAAAGGCTCACCAGGGTTCGGAGCTACCAGGACTGGTAGGGAGGTGAGGAACTATTTCAGCTCCTGGAATGCCTTCTCTGCTTCTTCAGACCATTGGAATGGTCCGGACTTCCTCAGTAACTTGAAGAAGGGAAGTGCTCTTTCCGACAGTCTTGAAATGAACCGGCTGAGGGCTGCTAGACATCCAGTTAATTTTTGGACGTCTTTGATGCGGGTTGGTGGCCGCATGTCTTCAATGGCTTTTATCTTCGCCGGATTAGCCTCTATGCCCCGGTGACTTACCAGGAAACCAAGAAGCTTTCCGGAACTAACCCCGAAGACACACTTGTCTGGGTTTAGCTTCGTGCGGGTGGCCCGCAGCTTGTCGAAGACAGCCTGCAAGGTGTCCAAGAGGGACTCCTTGTTCTTGACTTTGACCACGATGTCATCGACGTACACTTCCACTATGTCTCTGATGAGTTCTTCGAAAGTTTTGTACATAGCTCGTACAAAAGTTGAAGCTGCATTCTTGAGACCAAATGGCATGGCTGTGTAACAATACAATCCATCCACTGTGATGAATGAAGTATGCTCTTCATCCTCCCTAGACATCCTGATTTGATGATATCCAGAATATGCGTCTAGAAAACACAGTAACTCGCACCCGGAGGTGGAATCCACTATCTGATCTATTCTAGGTAGTGGGAATGGATCTTTTGGACATGCCTTATTCAGTGTGGTGTAGTCGATGCACATCCGAAGTTTCCCGCCGGCCTTGGGCACAACGACTGGGTTCGCCAGCCATTTTGGATGGAAGACTTCTCGGATAAATCCGGCTTCGAGCAACTTCTTCACTTCTTGTCGGATGAAGTTCTGTCGCTCTACAGATTGCTTCCGAGGTTTCTGATGCACAGGCCGAGCATCGGGGTAAATCTTCAGATTGTGCTCAATCACTTCCCTGGGGATCCCAGGCATTTGTGACGGTTGCCAAGCAAATACGTCAACGTTAGCCCGGAGGAAAGTGATGAGCGCGAGTTCCTATTTGTCATTCAACCCACCCGATATGCGGGTGGTTTGAGTGACATCGGAACCAATTTGGACGACTTTGACGGGGATGTCGGTGTCGCCGCTTGGCTGCACACGGGGAGCAGAGGTTGAGCCTCGTTGCCGAATGCTCGGAGGTTTTGGAGCTTGCCCCTGTCTGGAGTCCTCCTCTTGCGCAGTGGTGAGTGCATGGAGCTCCTCCAGAGCAGTTACTCCGGCGGTGCGATCTCCACGAATCCGGAGAACGCCTGCTGGTGTTGGCATCTTCAACACCAAGTATCCATAATGAGCATCTGCCATAAATTTGTATAGGGCAGGTCTACCAGAGATGGCGTTGAATGGTAAGTTGATCTGAGCGACGTCGAAGACCAACTTCTCGGTGCGGTACTTCTCCCGTGTCCCGAAGGTAACGGGGAGAATTATAGCTCCGAGTGGGGTAATGGCCCCCGGACCTACTCCGGAGAATGGTCGAGAGGGCTGAAGATCCGAAGGTCGAAGCTGAAGTCTGGTAAAAGCTTCAAAGCTTATAAGGTTCAGCCCCGAACCTCCATCCACCATAACATGATGGAGCTGGATGTTGTTGATGGTGGGAGATACCATCAAGGGTAATTGGCCAGCTCTGACCATGCTTCGAGGACAGTCCGAAGCATCAAAAGTGATGGGTGTGTCCATCCACTTTCGATGTGGCTCCGGTCTAGCTCTAGGAGCTACAGCAGCCATATCCCGCCGCATAGTCTTGATGACACGACGAGAAGTGATGTCCCATGATCCACCAAAGATGGTGTTCATGGTTTTCCGACGCTCGTTGTCGGAGACGTCGGAGTCATCGTCGACGGAGGTGTAGACGGCTTTCAGGACCTTTTTGGGGTCCTGAAACCCTAACTCCTCTTCAGCCGGAGCTTCGTCAACCTTCTGTTTTCCCTCCCTCTGTCGGAAAGGAGACCCTTCCCGGCGCTTGTTGTAGCGCTCGGCAAGGTTTTGGACCTCCCGGCAGTCTTCCAGCCTGTGGCTGCCCGTTTTGTGAATGGGGCACCACATTTTGGATTTGCCGCCGTCTTCGGAAGACGGTCGAGGTCGCTTCTCGGGGCGTGGCCCGCGGCCACCAGGAGTTGCAGTGGCTGCAACGTTGGATGTGCCGGCCGACGGCTTCTTCTTGCCGTTGGTCTTCTTTTTCTTCTTGCCACTCCTGGAGGTAGCGTCTTCTTCTTTGGAGGATTTTTTGTGATCCTCCAAGGTTGGTTTGGAGTGCATTTCACGGCCCTCCGCAGCTCTGGCACATTTGTCTACCAAGCTGAAGAGCTCCGTGACGCTGGTGATCTCTTTGATCGCCAGCTTCTCCAACATCTTCTTGTCTCGTACACCCTGTCTGAATGCCACAATGACAGAAGCGCTTGAGATAGAAGGGATTGTGTTGCGTACCTGAGAGAACCTCTGGATGAATGACCGCAAAGATTCTCCCCCTTTTTGCACGACCGCAAAAAGGTCTATTTCAGTGCCCGGTCGGGTGTATGAACTCCCGAAGTTGGCAGTGAACTGACGGCACAGCTCCTCCCAACTGTCGATAGAGTTGGGTGGAAGGCTCATAAACCAGGACCTGGCGGTCCCAGTTAAGGCCACTGGAAAGTAGTTGGCCATTACGGCCTCGTTTCCTCCAGCTGCTAAGATTGCAGTGGAGTATATCTGCAGAAATTCTACGGGGTTGACAGTCCCGTCGAATTTTTCCGGCAAGTGTGGCCGGAACTTCTGTGGCCATCTAACCATGCGCAGGTGCATGGCTAGGGCGGAACAGCCTCCTCCTACTCCTTCCAGAGTAGAAAGGTCTTGAGCATCCCGTCTTTCTCGAGCTTGCTCGATATGGACACGGCCATCCTGTTGGCGGTATCGGCGATCAAGCTCTGCCCGGAGGTCATGTGTCGAAAGCCGAGATACCGTATGGGTGCGTCGTGCCCCAGAGGGCAACGACGTCACTTGCTGTGACGCAGCTCGTCTTCGGTTGTTGGAGACATGCGGACCAAGTCTTCCAGACAACGTCCGTCGCTGCGACGGGGCTCGCCCTGAAGGAGGAGGACCCTGGTTGTTGAGGCGTTCGGCCGCTGCTGCGACCAAATGCTCAACATCAGCCCTCCATTGCTCCATGGCATCTCGAGATGCATCCGGAGGTGGTGGTCGCTGGAGAAGAGCACGCGCTGCATGGAGCGCGTGTTCTGGGTTGTCATGACTTGCCGGTGCAGTATGTGACGCCGGCGCACCATCATGTTGCCCGGCACGTTTTGCCGGAGAAGATGGTGGTGGTGGGAGTGTGACTCCTGCTGGTGCTGAGGATCCTGCTGGTGGCTGCATGTTGGAGGGATTGCCCCCGACAGCCTGAGCAGCAGGTTGCCCATTGGATGATCCAGCCGCAGAATTCACCATTCTTGAAAATCTCAGGCACCCCTACCTGGCGCGCCAACTGTCGACTGTTGGAGTCGGCAGATCTCCTGACACTACTAAAGTGTTGAAGGAGTTTGTAGTTCGGTGTGGGCGCGCGGAGACTCAAGAAGGTGAATCACGATTGGACACGAGAGACACAGTGGTTTACGTGGTTCGGGCCGCCTGAGCGTAATACCCTACTCCACGGGTGTGTGGTGTTGTATTAGTTTATGTATGAAAGCTCACGTCAATGCGTGTGTGCCTGAGAGCGTTCGAGAGCCTTCTCTTTTTCCGTGTATCGTCGGTCTGTCCTTTTATAGTACAAGGACAAACCGTTACAAGTTAGCCTGGCCCGACATGTGGCCCCGGCGGTTACTAGTATTGATACACGATTAATTGTTGTTAATAACCCTGTAACGGGCTCCGACAGTGCCGTTACAGGTGTTAAGATTGTCCGATTAAGTGTCATTAACATGGAATTAATGACAATTAATCGGTTCTTGAAGTCCGCGGCTATCCTTTGAAGATCCGGAGTCGTTACAATGTCTTACGGAGGTTTGAGGCGGCCAGCTCCGACGTTTGGACACGTGGCAGCTCCGGAGCTTGCTTGTGGGAAGCGGGAAGCTCTGGGGTGGCCTGGCACGTGTCAGGTCCGGAGCTTCTCTCGGTCAGGGGTTAAGTCCGGAGGTGCCGTTTCGGTACCTAGCCCGGAGCTTCACCCTTGTGGGTAGTAGCTCCGGTCTGGCAGTACACGTGGCAACCTAGGGGTTAACCATGTTGGAGAAGCAGGTCCGGTTATGTCTAACAAGTGGGCCTCCGAGGGTCTTCAATTTGAGTAGACGTCCTTCCCTTGAGATCTTTGTAACCTCAGGGGGTGTATGGTTTTTAGGGTACCGACATATACCTAGTTGTATAAAACCATAGTTGAATGATATAATTCATCATATTAAAGCTATTATGATTACACCGTTTAAACTAGGAACATTGGTCTAACATAATAAAACACACACAACTCTACTTGAAGTCGTTATCATACGTAGGTCCTCGTTCCATCGTAAAAACGTTCGTGTAATAGCTTTTATGACTCATTTGTTATGTATGGTGTACTGTTAGTGATTGCTTCTATTTGTCTTTTGACGGTAGTTTATACGCACTCGCGTCACGATCAAGAAGCAACATGAAGATATGAAGACAAGAGTTCAATCAAGAGACTGAGCAGCTATTCAATAAAAGGCAAGTGTCCTTGACCATCTTGTACCAATTTTAGGATGTTAGCTAGTTGCGTGCTTAATTAATGTGAATCCTATTTTATTTACCGTTCCATGTAATTCCTTGTCGCCCGGGTTGAATTGGGTGGTTTTGGGTATTTCAATCACGCTTAGCCATGCTTATTAGTTGGGATGGAAATTTGGACACATGATTACATTATAAATTATGATCATTATGTTACATTGAAAACGATGAAGTAATTGGTATGAATCTGGCGGTTGGATGGTTTGGTATGGTGCAGTTTGCACGACACTCGGGATTGAGTTTGACACCGCCGGATTCTAAGGACCGATTTATGGAGGAAGCCACTAAGCTTCATAGTACCACCACGAGACTGAGATGGGGCAGCTTGGTCAATTAATTAGGTTTCTCCCGATGAAATGCTAGTAATTGGATGGTGCGGGGAATGATGCAGGGGTACTGCTCTGGGAACCGCAAGGCTTAAGAGGGGGCTCTAAGGCGGAGGGTTACTCCAGAAATGCCTCAGTGGTGGAAACCTTAGAGGGCTAGCACTAGTCGGGAGTACCTTTGTAAAGACCATGTAGTGATCTCCTGGCCACGCAGCTATGGAAGTGTGAAATGTTGTTGGCTGCCACTGGCATCAGGGAGGTTTACTCAGTCCACCTGGCAACAGGGGATGAAATCACTGCTTGTGGGTAAAGGGTACATTCTCTGCAGAGATTTGGTAAAACTATCATGACAGCCGTGCTCACGGACAAGAGCGGCTTGGTGTCCAATTCATAATTAGATGATGGTTGGGATGATGGTTGAGATGATGGTTTGGGAATGATGTTGGTATTGATTCATTATTATTGTTATTCTATAATGATTGGGAATATACACCTAGATGTAGGTGCTAATGAAAGCTAAGGATAGGTTTAATGCATAGTGCTTAAACCATTATTAGCCTTTCCTTTTTGATTGACCTTCATGTCATTTATTTCCCACACTTGCGGAGTACCACGGGATGGTACTCACACTTGCTTCGTTGTACTTTTGATATGTTGCTCAGTGAAGAGAAGATCTAAAGAAGACAGTGACAAGTGAAGACGGTGCATAGGTCGCGTTGCTGCCAGTCGATTTGCCTGTGGTCGCCCTAGAGTTTTTCCTCTTCCGCTACTGTTTCAAAACACTTTTCAAGGTATAAATGTTGTTTGCATGCGATATAGAACTGTTTATCACTTTTTGTCATACATGTATGGTGAAACTGATCCTGGCATACATGTATTTCGCAGCTGGTTTTATTTCTAATAAAACCGGGTGTGACAAAGTGGTATCAAAGCCAGGTTAAAGTGGTATCAAAGTGGTATTAAAGTGGTATCAGAGCTATATGTTGACTCTAGGCACGTGACCTTAGTTAGAATGGGACTCTTAGACTTCCCTTTGACCTCGCTCATGAAGACGAAGCTTCGACTCGACTGACAGAAGCTTGAAGATCGACGTAGGAGGACAACACAAAAGAAGACTCTCAGAAAATACCATATATCACTTGTTTAGGTTCCCTTTGGTTAGCAAGTGAAGCTCATGTCTTTCTCACAACGAATTAGAACACGTTGCTTGATGTATTGCAATAGATTAATAATAACAACATCAATAAAATATGGTGTTTGTCTGTTTAAGGGGGGTAGTCGACCCACTTGAATCTCGAGGGCGAGATTCCTTGTAGGTGGGTGGGATTGTAACCACCGTTCAAAAAAAATCTATTTATCATGACAATACATTTGAAATGAAGGATAAAAAAATTAAAACTACCATGAAATTTAGGACAAATTCAAAATAACAATAAACAAATTCACTCAATATAATAGTAACAACATAATGAATAAATAAATAAATAACAATTGAAAAAATCATGAAAATTAAATAAATAAATAAATCCTAAGTGAAAGAAAATGAACTTAATGTGTTGTATCAAATGCAAAATAATTTATTGAGGTGCTTTGGTTTGAAAACAAAATTTTCAATTGCTAAAGAAGACTTTTAAGTTCAAGTAAAATAAACCAACGTTCAAGTCCTTGAAGCTTTCATTCAAATAATAATACGAAGGATAATGATAGTAAGATGAGAAACTAAACGCAATAAAGAGGAGGAAGAAATAAAATTTTAGTGTACACATTTTCATGGTGTTGAAAGTTAGTTTTCCTTAAAATTAATTCAAACTAAATTATTGCATTGTATTTATACATCTGTGTAACATTTTCTAACTTCCAAAATAACTTAAGATCAAAATTTGAAATAAAAAAATGTATAATAATATTTTCAAAAGACAAAATTAGTAGTTTATTGATTTAGCTAAAAATCCAAGTCTTAAACTTTACGCGACCCAGAATCTCGGGGCGAGATTCCGTTTAAGGGGGGTAGAATTGTAACACCCTAAAATCTAAAGAAAAGAAAAAGAGAAGACAATTCCTAATAGGCCTGGACTTCCCTCCGCCTGGCCCAAGGCCCAGCCGGGTGCAACAACAACTGTTGCCTCCCTGGCCAACCCTAGGAGCGCCCCTGCTGTTCGATGCCGCTGTCTCCAGTGCATGCGCGCGCCCCAGCCTCCGCTCCCTCATCTCTCACTTCCATGCAGGCCCTAGATGTCATCTTCTTCCTCTCCACAGCAGCAACCACCGCCTCCTCGCGCTCTTTGCCTGCGGCCCGTCCACAACACGCCCAGCACCCAGCCTCCAGCGCCCTCTCCTCCCTCTGCGCATGGGTCCCACCCATTAGCCACGATCCCCTTCTTCCCCACGACTCTACGCCGCTCATGCCTGCGCGATTTCCGTTGTGCCCGTCGATCACCCCGCAAATCTCAGCCACGCCGCACCCTTCCCAGGCCACAAGGAATCTCCACCTCGACACCATCCCACTGGAGACCGACGGGGTCCGATCGCCATTCACCGTCGCCCTGTCGTTCCTGTCTTGGTACGACCACTCTAACCTGCCTATTGGCTTCCCAGCGTCGCGTGCAAGATTCCCCTGCCTTCCCTGAGTTGAATCGCCACCGAGAGCCCAAACTCCAGCGAGATCCTGTAAGTGTTGTCGCCATTCATTCCCCCTCGTTTTCTCCTGGCGCTGACCCTCCCTTAACACTCGTCTGGCACCAGTACGCACACGGGACGAGAAGGACATGATAAATCTCCACCGCAACGACATCCCGATGACGCCCGGCACCGCTCGCCGTTGCGAACCTCTATGTGTGCCCTGGTGCCTCTGAAACAGAGCTAGGTGAGTGCTAGCGTACCCCACCGTAACTATGTCACGAAAAATAGTCAATTACTGTTGCGTTTAGGCCTAGGCCTTTCTTCTCCGGCGAGCTTTGCCCTGCGCCCATGGCGGCACCACCGTGCGGCCTCGAGGAAGATGAAGCGCACTGCTTCGTGCATCCCTGGCCATTGGATCAAACTTGTGCGGTCCAAATTAGAAAATATCGTACGCCTTCGCTTATTAAATCCTACCTTCTAGAATGCAATCCGACGGCTGACAATAAAAGCTTGGTTACCCTGTCCTGTTTTGCGATTAAGCCCCTGTGCTTTTCTACTGAAATATAAATTGCCCCAAGACCGTACAGTCTAGTCCCCGTTGTTACCATAACTGTAGTTCAACATTGAATTAACATATCAGACCCCCACCCTGTAATCTAGGATTTTGCAAAATAAGCCCTGGATAGCGGAAAAATAATACTTTGGCCCCTGCAGTAGACTAATTTTTTGTAGGAGAAAAGTCACTGATTCAATTTATAATTATGGGAAAGCTCCAATATTAATCTGATCTTCAATTTAGGCCTTTGAATTTACATTAGAACATTTGTAAATGATGAAATCACACATGAACGCCTAGAGACTACTGTTTTGCATAACTAGTCAGAAAGAAAATGTTTAATAATATATCTTAATATTGAAATTGCATATTAACTTCATTTAGCACCTAGCACCCATAAAAAAATATATACAAGTGCAGTAGTTAAGCAAAATTAGTAGGAAACCTGTAACAATGCCTATTAATATATTACAATCTTGAACTTGCACATTAAATGTATTTTAGCACATATGAATTATTATAATTAATGAAAAGCCTTAGAAATAAAAATGGAATCCTATAAATCTATAAGATACCTAGTTGTATAAAACCGTAGTTGAATGATATAATTCATCATATTAAAGCTATTATGATTACACCGTTTAAACTAGGAACATTGGTCTAACATAATAAAACACACACAACTCTACTTGAAGTCGTTATCATACGTAGGTCCTCGTTCCACCGTAAAAACGTTCGTGTAATAGCTTTTATGACTCATTTGTTATGTATGATGTACTGTTAGTGATTGCTTCTATTTATCTTTTGACGGTAGTTTATACGCACTCGCGTCACGATCAAGAAGCAACATGAAGATATGAAGACAAGAGTTCAATTAAGAGACTGAGCAGTTATTCAATAAAAGGCAAGTGTCCTTGACCATCTTGTATCAATTTTAGGATGTTAGCTAGTTGCATGCTTAATTAATGTGAATCTTATTTTATTTACTGTTCCATGTAATTCCTTGTCGCCCGGGTTGAATTGGGTGGTTTTGGGTATTTCAATCATGCTTAGCCATGCTTATTAGTTGGGATGGAAATCTGGACACATGATTACATTTTAAATTATGATCATTATGTTACATTGAAAACGATGAAGTAATTGGTATGAATCTGGCGGTTGGATGGTTTGGTATGGTGCAGTTTGCATGACACTCGGGATTGAGTTTGACACCGCCGGATTCTAAGGACCGGTTTATGGAGGAAGCCACTAAGTTTTATAGTACCACCACGAGACTGAGATGGGGCAGCTTGGTCAATTAATTAGGTTTCTTCCGATGAAATGCTAGTAGTTGGATGGTGCGGGGAATGATGCAGGGGTACTGCTCTGGGAACCGCAAGGCTCAAGAGGGGGCTCTGAGGCGGAGGGTTACTCCAGAAATGCCTCAGTGGTGAAAACCTTAGAGGGCTAGCACTAGTCGGGAGTACCTTTGTAAAGACCATGTAGTGATCTCCTGGCCACGCACCTATAGAAGTGTGAAATGTGGTTGGCCGCCACTAGCATCAGGGAGGTTTACTCAGTCCACCTGGCAACAGGGGATGAAATCACTGCTTGTGGGTAAAGGGTACATTCTCTGCAGAGATTTGGTAAAACTGTCATGACAACCGTGCTCACGGACAAGAGCAGCTTGGTGTCCAATTCATAATTAGACGATGGTTGGGATGATGGTTGAGATGATGGTTTGGGAATGATGTTGGTATTGATTCATTATTATTGTTATTCTATAATGATTGGGAATATACACCTAGATGTAGGTGCTAATGAAAGCTAAGGATAGGTTTAATGCATAGTGCTTAAAATCATTATTAGCCTTTCCTTTTTGATTGACCTTCATGTCATTTATTTCCCACACTTGCGGAGTACCACTGGATGGTACTCACACTTGCTTCGTTGTACTTTTGATATGCTGCTCAGTGAAGAGAAGATCTAAAGAAGACAGTGACAAGTGAAGATGGTGCATAGGTCGCGTTGCTGCCAGTCGATTTGCCTGTGGTCGCCCTAGAGTTTTTCCTCTTCCACTGCTGTTTCAAAACACTTTTCAAGGTATAAATGTTGTTTGCATGCGATATAGAACTGTTTATCACTTTTTGTCATACATGTATGGTGAAACTGATCCTGGCATACATGTATTTTGTAGCTGGTTTTATTTCTAATAAAACCGGGTATGACATAAACGAGTGTGGATGGTCTTATCTACTAGAATCGGTTGGATTTTAGTGTTAGCAGTCCAAAACCTAGAAGTATTGAATGTTCTTTAAAGGGTGGTTGAATAAGAAAATCCTGCAATTTATAAAAACTTGTTCTCATAGGAAACTACAACTTCATATGCTACTTGAGATGTTCTAAAATAATAATAATTAGATAGAGTATATGAAACAGAGACACCAAGTGGATCAAAGTTGAAGCTTGAAATGTTAGCAAGAAATGAACAAGTGGAAGGCAAACTAGAAGATGGAGACTCAAACGTTTGTTTTCTAAGGTCAATATTCATCACTATGAACCCTAAATCTCCATTGAGGAAACTTAAGCTGCATATGGCCAACTTCAAGTCTGGTCTCTTGCAACCGTTTTCCTGATTCACTATGTTAATTTGCGGAGGTAAAATTTTTTCCAAAAATTTATTTGCGGAGGTAACATCACAAACCTTATAAACCATCTCATGCCTCACCACAAGCTTGCGAGCTCGACGGACAATGTCTAACCATCTAGGGGACTTGAGCTCTAAGAGTAACAAATGCTTCATGAGTTCGACACGGTCCAAAGTGTTTACAACTTTAGAGCTGTTTACTTTCGCTCACTCAACTCAAATCTCTCCACCTAAATAAAGAATTAGCAAAAGACACATGAGTCTCACAAATATAGGTTAGGGAAAGCTCAACCAACCATTGGAAATTCTTTAGTAGTGCAAGAACCAACAACCATGAAAGAGGGCGGGGAGAGGTATTTAAATCCTTTCGCAAAAACTAACTGTATAGGTTATCAAACAAAGCCGTTCTAATTGGTTTCCAAATTATCCGGGCCGATTTTTCAGTCTAGCAATCCAGTAATCATACCAAGTTGGCACTACCCCAATCTAGCTAACAAAGAAGCTAACACAAATCCACCTACGGACTTACACACGGTTTCTCAAGAACAACCTCCTAAAAAACTAGACCTAAACACTCTTGGCTGACTCAAACGGTTCATAACCATTTACAAACCATTCAGAATGGTTTTAGGTAGACTACCTCACATTTTTTGAATAGGTCATTCATGGCTCCTCTTAGAGGTTTTAAACACTTTTGACATTGTCACGTGTCCAATCTTGCATTGCTCTTGGTCGAGCAGCATAGCTATATTCAAGACAAAGTACATAGAAACAAATACCACTTTTCATCTTGTAATCTTCATACTTGCTCTTATTTGTTTGTTGTCACTTGGTGTTTCAACATTGTATTCCATGTTTGAGCTAATTCACTTTGAGGCAGTGACTTAGGGTCTTTCTCAAATCATAAGATTAATTTTACACTTTTTATCTGTAAGTCATTTATCTTCTTGCTTTTCACATCATTCACTACAGAAAACGCGATAATAGAATACAGTCAGATTAATAGACGACGGGGCTGTCGTCTTCTATGTTATTAATGACGGTCGTTCTCAGCCGTCATCAATTATGCTGTAATTGACGACGGTTATACAAGTACCATCGTCAATTAATTAAAGACGACGGTTGACCGTCGTCGATTATGGCCCGTCGCCAATGTGAGCCGAAACCCGGCCCACCTGAGCCTGTTATTGACGACGGTTAACCTAGTACCGTCGTCAAGTAATAAAAGACAACGGTCAACCATCGTCAACTAATGCCCGTCGTCAATAATGGACGAAACCTGGCCCACCTGAGCGGTTATAGACGACGGCTAGGAAACACCGTCATCAATAGGTCCATAATTGATGACGGTGGACATATTACTGTCGTCTATTAGAGTTGGGGATTATTTACCAGGTCACGCTTCTTCATTTTCATTTACGCGCCCCCGCTCCTCCCCGCGCCGCCGTCGCCCCCGCTCCTCGCAGCGCTGCGCCGCCGCCCCCGCTCCTCGCCGTGCCGTGCCGTTGCCCCCGCTCCTCGCCGCGCCGCGCCGCCGCCCTCGCTGCGCACCGCCGCCCCGCGCTGCGCCACGTTGTCGCCCCGGTCACGCCACCGTCACGCCGCCGCTGTCAACCGGGAAGGACCCGACAACTAGGTATGCCGCTTCCCCCTCCCCACATTCATGCGCTAAGTCCTGGGGCATTTACTTGTGTAAAACCACCATTTGTTATCCCGCGCCCTGCTTGCGCCACTATGGCTACATCTTGTATCTGTAGAGTCTGGAGTTGTCAGGAGGTGGCGCTATGGATAGTGTAATGTAGGGCAGGGGGATTGGGACGAAGGACGATTTAGTCGCTGGTGGGGAAAGAAGACTTTGGATATCTTGGCTCCCGTAGTTGGTAGGATGACTGATCCCTGGAGTGGAAATATGCAACAATGGACATGGTAGTCCTTAAATGCACGTATATGATGTTAATCTTGTGTAAAACCTCCTTACCTTATGATGAGCACAGTATTATGTATAATTTGGGTAATCTCAATAGGATCCAGGTTCATAACATTGTTAAGGCTTTAGAGAATTCAGAATTCTTTGTCCTTAGGTGATGGTAACGTTGTTAGTTTGTATGGCCTGCTCTGTATTCTGCTTGAGTTTAATAGAATCACTGTTTCTTATTGTACTATTGACACGGTGTTCTATACATCTATATTCAGGTTACCGTTTCAATGTTTATGCTTCACGATAAAGTCATTTTGCTGTTATGCTGCACTCTGTACACAGTTAACCTGTCTGTGTACTGGTTAAGAATAACAGATTTCGGTACTTTTACATGTTATGTTTTCCAAGGATCCTTTATACTTTACTGAATATATGAATGTCATATATGCTTTTGTTGCTATTACACGTGGTTCCTGTTCCTTTTCAATGTGTTTGTTATTTTGGTACCAACAAAAAGGCTGACAAATAGGCACTTTGATTATGTATTGTTAGTACAACAGGCTAGTACAGTCTCATGTCATCACTCTTCAGTATCAGTTATAGCTTACTGCACCACTTGGTTATTGGGCATGGTCTAAACTCAAGGGATTATTGGGCATGGTCTAAACTATCATCCTCATTCGATACCTATAAGTAAAAAATGGTATTCTGATGTTTATACTGTATAAATTGATTTCTTTCTTTTCAATGTCAGATATGTCGAACTACTACTACAGAAAACAACTATTTCGTTATTTTTCCTTTTTTATAGTGCTACCCACTGGCATTCATCTTTGTGGATAGTCCAATAATGCTGGTTAACATTATGTCCTAAGTGATCATTAGTTAGTTAGTTAGTTTATTATATCCTTCATCAATAATTGTTTATTATTTGTAATTGTTTATTTGTTGGTTTGTTTATTAATATGTAAATATACGGGTTTTTGGGCTGGCCCGGCCCGACCCGACACAACACGACACGCAATAAATGTGTTCGTGCCGTATAGACAGTTGTAGTCGTAATGTATGTATCGAGACGACACGGAAGCAAACGGCGATGGTGAGGACGTCAATCACCCGCGATTGCGCAGACAGTGGATCCGGACGTGGAATTGTCATCTAAGACCAACTTTCCTCCTCTTTCTCTCGTTCTTTCCTCTCGTAAATGACTTAACAATGAAAATGAGGAACGTAACCTATAGCAATGCGTCACCCGTTTCGGATCGGCACGTCTCACATGCTATTGGCATGTGAGACGTGAAGGTTTGGAATTGTCCCTTTTTGGACAGCCTGGGAGTGACCGAGGGGGCGTGGCTTGTGACGAGACGCGGGTCTGGATCTGGACGAGATTTCAACGGCATAACCCTGTTGTCCTCCGCTACACCATTTTCGGGCGTGCAGTGGAGAACAGTGGGGTTATGCTGCCGAAATTTTGTCCGGATCCAGACCGCGTGTCCCGTCATGAGCATGCTCCACTCGATCACTCTTGGGTGGGTTTAGGACCTATATTCCTAGTTGTAGGGTCGTGGCATAACATAACAATAAAACTAATAATGATTTATCCACTTTGAAGGTATACCCTCAAACATGGCTAAAGACCGCACTTGGATGTATACTAGTTGGAAAAAGGATGGGAATCACTCAGAAGAGTGGTTCACCAAGACGGATGCTTTTATACAATGAGCTTTTTCGTTGTCAAACAATAGCAAGGTGCGGTGCCCATGTATTAAATGTCAGAATGCGAAGTGTTTCGACAAAGTGACATTGACGTTCCACTTGTGTCGAAACGGTTTTATGCAACGTTATGAGTTGTGGACCTTTCACGGCAAGACACCTTCTCAAGCCATAGAAGATCGAGATGGGGATGATAGCACTGGGGTCGATAGGATGGACGAGATGCTTGAAGCCATAAATCCTGAATTGACGGAGGATTCTCCTACAACGGAGGCAAAGGAGTTCTTCGAGCGTCTCAAGACATCAGAACAACCGGTGCATGAACACACCAAAGTGACGATCCTCAATTTCATGACTAGATTTATGGCAATTAAGTCTAAGTATTTCTTCTCCAATAATTTCTACAACGACCTCATCAAATTGATCAGTGATGTCCTTCCGCAGCCCCATAAATTGCCTAAGGATATGTATCATTCTAAGAAATTGATTTCTGATCTTGGTATGAACTATGAGAAGATTGATATGTGTCCAGACCACTGCATGCTTTTCTGGAAAGAGCATGTGAACGAGAACAAGTGCATAAAATGTGATAAGGCGAGATTTGTCGAAGTTATTAATGAAGACGGCACAAAAGTAATGACTAAAGTTGCACAGAAGCAGCTTCGCTACTTGCCTGTCACACCTAGGTTGAAGCGCTAGTTTCTCTAAAAAAAACAGCCAGACACATGAGGTGGCACAAAGAAGGTGTACGTGAGAATGACGGAATTATGGTGCACCCGTCCGACGGTGAGGCATGGAAAGCGCTTGACCGCTTTGATCTAGATTTCGCCAATGACGCGAGAAATGTTCGCATCGGGTTGGCGATAGATGGCTTTTCACCGTTCAGTACAAACGCAACACCATACTCTTATTGGCCCGTGTTCGTTATTCTGTACAACTTACCACCATCTCTTTGTATGACGTACGAGTTCATGTTCCTTCGCCTTATTGTACCTGGACCAGATCATCCTGGTTCACGACTAAACGTGATGCTGAATCCGTTGATTGAAGAGTTGAAAATGTTATGGACAGGAATTGAAGCGTACGACTGCTACAAAAAACAGAAATTCAACCTTCGAGCTGCATACTTGTGGTCTGTCCATGATTTCCCAGCTTACGGTAAGGTTTCTGGCTTGAGTACTCATGGTCGTTTGACATGTCCAATATGTGCTTCGGACATGAAATGTTTTCGTTTAAAGCATGGTGGCAAGATTTGCTACTTTGATTGCCACAGACGTTGGTTACTGCCCAATCACGTATTTAGGCAACAGAGAAATGCCTTCAGGAAGGACACCGTTGTCAAAAAAGGACCACCGCAACGTCTAAACAGGTCGGAGATTGTTGAACAGTTAAACAACTTAGTGCCAGATGAAGATCGTCCTGGATATTTTGTTGGTTACGGAGAGGACACAAATTGGACTCATATATGTGCACTATGGGAGCTACCGTATGTTAAGTCCTTAATCTTAATGCATAACATTCATGTCATGCATCAGGAACGTAACATGGGCGAATGCATCATAAGAACATGCTTCGATGTGACTGGCAGAACAAAAGACAATATAAAGGATCATAAGGATTTGGCAGAGGTTTGTAATCGTCCAACTCTTGAGCTCTCTGAAGCTGGTGGCAAACCGCGTGATTTTTTCTGTCTTCAACCAAAAGAAAAGAAAGAAGTCTTCGAGTGGTTGAAAAGTTTGAAATTCCCTGATGGTTATGCTGCTAGCCTGAGACGAGTCGTAAATGTTAAGGCTGGAAATCTCACAGGGTTGAAGAGTCATGATTATCACATAATCATGGATAGACTTCTACCAGTTATGTTTTGAGGCTACATTGATGATGCGGTGTGGAAGGTGTTAGCTGAGCTTAGCTACTTTATAGACAGCTTTGTGCTAAAGAGATCACAAGGGAGATGATGGAAAAGTTGGAAAGGGAGATACCAGTGCTTTTATGTAAGATGGAAAATTGTTTCCCTCTAGGGTTCTTCAATCCAATGCAACATCTCCTAATTCATCTTCCATATGAAGCTAAAGTGGGCGTCCCTATGCAATATAGGTGGATGTATCACGTTGAAAGAGCACTTAGGTGTCTTAAACCAATGGTTCGCAATCAGGCAAGGGTTGAAGGATGCATCGCCGAAGCATATGCCATTAAGGAGATAGGATACTTTTCAAGTGTCTATTTCGCAGAAGAAAACAATGTTAATGCTTCCACGTTGGGGTACAATATGGATGAAGCACCTCCTTGTAGCAACCTCTCTATTTTTCAAATGAGAGGCACTACTGTTGGTAGCGGCACGAGCTACGATCCTGAAACAGATGACAAGACAGCTGCTTCGCTATACATGTACGCTAATATAGAGGGGATGGAAGAATATTTTCAATAAGTATTTGTTCAACATCTATAATAATTAGCGTGTTGTGTTATACATATATGCTAATTATTCTGTTTTTTTTATTTAGTGAGTTTGATCAATAAAATTGGAAATCAAAGCAGCAACCTACGCTTCGACAAATACAATCGATGCAAAATTATGGAGTACAAGGAGGGCCTAACTTCCTATCCTGGTTTCATTCACAAGTAACATGTTCATGTCTTGTTTCTCTTAGTAATTACGTGTATAGCATAAAATAGTCTTCTAACTTCATATGTTGAACAGTGCAAAAAACGAGCAGGCGTTCATGAAGATTTGCGACAACTGTCCTACAGATCCATTAAAATTAAAAGCTACGGTCGATACGACGTCAATAGGTTCCGATTTCATTCAACTCAATTTGAAACTCAACGTCCTTTCAGGGCAACATGTAACACCGGAGTTGTGACGAGGGTAGTTGACGCCGAAGGATGTGAAACTAATTATTATGGGATCATTAAAAATATCCTTGAATTCAGTTTTGCGGGGAATAAGGTCCTTAAAGTAGTATTCTTTGACTGCGATTGGTTTGATCATAACCATGGAACTCGAAAAAACCAATTTGTTATGGTAGAAGTCAAACACAAGGACCGGCTACAAGGCTGCGACACCTTCATCCTTGCACACCAAGTCGAGCAAATGTATTATCTACATTATCCATATGAAAAGCTTAATGAATGGTGGGTTGTACACAAGGTGAATCCTCGTGAGCGGTTATATACACCAGACAATGATGGATACCTTGATGATGAGGTTGATGTTGTTTACTAAGAACAAGAGTTGTCGGACTCTTTTGTCGTCGAGACTGGTTTAGGACTCGATGACTTAGTTGGAGATGCAGAAGATGTAGAAACTCCTAAGATGCGAAAACGAAAACGAAGAGCCGTTGGAGGTCCACCAATCTACCTGTTGAGGTTGAAGGTCCGGCGGTTGGACGCGTGGCAGCTTCGGAGCTTACCGTCTTGGACGAGTAGATCCGGTGTCATGGTACACGTGTCGGTACCGGAGCTTCCCCCTGTCGGGGGTTAGGTCCGGGGGTGCCACACAGGTATCCAGTCTGGAGCATTCCCATGTAGGGATTGTAGCTTCGGTTTTATGATACACGTGGCGGCACTGGGACTAACCATATGAGGGAGGCAGGTTCGTTTATGAGTGACACATGGGGCCTTCAGAGGTCTTCAACTCGGATGGGTGGAGTTCCTTTGCACTCTTTGAAGTTCCAAGGGGTATCCGGTACGCAGGGTACCGACAGTGGCCCCCTGGCCCACCTCTGGGAGAGACCCTCTGTATTAAGTCGTTATGTAGGAAGTGGGTCCATCTTTCGATATTTGCGCCGTTTCTTCAAGGGTTTTTGAATGTACCGTTGAGGTGATAGTTCGTAGTTAAACCATCGACGTGTGTCATCTTCTAGACGCGGCAGGTGAGATTTGCGCGTGCGGATCTCACGCAATTGAAGGTCGCCGATTCCCAATACGAAAATCGTATCGGTTCTGTGCACCCTGTCAGGCCGCCGCCCTTGGGTTTCCCGCCTCTCATCATGACAACTGTTCGCCTGGGGTAAGGGCCTCAACTTGATCATCTGGGTGGCCCCGGGCCCCTTTGTCACTGGCAGGGTGTAATTTTTGAAACGTATCCTTGGCCCTTTTGCGGTTTCCATCCAAGCATTGCGAGGGCTTACTTAAGAGGGAAAGCACGCATGGTTTGAGGGTTCCTTATGCCTTCATTTGAACTTGTGCTCGAATCCTCCAAACCTTTGCTTGTTTTTTTTCTCTCGCCCCGCCGTGCTGCGATGGAGTTGGGCCTCCGCAAGAGTCGTCTCACGATGATGACGATCTGAAGAAGGTCCGGACCTACATGGGGTGGTCCAGCGACTCCTTCAACCATCTGGTCCGCACCGGCAAGCTCCCGTTCAAGAAGGAGCGCGGCGGTGACATGGTCTACTTCTCTGCATACGCCATGGTAGGGCTGATCCCACCTTTCTCAACTTTCCTCTTGATGCTGTTAGACTTCTATGGTCTGCAGTTGTACAACCTTGGCCCCCATTCTATTCTTCTAGTGTCAACATTTGTCCACTTCTGCGAGATGTGGGTGGGTATTCCCCCCTGCGTCGAGCTTTTCCGTACCTTCTTCACCATCCACACCACCTGCAAGAGTTCCGAGTATCTTGGCTTCTACTATTTTGTGAAGTGCGAGAAATGCCCCTACAAGTACTTGAGGCCGTTTCCTTCAGGCAAGTGGGACGACTGGAAGAAGGATTGGATTATCGTCACGGCTGAGGAGCACGAGAAGTTGGAGCTGCCTGAAGGTCTTCCCAATGTTGACACTGGCGCATGGAGTGTGGTTCCGGTGCTGTCAGAGGCCTTCAAGCCTGCCTTGACTAAGATCCGCGAATGTGTGGAAGGAGGGGTGACCCCCCAGATGATCTTCTGCAACTTCCTGGTCAACAGGTGGGCTCCGCTGAAGAAGAGGGAGAAGCTCGCCTGGGCCCTCAATAGCGTGATGGATGATGACCGGATGGAAACTGGTCCGAGGTCCAATTTGGATGGCGCAGCTTTGGAGCTTCATCTCAAGAAGTTTCAGCATGGCATTGACGTCGAGGGCGACGACTTAAATCCACCGGCGGCTTTCCTCCCTCTGAACATGGAGGCGGAGTTCAGCAAGGAGCTCCGGAGGAGCATGCTGGTGCTTGACGACCTCGGTGAGGTTGATAGGCCTCCAACCACCAGATTGGTGATCCCCGGAGCTTCCGAGGGTGGCCTTGCTTCCGCCCCGAGACAAAGACCTGAAGTCATAGGCAAGGGCAAAGAGTTGGCTGAGCCCTCCAGCCGAAAGAGGAAGTTGAAGCACTCTGACGAGAGGCCCGTCAGACCTGCTCCTTCCACAACAGCTCCTTCTCCCCGGCGGGGGAGGTCTTCGACGGTGACACCAACTCCAGCATCAGCGTCTCCCCGGAACGTAAAATCCGACCAGGTGACTCCGGCACCAGGGCCAGCTAAGGGCTCTAGGTCCGAGGGTCCTTCTCAGTCGAGAGGGGACCCAACCAAGACGTCGCTGACGATGGCAGCAAGCTCTGAAAAGCCTTCTGGAGTTACTACACCAGTTGCGACTGGGTCAAGCTCTGAGCGTCCGGCGAAGAGGTTCCGCGCTAGCTGGAGTGAAAGCCTTCCAAGTTAAATTTTCTTTTTTACCTCAGTTTGTTATTTTTGTTGTAACCATATTTTGAGGTTCTTTGTCCTTCATCCACAGGGTATCCAAAAAAGGGGCTGAAGCTCCGGTTCCTTCGACAGCAACTGATGTTGTACAAGCGGAGGCTCCGGCTCCAATTCCAGCACCGCCCCAGGTGGTGGTTGAGGTCACGGCAGCTCCGGCGCTAGCTGTCGTGGTTCTAGACCTCGACTCATCTCCTGAAGCTCCCGTGGTAGCGCCGAACCATGGGAATGAAGATGTACCAGCGGCACGAGTTCAGGAGGCTGAAGCTCCGGTTTTGGATGTTGTGATGACGGACGCTCCAGCCTTAGAGCCGGAGGTAGCTGCAGTTCCGGCCTTCGAGCCGGATGTTACTGAAGCCCCGGCGACGGAGCTGGTAGTTCATGAAGTTCTTGTGCCTGATCCGGTTGACATGGAGGTGCTGGCACCCGAACCGGTTGTAACACCCTAAACTTTCGCATCCTGCATTGCATACATGATCATGTATTAAACATTAGTAGGATAAAGAAAAATGATGAAGTACACAAATGTATGTAGCAAAAGAAGAAATAGAATATAATAATTATTGCCAAAAAACTTGTAATGAGAAATAAGTATAAAAATAATAATAAAAAATATATATAAGTATGTATATAAATATATATATATATAAATATATAGAAATAGATAAAATATTAATATTAAAAATAATAATAATAAATAATAAATATAACATGAATAATATTTATATATGAAATATATATAATAAATAACATAATAAAAAAAGGGGAAAAAATAATAAGTAAAATAAAAAAATAAAAATATATTATTAAAAAAAAAAAAAACCCCGCCGGCCAGGCCGCCGACCGGCCCAGCCGGCAGCGCCCACGCGCGCTCACGCGCAGCGCGCCGACCGAGGGCGCTGGCCCCGCCGCCCTCCCGCTCCCACGCCGCCCGGGCCCCGCCCCCACGCCCGTTCCCGCCGCTCCCGCCAACCGCTCCCGCCTCCCACGCGCTGACCGCGCCGCTGTAGGCCCCACCCCGCCTGTTTCCCGCCCCCCCCCCCCCCGAATCCCGGCTCCCGCCAACCGCTCCCGCCTCCCACGCGCCGACCCCGCCGCCTGGCCCACCCGGCGCCCGCCTCGGTCGCCTGCCTCGGCCCCCGCGCCGCCCGAGGCCCCGCAGCACCCCGCCGCCTCCCACGTCGCCCGCGCGGTGCGCACGCACCCTGGGCCCCGCCGAACAGCGCGACCGCGCCAGCGCGACCCCGTCGCCCGTGCCACCCCTTGGGTCCCACGCCCCGGCCCCCGATTCCTGCGCTCGCCCCGCCAAGTCCCGCGCGGATTTCGCCGCCTCCCAACCGAACCGGATTCCACGGTTGACTCCCGCGCCTATAAAAAGGACCTAGGTCCTAGGGGTTTTCCGCGATCCCAGAAACGCCGCCGCCAGAGAGCCAGCCGCCGGTACAAAAAAAGGCACCAGAACAGAGCGCCGCCAGGGAAGAAAAAAGGAGAAGAAAAAGGAGGGGAAGAAGAGGAAGAAAAAGAGGAGAGTACCACCGTTCACCGGAGATCGTCGCCGACATCGCGCCGCCGTCGTCGTGCCGCCCAAGGACTGCTGCACCACCTATTTCGTCTACGCGTCGCGTTTTTTCCGCGACTGTCACACCGTCAGATCTACGGTAGGGTTCGTTCCCGATGCGAATTTTTGCGACCGTATTGAATCTAATAGGCGTAAATTAATTTTAGTTGCACCATAAATTTTATTTCAGCAGCATTAATCCACCCTAAAACCCCCGTAAACCCGTATGAACACGTATGAACTAGTTGCATCTAATTAATAAACAACCGTAGTTAATTAATTATTAAACTTTGCATGCATGCATATCATCACATGTTGATTAATGTGTGTGCATCATGTTGATTTGTATGTATTTTCTTTTATGTGTGATCACGAGTAGAGGGAAGTGCTCAAGAGGTCGTGTACGAGGATTTTCAGAATCAAGATTTCGAAGCGCTTGAGCAACCCCATCCGCCGGAGCAAGGCAAGTGTCCTTGAAGCATATTGATCCTGTTTTAAAATAAATGTTTTGTTTGCAAAACTGCATGCTATGTCAATTTGATGGGAATCCTATGGTAGGAAGTTTACTAGATTTGTTAAACCAACCTTGTCACCTGGAATTTATGGTAGAGAGTCGGGAAGGGTTTTTACCTTTTTGCTTCGCTTAATTAATTGGGATGGAAAACAACACTACACATTTAATTGTGCATCAATGATATTCTGGTTAATGTGAATTGGTCAATACGATGGGTGATCTAAGCAAGCCTGGTATGTGGATGGGTTGGATGTTATGGTGGTTTGCTTGCTTTAGATCTAAGGACCGGTTCATGCGAGAATACGCCAGGACTACAGTGCCACCACGAGGCCAAGTATGGGTGCGGCGTAGCTGATTAATTAGGGCTTTGCTAGTGCTGTTTGGACCATTGTGGATGCTCGGGGAAGGGGTAGTCGGATTGGGTTTGTTGATGATTGGTGGGACTACCCTGGGATCCGAATGGCTCAAGAGGGGGCCCTTGGTTGAAGATGTGCTCAGCTGGAGGCATCGCCATCGGTGAAACCTCAGTGGGGTCTGAATGGGCTAGTAATCCCTTTGTAAAGGCTATTTTGTGATCTCTTGGCCATACATCAAAGGAAGTGTAATTGGCATAAGGGAGGTTCTTCAGTCGCCGACGGGTGATGAAATCACAAACACGTGGGTAAAGTGGTACAAACTCTGCAGAGTATTAAAACTATCATGATAGCCGTGCTCCCGGTTATGAGCGCCTGGATGACCTACATGATTAGAGTTGGAAATTGGGATTTGGGATGGTTATGGATGGTTATGGTTTGGTAATGGTTATGGTTGGTTTATGGATTATGGTCATGGTTATGGAATTGAGTTATGGTAATTGGACATGGATAATGGTAATGTTGGTAATAATTGGATATTGTTTACACTTTGTTAATATGACGGGATTTATTTCACATAGACATAGTATAATGCTTTTCAAATGTTTTACTGTACTTTTCAGCACTTAGCCATTATTACATTCGTCATTTGAATCAGCCACATGTCATACTTTCCACACTTGCTGAGTACGACATGTACTCACTCTTGCAATCCCCCACCCCAACAGTTGCAGGTCAAAATTGCGAGTTTAATGGCGATAATGCGGAGATCTAGGCCGTGTCTACCGTCAGCTTTGCCTGTGGTGTTGCATGGAGCTGCGCTATCCCTTTTGCTTAGTTTGCTTAGTTGCTTAATTAGTTTATTTCCGCTGCTTTAGTTGAACATGTCATTAATATTCATTAGAGCTTGTGTTCGAGGATTTAATGAATTATGTAATAAGAGTACTTATTTAATAATTTGAGCTGTGGTAATTATCTGTTTATCATTTGTGAATCACTCGTGTATGTGTGTTGAACATCCTGGGCACACATATGCGTTAGCTTGGTTCATTTTCGGAACCGGGCGTCACAAATTGGTATCAGAGCCAGGTTGACTGTAGGACGCAGCCTAGATAGAATGGACACTTTAAAGCACATAGGAGCACTCAGGAAACGATGTGTTTTTGTTGGTGTGCTGTTTGCTATATATTGTTTGCTTGTGTGCTTAATAGAGGATTTTGGGATGCCTTAGCATTGCCATGTCCACCTAGGCTAGTGTAGCTAGTTGGTTAGCTTCATATTCCTTGATGCATATAGTTGGGGACGTTTCTAAATTCTTACCTATTGCTTTTCTCTAGATGGTGAGGACTCGCAACCAGAGGGATGCCAATGACGAGGAGGAGAACAATGGAGAACCTCAGAACAACAATGGCCAAGGACCTGCTCATGGAGCTATCAACATTGAACAACTCTTGGCTATGCAAAACCAGCTCATGCAGACCATGATACAGACCATGGGACAGCTGCAGGCTGGCAATATCAACAATCAGCCCCACATGCCTCCACCGCCACCCCCGCCTCCTCATGACCGATTGGGAGAGTTCATGAGGACTAGGCCGCCAACCTTTGCTCAAGCTGCCGACCCTATGGATGCTGATGATTGGCTCAAGTCCGTGGAGAAGAAACTTGCTATTGTCCAATGTAGTGACCGAGAGAAGGTCCTATTTGCTTCTCATCAACTCGTTGGAGCAGCCGCCGATTGGTGGGATTCACTATGCAATGCTCTTGAGAATCAAGAGAGGATCACCTGGGCAGAATTCAAAGAGAACTTCCGTTCTCATTATGTGCCGGAAGGTGTTATGATCTTGAAGAGGCAAGAATTCGAGAACTTAAGGCAAGGAAGATCAAGTGTGAGTGAATACCTCAACAAGTTCACTCAACTCTCAAGGTATGCGCCCGAGGATGTTAGTCGAGACAGTCGGAAGCAATATTTGTTCATGAGAGGCCTCAACAATGAGATCCAAGTGCAACTACTCAACTGCGATTATGTCAATTTTCAGAAGCTTGTGGACAAAGCAATTGTAGTTGAGAACAAGATCCGTGAGATGGAGCAAGAAGTCAAGAGGAAGGCGCCGTATCAAGGACAACAACAAGGAAGTAATGTGCGCCCTCGCCTTGCACCACCCAATGCGCCTCATTACAGCCCCACTATTCCTGCTGAGCGCCCTGGTTATGCACCACACCCAACTCAGTTTGTGCAGCAGCGCCCTGATATGCAAGCAATGCCTTATGCGCCTCGTGCTGATTTTCCTGGAACCAATGCTCAAAACCAAGCTCATCCCAATAATTCTGGTGGAGTTAAGAGGTGCTACACTTGTGGAGAAGCTGGACACTTTGCGAATCAATGTCCTAAGTCAGGCCTTGGTCAAAGAAGCAATGCGACGAGGCAAAACCCAAGACCTAATGGAGTACAGCCACAAGGAAACCGTGGACAGCAGAATTTTGCTCGTGGCAATGTGAACCATGTCTCTACGGAGGATGCTCAACAAGCGAATGACGTGGTCACTGGTATGTTTCTTCCTAACTCCAACCCCGCGACTATGATATTTGATTATAGAGCATCGCATTCATTCATTGCATCGAAATATGTCACCAAGTATAGTTTGCCTATCTCTCATATGAAGTATACCCTTTTGGTTAAGTCTCCTGGAGGAGAGATGAGAACAAATATATTATGTCCAAAAGTAAGCCTTAAAATAAGGGGGGTGGACTTCTCCGCCGACCTAATTGTTTTGGATTCACAAGGAATAAGAGGATCCATTGGTGCAAGTGCAAAAGAAACACCATACGGAAACCGAAGCTACATGGAAACGTGAAGAAGACCTGAAGGCAGAATTCCCTCACCTTTTCTTCACGCTATCGAATCTCGAGGGCGAGATTCACTTTAAGGGGGGTAGAATTGTAACACCCTAAACTTTCGCATCCTGCATTGCATACATGATCATGTATTAAACATTAGTAGGATAAAAGAAAAATGATGAAGTACACAAATGTATGTAGCAAAAGAAGAAATAGAATATAATAATTATTGCCAAAAAACTTGTAATGAGAAATAAGTATAAAAATAATAATAAAAAATATATATAAGTATGTATATAAATATATATATATATATAAATATATAGAAATAGATAAAATATTAATATTAAAAATAATAATAATAAATAATAAATATAACATGAATAATATTTATATATGAAATATATATAATAAATAACATAATAAAAAAAAGGGGAAAAAAATAATAAGTAAAATAAAAAAATAAAAATATATTATTAAAAAAAAAAGAAAAAAAAACCCCCCGCCGGCCAGGCCGCCGACCGGCCCAGCCGGCAGCGCCCACGCGCGCTCACGCGCAGCGCGCCGACCGAGGGCGCTGGCCCCGCCGCCCTCCCGCTCCCACGCCGCCTGCGGTCACGCCGCCCGGGCCCCGCCCCCACGCCCGTTCCCGCCGCTCCCGCCAACCGCTCCCGCCTCCCACGCGCTGACCGCGCCGCTGTAGGCCCCACCCCGCCTGTTTCCCGCCCCCCCCCCCCCCGAATCCCGGCTCCCGCCAACCGCTCCCGCCTCCCACGCGCCGACCCCGCCGCCTGGCCCACCCGGCGCCCGCCTCGGTCGCCTGCCTCGGCCCCCGCGCCGCCCGAGGCCCCGCAGCACCCCGCCGCCTCCCACGTCGCCCGCGCGGTGCGCACGCACCCTGGGCCCCGCCGAACAGCGCGACCGCGCCAGCGCGACCCCGTCGCCCGTGCCACCCCTTGGGTCCCACGCCCCGGCCCCCGATTCCTGCGCTCGCCCCGCCAAGTCCCGCGCGGATTTCGCCGCCTCCCAACCGAACCGGATTCCACGGTTGACTCTCGCGCCTATAAAAAGGACCTAGGTCCTAGGGGTTTTCCCCGATCCCAGAAACGCCGCCGCCAGAGAGCCAGCCGCCGGTAGAAAAAAGGCACCAGAACAGAGCGCCGCCAGGGAAGAAAAAAGGAGAAGAAAAAGGAGGGGAAGAAGAGGAAGAAAAAGAGGAGAGTACCACCGTTCGCCGGAGATCGTCGCCGACATCGCGCCGCCGTCGTCGTGCCGCCCAAGGACTGCTGCACCACCTATTTCGTCTACGCGTCGCGTTTTTTCCGCGACCGTCACACCGTCAGATCTACGGTAGGGTTCGTTCCCGATGCGAATTTTTGCGACCGTATTGAATCTAATAGGCGTAAATTAATTTTAGTTGCACCATAAATTTTATTTCAGCAGCATTAATCCACCCTAAAACCCCCGTAAACCCGTATGAACACGTATGAACTAGTTGCATCTAATTAATAAACAACCGTAGTTAATTAATTATTAAACTTTGCATGCATGCATATCATCACATGTTGATTAATATGTGTGCATCATGTTGATTTGTATGTATTTTCTTTTATGTGTGATCACGAGTAGAGGGAAGTGCTCAAGAGGTCGTGTACGAGGATTTTCAGAATCAAGATTTCGAAGCGCTTGAGCAACCCCATCCGCCGGAGCAAGGCAAGTGTCCTTGAAGCATATTGATCCTGTTTTAAAATAAATGTTTTGTTTGCAAAACTGCATGCTATGTCAATTTGATGGGAATCCTATGGTAGGAAGTTTACTAGATTTGTTAAACCAACCTTGTCACCTGGAATTTATGGTAGAGAGTCGGGAAGGGTTTTTACCTTTTTGCTTCGCTTAATTAATTGGGATGGAAAACAACACTACACATTTAATTGTGCATCAATGATATTCTGGTTAATGTGAATTGGTCAATACGATGGGTGATCTAAGCAAGCCTGGTATGTGGATGGGTTGGATGTTATGGTGGTTTGCTTGCTTTAGATCTAAGGACCGGTTCATGCGAGAATACGCCAGGACTACAGTGCCACCACGAGGCCAAGTATGGGTGCGGCGTAGCTGATTAATTAGGGCTTTGCTAGTGCTGTTTGGACCATTGTGGATGCTCGGGGAAGGGGTAGTCGGATTGGGTTTGTTGATGATTGGTGGGACTACCCTGGGATCCGAATGGCTCAAGAGGGGGCCCTTGGTTGAAGATGTGCTCAGCTGGAGGCATCGCCATCGGTGAAACCTCAGTGGGGTCTGAATGGGCTAGTAATCCCTTTGTAAAGGCTATTTTGTGATCTCTTGGCCATACATCAAAGGAAGTGTAATTGGCATAAGGGAGGTTCTTCAGTCGCCGACGGGTGATGAAATCACAAACACGTGGGTAAAGTGGTACAAACTCTGCAGAGTATTAAAACTATCATGATAGCCGTGCTCCCGGTTATGAGCGCCTGGATGACCTACATGATTAGAGTTGGAAATTGGGATTTGGGATGGTTATGGATGGTTATGGTTTGGTAATGGTTATGGTTGGTTTATGGATTATGGTCATGGTTATGGAATTGAGTTATGGTAATTGGACATGGATAATGGTAATGTTGGTAATAATTGGATATTGTTTACACTTTGTTAATATGACGGGATTTATTTCACATAGACATAGTATAATGCTTTTCAAATGTTTTACTGTACTTTTCAGCACTTAGCCATTATTACATTCGTCATTTGAATCAGCCACATGTCATACTTTCCACACTTGCTGAGTACGACATGTACTCACTCTTGCAATCCCCCACCCCAACAGTTGCAGGTCAGAATTGCGAGTTTAATGGCGATAATGCGGAGATCTAGGCCGTGTCTACCGTCAGCTTTGCCTGTGGTGTTGCATGGAGCTGCGCTATCCCTTTTGCTTAGTTTGCTTAGTTGCTTAATTAGTTTATTTCCGCTGCTTTAGTTGAACATGTCATTAATATTCATTAGAGCTTGTGTTCGAGGATTTAATGAATTATGTAATAAGAGTACTTATTTAATAATTTGAGCTGTGGTAATTATCTGTTTATCATTTGTGAATCACTCGTGTATGTGTGTTGAACATCCTGGGCACACATATGCGTTAGCTTGGTTCATTTTCGGAACCGGGCGTCACACCGGTGGAGGTCGAAGTGTCGGTGCCTGAACCGGCAGGCACCATGGAGGTCGAAGCACTGGTGCCTGAACTGGCAGTGGAGGAAGCACTAGCGTCGGGGCCGAAGATGGCCTCAGCTCCGGCTAGGTCTTCACTACCTGCCCCGGAGGTGGTAGTTCCGGAGGTACCTGTTCCTGAGCCAGGGTGCCAAGATGAAGCGGTCGGTCCCTTGCCTGAGGGGCCAGTTGATGATGACCTGGCGGCGGGACCTTCGGAGCTGAATCCGGAGGTAGAAACTCCCATGGCAGGACCTACCTCGGCGAAGACCAAGGCACTCCCGTAGGGCGGCCCTAGTGCCGCAGATGCTCAGGGGACCGCTCTTGTACAGTGGGACCCAATTTTTATTCTGGAGAACCCGCTGGAGTCGGCGGAGAGGACCTGGCGGTTACTGATGCCTAATACACAGTTTAATGTACTTAATTCCCCTTAATAGCATGGTAACGCGCCTTAATAGTGGCGTTACTAGTATTAAGGGTCCTCTGATGTCATTAAGATAGCTTTAATGACACATATCAGGTCTTGAAGCCTTTAATGTCCCTTGAAGGTCCGAGTCGTTGGAGGTCCACCAATCTGCTTGTTGAGGTTGAAGGTCAGGCGGTTGGACGCGTGGCAGCTTTGGAGCTTACCATCTTGGACGAGTAGATCCGGTGCCGTGGTAGACGTGTCGGTACCGGAGCTTCCCCCTGTCGGGGGTTAGGTCTGGGGGTGCCACACATGTATCCAGTCTGGAGCATTCCCATGTAGGGATTGTAGCTCCGGTTTTATGATACACGTGGCGGCACTGGGACTAACCATATGAGGGAGGCAGGTTCGGTTATGAGTGACACGTGGGGCCTTTGGAGGTCTTCAACTCAGATGGGTGGAGTTCCTTTGCACTCTTTGCGGTTCCAAGTGGTATCCGGTACGCAGGATACCGACAATGGCAATGACTCATTATTCATTCAAGTGTATGTGGATAATATTATCTTTGGTTGTGCTTCTCATGATCTTGTGTTCAAGTTTCAGCTATGATGAGTTCAGAATTTGAGATGAGTATGATGGGGTACTCACGTACTTTTTGGGGTTGCAAGTCAAGCAAACCACGGAGGGTACATTTGTGCATCAAACGAAATATACAAAAGACCTCCTAAGGCGCTTCAACATAGACAAAAGCAAGCCTTTTCGGACACCAATAGGAACAACAACAACACTTGAACTTGATGAAGATGGTGAACCTATGGATCAAAAAGAATATAGAAGCATGATCAGATTACTTTTGTACCTCACGGCATCAAGACCAGACATACAATAAAGTGTATGTCTTTGTGCACGGTTTCAAGCCTCCCCATGTGCTTCACATCATCGAGCCCTCAAAAGGATTCTCAGGTACTTATATGGAACTCAAGAATTTGATATTTTTCTTCCTTCTTCCTCAACTGTTACTTTGAAAGCTTTTTCGAATGCTGATTTTGGGAGTTGTAGGATTGACAGGAAAAGTACTTACGGTGCTTGTCATTTTATTGGTAATTCACTTATTGCTTGGTCCTCTAGAAAACAAAACTCAATTGCACAATTCACAGCTGAATCTGAATATGTAGCTGCTGCTAGTGCTTGCTCACAAATTATATGGATTGTTCAAACACTTAAGGACTATGGGATTGATCTAGATAGTGTTCCACTGTTTTGTGATAACACTAGTGCCATTTGCATTGCTAAAAACCCCGTGCAACATTCTAGAACTAAGCACATTGACATTAGGTATCACTTTCTCCGTGATAATGTTGAAAAAGGAAACATTGTGCTTCACTATGTAGATACCGAACAATAATTGGCTGACATTTTTACAAAAACTTTTGGATTTCACTCATTTTTGTTTCATTCATAGTGAAATAGGGTTTATGCATCCTCATGGCCTACATTGAGGGGGAGTTTTGAAACTTGAGAAGTCTATGTGTGAATCTGAAATTAAAATAATATGAGCATAGTATTTCATACATATATGACTTTGTTATTCCTTTTACATGCTGAAAGTTCTTACTACATTACTCGTGTTATATATTTTATAGTTTTTGCCATGTCTAGTAATTGGAATAATTATTTTCACTAAATCTGGTCATGATCCAACTTTCTTGCTGTTTTGAACTTGTTGCATGTTCACAAGTGCTTTTAATCATAAAGAATTAATCAAGTAATCAACTCACATGTTGAGTTTTTATGATCAAATGAAAAAATTGAGAAAAGATCAAGAGAATATGCATGCACCGCACTTCTTCTTTTGAGATGGCTTATCATTGCACTTAGATATGAACTTGGAAGAAGTTGTGTATGACTAAAATCATGTCCTTAAGCTTCTGATTGTCAAATGACATAGGCTTGGCTTGGTTGGTTAGAATAAGGCAGATGCGGCATATAATCTTTTGTAAATGTCATATGTTAAAAATTTGTGCTTTAAAGAAAAAATTACAGCAACAAGTGTCATGCTTTTAGGTTTTGAAGTAGTTAAGTTTGTGAGATCATGACTTTCTTAAATTAAAAATTACATTTGATCTCTAGCATGTCTTACACTACTTTATGTATGTCATTGATGTGATAGTGTAAATTACTTGTTAGTATGACTTGGATGAGCTTTGTTTATATGTATATGTTATAATATGCTCATAACATTTGAAATTTCTCTTTTGAACCTTGCTGAATACATTGTCAAAGGGGAAGAGATAATAGATAATATGTGAATTTTTAAAGATAAGTATGCAAGGGGGAGAAATTGATTACACATTGCACATATTGCACATATTCACAATTGTTTTGGCACGATTCTTCTCAGGGGAGAATTTGATTTTCTTCTTATTTTATTTATGTTTTACAAAGGGGGAGAAACTATTTTCAAAACTTTTCATGTAAATAAGCCAATGTTCGGATTTTAAGTGGTGTTGTTAATGCATTCATCAAGGCGGAGATTGTGAGACCTATGTGTGCTAAATATATTGGCTTGTACTAAATACATTGGCTTTGATAATATAAGTTCTAAAATTCTACCAAAACACCTATCGATACCCTGCAGACCGGGTACCCCCGCATATAAGGAAGACAAGACAGCTCCGATGACCTGCATCTTCGGACCTAGCCTCTCCGTTGAGGAAAGGTCCGGTGCTGCCACATGTCCCGATGAAACCGTACCTAGCCTCCCCGCCGAGGAGAGGTCCGGTGCTGCCACGCGCCTCGAAGACTTCGGACCTAGCCTTCCCGCTGAGGAGAGGTCCGGTGCTGCCACACGTCTCAAGGACTCCGGACCTATCCTTCCCGCCGAGGAGAGGTCCGGTGCTGCCACGCGCCTCGAAGACTTCGGACCTAGCCTTCCCGCTGAGGAGAGGTCCGGTGCTGCCACACGTCTCAAGGACTCCGGACCTATCCTTCCCGCTGAGGAGAGGTCCGGTGCTACCTCCGGACCTAGCTTCTCTACCGAGGAGAGGTCCGATGCCGCCACCGCGCGCCCCGCAGCTCCGGAAGGCGACGTGCACACTCAAGACCATATTAACACGCCATCAACACAACATTAATGTGTCATCAAGACACCTTGGTGCACCATGAAGACTCATTAAGACCCAGTAACGTGTCATCAGGACACATTAATGCACTATCAAGACCCATTAATGTGTCATCAAGGCACGTTAATGCGCTTTCAAGGCTAATTAAATCGGAGCCACCTGTCGGGCCCCGAACATAGTGTAAGTTGTCGGCCTTCACCTATAAAAGGATCGGGCAGCCACGACAGATGGGGACACTCTCATCTCACTCATATGCATCTCATGCTCACCACGGGTTGAGCATGTGCAATACAACACAACCCCCCGTGGATGTAGGGTATTATTGAAAGCATCTAGGCCCCCATGAGGTATGATTTCGGTGATTAATGACAACCGATTGGATATTACTAATGAGTTTGTGGATGCAAGGTCTCTCGTATATCTCATCACACTTAATGAACTCTATATGTATATCATCTACTGCACATTGTATATAATTGGAGACCCCTAAACAAACTATTTCACGAGGTCAATCAATTTTTATGAAGACTAAAAGAAAAAGCATGTATGTCAAAGTTATTCCATCAAAATTGACAACACCCAAGACTTGGTAATCATCAGAAGAATATTTCAAACTAATGTATAAGAGGTCACTCGAGCAAATTCCAAAAGAATCACTTAGAACAACTCGAAGCAGACAAAATCAACTCACCGGATCAACCGATGTTTCCAGAAAACAATACATCGGTTGAGTTGGTTTAACAGAAGAAAAAGACCTCAGAATTGAGTACTCACCGGATCATCCGATGATGAAGAAAGTGTTACATCGGTTGATCATTCCAGTAAGCAATTACCCTGGACCAATTGTAACACCGGACCATCCGGTGTACAACTATAACACATCGGTCAATCACTCCAGTAAGCATTATTTCTGGACCAATCTGGATGAAGTGTCACCGGATCATCCGATGATGAGGCAAGTTTTACATCGGTCGAACAACGGTCATATCTGACATAGTGACATCAGCTAATTTGTATTCGACCGATGACAACTGAAGGCAGAACATCGGATCATCCGGTGTTCGCAGAACAGTGATGTCAGCCTACTTTTCCAACGTCTATTTTGTGGAAGTTGGCTATTTATACCCCTTCAACCAGTCATTTCGATAAGTCTTGATGCCTAGAGCTACTCTACACATTACCAAGCATTCAAGACATTGAGCTACCACTTCTACATCATTTACACCACTTGTACACCAAGAGATAGGCTAGAACTTGCTAGAGATTATGCTTGTGTGCTTCCATTCTTGGTGATTGGAGTCTCTAGTGTAGTGAGAGCTGTAAGAGAGTGTCTCTTGGTGATTGTACTCACCGTGTAACAGTCGGTGATTGGAAAGAGCCTCCCGGAGCTTGCCAAGTCGGTTGTGGAAGCCCGGCGGATCAAACTTGTACAAGGCTTGAGCTCCACCTTGCCACGGTTGGCAAACGGAGACTTTTAGTGAAGATCCCTGGTCTCGGTGACTTGGGAGTGGCTATACCCTTTGGTGGGTGCCACAACGTGGATGTAGGAAGGTCTTGATGATCTTGCCGAACCACGGGATAAATCTCCGTGTCTTCGTGTCTCCTCGGGAGTTTGCACACTCTCTCTTTCCCGTTACACTTATGCATTTCATATACCGCAAAATTACTATTCACTTGAATGCATAGGTTGTTTGCATAGGGAATTGGGCTTTTAGTAGTTAAGTTTTATTGCTTTAATTTTTGAAAAGAAGCTCAATTCACTCCCCCCCCCCTCTTGGGCATTTGATCCTTACAATTGGTATCAGAGCAAGGTTGCTCATTGGATCATTCTAGCTTCACCGCTAGAGAGCTAAAATGGCCAAGATTGGGGGTTCGGTTCCCATCTTCGAGGGCAAGAACTTTGCCTATTGGAAAGCACGCATTCGTGCTTATCTAGAGGCTATTGCTCCCGAGGTATGGGAAGCGACCCATGCGGGGTTTGGTGAGCACAACTATATAGGTGATGAAGTCAAGTGGGATGCAAAAGCTAGAAATGCTATTTATGAATGCATTAGTCAAGATGTGTTTGCTAGGATTGCTAGCAAAGAAAAAGCTTGTGAAATTTGGGCTTGCTTAATTGAAATTCATGAGGGTTCTTCTCGTGTCAAATAACTAAAGTAGCATATGCTTAAGGCCAACTATGATGAGTTCAAAATGCTACCTCATGAAAATGTCAATGAAATGTTTTCTCGCTTGAATGTGCTTATTGAGGAAATTAATGCTCTTGATATTGCTTCCCTTGGCAAGGTACTCATCAACCACAAGATTCTTATGCTCCTTCCTAAGCCAAAGTACAACATCATCAATTCCATGCTTCAAAAGGAATCTCTTGATCACATTGAAGTTTCTGAACTTATTGGAGAGATTCACGCTCATGAGATGAGTGTACTTGGGATGATGGAGGAATCATCTTCAAAGACAATTGCTCTAAAGGCTTCCACCAAGAAAACAAGTCTCAAGAAAAAGAAAGTGGTCGAGCCTAGCTCAAGTGAAGAAGAGCAAGCATCAAGTGAAGATGACGATGATGAGCTTGCATTGATGATGAGAAAGTTCTCTCGCTTGAACTCCAAGATTGCCAAGAACGGATACACCTTTGATCCCAAGAAGAAAGTTTTTCTACCAAGGAGAGATGACAACAAGACTTGCTATAATTGTGGTGATCAAGGCCACATCTCCTATGATTGTCCAAAACCGGACAAAAGAAGAGAGAACCACAAGAGCAAGCATCGCAAGCTTGAGGATAGTGAGGATGATGAAGAGGACAAGCCCAAACCAAGATTCTTTGGGAAGAAGAAGCATGACAAAGGCAAAAAGGCAAAACTCTTCCCAAAGAAGAGAAAAGGTCCACAAAAGGTGTTCATGTGTGAGGCAAATGAATGGATCACCAACGAAGAATCTAGTGATGAAGAGAGTGAAGCGGAAGAAGAAAGCTTGGTCGGCCTTGCCGTTGCCAACAATGATGATTCATCTCTTCGTCCACCTCCCATGTGCTTCATGGAAAAAGGTAACACCAAGGTATGTGATGACTCTAGCGATGATGAGCTTTCCCCCGATGACTTAGCTTCATTGATAAATGAATACCACACTATCATTAAAAGGGAAAAGAGTAAGATCAAGGCTCTTGAAGAAGCTCGTGGTAAGCTTGAGAGTGCTAACCTCGATTTGCTTGACAAGTATGAAAGCATACTTAAGGAGCATGACACGCTAAAATCTCATGTCAAGCAAGTTGAGGAGGATAAGGCTCAAATCAAGCTAGATCATCATGAGCTTGACGTAGCACACCAAGCACTCTTGGGAAAGCACAATGAGTTAATCCAAGAGCATCAAGTACTTAACCTTGCTTATGAAGTTCTTGATCAACAATTGAAAACTATAAAGAAAGAAACCCTTAATGATAAGGTATCTATTAATTCTCATGCCGCTAATATCTTGCATTAGTCTTTGCCTTTGAAAGAGAATGCTAGGGAGAAGGATTTGTTGGAAGAAATTGAAAGTCTCCGCACTAGTGTGGCAATACTATCTAAGGGAGAAGTCAAGCACAAAGAAATCCTCTTCTAACAAGCAAGGGCCTTCAATAAGAGAGGACTTGGATCCTTCCCGGTGCCTAACAAAGGAAAGGTGCCCTCACCGGAGCTTAGAACAAGCTTCATCAAGGAAGTTGGTTCCTATTGCCAACATTGTGAGGTCACCGGTCACCATATAAGAGAGTGTCCTCTTCCTAACCGACCTTCTCCAAAATTGCCTACTAACTACAAGTCTACCTTTAATGATCATTACTATCTCTTAAGTAAAGTAGATGGCAAGGTGAAGGCAAGGTTCATTGGCAAGGACATGAAGGGCATGAAGGGGAAGCTCCCCAAGCAACTTTGGGTCCCAAAAACACTTGTATCACACATACAAGGACCTAAGTTGGCTTGGGTGCCTAAAATAAAAAATTGAATTCATGTGTGTAGGTGAACTACAAAGCCGGAGGAAAGCATTGGGTACTCGATAGCGGGTGCACTCAACACATGACCGGCAACGATGGTATGTTCACCACCATAGAAAACCCCGGCAATCATGAACAAGTCACCTTTGGTGATAACTCTAAGGGGAAGGTAATTGGGTTGGGTAAGATTGCAATTTCAAATGATTTATCTATTTCCAATGTATTGTATGTTAAGTCACTTAGTTTCAATTTGCTTTCTATTGCACAATTATGTGACCTTGGACTAACGTGCACTTTTAGCAAGAATGATGTTGTTGTGACTAGTGAAGCAAGCAAAGAACTAATCTTCAAAGGGTTTCGGCATGGACATCTCTACTTAGTAGACTTCTCCAACAAGGATGCTAGCTTGACCACTTGTCTTTTCACCAAGACAAGTTTGGGTTGGCTATGGCATTGACGCATAGCTCACATTGGAATGAGCAAGCTCAAAAAGTCATTCAAGCTCGGGATGGTGACCGGCGTGAAGGATGTCACATTTGAGAAGAACAAGCTTTGTAGCACTTGTCAAGCCGGGAAACAAGTTGCTTCACACCACCCGATGAAGACAACGGTGTCAACCTCCAAGCCACTTGAGTTTCTCCACATGGACCTCTTAGGACCGTCCACATATCAAAGTCTTGGCGGTAATCTCTATTGTCTTGTTATAGTTGATGACTACTCTCGCTATGTTTGGACTTTGTTTCTAGGTGACAAGAGTGAAACTCCGGAAGTGTTCAAGACCTTCACTAACCGTGCTCAAAGGGAATTTCAACTTTCCATCATCAAGGTCCGGAGTGACAACGGCACCGAATTCAAGAACTACAACATTGGGGAGTGGTGTGATCGTGAAGGCGTGAAGCATGAATTTTCAGCCACATACACTCCTCAACAAAATGGTGTCGTAGAAAGAAAGAACAAGACTCTCATCACTCTTGCACGAGCAATGCTTGATGACTATGGCACGTCCGAGAAGTTTTGGGCCGAAAAAAGCAATCAACACGGCATGTCATGCCGCAAATAGGGTCTATCTACACCAACTACTTCAGAAGACCCCGTACGAACTTCTCATTGGGAGAAAGCCCAACATCTCCTATTTCTGAGTCTTTGGGTGCAAGTGCTACATCTACTGCAAGAAAAGGCTCGGTAAGTTTGAAAGAAGATGTGATGTTGGTATCTTTCTTGGTTATGCATCAAACTCAAAAGCATATCGAGTATTCAACCAAACATCCGGTTTAGTTGAGGAAAGTTATGATGTTCAGTTTGATGAAACTAATGGATACCAAGAGGAGAGTTTTGGTCATGATGAAATAGATGATGAGCCTCTACGAGGAGCTATGAAGAAAATGACCATTGGAGACATCAAGCCTAAAGTTGAGGAGAGCCATGATCAAGGGGGAGCTTCAAGTTCCAACATCAACACATCTATGGCACCTCAAGTTAATGAAGAAGAAAAGGATGATCCATTGCCGACACAAGATTCACAAGCTACACAACATCAAGAAGAAGAAGAAGTCCATGATCAAGTCCGACCACAAGAAGAGCAACACGCATCACCACTGCCAAGTGCTTCACAACCACTTATGAGGCATGGAAGCATCTCCAAGGTGCATCCGATTGATCAAATCATCAGAAGTCCGTCAAGGGGAGTAAGTACACGTTCTCGCCACTTCGCTACGTTTTGTGAGCACTACTCGTTTGTTTCATGTGTAGAACTCACTCACATTGAGGAAGCACTCAAAGATCCAAATTGGGTAATGGCCATGCAAGAAGAACTCAACAACTTCATCTGAAATGAAGTTTGGGTGTTGGAGGAGCGACCCAAGGACAAGAACGTCATCGGAACAAAGTGGGTGCACCGCAACAAACAAGACGAGAATGGTGTTGTGATCCGCAACAAGGCAAGACATGTGGCCAAGGGTTTCTCGCAAGTTGAAGGACTAGACTTTGGAGAAACATTTGCTCCGGTCGCTCAACTAGAAGCTATCCGTATACTTCTTGCTTTTGCATCACATCATAACATAAAGCTTTATCAAATGGATGTGAAAAGTGCCTTTCTTAATGGTTATATTAACAAGCTTGTTTATGTTGAACAACCTCCCGGGTTCGAAGATCCGAGGAATCCTAATCATGTGTTAGGTTGCACAAGGCGCTCTACGGGCTCAAGCAAGCACCTAGGGCATGGTATGAACGACTACGAGATTTCTTGATCATGCAAGGATTCAAGATCGGGAGGGTGGTCACTACACTCTTCACCAAAGACATCGATGGAGAATTATTTGTTTGTCAAATTTATGTCGATGATATTATTTTTGGTTCAACTAACGAAGCTCTTAGCCATGAGTTTGACAAAATGATGTCTAGGGAATTCGAGATGTCGATGATTGGAGAGTTCAACTTCTTCCTTGGATTTCAAATCAAGCAAATTCGAGAGGGGACCTTCATCTATCAAGAAAAGTATAACAAGGACCTCTTGAAGAAATTTGAGATCGGTGATTGTAGCTCAAGAAGTACTCCAATGGCAACAAATTTTCATCTCGATGCGGATAAGGACGGTAAACCTGTTGACCAATCTAATTACCGTTCTATGATTGGTTCATTGCTTTATCTTACCGCATCTAGGCCTGATATCATGTTTAGTGTATGCTTGTGTGCTCGCTTTCAAACGGCACCTAAAGAATCGCACCGGAAGGCGGTCTTTAGGATACTTCGGTATCTCAAGCATACCCCAAGTGTAGGCCTGTGGTACCCTAAAGGTGCTAAATTCCATCTCTTGGGTTACTCGGATTCGGACTTTGCCGGATGTCGTGTGGATCGCAAGAGTACCTCTGGTGGGTGTCACTTGCTTGGGCGTTCCCTAGTATCTTGGTCTAGCAAGAAGCAAAATTTCGTTGCTTTGTCCACTGCGGAAGCGGAATATATAGCGGCCGGTGCATGTTGTGCCCAAATACTTTATATGAAGCAAACCCTTTTGGACTTTGGTATTAAACTTGGTTGTGTGCCTCTCCTTTGTGACAATGAAAGTGCGGTTAAGATTGCTAAAAGCCCCGTTCAACACTCCCGCACTAAGCACGTTGATATTCATCATCATTTCTTGCGGGACCATGAAGCTAAGGGAGACATCTCCTTGCGAGGTGTTAGGTCCGAAGAACAATTGGCGGATATCTTCACTAAACCACATGATGAGAAAACTTTTTCTAGACTAAGGAGTGAATTAAATGTGCTAGATGCATCGAACGTCATGTAATTTGCCATGGTCATGTAAGAATGCATCACATATAGGTCTTGCCTAACTTTCAAAGGATAGGGGCAAGCAAGGGTTAGCTTGGGATGGAGGTTCTTTTGGGTTTCCCCAAGGCTTGGAGAGTGGCTCTCCTTGAAGAAGCCTTTGAAAGGTTCAAATTTGGCAAGATAGATTTAATTTATGTCTTGCATGATGCCTGCCATATAGACTTGAACTCACGTTTAATTTCTTGCATTAAAAATTGTTTTGGCATTGCATACGGTAGATTGTCACAAAGGGGAACCCACCTCATGAGAAAGAGACTTGTTTGAAATACAATATCTAAACTCATATGATGTGAAAAGAACAAAATGTTAGGTGCGTTAATGCCTAAAGGAACATGCTTTAAAGAGATAGAAGTCTTCATCCTCTAGCTCACGAAGCATGGGCCTTACATTTTATTTGGATTTCTTCATTGATTTTTAGGTGTTCTATTTGATTTAGGGCTTAGCCAAGTTATTGGCAATTAGTCTTTTTGAGGGGTAAGGGGTTGCCCAAAAAGTCCTAAGACTTGTGTTTCTAATTGTGTGTTTAAGTCAAAGGACATATATGGGATGTTGCTATATTGTAGTCATCGGATTATCTGATGCTTAGGCCAGAAGTTTCATCGGATCAGTTTGTGCTCAAGTGCGAAGGGTCGGCTCAGTCAGAAAGTCAAATCAACCGATGAGTTCATTCTGAGAAACATTGGAGCATCCGATGTTCACATTTCTGGAGTTGTGCCAAAATCAACCGATGCTTATCTTTTCCACGTCGGATCATCTGACGCCGAAGGTGCCTCTAGAACACCCTTACTATACCATTCGATCGATGCTCCTCTCAACTAACGTCGGTTCATCCGATGTTAAAATTTGAGCTAGAGTTCAGGCCCCACCTATTTAGCGCCTCTTCGCCTGCTTCCTTTCTCTCTCTCCAACCCTGCCGCTCCGAGCTCTCCTCTCTGCCGCCGTCGCTCCGTGCCTCGCCCTGCCGTCGCCGCCCCATGCAGCGTCGCCGTCTCCGCCCCACGGAGTGCCACCGACACCCTGTGCCCCAAGCATTGCCGCTGCCTTTCACCGCCGCACCACCGCCGCCGCACCACCACCGCCGTCCTAAGCACCGCCGCCAACCTGCGCCACCGCTCCACTCCACGTGCCCAGCCGCCACATTCATCTTCGCCGCTAGGGTTTGCCCGGCCGCGTCAATATTTGCGTCGCCGTCTCGTTCGCCCGGCATCGTTGTCCCGCGCTCTCATCTTCACCGTCGTCACTCGAGATGGGCCGTGACAAGAAAGGAAATGGCAAAGCTATTAAGGAGCTGGCAGCTAAGAAGCAGAAGCTGTCGAAGGAGGAGAAGAAAGCCTTGATGGCCGCTCGTGCCGCTGAGGAGCGAGAGCGTGGCCGAGGAGGATCGCTGAGGATCCGGGAGGCCCAACAGAGGCAGCCTCCAGTGCCTGAGGAGCTAGAGGAGACTGAGGAGCTTGAGGTGCCGCTTGTTCACCGGCGCTCAGTCAGGACCCGTGGGGGTCATCCAACTGCAGCCCCGAGACCGAGATCCTCTGTAAGTGAGCTTCGGGAGGACAGGGTGGCCCAGAGAACCATCTATGAGATGGACACCAATGTCCGGTTGGTGAGGGTGTCCGCCTGACCGACTACAGGAAGTTGAAGGCCAAGCAGCTCAGGAAGCTCAGATGGAGTATTCTACTTGAGGAGTGGTTCCCGCAGCCCAGAGAGTCACTTGTGGACAACCGCTTCTGGACCCTGACACAGGCGTCGCTGTATGAGACTTACAGACGTCGGGTCCATAAGCTCTTCCAGCATAACTTTCTTGACTGGGATCAACTCGCACTTGCAGCCGGGACGTAGATTCGCCCTTACTTTGAGAGGTACAGAGGACTAGTGGAGCTGATGTCTTACCAGCGGGGTGCCTACGTGGAGGACTGGGTCTGATTGTTCTATGCCACACTCTACGTCTCTAAGGGTCGCAGATCCATTGATTTCATGTTCATGGGCCAGCATCACCATATGACTCGTCGGACCTTGGGACAGCTGCTAGGTGTAGATCTTCACGACACATGCCTACACGAGAGAGTACATGGACAGGCTGACCCACCGAGGAGGCCGCTCACTGGAGGCGTGGCACCACCTTTTGAGGAGATACGATCACTGTTTGCTCAGCCCCTCTCTCCTGACCAGTCAAGGGTACCGGCTCTACTCACTCCAGCTGAGCGCACTGTACACCTTGCCTTGCACCGCACACTTCTGCCGAGGTCCGGATACCTTGAGGGGTTCACCAGTTTGTAGCAGACCCTCCTGTTCTATGTCATGAACGGGATGGAGTTCGACATTGTGGATATCCTTATCTGTGAGATGGAGGATGTCATTACCGATGGAGTTAAGATGATGAGGCAGCTTGTGTTTGGCGACTAGATCAGTCACTTGCTCTACCCGTTAGCTCCAGAGGGGTCCGCTGTACGTGACAGTCTCACCGACGAGAGCGTCACACAGTTCGGGCACTACCATGCTCCAGCTCCTGGAGACCGCCACCTTGGCTGTCCAGTTGAGTGTCAGGTCCGAGCTCCACTTTCTGAAGAAGATTGGTCAAATTTGGAGAAGGAAGACGAGATCCTAGCACAGGCTGAGGCTCAGGGTGGGGATCTACAGCACATCTGGTCGGAGAGTGACACTAGTGACACTGTCGAGGAGTACTTTCCACCTCCTCTCTAACCCAGGCAGCACGATGCGGAGGCTGGGGGCTCAATTGTGCCACCTCCTACTCCACCTCCGGTGTCCGAGGCACAGGTCTCTCAACCGTCCGAGCTTACCTCTCTTCTTCAGCAGATGGTTGAGCAGCAGCGACTAGATCGGCTTGCAGCTGAGCAGGCCAGAGCTGAGCAGGCTGCACGTCTTTTGGAGCTTTAGCAGCAGCAGGAGATGCAGCGTCAGATAGCCCGCGAGAGGCGAGAGGACACCGACAGGCTCACTGGACTGATTGATCAGATGCACCAGCGTTTTCTTGACCAGCAGCAGCAGACGCAGCAGGCCATGATGGGCATCCTGGGGTTGATCACCAACCTCTACACTCAGACCGGGATTGCCCTGCCCTCTCAGCTTCCGGGTCTAGCTCCAGGTCCGCCTGTCCTGGCTTCAGTCTCAGCACCAGTGCCGACCATGCCGATTCCGACGATCAGTATGTCACCACTGCTTGCTCCAGGTGCACCGATCCACTCTCCCCTGCCGGCCGCAACACTCTTCCAGCAAACTTCGGCTTCTGTTGTCAGTGCCCCGTTACCAGTAGTTTAGACTCAGCAGGCACTGACAGCAGCTCCCACAGCACCGGTCTCCTCCACTCCAGCCTCAGCAGCAGCAGGCAGCAGCTCCGACGATAGCACCCCCGATGGCGATCAGTTCATCATCGCCTCGAGTGCTCAGGATCCTTAGGCACTCGGCTTCCCTTTCTGGTTTCTTGATGCCAAAGGGGGAGAAGAGTCAGGGGGAGTTATAGCTTAGTCCTAGGGGGAGTCCTAGTTGTAGGGGGAGTATATCTTTTTGGGAGTCTTTTGTAGTATTTTGGGAGATTTGCTACTCTTTTGCTATTCTTGAGTTATTCATGTGCCTCTTAATTCTCATGTGTTATTGATCATTGAGCTTTCGAGTTATTGATCGCTTTTGAGTCTTCAAGTTTCGTGTGCTGGATCTTGTACTTATTGCATATCCTCTTGAGTATCGTATTCTTAAATTCATTACTATTATGCTTTACTCGTTGTGTTGTCATCAATCACCAAAAAGGGGGAGAATGAAAGCATATAGGCCCCCATGAGGTATGGTTTCGGTGATTAATGACAACCGTTGGATATTACTAATGAGTTTGTGGATGCAAGGTCTCTCGTATATCTCATCACACTTAATGAACTCTATATGTATATCATCTAATGCTCATTGGATATAATTAGAGACCCCTAAACAAACTATTTTACGAGGTCAATCAATTTTTATGAAGACTAAAAGAAAAAGCTCATATGTCAAAGTTATTCCATCGAAATTGACAACACCCAAGACTTGGTAATCATCAGAAGAATATTTCAAACCAATGTATACGAGGTCACTCGAGCGAATTCCAAAAGAATAACTTAGAACAACTCAAAGCAGACAAAATCAACTCACCGGATCAACCGATGTTTCCAGAAAACAATACATCAGTTGAGTTGGTTTAACAGAAGAAAAAGACCTCAGAACTGAGTACTCACCAGGTCATCCGATGATGAAGAAAGTGCTACGTCGGTCGATCATTCCAGTAAGCAATTACCCTGGACCAAGTATAACACTGGACCATCCAATGTACAACTATAACACATCGGTCAATCACTCCAGTAAGCATTATTTCTGGACCAATCTGGATGAAGTGTCACCGGATCATCCGATGATGAGGCAAGTGTTACATCGGTCGAAGAAGGTCATATCTGACACAGTGACATCAGCTAATTTGTATTCAACGATGACAACTGAAGGGAGAACATCGGATCATCCGGTGTTCGCAGAACAGTGATGTCAGCCTACTTTTCCAACGGCTATTTCGTGGAAGCTGGATATTTATACCCCTTCAACCAGTCATTTCGATAAGTCTTGATACCCAGAGCTACTCTACACATTACCAAGCATTCAAGACATTGAGCTACCACTTCTACATCATTTACACCACTTGTACACCAAGAGATAGGCTAGAACTTGCTAGAGATTATGCTTGTGTGCTTCCATTCTTGGTGATTGGAGTCTCTAGTGTAGTGAGAGTTGTAAGGGAGTCTCTCTTGGTGATTGTACTCACTGTGTAACAGTCAGTTATTGGAAAGAGCCTTCTGGAGCTTGCCAAGTTGGTTGTGGAAGCCCGGCGGATCAAACTTGTACAAGGCTTGAGCTCCACCTTGTCGCGGTTGGAGAACGGAGACTTTTAGTGAAGATCCCTGGTCTCGGTGACTTGGGAGTGGCTATACCCTTTGGTGGGTGCCACAACGTGGATGTAGGAAGGTCTTGACGATCTTGCTGAACCACGGAATAAATCTCTGTGTCTTCTTGTCTCCTCAGGAGTTTGCACACTCTCTCTTTCCCGTTACACTTATGCATTTCATATACCGCAAAATTACTAGTCACTTGAATGCATAGGTTATTTGCATAGGGAATTAGGCTTTTAGTAGTTAAGTTTTTATTGCTTTAATTTTTGAAAAGAAGCCCAATTCACCCCCCCTCTTGGGCATTCGATCCTTACAATTATGCCTCTCGGCAGCCCAAACTACGTAAAAATCCTCGTGTTCATCCTGCTTGTAGATCCAGGAAATTCGCCCCTCTAAAAAAGAACCTCTGCGGGCTGCTTCTTAGCGGGTCCGGGGGATCGACCGGTCTCACCTTGATGGTGAATCTTCAGTCCATCGTCGGCTCTTCTCGACCCTTGTGCCATGAAGGGAGCAAGAAATACGGTGCCACTTCCCGCTCCATAGCGGGCTGACCCGGCGGACACACGCTCCATGTTCTGGTGGCTACACCACCGCTGCCAGTGGGAGGTCCAAAGTGTGCAGCCTGCTTAGCCTGATCGTGCACTCTCAGAAAGTGCCCCGTGACCCTAAGTCTGTACACTTTGCCTCATGGCTACTTCCACGACCATATGACTACTACATGCAACCACGGCAACAATGACACCACCAGGTAACTGTGACATATTCAGTGTTCTTGGTTATTTTCTTATTCGCAGTCTCATGTCGCTAAACGGTCACTCCCACGAAAGGTTAATGCCAATAGCGGGTCCGGAGTGCGCTGTCTGCTTGGTCTGGTCCTGCACCCTAAGTATGCGCACTCTACCTTTCTTGCGGCTGAATACTGGGGGTCCGGAGTGTGCTACCTGCTTAGACTGGTTCTACACCATATGTATGCACACTCTACCTTTCCAACGCTGCGGCTGAGTATTGGGGGTCGGACGCCCCCCGAAAGACTAATGTCAGTGGGAGGTTAAGAGTGTGCAGCCTGCTTAGCCTGGTCTTGCACTCTCAGCAAGTGCCCCGTTACCCTAAGCCAGCACACTCTTCCTCCCTAGCACTGCAGTTCAGTAACGGGGATTGGAAGGCGCATGCTCCTGGATAAAGCAATAACCAAAATCCGGATACTATCACCATGTTCACATAATTATGCTTAATTATTATGCATAGTATTCCCTTTTTCGCTCTATTACATCTTTCTGTCTGCCCACAACAAAACTGAGGGCAGGAAGATTGTAGACAATGAGCACTATTACTCTTTTTGTTGTCACTCTTTTGCAGGACTTCACCCTTCGGGCTCTGTCGTTGGACCTCAAGCTCCAACACATACACCTCTCAGAGGCGCCCGCCGTTGACGTTCTTAGCAGTAATGATGGTGGCCCCACCTCTGGGATCGTCGCCTCCCCCGAGGTGGGCCCGGGGGCCACTTTCGATACCCTGCAGACCGAGTATCCCCGCATATAAGGAATACAAGACAGCTCCGATGACCTGCAGCTCCGGACCTAGCCTCTCCGCTGAGGAAAGGTCTGGTGCTGCCACGTGTCCCAATGAAACCGGACCTAGCCTCCTCGCCGAGGAGAGGTCCGGTGCTGCCATGCGTCTCGAAGACTCTGGACCTAGCCTTCTCGCTGAGGAGAGGTCTGGTGTAACACGCGTCTCAAGGACTCCGGACACGCTCACCATGGGCTGAGCATGTGCAATACAACACAACCCCCCGTGGATGTAGGGTATTATGCCTCTCAGCAGCCCGAACCACGTAAAAATCCTCGTGTTCATCCTGCTCGTAGATCCAGGAAATTCGCCCTTCCAAAAAGGAACCTCCACGGGCTGCTCCTTAGCAGCTCCGGGGGAAGTGTCGCAAAAACATCTTCAACAACACCCTTTTTAGCAAGGTCCGACTCTAGCTCCGAGCTTCTGCAAGGTCTGACAATAGGTCCGACTTGCTGTGTCAAGGTCCAATATGTTTTTGGGTAGCTCCGGTGAGCTTTGGTAAGCTTTGGTAAGCTCCGGCGCTAGGTTGTACTAGTTTTGGTAAGCTCTAGCGCTAGGTTGTACTAGCTTTGGTAAGCTTCGGCTCAAGTTCCGGTTAGCTTTGGCAAGATTTGGAGCTTGATCGCATTGGTTCTGCTTTTAACTTGCAATGATTCGTACTTGCTTTACATTGATTAAAAGTTTGCTTAGTAATCTTTTATTAAGTTTTTGGTGTGTTTTGGTGGTAATGGTTGATATCATTTTGCTATGGTTTGCAACATGCGTATGTGAGGTGCTCACATAAGATGTTGTAGTTTTAGAACTAACGTGAGTCAAGTCAAGGACTTGTGCTCAAAAGTATTGGTTGTTTATTCATGTGCAGGTGTTGTTTGAGTTCAAGACATGGCTGGTGACGGGATCCATTAAACTAGTCTTATGGAGAAGATGAGGTTCAACAACCAAGTTCGGGAGGAATTGTGGTTGAGTTGATCGGGAGGTTGCGCAACATGTTTGAATCAAGAACAATGCATATGAAGGTATCGTTGACGTCGTTGGAAGATGTTTGCACGTGTTCAAGGAGTGCATTGACGTGGCTACATGGTTCCGAGGCGTGATAAAAAGATGTGGACATAAAGAATTGGTCGGAAAGGTCCAACCGACTAGGTTATGGACTCAGGCTGCGGCTGAGTCGTCATTGACTCAAATATGGAAAGTTTTGAGTTGGTTATGATATGGTTTCGTGTGGGTCACGAATTTGAGTTGTTTTAGGAATGTGGGATACTTTCCTAAGGTGTTTGGAAGTCTTAAGATTGCTTTTATCTGCGTATAGAAGAGTCTTGAGCAGTTATGAAAAGTTTTGATTCGTGAATTGAGTAGGATTAGAGTCCTAGTTGAGTTTGGGTTGGCCTAAGGGCTGGTTATATAAGCAACGGAGCCCAGAGATCGTGGTGGACGACTTTGGGGCTGTTCCTCTTGTGTTCTATTGAATAAAGATCGTAGTTTAAAGGAACTTCTATGCCTTGTTCGTCCGACTTATTTCTGTCAAATCTTACTCGTCGAGTTTTCTGCACAACACTATCTTTCTTTGGTAGTTTTATCAAAACTCGAGTTTTACAGATCCATTTGACGTGACTCTCTTTGGGTTGTCTTTACAACTTGATTATCTATCATCTGTCAAAATTTCACAGTCAATGGATTTGCGGTTTTTGATCTACACGAGTTTCTTTGCAGTATTACAGATCTATTTTTTATTCGGTAGAACAGATTGACCTTTGTTCGATCTTTCGATCGTAACTTGAGTTTCTCTCAACGGATTTGAGTTATTCTTGTTGTGTCGTCTTCGTGACTTGATTTTCTATGATATATATCACTTTTGTCAAGGTGAAACACATTTAGATTAGTCTCACACATGATTTCTTTAACAGATCGTTTTTCTGTCGAGGGGTTTTCATTGCTTCTCCTGAAAAGTTTTAAATCTACCATTCACCCCCCTAGTATCCTTTCACGTGCTCTTCGATCCTACATTTTGCATTCTCGTTTATATCTTGTTAATTTTGGTTTAATGAATTGGTTCCGAAATTCACCATTGTCAAAGGTTCTAAGTGCAGTTGTGTGCAATCAAAGCAACCTCGAAAGCCTCACAAGGCAGCCGTGGAGAGAAACTTGACACCATTAAAACTTATACATTCTGATCTATGCGAGATGAATATGTGTTGACAAAAGGTGGAAAGAAATATTTTATGACATTAATAGATGATTCTACTAGATTTTGCTATGTTTATTTGTTGCAAACTAAAGATGAAGCTTTAGACTACTTTAAAATCTATAAATTTGAGATAGAAACTCAATTAGAGAGAAAAATCAAACGTCTTAGGTCAAATTATGGTGGCGAGTATTTTTCCAAAATATTTGATGATTTCTATGTGGAACACGACATGATACATGAGAGGACGCCTTCCTATTCACCTCAATCAAACGGGGTGACCGAGAGGAAAAATTGCACATTATGTGACTTGGTTAATGCCATGTTAGACACATCTGATTTATCTAAGGCATGGTAGGGGAGGCTCTATTGACTTCATGTCATGTCCTAAATCGTGTTCCAAACAAGAATAAAGAGAAAACCCCTTATGAGGAGTGGATTGGGAGAAAACCATCACTTTCAAACTTGCGTACTTGGGGATGTTTGGCAAAGGTCAATGTTCCAATACCAAGAAACGCAAGCTAGGACCAAAGACAGTAGATTATGTCTTTCTAGGCTATTCTTATCGGAGCATCACATATAGATTTTTAGTAGTTAAATTTGAGGTTCCTGATATGCATGTTGATACTATTATGGAATCTCTTGATGCAACATTTTTTGAGAATATTTTTCCTATGAAAGATATGCATAGCACTGCTAGGTTCTCTTCTACAATTTGTCCTGAATCCACAACAACTAGCAAGTTTCTTGATACACCGTTTGAGAGTGTCCTAGAGGAGGAACACAATGAAATAACTTAGTCGAGTGAGATACCAAGGATTGCAAAATCCTTCGGTGATGATTTTATTGTGTACCTTGTGGAGGATACTCCTAGATCTATAGCAAAGACATATGCATAACCTGATGCAGATGACTGGAAAGAAGCAGTTCAAAGTGAGATGGACTCAATTCTTTCCAATGAAACCTGAGAGTTATTTGAACGGTCGTACGGGTGCAAACCAGTAGTCTACAAATGGGTGTTCAAGAAGAAGTTCAAGCCTAACGGTACTATTGAAAAGTACAAGGTGAGGCTAGTTGCAAAGGGCTGTACTAAAAAGGAAGGTGAATACTATTTTGACACCTATTCACCTGCACCAGAATGACGACAATTCGTGTACTACTTTTTTGGCTGCCTCTTATGTTCTAATCATCCATCAAATCGATGTGAAAACAACTTTCCTTAACGGAGAGTTGGAAGAGGAGATTTATATGGAATAGCCTGATGGGTTCGTAGTAAAAGGTGAAGAAACAAAGGTGTGCAAATTGTTGAAATCCTTGTATGGCTTGAAACAAGCACATAAGCAATGGCATGAGAAGTTCGATAATACTTTGACGTCTGTGGGCTTTGTCATTAATGAGGCTGATCGGTGCGTGTACTATCGCCAAGGTGGGGGCCATAGCGTTCTCCTATGCTTGTATGTGGATGATATACTCATTTTTGGTACAAGCATTGATATAATTTCTGAGGTCAAGTCGTTTCTACCAAAGTGTTTTGATATGAAAGATCTGGGAGAAGCTAATGTTATTTTGAACATTAAGTTGAATAAGGATGAGAGTGGGATTATTTTAAGTCAGTCCCACTATGTTGAGAAAGTCTTGAACCGGTTCGCCTTTATGGATAGCAAGATTTCTCCAACGCCTTATGATCTCAGCGTGATACTCAGAAAGAACAAGAAAGAGTCAAGAGATTAATTTAGATATTCTTAGATGATCGATTCACTCATGTACTTAGCGAGCGAAACCCGTCCTGAAATCTCGTTTGCTGTGAGCAAACTGAGCAGGTTCTGTAAACTCGGGTATAGATCATTTGCATGCACTTGAAAGGGTTATGCGCTACTTGATAGGTATAATGAGTTATAGAATTCACTATACTGGACATCCGGCCGTGCCTGAGGGTTATAGTGATTCAAACTGGATCTCTGATGTTGATGAACTCTATGCCACGAGTGGATATGTGTTCACTCTAGCTGGTGGCGCTATATCATGGTGGTCTTTCAAACATACCATTTTGACGAGGTCAACCATGTAAGCAGAACTCACTGCTTTAGAGACAACAACTGCAGAGGCAGAATGGCTGCGAGAGCTCTTGATGAATTTGCCTCTAGTTGAGAAACCATTGCCGACAATCCTTATAAATTGTGACAATCACACAGTGATTGCCAAAGTGACCAGTTCTAAGAATAATGCAAAATCATCAAGACACGTTAATAGACGCTTGAAATCTATCAGGAAAATGAGAAACTTTGGAGTTATTACTGTTTCGTACATATAAATAGATAAAAACCAGGCAGATCCTTTTACGAAGGGTCTATCACGTAATGTGATAGAAAGTACATCGAAGGAGATGGGTTTGAGACCCATTGATGTGACACCATAGTAGTAACTCAGCCTATGTGATCGGAGATCCCTTAAATTAGGACATGGAAAAACAAGCTAATGATTCACCGATGAGAGTACTTCTTTTAAGATCCTCTCTACGTGAAGATGCACACTTGTACTCTCAAACTGTAAGGCAGGTTGATGATTTGCCTTAATATGTTTCTATTTACTATGTGTAGCAAAGATGATGTCCTACAGGGCAATCTTAAAAGAAACACACTTATATGAGTTTCAACTGTCTAACGTCGCAGTCTGTGAGATTTGAGTGATCTCTGGAAAGCTCATGAAGAGACCAGTGAGTACGACGCATATGCTCCACCTGCGGGGTAGACTACTGGTAGTCAAGTACTGATAATGATCTTTGAGTGAAGTCAGTTCGCACAAAACTTGCAATTCAAGGCGTCGTCCATTGTTCAAGTTATGAGCTCATGAATCTTGATGATCTAGGCAGAAGTTCAACTTAACAGTCTCTGCTGAAATACTAGTATATTAAACAAGGAACGAGAATAACCTCGCTTCTAATGGCTTTGAAATCTGGCGGGGGATTGTTCGAATTAATAGGCTCGGCCCAATAATAATTCAGAAATAATTCCTATAAAATCTCAAAGGCCTATTAGAGCAAAAAATGGTGGTGTTGTATGGATAGTCCCATATGAGAAGTGGAAGGGGAGCAACACCTAAATATAAGAGAGGTTGTTCTTCCACTTATTGAGTGAGAGAGTACAGGAGAAGAGAGGAGTGTCCCACGCGCACTCCTCCTACTCCTCGCCCGCTCGCCTCGCCACGCCACGCCACGCCCCGCCTCGCGCGCGGGCTTGTTCTTGTGAATTCGAGCGTCGAGCCGAGTCTAGATTTTATATTTTTGCAGAAAAAGTTGAATCGGACTTTGAGCTTTTTGGACTTCCGAATTTTGGGCTTTCGTGACTGAGTCCAAGTCATTGGAGACAGACGCGTTTACAACTGCATAGTCGGATCAGATGCAGATCCTTCGGATCATAGCCGAACCGACTTCGCGAGACTCTATAAATGTGGGCGCCCGCGTAGGCCAGATTATCCCACGATCAGATCATTTTCACATTTGCATTCCTTGCGCCGTCTTCTAGTCTATTCCATCACGAACGTCGGCGTGCACCGACGATCGGGAGAGCAAGTCTCCGGAACCGCTCGCCCTTGCGATTCTGCACCAGGAGAGAGCGAATAAGGTTTTTAGAAAGCGCTTTGCGCGACTGCTCACATTTTTCATCACGTATCGTCTATCGAAGAGATCGGGCGCTGCAGCCCAACATCGTCACTAGCGTTTGCAGCGACTGTTCGCCATGAGATCTATAGCAGTTTCTCCGGCTTTAAATCGGTACGCAATATTACTCGTTCCGTTTGTGTGTTAATCGCTGTTGTGTTTTCGTGCTTTCGTAAATTGACTCCTATTTTTCTAACACGAAGGTCGCTATCGCATGAGTTTAGTTAAAGGTTTTTTTGGCGAGTTGGTTTTGGTTGGTCGGTCTTTTGCTTGCGCGGGGCGCGCAACCGACGACTTCTACCCCATCCCCATCCGTCAGGCATCAATCGGCCGTCGACAAACCTCGCCGGCCGGCCGGCTGCCTCCAACTGTTTTCTGCACGGCACGGCGTGGAAGAATCTTTCTCTAGGTCCGTTGATGGCTGTGTCCCGCTGGGCCTCGTGGAATTCCCCGCTTCCTCTGTCTCGGAAGCTCCGCTTCCTGCGGTCGATATCGTGGATCGATCTCCTCCTCCAATCCCTCTTAAAAACCCCACTTTTTGATTCCCTTGTGCCGACCGCTCTTGATTATACTGGCGCGCGAGTTGGCTGCGTGCTCTTATCGGGGGGCGCAGGATGAGGCGGTTGGCATGGCGAGCGCTGCTCCTTGTGGTGGCGCTGGCCGTGGCGGACGTGGCGGTGGGGAAGTTCGTAGTGGAGAAGAACAGCATACATGTGACCTCCCCCGAGGAGCTCAAGGGCACGAGTGCGCCATCGGCAACTTCGGGGTGCCACAGTACGGGGGTACCCTGCGCGGCTGGGTCCAGTACCCCAAGTCCAACAGGAAGGCGTGCCAGAGCTTCGGCCAGTTTAACATCTCCTTCAAGCCCGAGGCTGCCGGGGGACGCCCCAATTTCGTGCTAATCGACCGTGGAGGTGCGGATCACTCAGTCTTGCGCCTTTTTTTTGGTTTCTTGCTTCCATTCAGTTGTTTTTTGCGCGGTACTTAGTTCGGGAGGTCGGTGTGATTATTTGGAAATCTATTTTCGATCAATTAGCTGAGGGAACTTGAGCGAAATGGGCTTAACCTAGTGATTAAGTAATCTGAGGAGCACTACTTAGATTTTGAGTTCGATTCCCGGCAGGGGCAAATTTCAGGCTGAATTTCGAAGTATTTTGAGTGTTTGAGACAAATTACGGGGCTTGGCAATCATTACTGGTAAAGCTTCTAATTCTCTGCTTCGTTATCTTTTCTGATGCACAGAATGTTTTTTCACAACCAAGGCATGGAATGCACAAAATGCTGGAGCTGCGGCAGTCCTTGTTGTGGATGACAAGGAGGAACCTTTAATCACAATGGACGACCCAGAAGAAGGCACAGAGCATCTGGAAAACATCACTATTCCCTCGGTGCTTATAAAAAAGAATTTGGGGGATCAGCTTAAGCAATCTGCGGAAAACAATGAGATGCTTAGTGTTCTTCTGGACTGGAGGGAATCTCTTCCCCACCCCGACCAGCATGTAGAGTATGAATTCTGGACAAACAGTAATGATGAATGTGGTCCTAAATGTGATATGCAAATGGATTTTGTGAGGAGTTTTAGAGGAACCGCACATGTTCTTGAGAAAAAGGGTTACACACAATTTACTCCTCATTATATTACATGGTATTGTCCAGAAACTTTTGTGTCAAGCAAACAATGCATATCACAGTGCATCAATCATGGAAGATATTGTGCACCAGACCCAGAGCAGGATTTTAGCGAAGGGTATGATGGAAAAGATGTCGTGGTTCAAAATCTACATCAAATCTGTGTATTCAGGATTGCTAATGAGACTGGCAAGCCATGGTTGTGGTGGGATTATGTGCATGATTTCGCACTTAGGTGCCCAATGAAGGATAAGAGATACACACCTGAATGTGCCCGTGATGTTATTAAGTCACTTGGTATGTCAATTTGGCAGTGTTTTCATGTATATCTCACTTTTTAAATAGCTAATTCTCTATTTCTCTAATGCTCTTTAGTAGTGTGTAATCAATTCTCTAAGCTACTGCTGTCTAATTGGATATTTACTCTGACATGTTCTGGTTACAGGATTGGACATTGAGAAGATAAACAAATGTGTTGGAGATCCTAATGCCAATGAGGACAATGATATTCTGAAGGCAGAACAAGTGGCCCAAGTATGAATTTATTCATCAATATTTTTTTTTGTTAACCGTTATTACTTGCTTGCATATTTGCATCAATTTCTTGTTACCTAGCTATTTGGTATTTGCTTTTACTGCATAGATTGGTCATGATAAAAGAGGAGATGTCACAATACTACCAACCCTTGTCATCAACAATGGGCAATACAGAGGTATGCCTATTACTTGGTGCCATCTTTGGGGTTGTTGTGTTTTTTATGTCACAATTTTGATCTTTGCGCCCCCCCCCCCCCTCCTCCAGGTAAGTCGGACAAGGTTGCTGTCCTGAAAGCAATCTGTTCAGAATTTGAGGATACAACTGTACCTGCTATTTGTTTGAGCGAAGGTCTACAAATGTTTACTTTTTTACTGCAAATGTTAGAAAATATGAGGCAATTTACTGAACAATTCCGGAAGAACATGAGAAAACCAGCAACGATCGGCAGACAAACGGGACGAGAAATAACGCGTACCGATTTGAAGCCGAACGCACCGCTGTAGATCCGACGGCGAACAGCCGCTGCAGGCGTTGGTGACGACATTGAGCCGCAGCGCCCGATCTCCTCGATAGACGAGCCGTGGTGAAGAACGCGAGCAGTCGCGCGGAGCGCTTCCCAAAAATCTTATTCGCCCTTTCCCGGTGCAGGATCGCAAGGACGAGCGGTTCCGGAGACCTGCTCTCCCGATCGTCGTTGCACGCTGGCGCCCGGGATGGAGTAGACTAGACGGCGGCGCAAGGAACGCGAACGTGGGAACGATCTGATCGTGGGATGTCCTACCGTACCGCGGACGCCCGTATTTATAGAGTCCCAGGAGGCGGTTCGTATGAGATTCGAACTGACTCCGCAGTCGTAGACGCGTCCGTCTCCAACGACTTGGACTCTGACTCGGTAGCCCCAAAAATTCGGAGGCCCAGAAGCCCAAAGCCCAATTGTATTTTTCTGCAAAAATATAAAATCTGAGCTCGGCTCGAGACTCAAATTCACACAAACACACGTGCGCGTGTGTGCGGGACAGGGCGGGGCGAGGCGAGGCAAGCGAGCGAGGAGGAGGAGCACGTGTGGGCCACCCCTCTCTTCCTCTCTTCTCTCTCACTCTAGGAGTGGAAGAGCAACCTCCCTTTTATGTAGGGGTTGCTCCACTTCCACTTCCCATGTGGGACTAAACACTTAGCACCACTCCCTCTTGCACTAATGGGCCTTTGAGATTTATTGAGAATTAATTCTGAATATATACTGGGCCAAGTCCATTAATTCCAACAATCCCCCACCAGATCTCAGAGCCATTAGGAGAGAGGTCATTCTCGTTCCTTGTTTGATATACTAGTGTTTCAGCAGAGACTGTGAAGTTGAACTTCTGCCTAGATCCTCAAGTTTCATCACGTCACAACTTGAACAATGGACTACGCATTGAATTGCAAGTTTTGTGTGAACTGACTTCACTCAAAAACCATTACCAGTACTTGACTACCAGTAGTCTACCCCGCGGGTGGAGCATATGCGTCGTACTCCCTGGTCTTTTCATGAGCTTTCCAGAGATCACCCAAATCTCACAGACTGCGACGTTAGACAGTCGGAGCTCATATAGGTGTGTTTCCTTCAAGACTGCGATGTAGGATGGCATCTTTGCTACACATAGCCAACAGAAACACATTAAGGCAATTCGCCAACCTGCCTTACAGTTTGAGAGTACAAGTGTGCATCTTCACATAGAGAGGGTATAAAGGAAATACTCTCCTCGATGAACCACTAGCTTGTTTTCTCATGTCCTAATTCACGGGATCTCCGATCACATAGGCTGGGTTACTACTATGGTGTCACATTAATGGGTCTTAAACCCATCTCTCTCGATGCACTTTCTATCACATTACGTGATAGACCCTTCGTAAAGGGATCTGCTAGGTTTTTGTCTGTTTGTATGTACGAAACAGCAATAACTCTGGAGTTTCTCATTTTCCTGACAGATTTTAAACGTCTCTTGACGTGTCTTGATGATTTTGCATTATCCTTAGAACTGGTCACTTTGGCAATCACCGTTTGATTGTCACAGTTCATAAGGATTGCCGGCAATGGTTTCTCAACTATAGGCAAATCCATCAATAGCTCTCGCAGCCATTCTGCCTCTGCAGTTGCTGTCTCTAAAGCAGTGAGTTCTGCTTCCATGGTTGACCTCGTCAAAATGGTCTATTTGCAAGAACTCCATGATATAGCGCCACCAGCTAGAGTGAACACATATCCACTCGTGGCACAGAGTTCATCAACATCAGAGATCCAGTTCGAATCACTATAACCCTCAGGCACGGTCGGATGCCCAGTATAGTGAATTCCATACCTCATTGTACCTCTCAAGTAGCGCATAACCCTTTCAAGTGCATGCCAATGATTTGTACCCGGGTTTGACATGATCCTGCTCAGTTTGCTCACACCAAACGAGATATCAGGACGAGTTGCGCTAGCTAAGTATATGAGTGAACCGATCATCTGAGAATATCTGAGTTGATCTCTTGACTCTTTCTTGTTCTTTCTAAGTATCACGCTGGGATCATAAGGCGTTGGAGAAATCTTGCTATCCATAAAGCCGAACCAGCTCAAGATTTCCTCAACATAGTGGGATTGACTTAAAGTAATTCCACTCTCATCCTTATTCAGCTTAATGTTCAAAATAACATTAGCTTCTCCCAGATCTTCCATATCAAAAAACTTTGATTGAAAAGACTTGACCTCAGAAATTATATTAATGCTGGTACCAAAAATGAGTATATCATCTACATACAAGCATAATATAATGCTATCGCCCCCACCATGGCGATAGTACACGCACCGATCAGCCTCATTAATGACAAAACCCGCAGACGTCAAAGTACTATCGAACTTCTCATGTCATTGCTTAGGTGCTTGTTTCAGGCCATACAAGGATTTCAACAATTTGCACACCTTTGACTCTTCACCTTTTACTACGAACCCGTCAGGCTGTTCCATATAAATTTCTTCTTCCAACTCTCCATTAAGGAAAGCTGTCTTCACATCCATTTGATGGATGATTAGACCATAAGAGGCAGCCAGAGAAAGTAGTACACGAATTGTCGTCATTCTGGCGACAGGTGAGTAGGTGTCAAAATAGTCTTCACCTTCCTTTTGAGTATAGCTCTTAGCAACTAGTCTCGCTTTGTACTTTTCAACAGAACCGTCAGGCCTGAGCTTCTTCTTGAACACCCACTTGCAGCCTACTGGTTTGCATCTGTATGGCCGTTCAGTTAACTCCCGGGTTCCATTGGAAAGAATTGAGTTCATCTCACTATGAACTGCTTCTTTTCAGTCATCTGCATCAGGTGATGCATATGCCTCTACTATGGATCTAGGAGTATCGTCCATAAGGTACACAATGAAATCATCACCGAAGGATTTTGCAATCCGTGATCTCTTACTCGACTGAGTTATTTCATTGTGTTCCTTCTCTGGGACATTCTCAAACGGTGTATCAAGAAACTTGCTAGTTGTGGTGGATTCAGGATAAATTTCAGAAGAGATCCTAGCAGTGCTATGCATATCTTTCATAGGAAAAATATTCTCAAAAATGTTGCATCACGAGATTCCATAATAGTATCAATATGCATATCAGGTACCTCAGATTTGACTACTAAAAATCTATATGCGATGCTCCGATGAGCATAGCCTAGAAAGATACAATCTACTGTCTTTGGTCCCAGCTTGCGTTTCTTGGTAATTGGAACATTGACCTTTGCCAAACATCCCCAAGTACGCAAGTATGATAGTGATGGTTTTCTTCCAACCCACTCATCATAGGGGGTTTTCTCTTTATTCTTGTTTGGAACGCGATTTAGGACATGACATGAAGTCAATAGAGCATCCCCCACCATGCCTTAGATAAACCGGACGTGTCTAACATGACATTCACCAAGTCACACAGTGTGCGATTTTTCCTCTCGGCTACCCCGTTTGATTGGGGTAAATAGGGAGGCGTCCTCTCATGTATAATACCATGTTCCGCACAAAAATTATAACATATTTTGGGAAAATACTCACCACAACGATCTGACCTAAGACGTTTGATCTTTCTCTCTAATTGAGTTTCTACTTCAGATTTATAGATTTTAAAGTATTCTAAAGCTTCATCTTTAGTTTGCAACAAGTAAACATAGCAGAATCTAATAGAATCGTCTATTAATGTCATAAAATATTTCTTTCCACCTTTTGTCAACACACCATTCATCTCGCATAGATCAGAATGTATGAGTTCTAATGGTGCCAAGTTTCTTTCCTCGGCTGACTTGTGAGGCTTTCGAGTTTGCTTTGACTGCACACAACTATGACACTTAGAACCTTTGATAATAGTGAATTATGGAATTAATTTGAGACTAGATAGTCGATTCATTAAACCAAAATTAACGTGACATAAACGAGAATGCCAAACACTTGCATCATCATTAATACCGCCACAAATATGGTTTACTGACTTATTATTAAACTCCGAAAGAGAAAAGCAGAACATGCCTCTACATTCATAGCCTTTACCAATAAATTGTCCATGCTTAGACACAACTATTTTATTGGACTCTAAAACTACTTTAAACCCATCTCTGCATAGAAGAGTACCTCTAACAAAATTCTTGTTCATAGTAGGCACATGCTGCATGTTCTTCAGCTGGACAATCTTTCTTGAAGTGAACTTCAGATTGACTGTGCCAACACCACGAACAGAAGCATGTGACCCATTCCCCATTAGGACGGTTGAATCCCGAACGAACTGGTAAGAAGTAAACATGGACATGTCAGAACATACATGAACATTAGCACCCGTATCAAACCACCAAGATGGTGTTTGAGAAACAGAAAGAACAGTAAAGGAATTACCGTACCCATCTGCATTGTTGGATGTCACGATGTTGACATTCTTTTTCCCTTTGCGATCTGCCCTCTCAGGACAGTTCTTGGAAATATGTCCCTGCTCCCCACAGGTGTAGCAGCAGCCATCATTGGCTTTGTTTGACTTCTTCTTCTTGAAAGCAGTAGTTTTGTTTGGCTTGAATAGAGACTTGTTCCCTTTGTTCTTGACATAGGGTTTCTGCACCATATTAGCATTGGCGCTAGATTGACCCTCGCCTCCTTTCTCAGTAGCATCCTTAGCCCGAGCCTTCTTCTCAACATCAAGAGATGCTATCAGGTTTTCAACTGATATTTTCTGTCTCTTGTGTTTGAGGGCTGTGGCGAAGTTCCTCCACGATGGAGGTAACTTTGCAATAATGCACCCAACCACATACTTGTCGGGTAAAGGACACTTAAGGAGATTGGGCTCTCTCGCAAGGCACTGTATTTCATGATCTTGTTCAACTACAGGACGGTTGTTAACCATCTTGTAGTCATGAAAATTCTCCATGATATACAGTTCACCGTCTGCATCGGTTGCACCATACTTAGCGTTAAGTGAATCCCAGAGCTCTTTCCTATCTGTGACTGTCAGATAGACATCACATAGTTTATTATCAAGAACACTTAAGATGCATCCTCTCAGGGCATAATTGGCTTCCTCGAACTTTGTCTGTTCTTCAATAGACAAAGGACCTTGAGGCCTGCCCTCGGTTACCTAGAAGATCTTAAGCGATTGGAGCCAGAGTGTGGCCTTAACTTGCCACCTCTTGAAGTGTACACCAGAGAATTTCTCCAGCCTCAGTGCATCGGCTAGAGTCATCATGTTCAACTCAGGAAATTGCCTAATAAGGTTTTTGGATTGTTAGAAAATAGGAGGCAATTTACTGAACAATTCCGGAAGAACACGAGAAAACCAGCAACGATCGGCAGACAGACGGGACGAGAAATAACGCGTACCGATTTGAAGCCGAACGCACCGCTGTAGATCCGACGGCGAACAGCCGCTGCAGGCGTTGGTGATGACGTTGAGCTGCAGCGCCCGATCTCCTCGGTAGACTAGCCGTGGTGAAGAACGCGAGCAGTCGCGTGGAGCGCTTCTCAAAAACCTTATTCGCCCTCTCCCGGTGCAGGATCGCAAGGGCGAGCGGTTCCGGAGACCTGCTCTCCCGATTGTCGTTGCACGCCGGCGCTCGGGATGGAGTAGACTAGACGGCGGCGCAAGGAACGCGAACGTGGGAACGATCTGATCGTGGGATGCCCTACCGTACCGTGGACGCCCGTATTTATAGAGTCCCAGGAGGCGGTTCGTATGAGATCCGAACTGACTCCGCAGTCGTAGACGCGTCCCTCTCCAACGACTTGGACTCTGACTCGGTAGCCCTGAAAATTCGGAGGCCCAGAAGCCCAAAGCCCAATTGTATTTTTCTGCAAAAATATAAAATCTGGGCTCGGCTCGAGGCTCGAATTCACACGAATACACACGCGCGCGTGCACGGCGGGGCGGGGCGAGCGAGCGAGGAGGAGGAGGAGCGCGCGTGGGCCACCCCTCTCTTCCTCTCTTCTCTCTCACTCAAGGAGTGGAAGAGCAACATCCCTTTTATGTAGGAGTTGCTCCACTTCCACTTCCCGTGTGGGACTAAACACTTAGCACCACTTCCTCTTGCACTAATGGGCCTTTGAGATTTATTAAGAATTAATTCTGAATATGTACTGGTCAAGCCCATTAATTCCAACATCAAAGTCCCTAGATCGTATCTAATGTGGCATTTACTCTATTTACTTTCCTATTTTTTTCTTTTTCTTTTTCATTTAGACATTCAAACAAATGAGTGTTTGGATAACAATGGGGGTTGCTGGCTTGATGAGGTCAATAATGTTACTGCATGCAAGGTACAGTTTTGATGCCATAGATGTTAAAGATATTTAACCTGGTCTTCTTTCTCAATTGTTTTCTGGTAACAGATTTCTAATTGCCTTTTATGACTATGCAGGATACGTTTCGTGGGCGTGTTTGTGAGTGCCCTATCTTGAAAGGTGTAAAATTTGTTGGTGATGGACATACCAATTGTGAAGGTACTATGTCAATTTACTCCTAAATTACATTGTCAGAAGTTATTTCTCTAAGTATAGTTTCCTGTGACGGAATTATCTGTAATTATAATTTTATGTGACTGAATTACCTGTAATTGTAATTTTTTGTGATGGTATTACCTTCATTCTATTCTACTTAAGATTTCCAATACATAGCTTCGACAATTATTATTCTAATTATAAGTTAGCAAAAATTGTTTTAAAAATTAATTATGTGAATGTACTTTTGTTGACCTTTTGATGACAAATCAATATACATGTAATGAATCTAAATGCTATTTATTAAAGTTTTTCAAGGACACATTCTTGAAGGGGAGCCTTGTGACCATGAGGTCACGGGTTCAAGTCCTGAAAACAGTCTCTTACAGAAATGTAAGGAAAGGCTGCGTACAACAATGTTGTCCAGACATCGCCTAAGCGTCCAGTCGCTCCGCGACGAACGCCATGACACATCGCCTCGCCTGGAGTGGTCCAGTCGACCAACTAGGACGCCATGGCGTCCTCAGGTGTCTTGAGGCGTTGTCCAATCTTTGATGCCCATCGACTGGTGCGGCAAACAGGGGGGCGGCGCCGCGTGCATGGTAGATTGCTCGTCGCGGCGCGGCTCAGACGGAGGAGGGGGTGGCACAGCGAGGCACGGAGGGAGGAGGGGCCGACGCGGACGGAGGAGGGGGCGATGAAAATTTGGAAATTATTTTTAATAAAAACTGCTGCAAAGTTGTAGATTCAAATAGTGAGCTTATTTTTAACATGTCTTGGTTTGAAAGAGTTTTTAAAGCTGATTTTAATATATCTTCCTCTAAGCATAGGTGTCCGAGAAGGGGGCAAAGCGGACAGAGGAGGGGGCGGCGCAGCACGAGCGGAGGAGGCGGCGGCACGGCACGGGCGCAGAGAGGAGGCGGCACGTCGGGGACGGACAGAGAGGAAGCAGAGGCCATTACGGTCTTATTAGGGTTGGAAGAAGGTTGAAAGTTGGGCTTTTCTTTGGCCCAGCCCATTATAACGACTCAAACCCTAAGTACTTCAACAGCACTGCCTCTACCCGTTGCCTCTACAGCTGGGCGGCTGGTTCCGTCCCCGCCACTCGATCTGGAGCCTGTCTGCCTCCAGGACGCCAGCACTCCTTCCAATCGCCTGGACACCCTTCGATCTGCCTCTCTCCTTCCTGACTCTCTCATTCTCTCTACTTGCTGCAGATCTATATGGTCGCCTAGACGCCGCCTAGGCGCCCGCATAGGCGCCTAGACGTTCAGTCGGCTGGCGGGCACCTAGGCGTCCATGCGCTAATTTACAATCTTGGCGTACAAAAGACCCAAATGGGTCGGACCCTTTCCCGGACCCTGCGCAAGCGAGAGCACATGCACCGGGCTGCCCTTAAAGGACACATTCTTCTAGGACCTGCAAAAGAGAACAAATGTCATCGTAACTAGTAAATCAATGTTGTTGCCTTATAGTTATGCACGGAAGCACCTTATTACCAAATTTATGTTAGCTGGTGCTTGGTAGTACAACTTGGATTGACACTTTCCATAATCAGCTTCCGGCATTGGTAGATGTGAGATCAACAATGGAGGATGCTGGAAAGAAACTAAACACGTGAAGACAATCTCTGCCTGCTTGGTAAGTAGATGTTCTTTTGAGACATTAGGTTTTTTTCAGATTGTTTGCATCGTGAAAACTAAATGCGGAATTCTGCAGAATGAAGAATCTGAAGGTTGCAAATGTCCAGCAGGCTTCAAGGGTGATGGAGTAAAAAGCTGTGAAGGTATCATCATTCACCAGAAACCCATATTCATAATCTTGAACTATCTATAAAGGCGCATAAATTGATTCGGTATATTAGACTAAAGTCCCAAGTACTGCTCTATTGGAGCACTGAAAGGCTTTGGTTGGGGTTCATACCTCAGTATCAGCACTGAAAACATAACAAAGGTCCAAAATCCAAGGGACAATGAGATAATGAGATAAAAGGTCACGAGGTTTATGTCAATCTGATACCAGATAAACTATGGGCAAAGCCAAAATACAGTAACAGTACATATAAAAAACTAAGTAATACTACTACGGGTGAAAACTGAAATGAAGGTCACCCAATCAAAGTTGCTGCGATCCTCCCTGAGTTAACTGCAGTAGATTTTCCACCCTTATACCATCTCCAACAGTCCATCTAAATAGGAACCTAAACCCGTTTTAGGTATTAAAAAGTGAAAAAAAGAGCCTTCAACAGTGAGCCCATACACGAAGCCTATCTAAGGTTAGCTGCACTCCGTACCCCAAACATAGGAATAGGCTAAACCCTCCCCATCTCAACCGCCGGACTCTTTCTCCTTGGTTCGTTCTTCCTCCAGCCCCTTCCGCGTGAATCGTCGTGGTTCCTCCCCGTCGAAGCTCCGACCTCGTTGAGTGCTGCTCCACCGCCATCGTCGAGCGCCACCCTCGCTCCTCTCTGCCGAGCGCCTCCCTCGCTTCTCTCCGCTCAGGAGCAGATCCAACCGAGGGGGCGAGGGGGGGGGGGGGGGGGGGCAGAGGGGGCTCCAGCCCCCCTACCCGGCGTCGAACAATGGAGCCCCCTAGAGCCCCCTCTACAATTTTAATGGTGGAGAAGAGGCATATTAGAAAAATAGTCTCAAAACTATTGTCAACATGTGATTGGTTAATTGGCTAGTGGAGACAACTTCTAAACTTGAGGTCCAGAGTTCAATTCTCTGTACTAACACTTCAATTTTTTATGCTTTTTTAAGATAATGTTCACCCCCTCCCCCCTTATAACTTATCGCTGGATCTGCCACTGTCTGCGCCGCCCTCGACAAGACCCTATCGCGCGCCCGCTCCAGCCTCCCTCCTCCCCGCTGAGCACCGCCCCGCCACCCCTGCTCCACCCTGCCGAGCACCACCGCCCTCGTAGATCCCCGCCGAGCATCGCCCCCATCAAGCGCCACACTGCCACCCTCACTCTTCCTTGCCGACACCGCCCCGCCGCCCTTGCAGATCCCCGCCGAGTGTCGCAGCCCTCACCGAGCCATAGCTCCAATCCAGTGATGGTCGAGCGAATTCGCTCCGCAGTGTTCAGCCTCGCCTCTCCGTCGACTCCCACGAGGAGCACATCGTCACGGGACTCAGAGCGGTTGCCGTCTCTGCGCGGCGTCCTTGTCCCATGAAGACGCTAACGGCGAAAAGCGGTTGTCCGTAGTCTAAAATTGGTTGTCTGTTGGAGATGTTGGAAAAATAGGCTTCAATTTTTCGATCCGGGGAATCCCAAATATTGAAATAGAGCTCCCATTTTGGAACTCCTTGTTGGAAATAGCCTTAGTGACCTGATCCTTGTGCTCTATCTACTTACATTGCTATAGAAAAAACATGTGTGTTTGAGCATCTGCGAGAGCAGAAATGAAACAAACCCAATCATTACTTGTCTACCAAAGTGTGCAATCAACTCTAGCTAACAGAAAAGGTCTCATCTTGATTCACGAAATTTTTTTATTAATATACGGTTTCTAAACATTTTTAATATAAAACACAAAAAATGAAAAAAATCAAAATTGATCCACCTTCGTATGTGTCATAGACAAAATTCAAATTTCGTATGTGTGTCATGTACGAAATTCAAATTTTGTACGTGTCAAAAACAAAATTCGTTTTTAGCTGGCATAGGTATGTTTTATTGAGTTTTGAACCTCAATTTATGAAGCTTTAGAGTAAGAATTTGAAAGTTTTTCCATAATACAAAATGTAGAGTAAATTGTGAAGTTATTTATGCAATGAGGAACATATTTTTGTAGTATTGGGAATCAAAAGTTATTGAATATTGAATTTTGTAATAAGATCACAATCATTCAGTTTATGTGATCGTAATGTCAACTTCGAAAATCAATATCTCTCAATTAAATGGACGAAATATATTGAAAACCTATTCCTTAGACTCAACAAGACTAATACTATAATTGTTGATATAACAATTTGCAGCAATTGTACCTCTAAATGTTTCAAAACTGAGGTTCAAAACTCAATAAAACATACCCGCGTCAGCTTAAAATGAATTTTGTTGTTGACAAATACAAAATTTGAATTTCGTACATGGCACAAACGAAGTTTAAATTTCGTCTATGACACATACAAAGGTGGGTCAGTTTTGAAATTTTTCCATTTTGTGTGTTGTTTATATTAAAACGTTTAGAAATCGTATATTAATAAAAAAGTCCCTTGATTCACTCAGCGCCTCAAGACCATAGGAAAATTTAATTCATGAACCATTAACCAAATTGTTTTAGGTGCCATTTCAAAGCATTTCTTATCCAGCAGCACACAAACTGACCCAGTGGACACCCAAAAACTATACGATTAAGGGTTTTACTGTGCCACACTATTCAGCACGATCCAATCTTGTTTGATATTGATTCCCTGTGTTGGCATTAGCACATCAAATATTTATCCAAGACACTTTCATTTGATCTTTCTGTAAATTTCAGTGGTTAACCTTGGTTCTATATCTTCAGTTCTGAAATCTTTTGGACTCGAATGGATTTTTTGTTTTACCTATTTGCAGATGTTGATGAATGCAAAGAAAAACTTTTCTGCCAATGCAAGGATTGCAGCTGTTCGAATACGTGGGGTAGCTATGAGTGCAGCTGCGCTGGCGACAATATGCTTTACATGAGAGAGCATGACACTTGCATCTGTGAGTAGCCTGACCGGCGATTTTACGTGCCCATCTAGTTCAATCTCCGATTTTTCCCTTGCAAACACATGTTTCATTGATGACAAGTGATACAGCTCCAAAGTATTTTACTTTGTTTGAGATGGTTGATTTTGTAGTTACTTTTGAACAATGGAACTAAGCTGTTTCGCTGTCACTGTTAGTTTCTGAAATAACACAGGCATGGGCTTCTGAGTAAATGCTTAATAAAAGTTGTTGTCTTATTAAACATAATTTATGCTTGGTGTTGCACAATTTTATATTGTAGTCTTGATGTGTGGTCAACGCAACAAAGCATATTAATGGAATTGGAACTATATATTCCCCAGAACTGTAATACCTATTTTTCACCTATAAAACTTTTGGCACAGTTCTATGTTTGCTCCTAGTGAAGCAGCAAGAGTAGCAGCTTTCTTCAATGTAATATTGACTCTTGGGTCTTTGCCTTTTTTTTATCTTTTAATGAGATCCTCTATCAGTTGATATTGCTTTATGTCAAATCGCAGTAATTGCCACAGATTTGTTAATGGAATATGTGGACCTACTTGAATAGATATTGTTGTGTCCTGGTCTATCAGGTTTTAGTTCCTTTTTTTTTTGAAACGAGAGGTTTTAGTTCTTCATTTTCATTATTTCAGTAGCGTTGGTTTCACTTTCTTTACCATCTTAACTCAAAAAATAGTGTATAAAAATGAGTGTATGATAAAGAGGCATTTTCACTTGTCTCATGCCATTTTCTGAACGATGTGTGCAGGTAAAGGAGCATCAACCGCCTCGGTTGGCTGGAGCTTCCCGTGGGTTATTGTCTTCGGGCTCCTTTTTGCTGTGGTTGGAGCATATGCAGTGTACAAATACAGGCTAAGGGTAAGACAGCGATCCATCCCTTTATTTTCGCTCACCCCCTTTACCTTCATTTGCATGATGCCACACGTAAGACTTCATTAGCCAGTAGCCAATGCAAGTCTATAACATCAACATTTGATACTGCCTGACGCCCTGACCCAAATCATTTATCACCAGAGTTACATGGATTCGGAGATTCGCACAATCATGGCTCAGTACATGCCGTTGGATAACCAAGAAGGAGCAAACCAGCATCATGTCACGCATGCTGAGGATATCTGAAAGGACACTACTTTAGCAGAGTAAACATAGGACCGTGCAACATTTCTCTATACTGCCGCGCATCAGTGGCCATCTACTTTGGAAAGATCAACCAGGCGCAAAGATACGAGTTATGTACGAGAAAAATTTGCCGTGTGATGTAGAATGATCCTAAAGAGACAATAGCATAATAGGGGATACGCCCTCTTTCTCCTTTTATTTTTCTTCATTCAAACCTGCAGTTGACTGTCGCATCACATGCATGTCGACATTGTGTAAATACTGCTGTTGAGGCTCTAGATTTTCTCTTGGCCTTATACCATCAATAAAGCTTGAGCCTTGAAGCGGTATACCAGTGCATGTGGCCATCGGTTTCCTCAGTACTATCTTTGATCGCTGTTGTTTCTTCCAAGCCTGTGAATCAGAGTTATTTGCTGTCAAGGCTCTCTTCATCGTTACTTCAGGGCTGGGCGGAGTATGTTTTTTTTTTGAATAAATTGCAAACCTATGCTACTGAGATTCCCTTCCCTCTGGAGAAGAAGGCATGAAAAGGAGCGTGGTGATCCATTGCATGGTCGGATTGTAGGGCACAGCTTAGGGATGACAACGGGTCGGGTTCGGATTAGGTAGAGCAAAAACCCGACCCAGTATGAAAAGTGCACGGGTAGAATTTTGTACCTGAACCTGTACCCGCGGGTAAAAACTGGTACCCGGACCTGTACCTGACGGGTTTCGATCGGATTTCGGGTACTAACGGGTACCCGTTAGAAATTGGGCGTAGAACAAAGCACTCGTCCGTATCCATTAGCTCTTCGCACCACCGCCTTCTCCCCAAGCGCCGGCCATTTTCCATCTCCTACCCCCCAGTCCCCACCGCCTTTTCAAAGCATCGCAGATCTGAAGTGTCAGCTGACTGAGGTGGCAGAGGTAGGCAGCGGTCGGGGCAATGTTGCGGTGGAACCGGCGGATGGGCGAAGGCGACGTAGCGGTGGCCGACGTCAAGGAATGATGGAAGGGCGCCGTCTGGCCGAGTGAGGCCGTGGAGTTGTCCAGTTGCGGAGCCCTCCCGCGCCTCATAGATGGTGTGGATGAGGGACTCGTCGGAGAGGAGGAAGAAGCCGAGGTGCTTGGGGTCCGCACGCGCGATGGGCGAGAAGACGGCGGCGCCGAAGGTGACTCCTTGATCTCTGTTGCGGCAGGGAAGGAGAGGACCACCGCAACGGCTAGGAGGAGGAGGCAGGGTGCGGTCATGTGGCGGCCACGATGAGCGAGATACGGCGGGTGTGCAGCAGATGTGTGGTGCTGTCCAGGCGATAGGGTTAAACGTGGGACAGGTTAAGCTTTTTTCTAAGGGCAATGTGGGCTGTGAATTGAGTTTTTCTTAGCCTCTCGTGGGTTGTGAATATAGGTGGCCAACGGGCCGTGCCGGGCCGACCCGGCCCGAGCCCGGCCGGGCTCGTGCCTAAAAAACTTGGGCCCGGCACGGCTCAGGAAAAAATCGGGCCGTGCCGGGCCGGCCCACTGGTCAGGGGTCCAGGCCCAGGCACGGCCCGAGCCCATTTTAAGCGTGCCGGGTCGTGCCGGGCCATACCGGGCCGTGCCGAGTCGGGCCGGCCCGTAGACAATTTTAGTTAAAAATATAATAAAAATAACAGGAAAATCACTATTCGGGCCTAAACGGGCCGTGCCGGGTCGGGCCACCCGGCGGGTCGACCGTGCCGTGCCTAATCGGGCCGTGCCGACAAGCCCGACGGGCCGAAGATCCAGGCCCAGGCACGGCCCGCGTCGTGCCTCGGGCCGGCCCGGGCCCGATTTTTTCGGGCCGGGTCGTGCTCGTGCCGGGCCATTTTTGTCGTGCTTCGGGCTGGCCCGTTTGGCCCGGCCCATTTGGCCACCTCTAGTTGTGAAAGTTGGGCTCTAGTAACAATTTCGGGTATCCAACGGGTACCCGCGAGTGGGAAATAAAACCCGTACCTGCACCTGTAATAAATCAGGTCGGGTACGGGTTGTCCCGCAGGTAAAAATTTCTACCCGTATCCGTACCCGTCGGGTGCAATACCTGCCGGGTACCCGAACCCGCGGGTATAATTGCCATCCTAGCACAGCTGCTCCAAAAGGGGAGAGAACAAATGAAGGGTGCGCGTGTGCAGCTTTTCCATAGGAAAGCAGGGATGGGCAGCATGATAGGGTGCGCCCACGCGCATAGTCTCCTTAAGAGTATTTAGGTCTTTTTCAATTTGGTTTTGCAATTAGACTTTAGAGTAGGATCAAGAACACAATTATCTCTAAAAAATATTAGTTACCTGAACATTTCGAGTATCTAAACTTTGATTCACTCTTCATTCTTGCACGAAATACTCGAATTATACATTATACTAATCCACACTCTCAACGATCCACATAGGTCAATATTGTTTATAAATTCAATCTCACAAACAAATAAATTATAAGTTCACAAATAACGGATCATAAATAAACGTTCAATCTAACAATTTCACGTATCACAACTCATAAATAAACGTAGATAAAAAATTAACTTGAGATTATCCGAGGTTGATACCGAATCCAAAATTTATATATCAATTTTTAAAATCGTTCATCGAATAGGTACAAGATACCTGAGTTTTTTCGAACTATTCCTTCTGCTGCTCGGATGATCTTGCTTGCTTTGAGACGGACGCTCACTGGCCGCTGCCATGATAACAACCCGTTTAACAAACCTTTTACGGAAAGTGTTATTCAGGTGAAATGGGTTTTAATTGATTCCGTAAAATGATTGTCTAAAGGCTATCTATCAAGACCGATAATGGGGGTGAGGCCGTTGGACAGGGACAACCTCAGGCATCAACCGGCCTTTGACAGATCTCGCCGGCCGGCCAGTCGGCTGCCCGCAGCAGTTTTCTGCACGGCACGGCGCGGAAATGTCTTCCTCTAGGTCCGTAGATCGCTGTGTCCTTCTCGGCCTCATGGGAATCTCCGCTTCCTCTGCCTGGGAAGCTCCGCTTCCCGCGGTAGATTTCTTGGATCAACCTCCTCCTCCAATCTCTCTTATAAACCCCACTCTTTGATTCCCTTGTGCCGAGCGCTCTTGGTTGAATTGGCGCTTGATCTGGCTGCGTGCTCTGATCGGGGACGCGAGATGAGGGGACTTGCGTGGCGGGCGCTGCTTCTGCTGGTGGCGCTGGCCGTTGCGGACGTGGCGGCGGGGAGGTTCGTAGTGGAGAAGAACAGTATACAAGTGACCTCCCCCGAGAAGCTCAAGGGCAAGCACGTGTGCGCCATCGGCAACTTCGGGGTGCCACAGTACGGGGGTACGCTGCACGGCTGGGTTCAGTACCCCCAGGCCAACAGCAATGCGTGTCAGAGCTTCGACCAGTTCGAGATCTCCTTCAAGCCACATGCCGCTGGGGCACGCCCCAACTTCGCCCTCATCGACCGTGGAGGTGCGGATCACTCTCTGCCTCGCTCCTTCTTTTTCAGTTTATCGCTTCCATTCAGTTGTGTTTTGCACGGTAGTTAGTTCGGGACGTCGGTGTTATTTCTTATTATTTGGAAATCTATTTTCAATCAATTAGCTAAGGGAATTTTTACTGATGTTTTCAGTCTAGCTCTTCGAATCGATTGCTGATCTCTTAGCTTCTAGTAGTAGAGCAGGGTTTGTGTAGATTTCAGTTCCCTGGAATACATATTCCGTTTTCAGAAAAATTTCACAGTGGAAAACTGCTTATCCACGTATCAGATCTTTGTTTAGCCATGCTTCTCATGATGTCAGAATCAGAATCAGCTTATGAATATAAAAAATTGTGTACAAAGCAGTGGCAATGTAAGATTTATATTATGTGTTCAATTACCTTATTAAAATAAAATTGATTATGATTTCCATATTACAGTTGGAATAAGAAATTCATAGGTATAACACCACAGACTTTTCTTTTATACAGTTAACTTTTTCATCTATTTAGGTGGCTCCATCTGGGAATGTAAGGTTGAAATGTTTCAGGGAAATTGTGGTTGTTCACTGCTTGTTAGATAGCAAAATAAATGTTATTGCTCTTAGTGTAAAACGTGGAAGTATTTTGAGTGTTTGAGAATTACGGGGCTTGGCAATCATGACTGGAAAAGCTTCTAATTCTCTGCTTCGTTACGTTTTCTGATGCACAGAATGTTTTTTCACAATCAAGGCATGGAATGCACAAAATGCTGGAGCTGTGGCACTCCTTGTTGTGGATGACAAGGAGGAACCTTTAATCACAATGGACAACCCAGAAGAAGGCATCCAGCACCTCGAAAGCATCAACATTCCCACAGTGCTTATAAAAAGGAAATTGGGGGCTCAGCTTAAGAAATCTGCAGAAAACGGTGACATGCTTAGCGTTCTTCTGAACTGGAGTGAATATCTTCCCCATCCTGATGAGCGTGTAGAGTATGAATTCTGGACAAACAGTAATGATGAATGTGGTCCTAAATGTGATATGCAAATGGATTTCGTGAGGAGCTTTAGAGGAACCGCACAAGTTCTTGAGAAAAAGGGTTACACACAATTTACTCCTCATTATATTACATGGTATTGTCCAGAAACTTTTGTGTCAAGCAAACAATGCAGATCACAGTGCATCAATCATGGAAGATATTGTGCACGAGACCCAGAGCAGGTTTTAGCAAAGGGTATGATGGAAAAGATGTTGTGGTTCAAAATCTACATCAGATATGTGTATTCAAGATTGCTAATGAGACTGGCAAGCCATGGTTATGGTGGGATTACGTGCATGATTTCACACTTAGGTGCCCGATGAAGGATAAGAGATACAGACCTGAATGTGCCCACGATGTTATTAAGTCACTTGGTATGTCTATTTGGCAGGGTTTTCATGTATATCTCACTTTTTAGAGAGCTAATTCTCCATTTTTTAATGCTCTTTAGTAATGTATGACGAATTGTTTAAGCTATTGCCATCTAATTGGCTATTTACTCTGACATGTTCTGGTTACAGGATTGGACATTAAGAAGATAAACAAATGTGTTGGAGATCCTAATGCCGATGAGGACAATGAGATTCTAAAGGCAGAACAAGATGCCCAAGTATGACTTTATTCGTCAATATAATCTTTCTGTTAACTATTGCTACGTGCTTGTATATTTGCATAAAATTCCTTTGCTTTTATTATATAGATTGGTCATGATAAAAGAAGAGATGTCACGATACTACCGACCCTTGTCATCAACAATAGGCAATACAGAGGTATGGCTATTATTTTGTGCTCCGTCTTTTGGCTTGTTGTGTTTTTTGTGTCATGATTTAGATCTTTGCCACCCTCTTCAGGTAGGTTGGACAAGGTTGCTGTCCTGAAAGCAATCTGTTCAGGATTTGAAGAGACAGTTGAGCCTGCTATTTGTCTGAACCAAGGTCTGCAAATACTTTAGATTATTGTGTTTATACACCTGGCTGCAAGTCCAATTGTGATTTTACACTTAAGAATTATGGTTTTTGAATTTACTCCTACTTTTTCGAAACAAAGTCACCGTTTACCCTCCCTTACTAACACTTTAGTGTGGTAAAACTAAATAATTTACCAAAAATAAACAAATGATGGGGAAATAGAAAAAAACTAAACTCCCTTCTTTGTGCTATTTTATGTAAGAATTTTTTCGGAAGATAAAAAAGTATCAGCGATTGTCGATAAAAATAAAAAATTCCTGAAATTTTGGAAATTTGAAATTCAAATAAAGCACTATGGACTTCAAATAAATTCAAACAAATTTAAACGATGTGAACGAAACATTTTTTATCGTCCTCCATCGAGAAAAAAGATCTGAAATTCAGTGAAATTTCGGCATTTTTTCCTGATTTTATGTCTATGGTTGTTTTAAAAATATTGTTGCCGATTTTTTGTGTAAATACTGGCAAAATGCTGCAGAAATATTGTCAAAATATTCTTGAAATGCTGCTGAAATATTATCTAAATTACAATAAATTTCATGAGAAAGTTGATATTATTTTGAAACTCAATAATAATTCATATATATATATATACATATATATTCAAAATTGTATTAAATACATCATCGATCTGTTAACATGACAATATTAGAATTGGGGAATCACAAAATATAGATTAAAAGTAGGGGTAAAATCATAAGGGATTTCTTTCTTTTTCTTCCCTTCATATTCAACACTGTTAACAAACCTTAATAGAGTAGGGTATACTTTGGTTTCGTTTCAAAAAAGGAGGGGTAAAATCATAAATCCTATCTTTTGAGGGTAAAATCACAATTGGACTTGCAACTAGGGGTATAAATACAATAACCCCTTTCATTTTTACTGCATTTTTTTCCTAGATCTTATCTAATGTGGCATTTACTCTATTTCCTTTTTTCATTTAGACATTCAAACAAATGAGTGTTTGTATTAGAATGGGGGTTGCTGGCTTGACAAAACTAATAATGTTACTGCATGCAAGGTACAGTTTTGATGCCATGCATACTAAAGATATTTAAGCTGGTCCTTTTTTCGCAATTCTTGTCTGGTAAGAGAGCTCCCTTAAAAAAAAAAAAGAGTTCAAATTGCCTTTAATGACTATGCTACCTCCCATGGGCGTGTTTGTGAGTGCCCTATCGTGAAAGGTGTAAAATTTGTTGGTGATGGATATACCAATTGTGAAGGTACTATGTGAACTTACTTCTAAATTACATTGTCAGAAGTTTTTTATGTAATGTTTATTTTTTTTGTGACAGAATTACCTATAATGAATAATTTTCTGTGATGGAATTACCTTTGTTCTATTCTACTTTAAGATTTCGAATACGTAGTTTGTCAATTATTATGCTAATTGTTTGTTAGCATAAACTGTTCTAAAAATTAATTATGTGAAAGTAGTTTTGCTGACCTTTTGATGACAAATCTACATAAACATGATGAAATTTAAATGCTATTTATGGAAGCTTTTCAAATTTTGATTGGAACAAATTCTTCTATGACATAAAAGCGAACATATGTCGTAGAACTAGTAATTAATGCTGTTGTCTTATATATTCATTGTAGTTCTGCACAGAAGCACCTTATTACCAAATATATGTTAGCTGGTGCTTGGTAGTAAAACATGGATTGACACTTGCCATTATCAGCTTCTGGCATTGTTAGATGTGAGATCAACAATGGAGGATGCTGGAAAGAAACTAAACACGAGAAGACAGTCTCTGCCTGCTTGGTTAGTATATGTTCTTTTGAGACAATTTTTTTTCTTTCCAGTTTGCACTGTGGAAACTAAATGCGGAATTCTGCAGAACGAAGAATCTGACGGTTGCAAATGTCCAGCAGGCTTCAAGGGTGACGGGATAAAAATCTGTGAAAGTATTACCATTCACCAGAAACTCATTCATGGTCTTGAACTACAGACCCAGTGCTGGAAGCTCCCACGCGAGATGGGGTCTGGGGAAGATAAATTGATTCTGTATATTAGACTAAGGTCCTAGGGACAAGGTTGTAAAGCCCCGCCTGGACACCTAGGTGCCCTTCCAGCGCCTGGACACCTAGGCGCCAATGTTTTTGAGCTAGTCACCATCTAGGCGTCCAGGCGCTCCGGCCTGGATGCCATGGCTGGTCGACTCGCTTGGCGCCGCCTAGAACGACGGTGGATGGCTCCTAGGACAATGGCGTGGGGAGCAGCGGGCAGGGTGAGGAGCAGGCGCGATCGGAGGAGCAGGGGAGCAGTAGGCGCAACCGGAGGAGGGGCTGATGGCGGTCGGAGCAGAGGACAAAGTTTGTGCAGTGAGCGCTGCCGCTTGAGGAAGAAAACGTCTAGGGGTGGGCGCGGTTAACCACATAACCGTTAACCGAAATTAACCGCACCGAATTAACCGAAATTTTCGATTAATTCGGTTTTCAGTTAATAATTCGGTTTTTACTCCGATTAACCGAATTTTATGTGATTTGTTCATGTCTATTTTTGTTTCTCTTAGTTTATAATTTATCAAACATGGATGTATGCTTGTATGTTAACTTATAAATTGGTCTTTTTATGTTTGAGTTTATTTCATGTTGATTTATTATTCAAATTTTCTTCATTTAATTTTATGTTTAAATTGTGTTTTAATATATATGCGGTTAATTCGGTTAACTGATTAACCGTACCGAATTAACCGAATTAACCGCAACCGAATTGTGCGGTTAATGTTTTTGTTCGGTCATGTTCGGTTATCAATTTCTATTAACCGAATTGATCATTAACCAAATTGACCGAACCGAATTAACTGAATGCCCACCCCTAAAAATGTCGGGGGCGGATTGGAGGCAGGCGGGTAGTTAATATTAGGGTCAGGAGCATTGTTATTAAGGCGTCGCTTAAGCGACAAAGCTCCTGGCAAGGTTAAGGCGTCCCGTCGCCTTGAAAATCATGGGTAAGGCGACGTGATGACGGCGGGAGCAGGGGAGGGCGGTGGAGCAACCTACCTCGACGAAGATGGCAACCCCGATGTGCCGACGCAGATCCGAAGGGCGTGACGACGTGGAAAGCGACAGCGGCGCGGGGGGGGGGGGGGGGGGGGGGACGCGAGGGTGGCGGCGGCGGGAGGACGCCAGGGCAGCGACAGCGGGAGGACGCTAGGGCGGCGGTGGCGAGAGGATGCAATGGCGCAGCTGAGTCCAGACGGCTGAGGATGGGGCCAGGGAAATAAGCCCAGGACGTATATATGCACTATATTTCTTTATTTTATGTTCCTATTTGTACATACTATTAAGTATTTTTAAGGCGTTGCCTCGCCTTACGCCTTACCGCTAAAAAGATAAAAAGAGGGTCCGTCACTTTAAGTCGCCTTACCGCCTTAATAACTATGGTTAGGAGTAAGGGTGGGCAAAAAAACCGAAAACCGAAAATTGACACCAAATTAACCAGAACTGAAACCGAATTAACCAAAACCGGTCCAAACCGGACAAAATTCGGTTGCCAAGTTGCAAAAACCGAATTTTTTTCCCATTTAGTTTTAAAATCCGTTAACCGGGTTAACCAAATTAAACCCAATCCAAACTCATCCCACCAGCAAAGCCATAAAAAACTACCCACAAACCGTCAAATCAGCCCAATCCAGTTACTTCCAAACCCTATCTTACGCCCT